>CM053401.1:96834793-96882498 GCA_028644305.1 Xerus rutilus | reverse complement strand
CACCAGGGGTAGTAATGACCCATTCGATCAATCATCATTACTATTCCCGTTTCCCTTTCCTTCCTCCCCCCTCCCCGCTGCTGCATCCAGAGTTCCTGCATTTCTCCTGTGTTTCCCGTTCCCATCCCCCTTATGTATCCTCATCCACTAATGAGAGAGAACATTCGGCATTTGGTTTTTTGGGATTGGCTTACTTCACGTTACCTGAGTTCTGCTTTAGCCATGTCGGGATTGACAAACTGTACTGTCTACTTCTTTCTTTGTTCATAAAAAATGAGCTGTTCAGAAGTCATTTCTTTGGAAGAGCAGCAGAAAGGCTTGCTGAAGGTGCAGCAGAAGCCGGTCAAGGTGGAAGTGTTAGAATGGCGGCTGTCAGAGCTTGGGGAGGAACCTATAGCTCATCTCTCTCTAGATTGAGCAGAGACTCAGCAACCCACAGCCAACTTGTCCTTATGTGTGGCCACAGAGGGCACCAGATGTCATTTTCATTATTACAAGTGGGCCTCTCTTGGTGCCTGGTTTTCCTTAGATGCCCTGCCTGCTTTCCTGCCTCCCAGGCAGCCTCAAGTTTGTTGGTCTGGCCTCATTTCAAGCACACCCCCCCCCCCCCCCCCCGTCAAACCCCTCCCTTCTACTGGTCTCTGGATAAACCCCAGCTCAGGTATATCAACTCAGGCTGCCCAGCCCAATCCCATTCCTGGCATTCCATAACCCCCTGCCCTTGGCCTTCTTTTTCCTCCCAGAGGAATTGTGAAAGTGACACTGAGGAGGACATCGCCAAGAGGAAAGCCCTCCATCCTCGGAGAAGGAGCAGTACCTCCTAACTTGGCCGGCTTGCAGTGGCCGCCAGCTCCAGGCCCAGTGGGGCTCCCTTCTGTGCAGACTCTTGGACCCAGCTCATCACCAGCAGCCAGGCGTTCCGCATTCCTGAGCACTTTGCAAGAGAGGGCCCTGCAGGATCCAGAAGAATTTGTAGGGGAGCCAGGAGACCCTGGGAGCTCTGGCTCTCTCCTGTAGGAGGAGGAGGCTCCTGCACTCCCGAAGCTCTTAATTCTCTATAGAACCGGCTTTTATCCATCTGCCAATCTCAGAACCTGGGGCAGGGTTGTGGATTTAGGAAAATGATGTAAAACCTCATCTTCATCCCGGCGTAAAGGTCAAACCCAGGCACTTCTCCTCATGGGTGAGGGAGTTCAGAACCAGCCTGGTCAAAAGTCACATCAGGAGGACAGAGGCCTCACACTAAGGGAACAGTAAAGAGAATCTTGGAATATGAGGGACCAATCTGTGACCTCCTAGAACCCACTGGAGTTAGAACATCAGACTGACCAACATACTAGACCTTCTAGAACAACATTGCCAGCCCACTGTGCTGTAATTTTTTTCATTTTATTAAACTTTTGGTTTACCTGATGCTTGGCTTCTTTTAGGGCTAGCCGCTTCTGATTTCCTATAGCCCAAGGGCCTATGACTTGGGGGTGCTGAGGGGACAGAACCTCAGAAAATGATTCTGAACCATCCCTTCCTGCCTGCAGGGTGCCTGCCTTCTGCATCCTTCTCTGGGTTTTCACATCTCGATGCCAGCATAGAAGGTCTGGGCTCCCTGTACCACGCCTGCACTACTGCTGCTATGGGCTAATCATGTCTCCCCCAAATCCATACGTTGAAATCCTAACCCTTGCCACCACAGAATATCAGTATATTTGGAGACAAGGTATTTAAACAGGTAATTAAATTGAAATGAGTTCACTGAGGTGGACCCTGACTGTCTCTTGACTGGTCTTGTAAAAAGAGAGTAGCTCAGCCAGGCACAGTAGCACATGCCTGTAATCCCAGCTACTCTGGAGGTTGAGGCAGGAGGATTGTAAATTTGAGGTCAGCCTGGGCAACTCAATGAGACCCTATCTCAAAAAAGGAGGGGGGCTGTAGGAAAGGCTGGGGATATCATTCAGTGGTAGAGGGCTTGCCTCATATGCACAAGACCCTGGGTTTCAGCCCCAGTACCACAAAAAGGAGTCGTGGGTATTGCAGGGCACAGTAGCTTGCCCTATTGTCTCAACTGGAAAGGCTGAGACAGGAGGATCACTTGGGCCTAGGAGTTTGAGGCCAGCCTGGGTGACATAGCTAGAACCCATCTCTTTAAAAGAGAGAGAGAGAGAGAGAGAGAGAGAGAAGGGAAGTTTGGATACAGAAGGAAAAACCCATGGAGACACAGGGCAGGGAAATGGCCACCTACAAGCTAAGGAGAGGGGCCTCAGAAACAAACCAACCCTGTGAACACCTTGATGTCACAATTCTGACCTCTGTTATGTGGTACTCTGGTTCTTAAACGATAAATGATACACCTGCTGGTTATGGCCAAGATAGAGATGGGAATTTTAACAATGCAGACAGAGGAGTATAAAGAAGGGCCCAAGGGAGAAAGGAGAGGAAAATGATGGATTACCTGGACCTTTGGGGAATATGGCAAGGGAACCTCCATGACAGAAATCCAGGCCCTAATTTCCAAGCCAAGAGAATGGCGTTGCTGATCAGACTCAAGAGAGGACCCATGGAAGTCAGAAGTGAAGAAGTTAGGGGTGGCCCTGAGAGTGGGAAAGTACATGGAAAAGGAAGGGAGGGGAGTTGTGGAAAGTGAGCCAGGGAGCCAGCTGAGAAAGTGAGCCAGGAAGTACAGGGGTGGAAGGGTTAAAAAGGGTGGAAAGGCAAGGGCCCTGGGTTGGGGGCATGCACTCCCTGTGTCAGCAGTTTTAAGCACATTGCGAGAGAGTAGGCCAAGCTACCTTTACCTTGTAGATGGATCCTGAGCAAAATAGCCCCTCCAGAACAGAAAGGCCATCCAGTTTCAGAAAATCTCCCAGCAACATGGAGGAGACTTGCAAGCACACTGCAGAAAGCTATGCAGCTGACTTGTAGGTCTTGGGCTTGCCCAGTTCTCAGGCAGAACCAGCCCACCTTACTCTAGCTTGGGAGGACAATTGAGGCTGAGAATTTGCTGACCTGTGAAGTGCCCTGGACCTGTGAAGGATTTTTGTGCCTGGTGATATAAATCAGCAGGGAATATTCTGGAACAGGGACTCACTGGGTGCTACTAGGAAGTCATTTGTGGTGGAGGGTGGTGGCTCCTCTACTGCTGGGAAGGAGAGCCAGGAAGGGCTTTGACAAACCCAGGCTTGTCTGATCATGATCATAGGCTTAGCCCTTTAGAACTTAGCCCAACCATCACATCTTACCGAAGAGGAAACAGAAAACCTAGAGAAAGGAAGTAACAACTTCAACTTCACACAGAAAGTTTGTGAAATGTGTGGTGAAAGCCCAAACTTCCTGACTCATAGGACAGTGCTCATTTTTTCAGCTCAATAAACTGGGGTGAACCTTCCAAGAGATAGGTAGATTTGCCTCCTTTTTTTTTTTTTTTTTTTGATACTGAGAATTGAACCCAGGGGTGTTTAATCACAGCCACATCCCCAATCATTTGTTTAAATATTTTAGTTTAGAGACAGAGTCTCACTAAGTTGCTCAGGGCCTTGCTAAATTGCAGAGGCTGCCTTTGAACTCAGGATACTTCTGCCTCAGCCTCCCGAGTTGCTGGGATTGTAGGCATGTGCCACCATGCCCAGCTAGATTTGCCTCATTTTTAACAGGCTGGCACCTGTCCTTTACTGTTACCTACCTTGCCCTTCATTCTTGAAAATGGAAGAAAAGTGTCATACTTATTTCTACCCATCTTTTCATATTAAAAAAGATACTGCCCCTGGAGGGGGACAGCTCAGCAGCCAACCCCCATGGCTGCAAGGCAGATAGGGAACTAGTATTTACTGGATTCCCACTGTGTTTGGCAGTGTCCTAAATGCTGAAGTTAGATCATGGAAAAGGAAAGACATAGTCTCTGCTCTAAAGGGGTCTACTTCATCATGCCCACAGACTGCTCCTCCTGATCTTCCTGTCTAGTTTATATAAAACCTTGTTGACTGAGACTCCTTAACCCAGCTCTCTGGTGTTTGATGGCATCTGCTGGATTTCCCAGAATCCTTTGGGAAGCACAGGGCCAGGCAGGGGCAGAGAGGGCCTTTGAGGATGCTTATCCATTGAGAATGCCTTTTAGGGCCAGAAGCCAGGCGCCAATGCCACTCCCAGACGTGGCCCCCGTCACTGTGGCTCTCTGCTAACAGATGGCTGCTGGCCTGCAGGTGACAGGATGAGTGGAACAGCTAGCCCAGGGGAACCAGGAGTGTTCTGTTGGCTCTGAAGGAGGATGTGTTGGCCAGCTAACACTTCAAGGCTAAAAGAGGCCACAGTGTGCTCTGAGGCCAATGGAACATTTCCAGGGATAAAAGTCATGCTCAGGATGCAATTCTTTGAAGAGGTCTGAGGGTGTCCTGCCCCAGAGGACACCCTCAGATGTGTATGTTTCAAGATGCTGCATTAATATTTCACAAGTATGCATATCAATATTTTAACATGTGCTATGTTTTAATGTCAATCTCACCAGCTTTCCTGACTACAAATCTTAGATTATACTTGCCCTTTCCACTTACATGTTTATTTGCAAACAATCTGGTTTTGGAAGCGAATGCAGATCATACTGTAAGAAGTAAACCATGAAATCTGTTTGAAAAGAAAACAAAAGTCAAGCCTTGTGTTCCATAAATGGAGCAAGTACACGTGAAAAGAGCTAAACTGAGGACTGTGGTGTTCAAAGGAATTGCGTCTGGCATAGGTTTGTAGAACTTTCTTTCTATCTGGTCCCCAGCTTGATGTCATCCTGATATTGTTCTCTTCACTGTTGCTGTACCCCAAAGAACATCTTCCTGGGTGGTCTGTTGAGAGAATCCCATTCTAAGCAAACCTTAATAGGCTCAGGGACTGGAACAGTGGAAGAGCTGTGAACAATGGTTGACATTTCCAAAAGCAGAGACACAGTTGGTGATCTCCCATTAACAGTGTCTCTCTTCTTGATCTTCCTTCTCTCCCACGAACTTTCTTTCTCTCCCCCTCCAGCTATTAGCAATTCATAATATTTAGCTAAGCATATATCTTAGTAATTTCTTACTGAGTAAAGTTCATGTTCCCAGCTCTTAATCTAGAAAACAGTTTATTATATTTTCTGGGGAGAAATCGTTTTGTTAGTGTTTTCCCCCTGTGGATCTGTGATCCTCCACCCTCAAGTGAAAGGGGAAAAAAAGGAGCTCACAATAATTTTTCTAAAAACTGCTCTGCAATAGGAAGATTCTTCACACATTTCACGTGATCCTCTTCATAACCTTGTAAGGGAAATGAGAGCCTCATTTCTAGAGATGATGAAGCAGAGACTCGGAGGAGTTAAGAAATTTGCATGCAATCACGCAGCTGGAGTACTTGGAATCTGGATCCCAGCCCAGTTTTGCCTTCCCCTACATCCACGTTTTTCTCTGCTTTTCCTGGAAAGACACAGTGATGGATGAAAAAAGAATCCTGGAGAACCACATACAGTATGATACTATTTTTTAAAGCTCAAAATCTATACCATATGTTTAAAGATACATGCAAATGTGATAACATCATATTTTAGAAGCAAGGAAATGACTATCCCCAATTCAGGCTGAAGCTTACGTCAGGGTGGCTGAGATAGAGAGGAGGACAGGGTGGACGCTGGACTGTTGCCAGTGTTCTGACCAGCACCCAGTTCACAGTGGGATCACGGGAGTTCATTTTATTACTATGCATCCTAAATTACCTATTAGTTGTCTGTTTTTGCATGTACCAAATGTTACATTGAAAATAATAAAGGGGGAAGAGGAAAATAATAAAGGGAGACAATGAGGTGAAAGAAGCCAACTCCAATGGTGAGTGGGTGCCACAGTGGCCTCTGTTGGGACAGTATATGGCAGCTACACAGTGACCATCCCTGTGTGCTTTTCCTCTCTTGACTCACAGTGGGCTTTTCCATGTGTTCTTTTACTGGTGCCATCAGAGATCATCACGCCACCCTGTGAGAATGAATACCTGGGCTGGAGTTTTTATTCCCAGCCTCACCTCCTCACATCACCTCTTGTTGGAGTTTGCCTAACAACATAGGTCTGAGGACAATTTCCGAAGCCAACCAGGCTGTTGTCAGCTTGTGCCCCAGCTGCCTTCATGTCTCTTTGCATTGAAACCTGGAGGCTGGTGTTTGAAAAGTCACCTGAGCCGTTTGCTGGGGTTTGTCGTGTGTCTGTTTGGAATTGAGCCAAGGAGTGGCTTTATCATCCCTCAGCTCCCCTTTCTAGTCCTTACCTGTCCTTATTATAGTTCACCACTCAGAGCCATAAAGCTTAGGTGAAGTCTTGCCACTCTTCAGCTATTGGACCTTGGACAGTAAACATTGTGGGTCTGGATTTTCTCATCCGTGAAATGGCAATGATAACATCAGTGTTCTTGTCATGGATGTCTCGTTGAAACCAATGTTGTAAAGGACCTTTGTCAACTTTGAAGGACTTGGAAAAATAAAGTATTTGTTACTTACATAATTTAATTATACTCTGAGACCTCAGGCCAAAAGAACAACTCTGAGAAATGTAGAAGCTGATCAACCTGGTCAATATGGGACTCACATTGGTCACCTAGACTCTGGGTAGAAGGTTCCTGGGGACCAGCTTTGCTTCTTACTCTTTCTTTTAGACACGCCTGTATGATGCTTGATTCAGCTTACTCAGCAACAGTTTATGAAACAGGAGAAAGCATGATGGGGGCCTTCCTCTATCACATTGATACTGGAGACGCTCAGTGAGGGACTCCTCCAGAAAGGTCCTGCCAGGGAGGCAGAAAGAGCTCTGGCAGGAGTCAGGGTACAAGCAGACAGTCTTTCCAGTCAGACCTCAAATGTGTAAAACCTTTTTTTTTTTTTTTTTAATAAGTACTGAGGATTGAACCCAAGAGTGCTTTACCACCGAACTACACCTTCAGTCCTTTTATTTCTTATTTTGAGATAGTCTCACTCACTAAGTTGCCCAGGCTGGCCTCAAATTTGAGATCTTCCTGCTTTGGCCTCCTGAGTCACTGGGATTATAGGCATACACCACCAAGCCTGCTTCATGTAATAAACTTTTTTTTTTTGGTGCTGGGGATTGAACTCAGGGGTACTTGACCACTGAGCCACATCCCCAGTCCTATTATGTGTTTTATGTAGAGACAGGGTCTCACTGAGTTGCTTAGTGCCTTGCTGTTGCTGAGGCTGGCTTTGAACTCACGATTCTCCTGTTTTAGCCTCCCAAAGTGCAGAGATTACAGGTGTGTGCCACCGTGCCCGGCTTATGTAACAAATTTTTAAGGAAGAAAATGCAAGACTTTGACAATCTGTCTCCACCCTGTTTTCTCATGTTGTTGTTTTTGGTGTTGTATTAGTTTGCAAGAAATCCTATAACAAAACACCACAGACTGGATGGCTTAAACGATAGAAATTTATTTTTTCCCAATTCCAGGGGCTGGAAGTCTAGGATCAAGTTACAGCAGGACTGGTTTCTTCCAAAGCCTCTCTCGTTGGCTCACAGATGATTGGTTTCTCCCTGTGCATTTACCTGCTGTATGTGTGTGTGTCTGTGTCCTGATCTCTTCTTTGAAGGTCACCAGTCATTTTGGGCCCACAATATGACCTGATTTCATCTTAATTATACCTGCAAATGCCCTATCTCCAAATAGGGCACAGTCTGAGGTACTAGGGGTTAGAAATGAATTTAGGAGGACGTGGACAAAATTCAACCCACAACAAATACTTAAAATTTTCTAGCCAAGCATGGTGGTACACACTCATAATCCCAACTACTCAGGAGGCTGAGGCAGAAGGATTGCTAGTTCAAGGCCAGCCTGGACAACGTAGCAAAACCCTGTCTCAAAATAAAAAATAAAAAACCCTGGGGATGTAACTCTGTAGTAGAGCCCTTTCCAAACATACAGGAGGCTCTGGGTTCAATCTCCACAAAAAGAAAAAATATTTTGAGTTTTTAATATCCATCTCATCGGGTGGATCATAAGCTCAATGAGGGCAGGACTGTGTGTTTGCTGTCTTCCGTACAGGGCATAACAGGGCTCAGTAGGTATTTGTAGGATAAATTAAATGAATGAATTATTTTCCATTGGCTGATCCAAAGTGGTAAGGAAAGCTGTGGGACCTCCAGGCTGGCAAGGCACCAAAACAGGGCCTCTAGAACCAGGCTCTGGGCAACCACCCCCTCCTAGCATGCGCCTACTCCTGGATGGATTCAGTTCAATACACTGTGGTGTTGGACGCCTACTCTAGTCAGAATTTTGATTGGACAGATGAAAGACAGAGCATTTATTATCTAACGAATGGACAAGCAAGGAAAGGTAACTGGAAAGAAATTAGAGCTAAAGAGAGACACGCAGCATGCTGTAAGGATACATGGAAGAAACTGCTATTTCTTCCTGGGGGGTCTAGAGGACTGCATGAAAAAGGTGGCCTTTAATCTGGCCTTAGCAGATGTGTAAGACACTGCTGATAAGGGAAGAGAATTCTCAAGTGAGTATTTGGATTGCTTGTCCTTATGCCTTCTCATGGCTGGACTTTGGAAAGCTACCAAATAAATACAAGAATGAAAATTCTTTTCTGGTGGTTAACTACACTACACCGTTTTCCATTTTCCTCTCCTCTGACCACTGTATCACTTGTCAGAGACCCAGAGAGCCCTGCCAAAGAGCCAGTGTCTATCTATTGGACTTGACAGAGGCATGCAAGGTCAGGCACACAGGACAGATCTGACTCTGAATCCTTTGGAAGAGTTTGTCTGTCTGTCTATGTGTGACTATGTGTCTGTGTTTCTGGGTTTGCCTAGGTGTGTTGTATGAATCTGTCTCAGTGGACAGCTATACTCACCACAACCCCTTCCCCCAATGCTGCCTGGCCAGGACTGCAGGGTGTACTTGGATTTGTGTGGGGGTTTATTTTACTGGATGTGTCTGTTTCTGAATGTGCATGTCAGTCTATTTCTATATATGTATGTCTGACTATGTCTGGGTATATCTGGCTCTGTGTCTGGGTATATGTGGGGGTCTATGTTTCTGGCATATGTAGATATTGGAGGGACCATGCATCCGGCTGCATCTGGGTGTCTGGGTTTTGTCCAAAAGGACTCATGGAGAAAATTCCCATGGGCCCAGGCTCAGCAGCATCTATTGAGATGCTGTCAGGTCTCCTAGGGTGTCTACTTGACGTTCCAGGAGATGAGGCTGAGGACAGCCACATCTGCTGAGTCATAAGGCTGTGGGCTGTGTGTGTTCACAGTTGGACATATCTCCTTTCACACACACGGAGAGGAAATTTCAGACGGGCTGGCTGACCCTGCATTCTTTCAGAAGGTCATGACATCAGCTAGCACTGAGAAGGAGCGGAAACAGGAATGCTCATGAGACCTAGAGCTTGGAAGAAGTCAAACTGAGACCCGGGTGTTTCCCAGCTGGGTCTCCTGGGTCACGGCTTTCTCAGACCTTTCCAATAAGCAAGCTGCAGGCTTTGGAAGTGATGGAACACTTCCTGGTGGGGGAGGAAGCTGGTACAGACTGCAGATCTCACCAAACTCTGATAATCAGTGCTGACCCTGGAAAGTTCCATCAAACCCTAAGAGTCCAGACTCAGAAAATTCATCTCTTCCCTCTCCAGACCAATCAACCAACAGACAACATCACATATGATATGCTTAGCTACACTGGAATCAAGTCAGTCTTTCAAGCTTGTCTGATTTCAACAGTGAAATTTCCCCCAGGGATAGCAGCCATTGCCTCCTTGGTTGGGATGGATTTCACAGGTTCCTTCCCAGTACAGATGGGAAAGAACAAGAGGGTATTTACCTGCTGCTGTACATTTACCTAGTATGGTACCATAGGCAAGAAGAAGGTTTGAGCAGGGTGTGGAAGGTAAACACACACACCTAAGCATTTACATGACATTGGGCTATAGAAAATAATAACCCTCAGCCAGGCACAGTGGCACATGCCTGTAATCCCAGCACTTTGGGAGACTAAGAGAGGAGAATCGCGAGTTCAAAGCCAGCCTGAGCAACAGCAAGGCGCTACGCAACTCAGTGAGACCCTGCCTCTACATAAAACACAAACTAGGGCTGGGGATGTGGCTCAGTGGTTGAGTGCCCCTGAGTTCAAACCTCGATACCAAAAAATAAATAAATAAAATAAAAATTAAAAAATAGAAAATAATAACCCTCTTCCCAAGAAGCCCAGGCTGGGGGTACAGCAGTAGATCCTCAGTTTACCCATAGATCAGCTGCTTCCTTCAGTCTCATGAGGTGTGAGTAGATGAGAGAAGGTGGTGAATACAACAAGATGGGGTTAGTCCTCCTGGGGAGGTGATAGTCAGAGGAAGGCAGGGGGCTGCCTGGAGCAGGAGGGTGCCACCTCTGGTCACTGCTTGTGTTTAGATAGTGAAGGCCACTGACAAAGTGTCATGCTTGCTAATGATCACTTGCTTTTAGTCAAGTACAACCCTGGGTGTTGGTCTAGAATCTAGGGCTGTGGATTTGGTAGAGAGGGTCAGGTTCTCCTGGTGAGAGAAGGGCCTGAGAGGGAAGTTGGGATGGGCAGTACTTGGCCTAACTAGGGGCCAAGACTTTGTAGATGCTCATCCCACCCCACTGAAGATGCCCAGGGGTGACAGGAAGCTTGCAATCCCCTGGCAAGACCCTCAGAAGCTGGCATCAAACTACAAGTTATTTCTCAGGTTGAGCTCAAATCTGCTTCCTAAATATTCCTCCATCATCCTGGTTCTGTCTTCTGGGATCATATCCACTTAACCAATGTATAGACAAAAATGGAAAAATAATTTCACAGGAATTCACAGTCCAGTAAGAGGATGAAATAGGAGCTAAGCTGGGAGCTGGGGAAAGAGTCCTTCATTCTGACAGATGAGGCCCAGGGGGCCATCCAGAGAGATGGCATTTGAGATAGATTTAAAGGATAAGAGGACTTGTGTCTGTGGAGGGGTTGTGGAGTCCAGGCCAGGACCAAGGTAAGCATAAACACAGAGGTATGAAGTAGCCTGCTAGTGGGGCCTGAGATGATGGGGCTGGACTCCAGAGGGACTTGAACCCAGTCTTGGGGTTCAGTGAGCTATGGGAAGATCTGGAGGTTTTGTGAGACTTTATCAGAGCCTTAGTTCTCAAAGTGTGGTCCCTGGCCAGCAGCATCAGTAACAGCCTGGGAACTTGTAGAAATGCAAATTCTCTAGACCACTGCAGACTTCCTGCATCAGAAACTGGGAGGGGGGGGCGATTAACAAGCCCACCAGGTGATTCTAATGTGCTACTTTAGACAAACAACTGGAGAGCTGAGGGAGAGATAGACAGAGTGGGGGGAATGGGGAAGGCAGAGGCAGTTTGAGGATACTAGGACCACCTGAATGAGGCAGGCAAGGCCCTGACCTGAGGTGGGGGCAGGAAGGAGTCAGGCAGATTTGGGTTCCAGTGGCAGTCCCTTCACCTTTTAGCTTCATGGACATGGGAGACTAACTTGCGTTCCCTGGGGCTTAGCTGCAGCATGTGCAAAAATGAATGGTAGTGAGGAGGGTTGGGTGATACTGACAGCAATGTCCTCCGTAAGAGCGACCAACAGTCCCGGCTTGCCTGGACTGGGAGGTTTCATGGGTCATGCAACTTCCAGTGCTAAAAGCAAGAGAATCAGGACAAAGCTGAATGGTGGATCACTCTACCCCCAACATGGTACCCAGAAGGAAGCAGGTGCTCAGGATGTTCACAGAGGGAACAGGTGAAAGGTGGAGTCGTTGTGGGGCCTGAAACAAAATCTCAAGCATTTTGGTGGCAGTTAAGGTTGCCCATGGCACCTATTTCTGGTGCCCTTTGGACCTGTCAGGAGCACCTCCCACATGCCTCAGCCATGGCCTGGCTCTGGAGACCAGCAGAAAGGGAGGCATGGCCCAGGTCAGTGGCAAGGGCATGAGGACAGCTTCCCCTGGCCCTGTTGCTGGCCTGAATCCTTGGTCACATGAAATACAATATGGCTGATGCCTCTCAGACTTGCTGATGCTGCTGAAGACTGAAAATACCCAGGGCCCTGGCCCAGGCGCCTGTGTGGCTCCTTTGGGCCAAGAGTCAGGGAGCAGCTATGGTGTCCCCACTGGGCTCTTGTTACTTTGGCCAGAGGCCTCTGTGGGCGGGGGGAGGGAGCAGGTAGGGATTTCAGGGCCCTACAGCCTCCTACCTTTCCTCCAAGTTGAGTATTTTAAACAGTTATGTGGCTTTTCTTTATCATCTGACTGCCCCAACATGTACCCATGCAGGTGCAGAGTGACTTTACCACATTTACTGAGGGGTAAGTGCCAGACAGCAAGATTACCCACGGATGCTTTCTCAGGAAAGTGGGCAGCCCCTCCTCTTGTCTTGCTGGTCCACATGTGGGTCTATTATAGACGGAGGATATAGGCCAGGGGATAAGTGAGGGTGATTTGTTTAGACCTGGGACCCAGCACCTTAGAGACTGAGGTAGAGTTATGTTCCTCCAAAACCGGGAGGGGGAATCTGAAGTCACTGGCAAGAGAAGCGGAATGGCTATAAGGAGGTGGAACTCACATCCTCGTTCTCTCTCCTTCCCTTCTACACTTCCCACTGCTGCTGTTTACCCCTTTCTCTACTCTTACAAGATTGCCTCACAAGCAAACTCAGGTTTGAAATGAGGCTCCTAACACCCACCCACACCTATCCCAGAGCTGGTCCTGCGGCAGCCTTCAAAACTGCAGGCATATCCTAAATCCACCCCTGTTCCCTAGAAAGAAGTTTCCAACTCAGGAAACCTGACCTTGGAGTCAGGCTGGGCCTTAGGGTTTGAATCCTAGTTCTGGCACCTTCACGTCAGGGTGACTTTTAACAAGGCACTGAGCCTTAGTTTTCCCTTTTGTAAAATGGACATGATAATCATGATATGTTCCTTGCAGTGTTTCTGTGAAGATTAAATTGAATAAGCTAAAGCATACAAAGTGTTTGGTGTGTAATACTCAGAAAGTGGTCATTTTTGCAACAACTATGCTTCTTATTGGCAGGATGCAATTAAAAGATAAAAATGAACACATAAGAAGAAGCTGAAGCAAAGGGGAGAGGATAGAGATTCCCCATAGTGTTTCTGCTTTTACCACCCAGTCTGGTGACTGCAAAGCCTGTGGTCAGCAGGGCCCTTGATGTGAATGA
Source organism: Xerus rutilus (assembly GCA_028644305.1). Taxonomy (NCBI): domain Eukaryota; kingdom Metazoa; phylum Chordata; class Mammalia; order Rodentia; family Sciuridae; genus Xerus; species Xerus rutilus. The sequence continues at coordinate 96,869,320 of CM053401.1, read as the reverse complement.
GGGCCATGCTTTTTGCTCTCCCTCCTCTGCCTTCCATGCTGGGGGCTAGAGGTGAGGCCCCACACCCTGCACACTAGATGAGCTGCAGTTAGAAAGCCTCATTGCCCAGCCACAAGGTACACTCTGCTTTCCACATGTCTGACCCCTTCAACCAGGACCCAATGCCTCAACCGTGACTGCCACCAAGTGCGATGAGCTGAGCTTGAGAGGTGCAGCAGCCAACCCTTTTCCTGCCTGTCTGTGGCCCATGTGGTTTGTGTAGGAAAAGCAATAATAATATGGTCCCAAGCTGTCATGCACTCACCATGCATCAGCTGGTCTGCACATATTATCTTTAGTTCTCACAAAAATCCTGAAAAAGAACTAGTATCTCTGTTTTACTGATGAGGACACCAAGGCTCCATGAGGTGAATGACTTTCCTGAAACTGCACAGCTAGAGAGGTAAAGGGATATTTTGGGTTCAAATCCAATTCTGTCCGGATCCAAAATCTAAGTACTTTCCACCATATGATGGGGCTCAGAAGACTAGGTTCAGGTCAGGGACATCCATTAACTCAGGTCAGCACCTCCCCTTGCTGCTCCTCAGTTTCCTCACCTGTGAATCAGATGATGCCTAAGAATTAGTGATGACTGCTCTCCTGGCATGTGACTGCTTGTAGGGCCTCTGCTGCTGTGGGTAGAAAGGGAAGATTTGTCACCCACGTGATCTCAGTGTTGCCCAATTTCCTTTTGTGATGCTTGTCCTTGGCAGCTGGTGTCTTCCTTCTGCCAGGGAGCCTTGAGCCAAATAGTCACTCTTCCTAAGAGGATTTGCCCTAACTTATGAATACCATTGCCCTACCATCATCACCTCAAACAAAAATTTTGCAGTTGAATGTCTTATTTTTTGCCATAGTTTGAATCTCAAGTGTGCCCCAAAGGCCTGTGTGTTGAAGACTTGGTTGCCAGCCTATGGTGCTACTGGGAAGTGGTAGACCTTTAAAAGGTGGGGCCTAGTAGAAGGAAGTTAGGTCATTGGGGGCCTGCCCATGAAGTGGATATTGGGACTGTAGCAATTTCTCTTTTTGCTTCCTGGCCACCATGATATTCTGGGGTATATTCTTGGATTACTTCTTGGTAGCTAAAGAAGAAATAAGATGGAAGGAGGGAAGAAGAGGGTGTAGAAAGACCAGAAGCATATAGATGTCTTCTTTCTCAATCTTTCCAATGCTTAATTCCTCCCAGGCCATGGGAAGCACAGGAGAAAGGCTACTTTCTTTTGGGCTGGGGGAGTAAAGTTGTCAAGAGGTCATAAAAAGGAAGAGAATTAGTATTCATCAAGTTCCTGTGGTGTGCAGGCATTGTTCTAGATTTGTATACAGACTTTCTCTGAGTTATATAGTATCCCCATTTGGATGATGAGGAAACTGAGGACTCGAGAAGGTAGGCTGCATGAGATAGCAAGGCTAGGAGATGGTGGGGCAAGGTTTTGAGCCCAGACATAACTTTATTATTATTATTATTTTTGGTACTGGGAATTGAACTCAGGGGCATTCAACCACTGAACCACATCCCGAGCCCTATTTTGTGTTTTTATGTAGAGACAGGGTCTCACTGAGTTGCTTAGCCCATCGCCGTTGCTGAGGCTGGCTTTGAACTCGCAATTCTCCTGTCTCAGCCTCCCTAAGTGCTGGGATTACAGGCTTGTGCCACTGCACCCAGCTCCAGACATAACTTTAAATTCTCTGTGCAGCACTGGGCACAGTGGCATACAACTGTAATCTGAGACTCAGGAGGCTGAGGCAGAAGGACTGCCAAGCTCAAGGCCAGTCTCAGTGACCTAGTAAGACCCGTTCACAAAATTAAAAAAAAATAGAAAGAGCTGGGGGTGTTTCTCAGTGGTAACATGCCCCTGGTTTCAATTCTTAGTACCACAAACGAAGTCCAAGTGCTGTGTGCGCCTTTAGGCTACCTTGGGGGTCTCCTTGGAACACAGGCTGTGGAACATTAGGAGCAGTGCCTCATTCTATCAGGACCCCACACAGGCATCCCTGGAGGCAACCATGTGCCCTCCAGGGCCAATCCTTTCCAGTCTGTGGGCACAGTGTCCTCTTTCCCTCTGTCCTGGTCAGCATCTGCTGGGCATCCCTACAGATTTTTCAGAAGGATACTTGGAATCTTGTAGATGCCCACCAGGTGGCGCTGCAAGGGCGATAACCTTGACTTGTGAATATACGGTTCAGCCGCTTCTATGAGAGGGCAGGACTACCCTAAGAAGCAGGAACTCTAAACGTGGTTGGGGGAGGTGGGAGGAAGGAAAGGGAAATGGGCATAGTAATGATGGTTATTTGAGATGGTCATTACTACCCCTGGCACATCTATGAAGACTCTAATGGTGTGACTTTATCTGGTTTGCAATCAGAGAAATGGAAAAACAGAGCTCTGATTATGTACTATGACTTGAAATGCATTTAAATAAAATAACTAAATTAAAAAAAAAAAAAAAAGAAGTTACTGGGGAAAATTTTTAAAATACAGGCCCAATCCCTGAGAGTCTGGTTTAATTTTCTGCATAGGAGTATGCAGGAATCTATCGTTCTTTTTAAATTGTGCTAATTTTCAGAAATGGTAAAATATCGTTCACTTCATTCAAAATTTTTAATCATGGAAAGAGGGTCTGGGGGTCTGGCTCAGTGGTAGAGTGTGTGCCTAACATGAGCAAGGCCTTGAGTTTGATCCCCTAGCCCCAAAACAAAACAGAAAAGTATAAAAAGGTATAGAAGAAAGTCTCTGCTCCCTCATAGATATTAGCAACATATGAATCCTTCTAGAGATTATACATATGAATATATTATATAATAACTTATATAAGTATGTAGATACATAATAAAATGTAATATACAAGGATATATATTTCTCTCTTTATAAACAAATGGCTTTTTATTGATTTTTATTTTGTTAGATTCAATTTCAGAATTATATCTCAGGGCTGGGATTGTAGCTCAGCGGTAGAGCGCTTGCCTCGCATGCATGAGGCCCTGAGTTCGATCCTCAGCACCACATACAAAAGCAATAAAATAAAGACATTGTGTCCATCTACAACTAGAAAAAATTAAAAAAAAAAAAGAATTATATCTCATCATAAATTTTGTAAAAAGGAAAAGATGCATTGCAGTGTTCCATAAAATTTTATTTGATTGCATGCAAATAAGATATGAAATATGTATTCAGTAAAAAAAACAAAATGAGAAGATTTTAATTCAAATAACAAAATATGAACAATCAAGTCTTTTGCTTTCCATGAAAATGTAAGTCAAACAAAAATATTAACCATCAGCAACTACTGCTTTGGTAGAAATATGAATATCTTTATTTTCATTTACAAAATCCATTTATTGCATACTTTTCATTAAATAGCTGGGATTCAAATTTTGGAGATTTGATTGACTCAAGTGAAAAAATACTAATAATCATTTTTAAGACCCATTTCAGCTGGTACAAGCCTGTAATCCCAGCAGCTTGGGAGGCTGAGGCAGGAGGATTGCTAGTTCAAAGACAACCTGAGCAACTTAGTGAGGCCCTAAGCAACTCAGTGAGACCCTGTTTCTAAACAAACAAATAGGGCTGGGGATGTGGCTCAGTGGTGAAATGCCCCTGGATTCAATCCTCGGTACCAAAAAAAAGGAGCCATTTCAGAAGAATAAGCCCAACGTTTCTAAGTTATTGTGGCTTTGTAACTTTGAATTATATTACCAGCTTTGTGACTTTGATTTATAATACCAACTTTGTAACTTTTAAAAAATTATAATGCTAACTTTGTGAGTTTAAATTATAATCCTATTCCGAGTAATATGTAAAACATGAGTTTAACAAATAACTGCATTTATCTTAGGAAACAACTATTATGGAACTGCATGCTGGTTCTAAAGTCTTGAAATATGAATATCTTGGCCATAATAATTTTAAAAATTACTTAAGCCAGATATGGTGGCTCACGCTTCTGATCCCACCCAGCTACTCAGGAGGCTGAGGCAGGAGCATCACAAGTTGGAAGCCAGTCTCATCAACACCTTGTCTCAAAATAAATTTTGAAAAAGGCTAGATGGAGGGCTGCTGTTTAGCTCAGTGGTAGAGCACTTACTTGCCTAGCATGTGTGTGTCACTGGGTTCAATCCTCAGCATCACATAAAAATAAATAAAAATAAAAGTTATTGTGTATGTCTATTTAAAAAAAGGATAGATGTTAAGTCAGTGGTAGAGTGTTTGCTTAGCCTGTATGAGATCCTGGGTTAGACCCCCAGTGCTGGGAGTGGGGATTGGATTGATTTTTGATCAGTCTCAAATTGTAATTTTAGAAGTGTTTCATAGTTTGCATCATAGGTTTGTGAGCTTTACTTATTTCATCTTTCTTTGGTGTTGATGATAAGACCTCGATGGCATCATTGATTCTTGCTTGCACAAGACTGACCCAAAACTGTCAGTCATTATGCTGATGCCACTCATCTTACAAGTGTTACTGCTCATGTGATTTAACAGAAGCCACAACAGCACGACGCTTGTGATGGCGGTGGTGGATTTTTTCCAGATGTAGCTCAGGCTTCAAGAGACTTGGTCCTCACAATCACCACTCCGGGAGTAGAGCCTGTAACCTTCCACTATTGATGATGCCAAACTGCTGGCTGCATATTTTCAAGTCCCCTTGGGATGGGGGCATAGCAGCTACTACTGTTCCCAATCCTGGTGACCTGCAGGACCTGATTCTACAACTCAGAGGCCTGTTGCCACAGTGCACCTTATGGGGTGAGAGTGTTGCACGTACTTATCTACGCGTTGTTGGTTTTTTTTCCACTAAAGGATTCGTAGTTTTGTTTTGTTTTTGTCAGTTCATGGAGACTTCCTCATTCTTTGTTGCAACTACATTATTAGTCCATTAGATAGACATAACAAATTTTTTTAAATATATTTTTTTAGTTGTAGATGAACACAATATCTTTATTTTTATTTATTTTATGTGGTGCTGAGGATCGAACCCAGTGCCTCACGCATGCAAGGTGAGTGCTCTACCACTGAGCCACAATCCCAGCCCCTAGATATAACAAATTTTTACCAGTTCCTTAATGGTGGATAGTTACATTTTTCCTTTGCTGTTCCATACAATGCTGTAATGAATAACTTCATATATAGGTCATTTCACACATGTATATGGGAGGATAAATTCCTAGGAATGGAATTTCTAGATCAAATAGTAAATGTTTAAATTTTTTTCTATTTTAAATTTTTTTTAGTTGTAGATGGACGCAATATCTTTATTTTGTTTATTTATTTATTTTTATGTGGTGCTGAGGATTGAACCCAGTGACTCATGCATGCAAAGGCAAGCACTTTACCACTGAGCCACAATCCCAGCCCCATATGTATTTTTAGTTTTTGCAATTATAGTTAAATTGCCTTTGATAAGGGTCATACAATTTAGAGACAGTGCCTATTCACCAGTTTCACCAACATGATATGTTAATGAATATTGGGATTTTTACTACTTCAATAATATGAAAAATGGTATCTCACCATTTCTCTTATTATGGGAAAATTTGTGGGCTTTCCATATTTTTATAGGTATTTATATTTTCTATATTTCCCTTTCTTTTTTCTAGGTTTGTCTAGGAAATCTGTCATTTAAAAAATGTTCTTACAATTCAGGAGGCTGAGGCAGAAGGATTGCAAGTTTGAGGCCAGGCTCAACAATTTAGCAAGACCCTCAGCCCCTGTCTCAAAATGAAAAAAATAAAAGGACTGGGGATATAGCTCAGTGGTAAAGCATCCCTGAATTCAATCCCCAGTACACCACCCCCACCCCCAAAAAGTTGTTCTTCATATAACCTTAGGCAAGACACAAAAACACAAAAACCTTAAAGGACAGATGGATATATTTAATTGCATTTGAATCACAAACTTCTATATAATAAGCAATACCATAGGAAACCATAGGAAGAAATACTTGCAACATGCATTCCCAATATAACTTGCAGGTGAACTTTTGGAGAAAGGGCAAAGCCTGGTGTTCTGACTGGCCCCTATTCCTCGCCATCTTCATGGCTCACCAGGAAGATGCTCTGCTCCCTGGGTGCTTGGCAGCTCTCTCCAGTAGGTGTTAGCATTTCACGTGTGCAGACTCTAGAATTGGGGAGGCTAGGTGAGCTACCAAAAGTCAAATACCTGGGGGAGGAGACAGGTGAACTTCCACAGCACCACAGCGGCCTGCCTCACTCTGGCTCAGCGGCTGCGCAGGGGTTAGTGTTGGCAGGTTTCTTCTCTTTCCAGCTCAGTCTTCTTCACTGTAGATTGGCTAGATTTTTCCCTGCCAGCTCTAGACTTGTGTGTGTGCTGGGGATGATGGTGGGAGGTAGGAAGAAATGGAGTGGTGGGCAGTTTGGGACGCGCTGTGAAGGTGTGTCCCGGATGGAAGTGGAGAGTGCAGTGAACCTGCGTTGGGTCTACAGTGAGGACATTTCTGCAACCGGGCAGCCCCTTCCATGGAGCTCTATAGCTCTCTCAAGAAGCTGCTCCCACCCCAGAGCTATCTCTGAGCCCATTTCTATCAGCGAGGCAAGCCCCCTAGCAGTGGGAGACATTAAGTCACCACCCATTTTTGCCTTCAGGCACCTGTAGTTGTGCCTTCATCCTCATTTTCCAGTGTTTATCATACTCCAGTTCTTCTTCAGAGTCTTCCTGCTTTGAAGGAAAGAGAATACAATAAGCTCACGCCTTTGAGAGAGGTGTGTTCTGATAGGGTCCTGTAGGGAGAAGACGATGTTTAACCCTAAAGGAAGATGGCCATTTGCAACATCTGTGAGTAAGGCTGATACTCTGGGACAAGTGGGGGCTCAAATCCCATAGAGACTGATCCAGAAGGCCTGTCCTGGGGACAATCTGAACAACTGAACTACAGGGCAGTGAACTATAGAGGGTCCCCGGAGATACAGTCACATTCCTATGTCCTCAGGACTAGGCTTGAGTAGAAGCAGGATGAGGGAAAATGTCAGCTCCACATCCCCCGCTTCACACAGCACTGCAAAGAGGGCCAAGTTTGTCCAGCGTGGGCACATAACTTCACTAATGGCCAACATTCTTTTTGAAAAAGAAGGAAGAAAAAAAACTAGATAAACAAACTTTGGAAGTTAAAATCTAAAACAAAACATGATAAAATAAAGATGATATTTCATAAATGCATCAGAATATTCCAGAGTTTTAAGCAGTTCGTTGTTAGCATCAGACCTGGGTTCTCTCTATGTACAGGTGCATCGAGCTGAGCCCAAATCAGGAATTGATGGGGCATCTGCCCAGAGGCCTTATCCTCCTGCCCTCACACCCCCACACTCAAAGAAGAACCCCCTGGGATGGCCTCCATCCAAGTGGAGCTTGGATGAACAGCTTTCCATGCCTCCAGCCCTGGGCCTGGCCTCCAGAGGAGGAGGTGCTGACAGAAGGGTCAACCTAAGCCTGACCCGAAGGGAGGAAATGTAGCAAAGGAAGGAAGTGGAGAGCAAGGGTCAAAAAGAAGAAGGAGGGGAACACTGGGGACTGAAGTGAAGTAAATTAAACTCCATACATGGATGATTATGTCAAAAGAAACCCAACTATTATGTCTAATTATAATGCTCTAACAAAAGCATTTAGAAAAAGAGAGAGAAAGGAAAAGAAGCGGTGCCCTTTGGGAGACCACAGTGACTCACACAGCCTGCTTTCAGAGACCCAGGCAGAGAAAGAAGCACTTCCATATGCATGAAGAGATTCCCACAATACATATGAAGCTCAAAAAGATGCTAAATGAAGAAAGCCAGTTACAAAAGACCACGTATTATATTCTTCCATGTATATGAGATGTCCAGAATAGAAAAATCCTACAGACAGGAAATAGATATGAGGTGGCTTAGGGATTAGGAGGCTTGGAGGATGGGGGAGTGACAGTGGAAGGGTTTCTCTTCATGTCTGTGAAGATGTTCTAAAATTGTGGAAATAGTTATGTATATCATTGACTATATTAAAACCTCCTAAATTGTGCACTTTAAGTGGGTGAATTGTGTGGTTTGTAAACTATATTTTTGAAAAATAGTTTTTTAGTTGTTGATGGACCTTTATTTTATTCATTTATTTATATGCAGTGCCGAGAATCGAACCTAGGGCCTCACACATTGCAAGGCAAGTGCTCTACCACTGAGCCACAACCCCAGCCCTGTAAACTATATATTTTTATTAATTAATTAATTTTTATCTTTTAAAACAAAAGAATGCATTTCAAGTCATAGTACATACATGGAGCACAATTTTCCATTTCTCTGATTGTAAATAAGATAGGGTCAGACCATTTGTGTCTTCATACATGTACCTGGGGTAGTGATGTCCATCTCATTCTGCCATCTTTGCTATGCCCCCTCCCTTCCCCTACCTCCTCTTTGCTCTTTCCAAAGTTACTCCATTTCTCCCCTGCTCCCTCTCCCCACCCTCCTTATGTATCAGCATCCACTAATCAGAAAACATTCGGCCTTTGGTTTTTGGGGGTTGTCTTACCTCACTTAGCATGATGTTCTCCAACTCCATCCATTTACCTGCAAATGCCATAATTTTATTCTCTTTTATTGCTGAGTAATATTACATTGTGTAAATATGGCACAGTTTCTTTATCCATTCATCTATTGAAGGGCATCTAGATTGCTTCCATGGCTTAGCAATTGTGAATTGTGCTGCTATAAACATTGAAGTGGCTGCGTCACTTTAGTATGCTGTTTTTAAGTCTTTAGGGTATAGACTGAGCAGTGGGATAGCTGGGTCAAATGGTGGTTCCATTCCAAGTTTTTTAAGGAATCTCCATACTGCTTTCCAGATTGGTTGCACCAGTTTGCAGTCCCACCAGCAATGTTTGAGTGTACCAGTTTGCAATCCCACCAGCAATGTTTTTGAGTGTGCCTTTGCCCCCACATCCTCACCAGCACTTACTGTTGCTTGTATTCTTGATAGCTGCCATTCTGACTTGAGTGAGATGAAATCTTAGAGTAGTTTTGATTTGCATTTCTTTAATTGCTAGAGATGTTGAACATTTCTTCATATATTTCTTGGTTGATTGTATATCTTCTTCTGAGAATTATCTGTTGAGCTCCTTAGTCCGTTTATTGATGGGGTAGTTTGGTTTTTTTGGTGTTAAGTTTTTTGAATTCTTTTTTTAAAATATTTTTTTAGTTGTTGATGGACCTTTATTTTATTCATTTATTTATATATGGTGCTGAGAATCGAACCCAGGGCCTCACACATGCAAAGCAAGTGCTCTGCCACTGAGCCACAATCCCAGCCCCTGAATTCTTTCTATATCCCAGAGATTAGTGCTCTATCTGATGTGTGTGTGGCAAAAATTTGCTCCCAGAATGTAGGCTCTCTGTTCACCTCATGGATTGTTTCTTTAGCTGCAAAGAAACTTTTTAGTTTGAATTTGTCCCATTTATTGATTCTTGATTTTATTTCTTGCACTTTAGGTGTCTTATTAAGGAAATTGAGGCCTAATCCGATGTGATGAAGGTTTGGGCCTACTTTTTCTTCTATTAGGCACAATGTCTCTGGTCTAATTCCTAGGTCTTTGATCCACTTTGAAGTTAGTTTTGTGCGTGGTGAGAGAAAGAAGTTTAGTTTCATTTTGCTGCATATGGATTTCCAGTTTTCCCAGCACCATTTGTTGAACAGGCTCTCTTTTCTCCAGTATATGTGTTTGGCAACTTTGTCTAGTATGAGATAACTGTATTTATGTGGGTTTGTTTCTGTGTCTTCTATTCTGTAGCATTGGGCTCTGTGTCTATTTTGGTGCCAATACCATGTTGTTTTCATTACTATAGATTTGTAGTATAGTTTAAGGTCTGATATTGTGATGCCTCTTGCTTTACTCTTCTTGCTAAGGATTACTTTGACTACTCTGGGTCTCTTATTCTTCCAAATGAATTTCATGATTTCCTTTTCTATTTCTATAAAGAATGATATTGGGATTTTAACTGGAATCACATTGAATCTGTATAGTGCTTTGGGTAGTATGGCCATTTTGACAATATTGATTCTGCCTACCCAAGAGCATGGGAGATCTTTCCATCTTCTAAGGTCCTCTTCAGTGTCTTTCTTTAGTGTCTTGTAGTTTTCATTGTAGACATCTTTTACCTCTCTTGTTAGATTGATTCCCAAGTATTTTATTTTATTTTTTGAGGCTATTGTGGATGGAGTAGTTTTCCTGATTTCTCTTTCAGAGGGTCCATCACTGATGTATAGAGATGCATTTGATTTATGGGTGTTGATTTTACATCCTGCTTCTTTTCTGAATTCATTTATTAATTCTAGAAGTTTTCTGGTGGAATTTTTTGGATCCTCTAAGTATAGAATCATGTTGTCGACAAATAATGGTAGTCTGAGTTCTTCTTTTCCTATTCGTATGTCTTTAATTTCTTTCATCTGTCTAATTGCTCTGGCTAGAGTTTCAAGGACTATGTTGAATAGCAGTGGTGAAAGAGGGCATCCCAGTCTTGTTCCAGTTTTTAGAGAGAATGCTTCCAATTTTTCTCCATTTAGGGTGATGTTGACCTTGGGTTTAGTATAGAGTGCTTTTACAATGTTGAGGTATGTTCCTACTATCCCTAGTTTTTCTAGTGTTTTAAACATGAAAGGGTGCTATATTTTGTCAAATGGTTTCTCTGTATCAGTTGATAAAATCATGATTCTTATCATTAAGTCTCTTGATGTGATGGATTATGTTAATTGATTTCCATGTTGAACCAACCTTGCATTTCTGGAATGAACCCCACTTGATCATAGTGCACATTTTAAAATATGTTTTTGAATGCCATTTACCAAAATGTTATTGAGAATTTTTGCATCTATATTCATCAGGGATATTGGTCTGAAATTTTCCTTCTTTGATGTGTCTCTGTCTGGTTTTGGTATCAGGTGATACTAGCCTCATAGAATGAGTTTTGAAGGGTTCCTTCCTTTTCTATTTCATAGAATAATTTGGAGTATTGGAGTTAGTTCTTCTTTGTAGGTCTTGTAGAACTCGGCTGAAAATCCGTCTGGTCCTGGGCTTTTCTTGGTTGGTAGGCTTTTGATGGTGTCTTCTATTTCCTTGCTTGTAATTGATCTGTTTAAGTCATGAATGTCCTCCTGGTTCAGTCTGGGTAGGTCGTATGCCTCTAGAAATTTGATGGTGTATTTTGGTTTTCTATTTTACTGAAATATAAATTTCAAAATAGTTTCTAATTATCCTCTGTATTTCAGTGGAGTCTGTTGTGACATATCCTTTTTCATCACAAATTTTAGTAATTTGGGTTTTCTCTCTCCTTTTCATTTTCTATTTTATTTACTTTTTCAAAGAACCAGCTTTTGGTTTTGTCAATTTTTTAGATTGTTTCCTTTGTTTCAATTTCATTGATTTCAGTCTTGGTTCTAATTATTTCCTGTCTTCTACTTCTTTTGGTGTTGTTTTGTTCCTCTTTTTCTTGGGCTTTGAGATGTAGTTTCAAGTCATTAATTTGTTGACTTTTTCTTCTTTTAATGAATAAGCTTAATGCAATGAGCTTTCCTCTTAGCACTGCTTTCATAGTGTCCCAGAGATTTTGATATGTTGCATCAGAGTTCTTATTTACCTCTAAGAATTTTTTTTTAATCTCTTCTCTGATGTTTTCTGTTATCCATGCATCATTCAATAGTATATTATTGAGTCTCCAAGTGTTGGAGTAGCTTCTATTTTTTAATCTGTCATTAATTTCTAATTTCATTCCATTATGGTCAGATAGTATGCAGGGTAGTATCTCTATTTTTTTGTATTTGCTAAGACTAGCTTTGTGGCATAGCATACGATTTGTTTTGGAGAAAGATCCATGTGCTGCTGAGGAAAGAAGTGTATTTGCTTGTTGAAGGATGGAATATTCTATATGTCTGTTAAGTCTAGATTATTGATTATTTTATTGAGTTCTGTAGTTTCTTTGTTTAGTTTTTGTTTGGAAGATCTATCCAGTGGTGAGAGGGGTGTGTTAAAGTCACCCAGTACTAGAGTATTGTGGTCTATGTGATTCTTGAAGTTGAGAAGGGTTTGTTTGACATATGTAGATGCCCCATTGTTTGGGACATAGATATTTAAGATTGCTATGTCTTGTTTTTTGGGGGGGAGGGTACTGGAGATTGAACCCAGGGGCACTCAACCACTGAGCCACATCCCCAGCCCTATTTTGTGTTTTATGTAGAGACAGGGTCTCACTGAGTTGCTTAGCACCTCGCTGTTGCTGAGGCTGGCTTTGAACTCGTGATTCTCCTGTCTCAGCCTCCCTAAGTGCTGGAAATATAGGCTTGCGCTACCACGCCTGGCTATGTTGGGTGTTTTTTCTAAAATCTAATCTGCCAGTCTATGTCTTTTAATTGATGAGTTTAGTCCATTCACATTCAGGGTTATCATTGAGACATGGTTTGTATTCCCAGAACTTTTGGTTTATTTTTCATTTTTAACTTGATTGGCCTTTCCTTTAGTGTAGTTCCTCCCTTTGCAGGTTTTCATTGTTGTTTTTCATTTCCTCCTCATGGAATATTTTGCCAAGAGTGTTCTATAGTACAGGCTTTTTTGCTGTAAATTCTTTTAACTTGTTTATCTTGGAAGGTTTTTATTTCATCATCAAATCTAAAACTTAATTTTGCTGAATATGAGATTCTTGGTTGGCATCCATTGTCTTTCAGAACTTGGTATGTGTTGTTCCCAGCTCTTCTAGTTTTAAAAGTCTGAGTTGAGAAGTCTGCAGAGATCCTAATTGATTTCCCCCTATATGTAATCTGATTCCTTTCTCTTGAGGCTTTTAAGATTCTCTCTTTGTTCTGTATACTAGGCATTTTCATTATGATGTGCCTTGGTGTAGATCTGTTGTTATTTTGTACATTTGGTCTCCTGTAAGCCTCTTGTATTTGATTATCCAATTGTTTCTTCATGTTTGGAAAATTTTCTGATATTATTGCATTGAATAGATTGCTCATTCCTTTGGTTTGAAATTCTATGCCTTCTTCCATCCCAATAATTCTTAAGTTTGGTCTTTTCATGTTATCCCATAATTCTTGGATGTTCTGCTCATGGTTTCTTACCATCTTCACTGTGTGGTCAACTCTATTTTCAAGATTAAATATTTTGTCTTCATTGTCTGAAGTTCTGTCCAAGTGATGTAATCTGTTGGTGATGCTTTCTATTGAGGTTTTTTTTTTTTTTTTTTTTTTTTGGTACCGAGGATTGAACTCAGGGGCACTCGACCACTGAGCCACATCCCCAGCCCTATTTTGTGTTTTATGTAGAGACAGGGTCTCACTGAGTTGCTTAGCGCCTCGCCGTTGCTGAGGCTGGCTTTGAACTCGCGATTCTCCTGTCTCAGCCTCCCTAAGTGCTGGGATTTCTATTGAGTTTTTAATTTGGTTTATTGTTTCTTTCATTTCAAGGATTTCTATTTGATTCTTTTTCAGAAGCTCTATCTCCTTATTGAAGTAACCTTTGCTTCCTGTATTTGCCTATATAGCCCTTTATCAAAATGATCTTTTGCTGCCTGTGTTTGCTCTCTTATATCATCCTTTAATTCACAGAACATTTTAATTGTGTACATCTTGAACTCCTTCTCTGACATTTCTTCTGCTGTGCTGACTGTGGATTCTAATAATGTAGTATCTTGGTTTGTTTGGGGCACTTTTTTCCCTTGATTTTTCATATTGGTCATATGTCTTCCCTTCTAGCACTGTGGATCCAAGGTGTTACAGTCTTTATCTTATAGGCTCATAGATTCCCTGCAGGGTTCCAATACCTCTACTCTAAGGAACAGACCAATATTAACAGTTTCAATACAAACAATATATAGCTTTAAACCAAGTAGCTCCTAATAGGACATTTATGGCTTTGTCAAAATATACAGAAATTATGCGTTCAATAAGTATCTACTATATAAACAATAGGTTTGCAAAAGGTCTACTATTTCTGCTGGTGGACTGGAGAGAACCAGGTGTGGGGTGTAGGATGAGATGCTAGGGAGGTAGGAAGTGAGGATATAGAGTTATTAGATCTTAGAAAGCATGAAAGAGGAATCCAAAAGAAGTTGGCTAGTAGTAGAAAAGAGAGAAAGAGATTTGGGGAAGACAAGTACGTAGGAAGAAAATAGAGTACAACAAACAAGGAAACATAAAAATTAAGAAAAATAAAAAATGTAAAAATAGAAGATATAAGACTTATATAATACAACTCTTGTATACTAATCAAATATCCCAGTCCTCTGGAGCCTAATGCATGAAAAATACTTGGTTTCACAAATGTTGGGGATGTGAGAGTGGGAAAAGAGCAAGAGAGAGAAAAGAAGAAAAAGGGAAAAAATCTCAAGGTAAATAAAAAAGTGTTTTCCTTCTCATGTCTGTTGTTTACTTGTATCTCCCCCTCAGGTCCAAGATGGCAACAAAGATGTCCCACAATGGAGGCATCTGCTTTCAGAGATAGAGTGTAGGGCTGGGCCAGGCAGTGGCATTGGGCGACATGTTCGGAGGTGCAGCTCTGTGTCGTGTTGTGTCCAAATATGGAGACCGTCTCCAGATCCTGTCCAGTGCCCCCAGGTGTAGGCAAACGGGAGCTCCGCGCTGGCAGATAGATGTCCACATGGAAGCAACAGCCAGGGGTCCTGTGCGGGTGGGCAACCAGAGGTCCTGGGTGGTGTGTGGGCACTGGAGCCGGGGGTCTTGCGTGGGAGCAGGTTCTGCGCAGGCCAACGGCTAGGGCCCTGCACACATGCTGGAGCCTGGAGACCCGCACAGGCATGCGGCTGGAATTCCTGTGTAAAGGCAGCTCTCGGGGGTCCTCTAATAACTCACAGAGAAACAGTATTCCCACTGCTTTAATCCGAGCTCATGGAGAGACTAGGAATGCAGCGTCCGTCTAGGCCGCTATCTTGGATCTCCCTCCTGTAAACTATATCTTAACAAAGCTGTTAAAAAGTAGATTTCCAGGGAGAGAGAGGAACACTGGGAGCTGTTGGAATAGTGTTTTCTGGGAGTGGGAAAAGGAATAGAAAATATGGTGGGGACAGGAAGACTAAAGAAAAGGATTTGAATTAGGCCTCAGAGATGGGCAGGATTTCCAATGCCTTTCCAAGAGGAAATGGAGGCCTCCTTCTCCCCTATCCCCCTTCTTAAGCCATGGGCTTCATGCTTTATAAATCCAGTTCTTAGGGGAAGAGCCCAGAAGCCCATCTCAGGGGCTGGTGGGGTCCTAGGATGTGACTTCCCTCAGCCAGAGGGAGGGCGTCTGAGTGTGGTTGCTAGGTCTGTAGTTAGTAACCATGTCCTTGGGGGACCCAGTGGTTGGCAACAGATTCTCATCAAGTGTTCACTAAAGATCCACCATCCTCTGCCACAATGTAGGAAGACACAGACCATGGCCACAAGGAACTCCAAAGTCTGACTTGCCCCTAGCTCTGACATATCATAAAATATTTCTTGGTGGGGGCGAAGGGGAACAGTAAAGTCCACTGATTGAATTATAAAACCTTCCATCCTAGGCAGCCTCTATATTACATGAGAATTAAGTTCAAGTTATTTTGGGCGAGTCATGTGACCTATCTGAACCTCAATTAAATGAGATAAAGAAATCTACTACTCTGCCTTTATCAAGTCATCTAATGTAAAATAAATATGCTTCGTAAATTGGGAAGTAATACGTGCACATTAGTTATAAAATTAATATGCTATGCGGCATTTTTTTTTACAAAAGCCAATGCTGGGAACAACCCAAAGTCCATGAGTAGATGAATGAATAAATAAAATGTGGTCTATATGTACAATGAAATACTATTCAGCCATAAAAAAAGAATGAAAATCTGATACGTGCTACAATATGGATGAAACTTGAAAATATATGTTAAATTAAAAAAGCAGCCAGGCTGTTTTTATTTATCTATACAAAAAGACAAATATTGTACGATTTCACTTAAATAGTTCACTTGAAAAGTACGTAGAATGGTTAAATTCATAGAAACTGAAAAAATAGTAGTTATTAGAGGCTGAGGGGAAGAGGAATGGGAATCATTGTAATGAGTAATGAGTTTCAGTTTTGGATGATAAAAACATTTAGAAGATGAACTGTGATTATTGCACAACAATGAATATACTTAATGTATCTGAATTATACACTCAAAAATAGCTAAAAGAAGGCTAGGATTGTGGCTCAGTGGTATGCCTCCCACCTGTGAGGCACTGGGTTTGATCCTCAGCACCACATACAAATAAATAAATAAATAAAATAAACATATTATGTCCATCTTTAAAAAAATCTTTAAAAAATAGCTAAAAAGATAAATTTTTTATATTATGTATATTTTACCATCAACACAACAAAAAAATGAACTAAGATCCAAGGGATTTAGCATGATGTAGCCCGGTTTGTGGCCTGACTGGGATTAGAAGAATTATAACAAGTGTTTGTTAATCCATCTGCCTGCTAAGCATTTTGTAATACACTATCTCATTTAATCCCCCAACAAGCCTATGCTTCATTATTATTCCCACATTATGAATGATTTGAGCTGAAGCTCAGAAAGTTTAGGCCTGTATCTTTTTGACCTTGCTTTAGGCAGCAAGCAAGAGGAGACTCAATTCAAAAGACCAAAAATGATGGGGCTAGGGTGTAGCTCAGTGGTAGCACTGCTTGCCTAGCATGCTCAAGGACCCAAGTTTAATGCCTAGAATCACATAAGAGCCCTAAGACAATAAAAGGATTTATACCTGCTCTTACAAAAAGCTGAGTTAAAATGGGTAAGTTTAGGGTAGGTCCATTCCTCCTTTCTCAATGAAGACTTAGATTCTTTTTATAAACATATATATTTATTGTGGTATGAGACTGAACTCAGGGATTCTACTATTGAGCTACATCTCCATCCCTTTTTATTTTATTTTATTTATTTATTTTTGGAACTAGGGATTGAACCCAAGAGTGCTTAACCACTGAGCCACATCCTCAGCCCTTTTTAATATTTTATTTAGAGATAGAGTCTCACTGAGTTGCTAAGCACCTTGCTAAATTGCTGAGACTGGCTTTGAACTGGAGATCCTCCTGCCTCAGCCTCTTTCTTTCTTTCTTTCTTTCTTTTTTTCTTTCTTTCTTTCTTTTTTTGGTACTGGGGATTGAACTCAGGGGCACTCGACCACTGAGCCTCATCCCTAGTCCTAGTTTGTGTTTTATGTAGAGACAGGGCCTCGCTGAGTTGCTTAGCCCCTTGCCATTGCTGAGGCTGGCTTTGAACTTGTGATTCTCCTGTCTCAGCCTCCCAAAGTGCTGTGATTACAGGCACGCACCACCGCACCCAGCTTCTACTTTATTTTGAGACAGAATTATCTCACCACTTTGTTAAAACTGGCTTCCAACTTGTAATTCTCCTGCCTCAGCCTCCTAAGTAGCTAGGATTATGGGCATACATCACTGCACCCAGCTAAACTTTCACTTTCTATAGTGAAACATTCTAAACAGTCACAAAACAATGGGATATTAGAATAAGCACTTGTATACTCATCACACAGTTTAATCCTGTCTTAATATTTTCATATTGGTTTCAGATTCTTTGTTCTTCCATTAAAAAAAAAAAAAAGATACAGAAACAGTGAAGGCCTACTGTGGACCCTACCACAACCCATTCCTTGCCTTCCTACCCTCTTTATAGAACCACTATTGTGAACTTAGTGTATATCATCTCCATATATAGTTTTATACTTTTGATATCATATTTGTGTATCCATAAAGATTACACAATCATGTTTTGTAGGTTTCTAAACTTTATTTGTACATTATAATATCATATTTCCTTATGCATTTTTTATCCTACATAATGGTTGTGAGTTAATTGATAATGATACATGTGGTTCTAGTTCATTGATTTTCATTTCTATATAGTATTCCATTGGCACAGTTCAGCCTTTCTCCTGTTGATGAACTTTTAAAAATTATTACAAACATCACCACACTGTGAGGCTTTAGTTCTTCTCTTCCTGCGCCTTGTGTGAAAATTTCTCTAGGATGTATATTCAGAAATGGATTTGGCTAGGCATGGTGGTGCAGCCCTCAGGAGGCTGAGGCAGGAGGATCTCAAGTTCAAGGCCAACCTTGGCAACTTAGCGAGACCCTGTCTCACGATAAAAAAGTGAAAGAGTCTGGGGATATAGCTCAGTGGTGAAGCATCCTTGGGTTCAAGCCCCACTACCACAAAACAAAAACAAAAACAAAAAAATAGTTGTAGGGGCTGAAGTAGGATCTCAGTGATAGAGCGCTTGCCTAGCATGAGTGAGGCACTGGGTTTTATCCTCAGCACTACATAAAAATAAATAAATAAATGAAATAAAGGTATTGTGTCCATCTAAAACTAAAAAACAAACAAAAAAAAACAAAAAAAACAGTTGTGGAATTTGTAGGCTGCCAGTTGCAAACATCTTCAACTTTTTAGGTGTTGCTAAATTGTTCTCCCAACCAGTTATATCAGTTTAAACTCTCACTGAGCATCTCTAATGTAAATCAGTATATCACCATTTTATTTGACCCTGAAATTTTCTCCTTCCATAGCATTTCATGGAACCATATGGCAGCCTACAACACCTTCATTTGCATTTTCCATTTCAATTCAACAAACATTTATCGGGCACCTGCTGTGAGCAAGCCCTGGGAAAACTCAGTTGCAACAGAACTCATTCCTGGCCCTGAGGGGTTTATTATAGCTAGTGGGTGAGACAGAACCAAGTGTGCAAATGATTATCCAACCACATGAAATTGTCCATGAGTTACAAACAAGACTATAGATGCTACACAGCAGAAGTGACTCTATTTTTCTTTTAAATGAAAATTTTAAATTCTATTCTACACATAGAAAGTTTTTTTGAAAAGAGAGAAAACTGCAAGTCCAGAGACAATAGATAGATGTTCTTCTGCTGCTGGGGTGGCTTATTCTGAGTTAGGAATGTGGTGGGGAGATGGCATCTGAGCTGTGAAGAGGGGAAGACAGCAGGAATCAGGGAAGGCCCTGGTTATCTAGGCTCTGACACCCTTCAGACAACAGTACCCTCCATTCCCAGAGTGGAAATTCCAGTGTTTAGGGAGGGGGACTGTGGTTCCACCAGTCAGGCCAGGACTGACACTTCTGTGTGCTCAGTTTGTCTGTTGACCTCAAGGTTTTTTCTAGGTTTCAAACTTGGACACTCTGGGTATAGTGGCATGTCAGAATTGTTTGTTCAAAGCCAAATTATTCTGTCTTATTTTCTTTGATAACAAGTGAAGGAAAGCAACACCAAACCCCCATCCATCCAGACAACAGTTCCTGCTCTCTTCACCCTCCTGGGCAGGAGGAAATCCACCTGGAGAATTGTCTTCCACAAGCCTGTTCCTGATGATCTGGAACTGGAGGTCCGTCTGCCTCTGGAGACCAGCAGCAAATGATGGGAAAGTGCTGAGTGAGCTTTGCATACAACCTGTGCTCAGGAGAGGGAAGTGGTTGTTATGATGGTTCCACCAACCCTCCTGGTCTTGGTGGTGAATTCTCTGCATGCCAGGCTACCTTCTGGGGAGGCCTAGGAGCTCTGGCCACTACAGCCCTTTCTTCAGTAATACATGAATCTGCTTCAGAGAGGAGAGTGAAGGGGACCATGTTAAGGCCAAAATCCAGGGATATCAGACCCCAGGCTGTACCTAGATAGTGTGAGAGGCCAGGACCTTCAGCCATCCTGCCTTGTCTTTCCACACAGGGTCAGGTCTCACACCTGGTGACTCAGGGTTCTGCCTTGATGGCCCACCACTGTGACAAAGCATGTATGATATTTCAAAGGTATAGCTGTTCTTTTTTTTTTTTTTTAATTTTTTTAGTTGTAAATGGATGGACACAATATCTTTATTTATTTATTTATTTTTATGTGGTGCTGAGGATTGAACCCAGTGCTTCACACATGCCAGATGAGTGCTCTACCACTGAGCCACAACCCCAGCCTGGTATAGCTGTTCTTTTAGCAGCACCAGCCCTGCCTGCTGATATCTGCAATCCTATAGTTAGAAATTCTCTTTGTTACTCCTCTGACATAAAAACTTTTTCAGTTTTTTTTTTTTTTTTTTTTTGGTGGTACCAAGCATTGAACTCAGAGCACTCTACCACTACACTATGTCCCCAGCCTTTTTTATTTTTTATTTTCAGGCAAGGTCTTGGTAAGTTGCCTAGACTGGCCTGGAACTTTCAATCGTCTTGCTTCAGGCTTCTGAGTGGCTGGGATTACAGGTGCGGCCACCACACCAGGCAACATGAAAACATTTTAAGTCTTCTCTGTCATAGGGAATAAGATGGGATAAATTCAGGAAGGCCCTGTCCCAAGAGCAAGTTTCTGTGGGGCAGGGAAAGAAGGACATGTATCCATGAAGTATCTGAAGGTGAGTGGTAAGGGAGCTGGAAAGGGACACAAGGCACAGAGAGGGTGGCCTGAGACCCTCTGCCTCAATTGTGTTCAGAGCCTGATCTGACTGTGCTCTTCAGATTTTGACAGTGAAAAATATAATAGATGTTAATGCTTCTCCTTAATTAAAAAATAAGCATGGTGTCATAAAAAGGTGCTTCAGGAGGTGACAGACAGGATGAACTTGTGGAGAGACAAATTCAAGTCAAAGACTGGTTCTGTTACCCAACTCTTTTAAGCATTAGTTTCCCCCTCTGTTAGAATGCTTTGAAAAACCAAAAACAAAACCTACCTCAACAGGCTGTTATTAGAATAAAATGAGAGAATATATGGAAGGTACCTAGCCCAGTGCCTGCAAATAGTAGCTCCACACTAAAAGCAGCCTTCCGTCCCTCCTTCCTCTCCCTTGTTCTCTACTCTGTTTGGATGGTGAATCAGATGGGTCTTCGGTTAAAAGCAACCAAAGCTGACTGAACTAACCAAAAAAGAGGAAAAATGCATTGGGAGTTTGCTGGATAATCCCCAAACCAAACCAAACCAACAAACTATCCTCAGGAAGGAGAGTGACCAGGAGACCCCAGGGACGAGAGACTGTGACACTGATGATTGGGAGACCAGAGCCTCATTGCCAGCAGGTTCTGGCCATGAGCTAGTTCCCATTCCAAGTGCACAGGGCTGGTGCCTGCTCTTCTGGAAAGCTTATCTTCCCCAGCTGTCCAGGTTCTTATTACGCTCTCAGGAACCTGGGCTTGAAATACCCTCAGGGATAAGGAGGACCCTAAACCGTCCTGGGCTGATCACATATAAGACCTAAACCTTGGTTACCAGCCCAGCACTCTGACCACTGTATGGCAGAGTTCTAATTCAACCAAAGAACATGAGAGTGAAAGGCTGGGAAGGAAGTTTTTTTCTTTAAATTATTTTAAATATTTTTTCATTTGGAGGATTTTTTCTTGCATTATTAAAGTCAAAATACAATCATTCCTTGAGATCTGTGAGGAGTGGTTCCAAAACCCCTATGCATACCAAAATCCTCAGATAGAAAAGATTATTATATAAAATGACATAGTACTTGCATGTAGCCCATGTACACCCTTCTGTATAGTTCAATAATCTCTAGATTACTTTATTTTTTGTTTATTTTTTAATATTTTTTAGTTGTAGATGGACACAATATCTTTATTTTATTTATTTTTATGTGGTGCTGAGGATTGAACCCAGTGCCTCACGCATGCGAGGCAAGCGCTCTACCACTGAGCTATAATCCCAGCCCTCTAGATTGCTTTGAATACATAATTCAATGTAAATGCTGATAGTGTTACACTGTGTTTTTGTCTTTATTTTTGTTTTGCCTAAAATGCATAAATGAATCTAATAGTGAGAAAACTTTAAACAAGTCCAAATTGAGGAACATCTTACAATTTTGAGTCTCTAATCTTTTTTCATACATTTTTTATCAGTGCGTTTAGCGGCATAGAATGATGGGATTTGTTGTCACATATTTGTATGTGCACACATATAACTATATAATATGGCCAATACTCCCTCCCTTCCACCCTATCTCCCACCCCCTCGTCCCTTTCCTCTACTGATTGCCCTTTGATTTTCATGAGATTTCCATCCCCCAAACTTTCTTTTCCTTTTTGCTTTCTAGCTTCCACATGTAAGAGAAAATATATGGCCCTTGACTTTCTGAGTTTGGCTTATTTCAATTAACATAATGCTGTCTAGTTCCATCCATTTTGTTTCAAGTGGCATAATTTCATTTTTCTTTATGGCTGAATAAAACTCCATTTTGTATATATACCATATTTTCTTTATATATTCATCTGTCGATGAACACCCAAGTTGGTTCCATAGTTTAACTATTGTGAATTGTGCTGCTATAAATATGGGTATGCATGTATCAATATTGTATGATGACTGGGCTGGGATTGTAGCTCAGTGGTAGAGCGCTTGCCTTGCATGCGTGAGGCCCTGGGTTCGATCCTCAGCACCATGTACAAAGCAATAAAATAAAGACATTGTGTCCATCTACAACTAAAAAAATATTTTAAAAAAATTGTATGATGACTTTAATTGTTTAGGATAAATACTGAGGGTTGTATAGCTGGGTCGTATACCACCAAGACTAGGTGGTTCCATGCCTAGTCTTCTCTAGTCTTTTGAGGAACCTCCATACTAATTTCCATAGTGGTTGTACTAATTTACAATCCCACCAACAATGTTACACTGTTTTGTTTAGGGAATGATGAAAAAAAAATTGTCTGTACATGTTCAGTACAGGTACAATTTCTTTATCCCAAATAAATAAAAAGTTAAAAAAAATTAAAGAGGATTTTGAGACAGGGCCTCGCTAAATTGCTGAGGCTGCCCTCAAATTTGCAATCTTCCTGCCTTAGTCTTCAGAGTCACTCTGATTACAGGGGTGTGTCACTATGCCAGTCTGAGATAGTTTTGCTCTATTGCCCAGGCTGGCCTCAAACTCCTATCCTCAAGTGATCTTCCTCCTTCAACTTCCAGGTGGTGTTCTTTAATTTTTCAACACAGATAGACACAAACATACACACACACACACACACACACACACACACATTTTCTACAAAAATGAGCCCATGATGCCATGTTTTATTTTTTTCTTGTTTAATAATATATAAGTTTTTACATGTCAACAGATACTCTGCTCTGACATGATTTTTTTTTTTTGTACTGAGGATTGAACCCAGGGGCATTTTGCCACTGAGCTACATCCCTAATCCTTTATTTGTTTATTTTGAAAAAGAGTCTCACTAAGTTACTGAGAGTCTAGCTAAATTGCTAATATTGGCCTAGAACTTGGGATCCTCCCATCTCAGCTTCTCAAGTCATGGGATTGCAGGTGGTCTATTACGTGGACCACCATGCTCAGCCCTGACATAATTTTCTTTTTTAGTTGTAGATGGACACAGATGCCTTTATTTTATTTATTTATTTATTTATTTTTTATGTGGTGCTGAGGATCAAACCCAGTGCCTCACATGCACTAGGCAAGAACATAAGCCCAGCCCCTGACATAATTTTTAATGCCTAGAAGACACTTCATTGTTTGGAATTGCCATAATGGTATTTATCATACTCTACTCAGCATTCAGTGTGCTTCTGATTTTTCCCTATTATAAGTGGCAACACTGAATCCCCCTATTGGATTTCTTCCTTAGTTGCTCCCTAGATTAAATTATCCAATAGAATTTCTGAATAAAAGCAAAGAAAGAATTTTGCTGCAGTCTGATCAATGGCTCTCACAAGATTCATACCCCATCTAGGAGTGCTTGTGTGTCATTTCTACACATCCACGCCTACTCTGGGCACTTAAAAACCTTGCATCTTAGCTAATATGAGAGTTTTAAAATAGATTCTTACTTTAATTTTAATTGTTGTAATTTCTAGTGAGGTTGAGTGTGTATTCAGATGTTTGTTAGTAATTTGTAACTGCTTTTGTGAATGGCCTTTCTGTACTTTGTCTAGTATCCATTTTGATATTCACCTTTAATTTGTTTGGAAATTTTCTGAGTAAAATGGATACTATCT
The DNA here is from genome assembly GCA_028644305.1 of Xerus rutilus. Classification (NCBI taxonomy): domain Eukaryota; kingdom Metazoa; phylum Chordata; class Mammalia; order Rodentia; family Sciuridae; genus Xerus; species Xerus rutilus. The sequence goes on along the minus strand of CM053401.1, from coordinate 96,845,286 downwards.
CCTTGTTTGTTACATGTTTTACAAAAAATCTATTTCCTCAATTTTTTGTTTCCTTTTGATTTCATTTATGATTAATCCCTCTCCACCCTCAGCACATGTAAGGGTGAGGTTTTGTGTAGTCAGAACTATAACCAGGGAAGTGGAAAGGCAATCCTGCCCACTTTGCCTCAGTGCCTGACAAGCTTGCCTTGAATCTCATATTTTTTTCCTATTACCAGTTGGAATCTTTCTGACTCCCCTAGGTAAGGGATGCTCCTTGAGCTATAGGGCAAGGCCCAGCATCTAGTCCTGCCTGCCCATCCCTGGAGCCTAGCAGGGTAAAAAACTCTCCATGCTATTTCAGGTTACTGACCTCCCATCCAAACCCCACTTGGCAAAGACGATTCTGATGATGATGTCAAAGTACTGTCAAGGTTAGTCCCAGAAAACTCAATGGAAGCCCTACTTCAAAGCTCTAGCTTGAAGCAGGACATTCTAGCTTTGGTCTTGAGCAGGACATTCGAAACTCCACCAGAGCCTCTCCATGTACTGAGACTGCTCTCCAGGACTTGCCCTGGAACAGCTCTGACTTGGGCAGCTTCCCTCTGTTGGTCAGGCTGAGAAAGAAAGGGAGAGAAGAAGGAAGGAAGGGCAAAAGCTGGGACTGAGAACACAATACTCTAGGCCAGGTGTGGTAGTGTATGCCTGTAATCCCAGTGATTTAGGATGCTGAGGCAGGAGGATCCAAAGTTTGAGGCCAGCCTGGGCATCTGAGCAAGACCCTGTCTCAAAACAAAAAATTTTTTAAAAGGCAGGGTATGTAGCCCAGTGGTAGAGTGCTTGCCTAACATGTGGAGGCCCTGGGTTCCAACCCAATACCAAACACACACACACACACACACACACAGAGAGAGAGAGAGAGAGAGAGAATACATAACCTATGCTTTGGTTTACTGAGCACTTTGGAAGAGATTGGGAGGGCCTCAAAAGCAAAACGTTCTTTCTGAAATTATCCTGTTCTTCTTTTTTCTTCTTTCATTTCTCCCCAGGAGGTTACAAAAACTAGAATTCCTCCCTACCCTCAACAAGTCATAAAATATGAAAATGACACTCTCTGAAGACCCTCAAGTGACTGGTGTCCCTGCCTTATACCAGGAGGAGGGAATGCTGCACAAGTGCCCTCCTTAGTCCATTACTACTATATCATTCTATAGAGCTGTCTGTTCTTTATCAAACCTAAAGATAGAAATCATTATCTCTGTGTCTTCATTTATGATGGTTTCTATGTTGCTTAAAACTTTAAATAAAAATTTCATGCTTTTCTCTGCCTTTTGTTATAGAAATCCCAACAGTGCACCTTGAGATGGGTGAGGTAAAGTATCACACCTTCTTATCCCTGCACATGCAAGCCAGCAAGTACAATAACTGAGCTCCTCCTACATGCCAGTGTCTTCACTCAGATGTCTCTATCCATCATCATAATTACCCTATACTTACTATTTTCCCATCTTGGAGATCAGGAAACTGAGTCATAGAGGGACAGGTTATTAGTCCCAAGTCATTCCACTAACTCGTGGAAGAACCTGGGCTTGAACCTACATTCTGTTTCAGTCTCCCAGGTTGGTACGTACTCCCCATAAGGCCTTCAGGCTTTGAGCTCTCTCCTTAGCTTCTGGGAAAATGCAGAGGGGAACTCATTCACATTAGAGTTCAAATAACTGATATAGCTCTAAAATATTCTCTTTCCCATGGGGCTCCAAGGTATGGGTTCAAACCTGACTTCACTCTTTTTCACTTGTAACCTAGGGTGGCCAGGGCCATGGAAAGTAGCTTAATTAGACTAATGCTTTTGGAAATTTCCTCCAAAGCTGAGATATTTCCCTTTAAGTCTCGCTGGAAAGTTCCCAAGAGCCTACTTCCCTGTGCTCTTGCCTGGTTGGCTCCCAGCCAGACTGGAGAACAAAGAAAAAATGTGAGAGCAATAGTGCCTAGGAGCCTGTCCTCCCATCCCCAACTTGTCAGTGGCCTCTGCAAAGGTCCTGAGATTCTTCAAGGCAGGGGAGGGTGGATGGTTGGCATGGGAGTGGGGAGTGGGGAGTGGGGAGACTTATTCTAATGAGTGCGACTTAAAGGAGCCAGAGCCTAGTGTTAATGGCATGGTATGAGAACAGAGGCAAGGTACACTTCCAAAAGCACTGTGGAGCTCCCAGGGGCCGCTGCAATGGAATCATTTCTCTCATGGTCTCCAGGTTTTAGAGAGTGGATTTTAATCCTGCCTCTACTCTGAGTGCTTGGGAGGAGGTGGCTTAATCTCCAGAACCTTAGCTTCCTCATGATAAAATGGGAACACCACCTTAATAATTGGCAGTTGTAAAAACTAAAAGAGACAATAAACTGAGAGAATCCAACAACTCAGGCTGCAGCTTTCGTCACTGGTAGTGTCTACCCAGAGTAGTGCCTTGAGAAAGTTAGTAGCAAAAAGTGTTGGGATGAGATCCTTGCTCCAGCCTGCGGAGATTAGTGGCATGGAGCGTGGGAATCTCAAGGAAGGTGGCTTCAGCCTGCAGTGTGAGTGCTCACCCAGGCCTCCCCCAGCTTTGGCTGCATGCTGGCCCTGCTGCTGTCACCCAGCTCGGTGTTGCTCCTAACCTCCAGCAACACAGAGGCTCTAGGACAGCTGGAGGCCACGCTGGTCACGGAGCATCCTGGCCTGCAGGTGGTGCGGGTGCCCACCTGGGCTCAGATGCTGGCTTGCAGCAGCTGCTTCGAGCCCTGTGTGACCTCCCCAGACCTGAAGGGCTTCAGCGACTGCTGCTTATAAACAATGTGGCCACTCTTGGGGATGTTTCCAAAGGCTTCCTGAACCTGAGTGACCCAGCTGAAGCAAACAGCTACTGGGCTATGAACTTGGCTTCCACACTCTGCCTGACTCTCCGCCTCCTGAAGGCCTTCCTGGACTGTCCTGTCTTGAGCAGGACTGTGGTTAACATCTCATCCATCTGTGCCCTGAAGCCTTTCAAGTGCTGGGCATTGTACTGTGCAGGGAAGGCTGCTGGTGCAATGATGTTCCAGGTCCTGGCTGCAGAGGAACCTAGTGTGAGGATGCTGAGCTATGACCCAGGTGTCCTGGACACAGACATGTAGCAGTTGGCTCAGGAGACTTCAGTGGATCCAGACTTATGAAAAAGGCTACAGGATCTAAAGACAAAGGGGATGCTGGTGGATTGCAGGATGTCAGTCCAGAAACTGCTGAAATTGCTAAAAACAAACACTTTGGAGTCTGGAACACATGTGTCCTTCTAGTAAATAGCTTGTGTCCTTGGATTCTTGGGCCTTTTGGCTTTTACTTTGGGGCACATCCATGAGCCCTGTGGCTGCCCACATCCTTTCACAAAAGCCCTACCAACCCTCTCCCATGCGGACAACCACTCATGCCTACTGCCCTGCCCTCAAAGGCAGCCCAGTGGGAGTGGCTGGGGTCTCCAGTTGTCAGGATCTGTGTCATGCAGCCTGGATGAGGCCTGGATAGAGGTTATAGGTGTTGTAGTTCTCTATCCCCAGGAATAGAATTTTAGGGATGGGAAGAGCAGGAAAAGCAGCTGAAACACTGAAGAGACAAGTTTTGGACTCTTGCCCATGGCTGGTCCATGGGAAAGGAGGAGTGATCTGATGTGCAATGGGAGGGCCCAGGCAGATTCACAGGTGGCCTGGAGGGTAAGGAACGCAGAGCAGTCTCTAGCCCACACAGATGGCCCTTGCTCAGGATAACAGGACCTTCTGTTGAATTTCCTGTCCTTATCCTGATGCCTTCTTTCTCTAGAACCCACCTTCCCTCTTGGCTGGGAATTTATGTACACAAAGAAGGCAGATACAAATAAAATACGGTCCAGTCTTTAAACAAAAGAATGTTGGGGGCTGGGGTTATGACGCAGTGGTAGCGTGCTCGCCTGGCATGCGTGAGGCACTGGGTTCGATCCTCAGCACCACATAAAAATAAAGATATTTAAAAAAAAAAAAAAAGAATGTTGGGATCAACCAGTTGTCTACCCTGGGTGAAAAAGCAGGGTGGACACACAGTTAAACACCCCTGGCCTGGGGCAAGGTAAGTGTTAGATAACTAGGAACTCCTTTTCCCCCACATTTGGGAAGTCACCTTCCTCACTTATCACTTCCTTTCCTTCATGAGCCTGGATGTCACCGAGACACAAACTCATCTGAGGTTTGCATTCCAAAGAGGCCTGGATTCCAATCGCAGAAATCTGCCTTTCTCTTTTATTTATCTCAGGATGCATGTCACCAAGAGCCACAGGATGACTGAGAGATAACTCACTTCAGATGGAGGAACATGGCTAAATGTATATTGAAAAAATATATTTAGGGGTAGGGGTGTAGCTCAGTGGTAGAATGCTTGCCTAGTATGTATAAAGCCCTTGGTTCACACACACACACACGACATATATGTGTATACAGGTCAAATATTTCTTACTCTAACTGCTTGAGACCAGAGTGTTTCAGACTTTGGATTTTTTTTCAGATTTTGGAGAAAAATTTTGCTGACAAGAATGCCCCAGATGATATTGAAAACAACTGGGCGTCAGAAAATACTTCCCTTAATGGGGTTGTAATTCAGTAATAGAGTACTTTCCTAGCATGTGCTTCTACATAATAAGATATCTTGGGAATGGGACTCAAGTCTAAACACAAAATTTATTTATGTTTTACTTGCATTTTACATACATAGTCTGAAGGTAGTTTTATTAAATATTTTTAGTGCACCTGCTTTGTGTATGCATTTGTGTGTGCGTGTGCATGCTCAGGAGCATTCTGCCTCTGAGCTACATCCTCAAACCCCCCCCCCCTCTTTTTAAATTTTATTTTAGACAGAGTCTGTCTCACTAATCTGCTAGGGCTGGCCTGGAATTTTCTATCCTACTGCCTCAATCTCTGGGTTGCTGGAGTTACAGAGTTCACCTGCATTTTTGTCATGTGAGGTCAAGTGTGGAATTTTCCACTTGTGGGTCACGTCAGAGCTCAAAAAGTTTCAGATTTTGGGGCTGGGATTATGGCGCAGTGGTAGCGTGTTCGCCTAGCGCGCATAAGGCACTGGGTTCGATCCTCAGCACCACATAAAAAAATAAAATAAAGATATTCTGTCACCTACAACTAAAAAATAAATATTTTTTAAAAAAAAGTTTCAGATTTTGGGGGCTGGGGTTGTAGTTCAGTGGTAGCATGCTTGCCTACCACGTGTGAGGCACTGGGTTGGTTCCTCAGCACCACATACAAATAAATAAATAAAATAAAGGTATCGTGTCCATCTACAACTGAAAAACAATATATATAAAGTTTCAGATTTTGGAGCATTTTGGATTTCAGATTTTTACATAAGGGATATTCAATCTATATACATATGTGTGTATATACACATATATACATGCGAAGATTTATTGCCTTTTATACATTGATGTGTTTTCCAGAAATGCATCACATTTTCTAATGAGAAAATAGTTATGGATCAATACATTTCCTTTGGTTTAGAAATTATATCAATGTTGTTTTTTTCTTTAAAGTACTGAAGTCTATACTGGCAGAAGTATCACTATACAGATTAAATAGCTCAAATGTCTTTCAACCTCCTCTTGCTCATTTTGTTTTCATGAACTCTTTTTTCTTAATATACTGAGGATTGAATCCAGGGGTGCTTAATCACTGAGTCATATCCCCAGCCCTTTTTTATATTTTATTTAGAGACAGAGTCTCGCTGAGTTGCTAAGTGCCCACTAAGTTGCTGAAGTTCCTTTTGAACTCACAACCTTCCTGCCTCAGCCTCCTGAGCCTCTGAATTACAGGTGTGCATCATGGTGCCCTACAGTTCCAAGAACTTTTTTTTTTTTTTGTACCAGGGTTTGAACTCAGGGGCACTCGACCACTGAGCCACATCCCCAGCCCTATTTTGTGTTTTATGTAGAGACAGGGTCTCACTGAGTTGCTTAGTGCCTCGCCATTGCTGAGGCTGGCTTTGAACTCATGATTCTCCTGTTTCAGCCTCCCAAAGTGCGAGGATTACAGGCATGTGCCATCACACCCAGCTCCAGAAACTCTTAAGTACCTTTGAGAACTCCCAAAGAATCTAATTTAGTTTCTCTCCTCTCAACACCCATTTACTAAATACTTGCAGTTTGGCTCTGCCCCAGGCGCCAGAGATTGTTCTGGAGAAATCATGATGGCTACCCTCAAGGGGCTGGGCAAATGAAGTACAGAGACAAATGCCTTTCAGTGGATGGATGGTATTCAGAGATGCAGGAGGGACAATATAGAGCGAGGCTTCCCAGCTGGGCAGTAGACCCTCACAGGCTGTAAACTGGGTCTCCCACTGTCCTCTCAAGTTTTGCTAAGGCTTGGGTTCCCCAGATCTGCTGTGGGGTCTCAAGCCCCCTGCCAAGGGCAGCTCTTTAATGAAGACCTCTCTTCTCTGCTGACTCTGGGTGACACAGCTGTGAAGATCTGGGTCCCTGGGGTGGGGGTTCAGAGGAGCAGCCCCTAGGCTAGGCTTCTTTTGGCATAGTCCCCACAGATCCTTTGAGGCCCAGCAGGAGTGCTGGCCCTAAAGAGCCCACTCTTGCCTGTGGAGAGCTGCTTCCAGCTCAGGGGAAGAGTGAACCCACTGTCATCAGGTCTTAGTGAGAGGCAACCTTGGCAACTGAATCCCAAGGGAGAGAAGGTATCCCTAGCAGCTCCCTAAGGACTTAACCTGTAGGTGTCCTCACAAGGGTTAGTTAGGGTAGGACACCAGCTGCTCCCTGGTGCCAATGAGATCAGAAAGCAGGGCTGGGGTGTGGAGTCTGGTGACTTGGGCTCTAGTCCTGGCTCTATCCGAGCAAACATGACAATATTTGTTCCCTGCTGTGTGCCAAATACTCTGCAACATCTCACACACTTTTTTTTTTTTTTTTTTTTTAAAAAAAGCACTTTCTCTCTTTTATGGGTAAGGAAACCAAGGCCTAGAGAGGCTCTCTAAGTTGCTCAAGATCACACAACTGGAATCTCAGTCCAAGTTTCTGGCTTCAAAGCAAGTGCTCCATGACCCCTGTCCCTTCACCTCCATCTCTTCCTCCTCCTGTAAAGGGGCTGGACTCACTGCAGGGACAGGCAGGAAGGGAGCCCTTCAATAGAGCAAATCTGTCCATGCCCTGCACCCACCCAGGGGTTTACAGTCATTGCCACCAGGGCCACCAGCCTGGCATTTCCCACTCTGAGCTATCCATGGTTGAGTTTTCATCAAGGCTTTGGTTCCTGGGGTTCAGCTCCTGAGGTGCCCCATCAGTTGCCCTCAGATGCTTCCTCCCACCCACCTGCATTTGCCCAGTCCCTGCAGTGTGAACAGTTTTTGTTCTTTCTTGCCCTTTCTCCTCTTCCCTCTTCCTCCTTCCTCTTCCCTCCTCCTCCTTCCTATTCCTTCTCCTTATTTTTCTTTTTTTCTACCCCCACCAGCTCGAACTACAGAATCACCTTCACATGGAAAACACAAATAAAGGAAGCTGTGCCTGGAGCTGGTTTCTTCGAACTTTCAGAGATTCTGTAGGTTTGGCCTTTCCCACCAGAGGCTTCCCGAAGCCAGTCTCTTCTCCCCATTGCTGCCCTCTGCCAGGACTCTGAGGCTGCACTGTCCCTGCAGTTCTAGAGCCCTTTCTCACTCATACTTCACCATTCACTCAACAGTCTGGGTGGCTGTGGTGGAAGAGAGGATTCAATGGGCACACAGTTCCCTGCCCACTTGACAGATAGGAAACTGGAGTCACACAACTACTTTGAGGCAGGTCATCCATCTGAGTCCTGGCCCTTTGCTTAGGTGAGTAAGTGTAGCTGAGATCTGGTCATGTTATGCTCCATTCTCCAACCTTTTTTTGCTGAAGTTGTCTAGATCAGGAGAGTAGCCTTGTTCAATGGGTTTCCCAGGTTTCTGCCAGAAGCTCCCAGGCTAGTTTTCTGCAAGAACCGAGGATATCCTCTGTTCCATTCCTGCTGACCAGAATGCCCCAGAAATACTAGAAACATCTGGGAATCAGAAAAAAGTTCCTGTAATGGGGTATAGCTCGGTGGTGGAGTGTTTTCCTGGCATGCTCAGGGTTCTGGATTCAATCCTCAGCACTGAAAAGAGAGAGAGAGAGAAGAAAGAAAGAAAATACTTCCCAACTACTTGTTCTGGTCTCCCTCTACCCCAAGGCAGAAACAACAACCCCCCCAGTACATGTGTAGCCTGCAGAGGGAGGTTGGGGTAGGACCCTGGAACCAGGGCTTTGTTGCAGCACTTGGCATCAACTGAATCAGGGAAACCAAACACTGGCTATTCTCCTTCCAGATAAGCTAAAAGTTTCACTTTATTTTTGTTAAGGAGAAGACTTTGCCAGGTGACAAAAATGCTAATGAGGACCCAAGAGAGATTGTGCCTGGTGGAAACAGTACTGAACTCTAAAGTCGCATAGGGCACTGCCTATTCCCAAAGGTTTGACCTTGGGCAAATCAGGCTGCCCCTCTGAGCCTGCCTTGTGGCACTGTTGAGAGAAGATGAAGCAATGCTGCAACTCAGTGGCTTTAGAAAGATGTTTATTATATATTGATTTGAAAATCAGGTTACAAAAGATATGCAGAGTAGGCCTTCATTTCTGTGAAACATAGAAAAATAGCTGAAAGCCTTGTACCACAATGCAAACAGCACTCTGGTGATGAGTTCATGGGTGTCCTATTTTCCCCTTTTCGCTTATCTATGTTTTCTAATTTTTTCTACAGTGAGTATATATTATATATTTAACACATAATGCCATGTAACAGACCAGCTCAAAAGCTCAGTAGATTACAATACAAAGATTTAGTCTCAGACTCACAGGTCTACAGATCAGCTGCAGTTTGAATGATCTAGGTTGGGCATGACAGGCTGCAGGGCCTGCTCTGTCTCAGGCTGCAGGTCTGCTGAGCCTGGCTCTTCATTGTAGGACTAGTTCTACATGTATGTCTTTATGCTGGGACCCTGGCTAAAGGGGACAATGGCTATCTAGGGTTTGTTTCTCCTTCCAGATCACCTTAGTCCAAAAGACAAGCCCAACTATACAAGCACATATAAAGCCTCTGCTTAGCACATTTCAATAACATTTCATTGACTAAAGCAAGTCACATGGCCAAGCCCAATCTCAATGAGCCAGGAAAGTATATGTTACTCACAGTGGGAGTATTATGGTGGTGAATATGCTTATTAATAACACAAATTATTACATATTACTTGTATAATAAAACATGATGTGTTTTGCAAGACATATTCATAGTATCTACCAGAGTATCCTGTAGGGTTCTCCAAAAACAAGATAGTTGAGCCATTGTATAAACATGTAGGCTCAGCTCCCTTCCTCCATCTCTTCTCATCCTTTAACACAACCAGATACCACCATTTATGGCACCTATAGCTTCACAAATGAAAGTAAAAAACCAATATAAGCTTGCTGCAATTATTGCCAAAGGCCAGACCCTCACTAGTTCCCATCCAGGGACTAGTTCCAGTCACTTCCCACTGACCTCCTTTCTTTTGTTTATTTATTTATTTGTTTGTTTGTTCTATTTAGGTTTACATGATAGCAGAGTGCGATTCATTGTACACAGATGGAGCACAATTTTTCATTTCTCTGGTTGTATGTGATGTAAAATCACAACATACATGTAGTCATACATAAAGCTAGAGCTATGAGGTCCATCGTATTCCACCATCTTTACTGTCCCCATGCCCCCTCCCCTCTCCCACTCCTGTAAACTGAATGGAGTTCCTCCATTCTTCCCGTGTCCTCCCCCACATTATGGATCAGCATCCACTTATCAACGAGTACATTTGGCATTTGGTTTTCTGAGATTGGCTTACTTCACTTAGCATGATGTTCTCCAACTCCATCCATGTACCTGCAAATGCCATGATTTTATTCTCTCTTATTGCTGAGTAATATTCCATTGTGTATATATACCACAGTTTCTTTATCCACTCATTCGTCGAAGGGCATCTGGGTTGGTTCCACAGTTTAGCTATTGTGAATTGATCTGCTATAAACATTGAAGTGGCTGTGTCACTGTAGTATGCTATTTTTAAGTCGTCTGGGTATAGACAGAGGAGTGAGATGGCTGGGTCAAATGATGGTTCCATTCCAAGTTTCCTAAGGAATCTCCATACTGCTTTCCAGATTGGTTGTACCAATTTGCAGTCCCACCAGCAATGTATGAGTGTGCCTTTTCCCCCACAACCTCGCCAACACTTACTGTTGTTTGTATTCTTGATAGTTACCATTCTGACTGGCATGAGATGAAATCTTAGGGTAGTTTTGATTTGCATTTCTCTGATTGCTAGAGATGTCGAACATTTTTTCATATGTCTGTTGATCGATTGTATATTTTCTTCTGTGAAGTTTCTGTTCAGCTCCTTAGCCCATTCATTGATTAGGTTGTTTGTTTTTTGGTGTTAAGTTTTTTGAGTTCTTTATATA
>CM053401.1:96786759-96834693 GCA_028644305.1 Xerus rutilus | reverse complement strand
TCTATCAGATGTGCGTGTGGCAAAGATTTGTTCCCAGAATGTCGGCCCTCTGTTCACTTCATTGATTATTTCTTTTGCTGAGAAGAAGCTTTTTAGTTTGAATCCATCCCATTTATTGATTCTTAATTTTACTTCTTGTGCTATACGAGTCTTGTTAAGGAAGTATGGTCCTAATCCGACATGATGAAGATTTGGGCCTATTTTTGAGTCTCTGGTCTGATTCCCAGGTCCTTGATCCACTTTGAGTTGAATTTTGTGCATGGTGAGAGATGGGGGTTTAGTTTCATTTTGCTGTATATGGATTTCCAGTTTTCCCAGCACCATTTGTTGAAGAGGCTATCTTTTCTCCAGTGTACATGTTTGGGTCCTTTGTCTAGTATAAGATAACTGTATTTAAGTGGGTTTGTCTCTGTGTCTTCTCTTCTATATCATTGGTCTACATGTCTATTTTGGTGCCAGTACTATGCTGTTTTTGTTACTATAGCTTCGTAGTATAATTTTAGTTTTGGTATTGTGATGCCTCCTGCTTCACTCTTCTTGCTAAGGATTGCTTTGGCTATTCTGTGATCTCCTTTCTTTCGACTTCTTTCATTTCATCTGGCCAGTCATTCAGGATTTATTTATTGAGCACCTACTAAGTGCTGGTGCTCTTCTAGTCATGGGGTTATATTTGTGAACAAGGCAAGTTTCCCTGGACAAGGAAGCCTTCTTTCATAGGGTTTGCATTCTAAAATAAAATATAAATAATTTAGATTATTTTTATTTTAATTATGTACACCCATATTAGGGTTTGCATTCCAGTCAATAGGCGAGGTAGCTGCTGGGTATGGGAAGAAATGCTAGAAAGCCAGATGCTCTCATTGAGTGTGAGTGCTAAGAAGTGAATAAAGTAGGGTAGCGTACCAGGAAGTAATGGGGGGCAAGGGCTGGCAAAGATGGTGGGATTCCCAGAAGGGGTGCTGTTGGAAATTTTTGAAAGATGTCTCTTGGGTCCTTCAGACCTTTGCTCTGAGTCTCACTCGACAATTCTGCTTAGATTTTCCCACCCCTTGCTCTACACTTTAGCCTGCCGTGGGCTCTCCTGTCCTACCAATCTTTTAGTTTCTCATGGCTGCCTGGACCTTAGCTAGTCCTCAACAAAGAAGAAAGCCAGCAAACCCTATTAGATTAAGCCAAGCACACTTACTGAGCTCCTGTTATATATAAAGCAAGCAGGCATTTGTTGCATACCTTCTGTGAGCCAAACCAGTAGGCATTCACTGAGCTTCTGGAGGCCAAGCCAACAGTCACTAGTTGAGTGCTTATTCTATATCCAAACCAACAAGTGTTTATTTACTGTCTTCCTAGAATTGAGGAGAGTGCAAAGGTAATTGCTGCTGCTTGCTAGGAAGTTGTAATCAGGTCGCAGAGGCAAAGTTTACATGAAAATAGACCATTAGCTATGAAAGGAAGGATTAGTTATCATAAGGACTTGAATAGAATAACTCTTTGAAAAGACACAGATGGGGCTAGAGATCATTGTAGAGTAGCCACAGAAGGTTCATGAAGGAGGTCAGACTTGAGCTGGCTTTCAGGGATCAATAGGATTTGTTTACTTATCTATCTATCTATTTATTTATTTACATATACATTTGTGCATATATACATACTGGGGATTGAACCTAGGAGCACTTTACCACTGAACTACATCCCCAGACCTTTTTATCTTTTATTTTGAGACAGGATGTCACTAAGTTGCCCAGACTGGCTTTGAACTTGCAATCCTTCTGCCTCAGCCTTCCTGAGTCCCTGGGATTACAGACCAGCACCACTGTGATTTAAGATTTAGATAGAAAAAAAATAGGGGGCGCTGGGAATGAAGCTGATTGGTAGAGCACTTGCCTAGCATGCATGAGGCCCTGTGTTGGATCACTAGCACCTCCAAAAACAAAAACAAAAACAAAAACCCACAAAAGATAGGGACTGCGGGGCTGAGATTGTGGCTCAGTGGTAGAGTGCTTGCCTCACATGGGTTCGATCCTCAGCACCACATATAAATAAATGAATAAATAAAGGTCAATCAACAACTAAAAAAAATTTAAAAAAAAATAGGGACTGCGATAGCCTGGCCTGGGCCTGGGTGTTTATGTTTTGGAACTCTACAATATCATTCATTATTTGGGGCTGGTGCTCCTTTCTCTCTGATGTGTCATTCTTGTAACTCCGTGACTCCTGTTTCTTCTGGACCATAGCTGGATTTCTTTGGAGTCCATAATTTGCCCAGGTGATCAGGGGTTGACATCATCTGGCTAAGGTCAGAATGGGTAGTCCTGGGGGAAGGAGTTTGTGATAAGGGCATAAAAACCACAGAGGTTTTGACATTAGAATGTTCAAGTGCAGCACATCTATAGTCCAGGTGTCCTCTTATCTCCTAACTCGGGAGTCTTTAAAACAGTCATGTTCCTCTTCTCTGCTTGGGGCTTTGAGATAGTAGCCATAGCTACTATGCATTCATTCTATTCATGTATGAACTCAATGGTCTTTTAATAAATTTATGAAAACAGGAAGAATGACATATCATTCTTTTGTTGATTTTGTTGCTAACAATATATTCTGCTTTCCAGAAACTGGTTATGAAGAACTCTGAACTGATAAAATGACTCCATTACAAAATAATCATTTTGTGGGGAAAAAAGAGAAAGGGAAAAAAGGGAGAGGGAATTTCATCAAAATAGAGGAAAGACCAATAGAGTAGACCCAGGGGATTGAGGAGGAGGAAGAAGGGATGGGAAAGGGAAAAAACAGTGGAATGAATCTGGTGAACTTTTGTGTGTGTATACAGGCTGTGGCAAGTTGGGTCCCTATATCAGGTGTATCCACACCACTCTAATTTTTAAAAAGCAGTGAACTGTAAACTGTAAATGGGTTAAGAAAGGACTGGTGGAGTGGAGGGAGGGGAGCAGGAATGGAGAAAACTGAACTGAACTGAAATGGAGGAAACTCAACTTCATTCCCAGCTAGGGACTGAACTGGAGTGGATTGTGTTCCATGCCTTTGTGGTTATGTCAGGGTTATCTTAGTGTTGTCTACAACTAAAAAGAAATAAATAATTATTATTTTTTCATATTAAAAATATTTATCCACCAGGCGCGGTGGCACACACCTATAATCCCAGCACTTAGGGAAGCTGAGACAGGAGAATTGCGAGTTCAAAGCCAGCCTCAGCAAAGACAAGGCACTAAGCAACTCAGTGAGACCCTGTCTCTACATAAAACACAAAATAGGGCTGGGGATGTGGCTCAGTGGTCGAGTACCCCTGAGTTCAATCCCCGGTACCAAAAAAAAAATTTATCCAGTACCACTCTGTATACTCTGGATATGGGAAACAAAAGGGAGAATATGCCATAGATTATGGATTCCTTTTATGAAGCTTGATTCAGTTTATGGAAAGAGTCTATTTACAGAGCTTTCAAGGAAATTTGCTCTCTCCCCCAACTGGGGGCTTCTATATTATCTATAAGATTACTTCCCATTTCATTTGGTTCCAGGTTATAAGGATTATACAGAGCTCAGGAGACTTTGAACATCATTGTACAGGGAAGTGTTCAGACCCAAGGCAAAATCAAAACTGTAACTGAAAGGCAGATGCAAAACAGGCCTGAAGACTCATTCTGTGGGGAAAATAAATCTTTAAAAACTGCCTTCCCCACTGGAGTCCAGGGAAAGGCAAGAAGCAACAGGCAAGCACACAGCATTCTCTGCAGTTCCAGACACAACCAGTCACTCCTTCTGGAAGGAAGCAAGTAAGCTGCAGAAGGAAGGAACTCGGTCACATGCTTGTTAAAGAAAATCAGGCAGCCAGTTCCATGTTTCATCACAGATGCTTCCAACTGCACCATGGCATGTGGCACATGACACATAGAGGCGATTAGGGGTTGGTCTATGCCCACCTGGCCACCACTAGTTGTGCAGCTATTAACCCAGGTCTACCAAGATGTGGACACCCAGACAGGATTAGATGGCAGTGGATTATTAGGTAAATGCCTGTGTGCAAAAAGGGGCATGGAGCCAGGGAGGATGGGAGAGCCTCAGACCTAGAACGTTTCTTAGCACAGTTCTAAGAAAGGTAGGGGCTGGTGAGCAAGGCCAACAGCTTCCCTTTAGAGGAGTTCCATGACTTCCGGGTCTGCATTACTGAGAGCAGGCTGTGTGGGGGAAGAATGTCTGCAGGGCAAACACTTTAGGTAAGTTATCACACCTTTCTGAGCCTCAGTTTCTTCAACTGCAAAGTGAAGGCCATTCAGAGGGTTAAATAAAATAGCATATTTCAAGTGTTTAGAGTAAAGTGCCCAGTAATGTTCAATGCACGAGAATTCCCTTCATTCTTTTGTTGTATATCTTCCAGAGGCAAGTTCAGCATGGTGATGTGATCTCTCTCCCACTGGCCGTTCTCTCAATCATCCTTCCTCCCATCCTCCAGCTAAACAGGAAAGGAGGCGGATAGGTGCGCCCCAAAGGCCAGAGCCTGAGGGGTTTTGTTTGGTAGCCACCCCTTGAGCTTTTATCATAAAAGACATGGGGCTCCAGCCTCAGAGTGGAGAGGAGGAAGACCCCACAGAGATGGATAACATTCTTTTTAAAAATATATATATTTTTTAGTTGTGGATGAACCTTTATTTTGATTTATTTGTTTTTATGTGGTGCTCAGAATCAAACCCAGTGCCTCACACATGCTAGGCAAGTGCTCTACCACTGAGCCACCACCCCAGCCCAAGTAACATTCTTACTTGGGGAACTTACAGCATACTTGGAGAGATGAGCCATGTCCCCCTTGGGAACACCTTGGGGAGGACTCTAAAGCAGGCTCTACTCCTCCAAATATCTTGGGCTGAAGTCCAGACCACCACTACCACTATTTTGACCTCACCTTCTGTCTTTCTCCATGGGCCCCATGCTCCTGCCATGCTGACTGCCAACCTGTCTCAGTCTTTCCCTCTCCTCAGTCTCATAAATCTAGGCTTTGTTCCCATTGGCCCCTTTCCCTACACTGTCCTTCCCCTTCTCTCACCCTCCTAGTGAATGCTTCTTCTCAGTCCAACTCAGGTGTCCCCTCACTGGACAGCCTTCCCTGACCCACTGCTCTTACTACTGGCTCCAATACCCTAGGTATGTCACCCTACCTCTCTGTGCCTCAGTCTCTATCTGGGAAATGGGGGTGATAATAGTAGTGATGCCATAGCTAATCAACATGTGGTGGTAAAATTACATGAGATGATAAAATCACCATTAAAGGGCTATATAAGCAAGCATTGTGGTCAATGGTAGGCATGTGTCCAGCAGACACTGGCCAGTGAACACACAATACTGCCTGGTGGAGGAGGGGGAACCCACAGTGTGGTAACGTGGGGGATGTTCTGGACTCAGCTGCTGCTGTGCTGGGCTATGTGTTCCTGAGCCAACGCTTGTTCTCTCTGGGCCATGTTTTCCTTTGTATGGTTGGGCATGTCCTCCAAGGGCCCTTCTGACTATGCTAGCTTAGCTCAGAGGCTCTGAGGTCCTGGGCTTTGCAGGCATTGCCTGGGCTCTGAGGCCCTTCTTAGCTTCACTACTGGGGCTGACTCCCCAGGCTGGACAGCTCCCATGCTATTTCTGGAGGCAGCAGAGACTCCCAACTCTCAGCATCTGGACAGCACCTCAGGCTGGGAGAGCTCAGGCCCCAACAGGCAGACCCCAGGCCCAGGGCTCCCAGGTAGGGTGTGTGTGTGTGTGTGTGTGTGTGTGTGTGTGTGTCTGTGTGAGCTTTGGGTGGCATCTGGAAGAGGAGGAAGGCACCAGCAGCTCTAAGACTTCCAGAGGACACAGGAGGAATCTGGGCAGACTCTGGATCTTAGAAAATGTGGCTTTGGGGGTCTCCCTACAAACTTTGAGGCCTAGATTACAAAAATCATTTAGACTCTGATATTTTAACTGGCCTTAGACCTATCCCTCAATGCACTCTTATATCAATTTCCTACATAATTTCACATGTATTTTCATTTATATTGATATATATGTTCATTCTCTAACCCTATCCTTAGCATTACCCCTTCATGTATTCCTACCCCTAATGCTACCACAAAGCACAAAAGCCCTTGCATGTGCAATCATGGGCATTTATATGTAAATCATAGATATTTTGACAGGTACATTTATATATTCTTATATAATATCATATACATAAATATACTTTCATGTATGAATCCATGGCCCAGTTTTAATTGTAATGTCAGCACACAGCTATTCAGAAACATGTGCAATTGTGAAAACATATATTCTTAAACAGGCTTTCTTACATAATGTCACATATGTTTTCATTGTTTATCCATTTATACTGATATATTTGTTCATTCCCCAACCCTAAACCTAGTCTTACCCCTTAATATACTCCTACCCCTAACACTACCACAAAGCACAAAAATCACTGCATGATAATTATGGGCATTTACAAAAATCATAGATATTTGATAGGTACATTTATATACTCATAAAATATCATATTTATAAATATATTTTCATGTATGAATCCATGGCACAGTTTCAATCCCAAATGTCAGCACACAGCTAAACTGACACCTATGAGTGTGTGAAAACACATATATTTATATAGTTTCACCTATATTTTCATTTTTTTTTAAAGTTAATTTAAAAAAAATTTTTTTAGTTGTTGATTGACCTTTATTTATTCATTTTTTTTTAATATGCGGTGCTGAGGATCGAACCCAGTGCCTCCCACATGCGAGGCAGGCGCTCTACCAC
This sequence comes from Xerus rutilus, assembly GCA_028644305.1. Classification (NCBI taxonomy): domain Eukaryota; kingdom Metazoa; phylum Chordata; class Mammalia; order Rodentia; family Sciuridae; genus Xerus; species Xerus rutilus. Next base: position 96,827,919 of record CM053401.1, on the reverse strand, counting down.
TGAGCCACAATCCCAGCCCTATTTTCATTTTTTATTAATTTATATTGATATAGGTGTTCATTTCCTAATCCTAACCCAAGCACTGCCCTCAATGTACTGTTACCCTGAACACTATCACAAAGTGCAAAAGCCCTTGCACATATAATTCTAGGCATTTATATGAAAATCATAGATATTTTGACAGGTACATTTATACACTCACATATAATATCATATATATAAATAGATTTTCATGAATGAATCTGTAACCCCGTTTTAATCCCAACTGTCAGCGTAAAGCTATTCAGAAACATGTCTGATTGTGAAAATATATATATTTATATAGGTTTTCTTACATAATTTTACATATATTTTCATTTTCATTTATATTGATATTTATATTCATGCCCTAACTGTAACCCTTGCCCTACCCCTCATTGTTCTCCTTAACCCTAACTCCACCACAAAGCACAAAAGCCCTTACTCATATAATCATGTTCATTTATTTAAATATCATAGCTATTTTTTTTAAAGTTTTTTAGTTGTAGATGGACACAATATCTTTATTTTTATATGGTGCTGAGGATTGAACCCAGTGCTTCATACATGCAAGGTGAGCGCTCTACCACTGAGCCACAACCCCAGCCCCAAATATCATAGCTACTTTGACATGTACATTTATATAGTCTCTTATAATATCATATATAAATGTTTTCATGTATAAATCCATTGCCCAATTTTAAACCAAAATGTCAGCACAAAGCTAGACTGACATCTATGAATTTTTGAAAACATACACATTTATATAGTTTTCTACATAATTTCACATATATTTTAATTTTTAATCATTTATATTTCTATATATATTCATTTCCTAATCCTAACCCTAGCCCTACCCCTCAATGTATTCCTACCCTAACATGACCACAAAGCCCAAAAGCCCTTGCATGTATAGTCATGAGCACTTATATGAAAATCATAGCCAGGCACAGTGGCGCACACCTGTAATCCCAGCACTTTGAGAGGCTAAGACAGTAGAATCACGAGTTCAAAGCCAGCCTCAGCAACGGTGAGGTGCTAAGCAACTCAGTGAGACCCTGTCTCTACATAAAACACAAAATAGGGCTGGGGATGTGGCTCAGTGGTTGAGTACCCCTGAGTTCAATCCCCAGTACCAAAAAAAAAAAAAGAAAGCAAGAAAATCATAGATAGTTTGACAGGCAGATATAATATACAATATCACAAACATAAATATATATATATATTTTTAAAATTTTTTTTAGTTGTTGATGGATCTTTATTTTATTCATTTATTGTTTGTATGTGGTGCTGAGGATCAAACCCAGTGCTTCACACATGCCAGGCAAGTGCTCTACCACTGAGCTACAGCCCCAGCCCATAAATATATTTTTATATAGGAATCCATGACCCAATTTAATCTCAAATGTCAGCACATAGCTACTCTGAAATATATCCGATTTTAAAAACACACATATATATGTTTTTCTACATAATTTCATGCATATTTTCATTTTTAATTAATTTATATTGATGTATATGTTCATCTCCTAACCCTAACCCTAGCCCTAACCCTCAATGTACTCCTACCTCTAAACTACCACAAAGTGCAAAACACATTGCACATATAATTATGGGCATTTATATGAAAATCATAGATATTTTGACAGGTATAGTTATATACTCATGTATAATACCATATATATAAATATATTTTCATTTATGAATCTGTGGCCCTATTTTAATGCTGAATGTGAGCACATAGCTACTCAGAAACCAGAAGATTGGGAAAAAATGCATATTTATGTAGACTTTCTTACATAATTTCATGTATATTTTAATTTATTTATTCACTTAAATTGATATATATGTTCATTCCCTAACCCTAACCCTAGCCATGTCACACAATGTACTCCTCCCCCTAACACTACCACAGAGTGCAAAAACTCTTTTACACATAATCATGAACATTTACATGAAAATCATAGATATTTTGACAGGTACATTTATATCATATATATGTATTATACTATAATATCATATTTATATTTTCACATATGAATCCACGACCCAGTTTTAATCCCACATGTCAGCACTTAGGTACTGAGAAACATATCCAATTGTGACAACATATTTATATAGATTTTCTTACATAATTATATATATATTTTAATTTTTTTATTCATTTATGTTGATGTATATGTTCATTCCATAACCATAACCCTAGCTCTACACCCCATGGACTCCTACCCCTAACACTTCCACAAAGCACAAAAGCACTTGAATTATAAACAATTTCATTTATATGAAAACCATAGATATTTTTATAGGTACATTTGCATACTCACATATAACATCATATATATAAATATATTTTCATGTATAAATCCATGACCCAGGTTTAATCCCAAATGTCATCACACAACTACTCAAAAACCTGTCAATTGTAAAAACAGACATATTTATATGGGTTTCCTTACTTAATTTTGCATACATTATCATTCTTTTATTCATTAAAATTGATATATATGTTCATTCCCTAACCCTAACCCTAGCCGTGACCCTCAATGTACTCCTACCCATAACAACTACCAAAAAGCACCAAAGCTCTTTTGCATATAATCATGAATATTTATATAAAGATCATATATATATTGACAGGTACATTTATACACTCTCATAAAATATCATACATATAAATATATCTTCAATTATGAAAGTATGGCCCAGTTTAAATTCCAAAATCAGCACACAACTACTCAGAAACCTGTCATTTGTGAAAACATATATATTTCTATAGGTTTTCCTTCATAATTTCACTTAGATTTTTATATCTTTATTCATTTATATTGATATATATGTTCATTCCTTAACCCTAACCCTAGCCCTAACCCTCCTTGGACTCCTACTGCTAACACTACCACAAAGCACAAAAGCCTTTGCACATATAATCATGGGCATTTATATTGAAATCATATATACTTTGATAGGTACATTTATATACTCATGTTTAATATCATATATATAAATATACTTTCATGTTTGAATCCATGGCCAAGATTTAAACCAAAATGTCAGCACACAGCTATACTCACAGCTATGCATTTTTGAAAAAATATATTTATATAGGTTTTCCTACATAATTTTATATATATTTCATTTTTATTCATTTATATTGATATGTATGTTTAATACCTAACACTAACCCTACCTTGCTCCCTAATGTACTCCTACCTCTGACACTACCACAAATTGCAAAAGCCAATTGCACATATAATCATGGGCATTTATATGAAAATCATACATATTTAGACAGGTACATTTATATACTCACATATAACATCATATATATATATATATATTCATGAATGAATTCATGGCCCAGTTTTAATACCAATTGTCAGCACACAGCTATTCAGTAAACTATTCAATTGTGAAAACCTATATATTTATATTTATATAGATTTTTGTAAATAATTTCATCTATATTTTCATTTTTATTCATTTATTTTGATATATATTTTTAAATTATCAATGGACCTTTATTTTATTTATTTATATGCAGTGCTCAGAATTGAACTCAGTGCCTCACACATGCTAGGCAAGTGTTCTACCACTGAGCCACAACCCCAGCCCCTTGATATATATATATTAAATATCTAACCCTAACCCTAACCCTAACCCTCACTACATTGCTAGCTACATTGCCAGCCCCAAAATGTATCCTACTGTGTTTTTTTTTCTTCTTTTTTTGGGATGTAATGGGGATCAAATTCAGATCATGACACCTACTAGGCAAGTACTCAACCACTGAGCTATATACCCAGCCCCCTCAACCCCACTCTTGACTTCTGTGGATCTCACAGAGCTATAGCTTCCCTTTCAGAGATTCTAACAGAAAAAAGGAACTTTCAAAATTAGTTACCATGCCTTATAGATGGGAAAATCAGTACTTATCCTAAGGGAGGGAATTTAGGACTTTTAGACCATAATAGGGTGCTTGAAGCATGACAACTGAAAGGCAAGAGAAAGAGGTAACATGATATAGGCAACAGAACCTACAAAGGTGATTTCTAGTCTGGAAATGAATACCATTCTGAGTGTTTAAAACTGACAAATATTAATAAACACCACACAGGGGATAAAAGACCAAGAAACCACTAGCAATATGATCCAACTCAGAGATTAGGAGCAATGGGAAACTACCTCCATCCCTAGGCCAGAGGATCAGTAGGAAGGGGTTTCAGAGCATGTGGACCAAGGATACCAAGAGATTTGCGGGGGAGGGAGGTGTACCAGGGATTAAACTCAGGGATATTCCACCACTGAGCCACATCTCCAGCCCTATTTTGTGTTTTATGTAGAGACAGGGTCTCACTGAGTTGCTTAGCACTTCGCCGTTGCTGAGGCTGGCTTTGAACTCGCGACCTCCCAAGCTAAGGTATTACTGGGGAAATGCAGAGATATTAAAGAGCCTAGAATTGAAGGTTCTGGCCCTGTACTCTGGAAGACAAACCAGAACCCAGAGTTCAATTACACATCTATTTCTTTTTGGTGTTTTCCAGTTGAGAGAATAAATCAGATAGCAAAATAATGTGTGAACAAGGTATAAACACCTTTTCTGTAATTCTCTTTCAAGGCCCCACTTTTATTTAGGAGCTTTCTTTTCTTTGAATGTTCAGGAAGTCACCAGGTTGCTTTTACCTAAGACACTATATTTTGATGAGTAACATACTGAGGCAATATATTCTAAATATTTTTAGCACAGAATATCACTAACAAAGTGGTTAAGAATCCTCCTCTAGAGTCAAATAAAACCTGACCTTAGATTCTGACTTTGCCTTTTATAAGCCATGTGACCTTGGGCAAATTCCTTAATTTCTCTGAGCCACAATTTCATTATCTTTAAAATGGTTTTGATAGCAAATAGCTTCTGGGTTCTTATAAGGAAAAATGAGATAATCCACATATACTTAGCACACTGCCTGAACTTTAGCTATTACTCAATAGATGTTTGTTCTTTTTGTTGGTAGTATCATTGTGATGTTATCATCATTTTCAGACTGGAGGCAGCTTTAACTTCTGACTGGAGGCAGCCATGAGTCTAGATGCCAACTTGGCTTTACTTCTCTGTGTTGTCCCAGCAACCTGAGATGGCATACTTGGCCAGGACTGACTGGGAGGTCAGGCCCCTTTTCTCTCAAGTTCAGCAGAGTGAGCAGCCTGAGGATCTCCCAGGTGGGTTCCAGTGGGCCTGGCAGTAAAAGACAAGGAAGATATGTTGACATGTTCCAGATGTGCTTCACAGCTGTTGTAGTGGGGATTGGCACTGTCTATCTGTAGAGAGCAGCTTGTTACTGAGATACTCCATAATATATAGAATGGAAGTTCTCAGACTGTGCTTAATCTTGAATTACTTCATTTTGTAAAGCAGAAATTTGCCATGAGTTATTTCATTTTGTCTACAAGTGCTGAGGTAGAATGACTATACATCTTGTTTGTACCAGTAAAAAAACCACTATCTGCCTAGCACAACCATAAAACCATAAATTTATAAATTAATCATACTAATAAAAATAACTACCTGTGAACTTATTGAATTAATCAGAAGTATATGAACACATGGGCAAATCAAACTCATATTTTAAAAAAAAACAGAGCTGGGTATGGTGGCACATGCCTGTAATCCCAGCACTTTGGGAGGCTGAGACAGGAGAATCTCGAGTTCAAAGCCAGCCTCAGGAATGGCGAGGCACTAGCAACTCAGTGAGACCCTGTCTCTACATAAAACAAAATAGGGCTGGAGATGTGGCTCAGTGGGGAAGTACCCTTGAGTCCAATCCCCAGTAATGCCCTCCTCCCACAAAAAAGAAAGAAAATTAAAAACAGGCCCATCAGCTGATCAAGCACACCAGGCCACCAAATGAAGTAATCCCTTCACCCAAGATCCATAAAAGGAGGAGCACCCTGAGACTGGACGCAGCAGCACACTGACCCTTGTCACTTGGTCACTTGCCATGAGCCTTCCCCAGGAAAATTGCCACAATGAAGAACCTCTGAATATCCATCCTCAGGCTTCAGGAAGCACAGTACGGTTTCTCCTGCCAGCGACAACCATGCAACTGCTTACCCCAGGTTAATATCTCAAGCTGTCACTCCAAGCTGACCCTCTGAAACTGCTGTTCATCTGGCCATGGCTTAGAATAAGCTCCTGTGCTTTGACAGTTATGCTCCCTGAATGAGTTCCTCAGCTGGTTCATAACCTTATCTGACACCCACAGTGACTCCTTGCAATGGTATCTAACTGCTCTCTGCCGTTGCTCTCCCCTCAGCCTCCTGAACCTCTGTGGCCAGCTTAACATTTTCTTAGCCTTTCTGTAACCTACATAAATGATTGCATAAAGCATGATGTGTGATTTGAGTGCTATGGATACTAGAAATTAAGATTGGAATAAAAGAACTTGTGTTTGCCTGGTTTATGATTACCAAGTGATCTACAAGTATTTGGTGAAATGCTACTGCTGAAAGTGGTGTAGCCTGTGGGTTTATTGTTATTCAGTAAATTCGGACATTGTGGAAAGATGCAAACATGATGTAGTTTGCTCATGACGTTGTTCTACTAAATTATAAAAATTGAATAATACATTTAAAAAGTTAAAATAAAAATCATTTTGTCTTTGCACAAAAGGGTTAAAATAGTTGATTAGCTAAGTTATTTACGACTGATAAAAACATACCTGAGAAGTGATGACACTTCAGGTTTTTCTCAAATGTGGTAACTAGAGGCAAGATTCCCCAGAGTGAGAACTGGGTAGGAGTAACTCAGTGGTAGAGTGCACGCTCAGCATGCACGAGGTCCTGGGTTTGAACCCCAGCACCATGAAATATTAAAAAAAGAAAAGATTACAAACAGGGTATAGAAAATGAGTCAAATGACATTTGGAAAGGGCTTTGAATTCACTCCCCCAGAATGATAGCAATTGATCGAATGCAGTGAAACAAGCTTTCTCCTTGCTTTCAGGTGGCAGCAAAATCACTGTAACCTTTGGGAATGTAATTTGCCTGTTCATGTCAAAATGTTTATGTCTTTAGGCTTGGTAATTCCACCTCTGAGAATGTATCATAAGAAATAATCCACGAATTTAGAAAGAGCTATATGCACATGTTTATTCATTGCCTCATTGTGTGTAAGAGTGAAAATGTCAACCAAAGTTCTAATAATAGCGAGTTGGTTAAATAAATGACAGCATATTCCCTGGAATAGTATGCAACCATTGCTAATGAGTGTGTAGAGACCATGTGGCAGTACAGGAAAAGGCTTGTAGAAATAGCAGGCGAGAAAATCAGATACAAAATGGTATCATTCTAACTATGTGAAAATCTTGAGTAGAAAAAAAAGTTGGAGAGTTAAGAAAGATATTAATAGTTAATAATATTAGAGATAAGTGATTGCATTAGGGTGGTGGAGGAATTATGGGTAACTTTTGTGGGTGTTGTGTGGTTTTAATTTTATAGTTATATAACTTGTATGGCAGACCATTATGGAATGGTTAAAATTGAGCTAATTAACTTATGCATCACCTATCTGTATTTCATATCATAAGTAATTTATATTATTCTTTATAGTTTCCTTAATTACGTTTTTTGTTTTGTTTTGTTTAGTATCAGGGATTGAACTTAGGGGCACACAACCACTGAGTCACATCCTCAGTCCTATTTTGTATTTTATTTAGAGACAGGGTCTCACTGAGTTGTTTAGAGCCTTGCTTTTGCTGAGGCTGGCTTTGAACTCGTGATCCTCCTGCTTCATCCTCCCAAGCTGCTGGGATTACAGGCATGCGCTGCCACTGTGCCTGGCTTAATTACTATTTTAATTGATTTAAGATTACATTACACCACAGCCTGACTAAACTTTGTTAATATATTGTTGGCTACTTAAATTGTTTTAAAAGTTCTATTATAAATTATGCTATAATGAGTATATTTGTACTTTGGGGGCTCAGAAAATGATAACCCAAAGACTGGCGGTTTGACTGCTAAAAGGTGTTAGAACCTGCCTCAGAATCGAGGTGCCTCTGCCCTTCCCTTGTTTTTCTTCCTTCCTGTGGAGGGAAAGACTTTCTGCAAATCTCCTTCATCTACCAGGCTCTCTCAAAAGAGGAACACAATTGCCTTCAGTCTTCCTACTGAAAATTTAATCAACCAGGAAAAACTAAACTCATTACAGGAAGGAATACTGAAATATGTCAACACACCTGGGCACACCATTGTGTGTGTAACACACCATTGCTCTCTATTTTGATACTGCAGAGAATCATTTATGATCCACTATCTGTTCAATGGACCCAGTGGACTTTATCCCAAGCCATTTTATGTTCTCCCAGCCCATTGAGTTTCTCTAAAACTTATTTATTTCCCTAAAAATCACTGACATTCCCCATTCTCTCCCTCCTCTATAAAAAAGGAGGAATGTTTCTGAATCACATTGGGTTGGTGACTAATCACACTTCTATGATTTTCCCCCACACTATGATTTTTTTTCCTTTTGCCCTTTAATAAGTTTATGTGCCTTTTCTCCCAATTAAATTGTCTATTGTTGCCAGGTATTGTGGCATTCCCTGTAATCCCAGCAACTCAGAAGGCTGATGCAGGAAGATTGCAAGTTTGAGGTCAGACTCGGCAACTTAGCAAGAACTTGTCTCAAAATAAAATTTAAAAATAAAAATTTAAAAAAGAGACGACTGGGGATGTAGCTCCATAGTAGAACACTTGCCCAGCATGTGTGAGGCCCTGGGTCAATCCCCAGTACTGAAAGAAAAAAGAGAGAGAGAGAGAGAGAGAAAGAGAGAGAGAGAGAGAGAGCGAGAGCAAGAAAAGTCTATTCTTAGTTCATTCCAGCATGCCTTCAGAGGCAAACAGGAAATTTCCCTTTGCCTCATAGTACATATAGTTTTCTCTTGTGTTTTTTGTTTGTTTGTTGTTGTTTTTCCTATACTGGGGATCGAACCCAGGGGCACTCTACTACTGAATTACATTTGCAGCTCTTTTTGTTTTGTATTTTGAGATAGAGTCTTGCTTGGTTGCCCAGACTGATCTCGAATTTAAAATCCTCCTGTCTCAGCCTCCCAGGTCACTGGGATAATAGGCACATACCATCACGTCCAGCTATTCTCTATAGTTTATCTCTATAAAATAGATTCCCAGAAGGGCTGTTGGATTAAAGGTGATAACAATGATTTATTCTGGCAATTTGTTTTCCAGGAGGGCTCTCCCAGCACACAGGGCGTGGTGCAGCTGCTGAAGTAGAGAGGAAGAACTTTGGTGTGGGGCCTTACTAATTGAAGCAGGTTGAAAGGACATCACAGATTGATGTGTACTGAGACCATGACCAAAGCAACAAACAGGAAATATACTTAAACTGAGATAAAATATACTTAAAACTGAGATAAAATGCAAACTCTCTTAGAGTTAGGAAAACAAAAACAAAAACAAACCTCGAGCTACATCCCCAGCCCTTTCTATTTTTTTACTTAGAGATAGGTTCTTGTTAAGTTGCCTTTTTTGAACTCTCAATCCTCCTGCCTCAGCCTCTCAAGCTGCTGGGATTACAGGTATGCACCACCACGTTCAGTTTAATTCTTTCTTTACAGAGTCCTGCTACCTGCAGGAGTTAGGTCTATCATGTGTCTGTGGGTTTATCTCCAGGAGGAGCCATACTCATCTTTGTCTTCATCAACTAAGCATTTGATGTGGACTGTGGCAGAGGCTGCTATCTCTGGGACTATTTGACCTTTCTTCCTTTTAGAAATAGGTCCTACAGAGGAGCCTGTGACCATCCAGTTAGAAGCCATAGATCCAGTCACCCTTACAATTAGGTGTATTCATACAGCTGTATGAATAAATTCTGGCCAATAGGATATCAGCATTTAGAATTTTGTAACCTCCAAGGATGGAGACTTGCTCATCTGGAAATTTTGTTCCTGAGAAATACTAGTGAATATGTTGGTCTCTTAGACAAATAAAATATGGAATTGAGAGTCACAGGATGGCTGCTTTCTGCCACAAGAATGGAGAAACAACAGGCAGGAGATGATTTGCAGAGAAAGAAGAATGGCAGATTCAAAACAAGAGAGGTGAGGTGGAACTCCTTGGAATCTCAGGAGGTCCTGGGGTGCTCAGAGAGCTGTCAAGGTGCTGGCTCTCATTCCTTATGAGTGAGGCCACATTACTCCTGTCCTTGTTTTCTAATAAATAGCAATTTTCCCTTGTGATAGAGAAATCAGATCTGATTATAAAGTGAAATTATAAGAATATTCTGATAAAGAACCAATGCCTGGGGAAAGGGCTAATTCCATCCCTCCCACCCCACCCTTATTTCCCAACAGCTTCTCTTCAGGGAACCTTATTAACCATGGGTCTCTATCTATTGGATTGTAAATGGTTTCTCTAGGAGTCTCCTGCTCTTGAAATGTAAATATTCCTTTGACAGGCTTTCAAGGCCAGAGATTCAACAGGTGCCTGTAAAAGAAGTCATTTCTTCTTATACTTTGAAAGTTTCTGAACTCTGTAGGAATGTAGCTACATCACTTAATTACTCTGCCAATCAACTGCTGTCTAAACTGTAACCTTCTAGGCTTAATTCTTAGAAAGATAGCTCTTAGGGAGAAAACTCAAGTCATTGTAGGTTACTGCTGCCTGTGGTGAAGGCCACTTCAGGATTAAACTCACAAGTGTTTTACTGTCTTTGTTCTACACCAGTGAATTACTTATCACAAATTCCCTATGCATGGTCTTTGGTCACACAGGCCAAGAATTCAAGCCCACCAATGTTGTAATGGTTAAGAAATGATGTCAAATTTCCTATAAAGCCCCATGTAACCTCCGTTAGGGCCCAGAACTTCAGAGCACTAGCTCATCTGGGTCTGCTGGCATAAAAAAATTTGAGACCTCCAACCCTCCAGAATGATGCTTAGTCTCTTGCTGAGCTTGATTTCCATAACACCTTTAGTTAACGTAAATAAAATTTCCATTATTTGCAAGAAAATTAGATTTCTTAGAATCCTCGTTAGCCAGTAAGCTGTGATTTTTTGCTCCTGTTGAAGAATGACAAAGAATAATAGCTGTCATCCCAACAGTTTGGGAGGCTGAGGCAGGAGGATTGTGAGTTCAAAGCCAGCCTCAGCAAAAGTGAGGTGCTAAGTAATTCAGTGAGAACCTATCTCTAAATAAAATACAAAATAGGGTTGGGGATGTGACTCAGTGGTTGAGTGCCCTGAGTTCAAACCCCGGTATCTCCTCCACAAAATAGCTGGAGTGGTACATGCCTGTAATCCCAGTGACTTGGGAGGCTGAGGCAAGAGTATTGCAAGTTCAAAGCCAGCCTGGTCAACTTAGAGAGAACTTATTTCAAAATAAAAATAAAGGGCTGTAGGTGTGTAGCTCAGTGGTAGAGTTCTCCTGGATTAAATCCCAAGTACCTCCCTACACCTTCTATTTATTTATTATTAGGCTTTTCCTTCCTTATTTGAGAAGATAGGTAGGGTAGGTAGGCTTCAGAGGTTACCAACAGCAGCCTGCTGTCCTGGGTTTGTTTTCCAAAAATCTCAGATTCTTGAGGAGAGTTTTCTAGGAGAAGAGGGAAAGGTTAATTGTCTCAATGCAGGGGAGGTAGAAGGAGTAAGACTGAAGAGTGAGACTTTGATCTGGAGGGGACAGAAGTCTGTAGCACCTGTGTCTTGAGGACCTGAGCCCTAACTTGGCTAGTATGAAGGAGATGGAAGGACCTCAGAGGGGACCACTATGCTGGTGCATCCAGAGAAACTAAGCACCTTAGATACTGGCTTTCCATGCTTAAATATTGCTGTTACAGAGCTGGGGTCTTCTGGGAAATTGAGACAGTGTGAAGACCCTCCCCTTCTTCAAACACCTATTATTGCAATCAAGTCAGAAAAGATTTCAAACATGTTACTCAGAGTAATAAGAATGAGCTTATCAAAAGGATAGGAAAAGGGAAAGGAGACACTTTCAAGAGACAGCAAGTGGGTCCTCTCAGGGAGGAGAGAGACAATGTGCCTCTCCTGCACTCCAGTTTTATTGGAGGTCCCAAGGAAGTTTCCAGAGAGTCCGGCCCAGGTCCACCTCTTAACTTTTGACTGACAGCAGGATGATATCGGACTTTCAAGTGCATATTTCCATGACTGTGCTAGGTTCCCTTGGCCCAGTCTGAGCAGTTCTAATTGGATTCTTAATCATTTTTACAGGTTTTGTGGTTAGGAAAAATGCAGGAAAGCCGCCCGTGAAATATGTGTGAACCCAATCGGCATGGAAGCCATTGGGTAGGAAAGTCTGGTATCTGGGAACTCCCAGCGGCACTCCTGCTGGTTTGAGACTGTCTGGTACATGTGATATCTTACCTGGCTCTGCCAGGTTCAGCTCTGCACTGGAGCTGGAGTGACCCACTGAAGCTACATAGCCACACAGCCTCTCAGAGATGGGTGTGGCTTGCCAAGATGCCAGTCCAAGATGCCAGTCAACCTGTTGACTGCAGGACACCATGAAGCAAGACTCCACCCACTGAAACCTTATCCCTGCCTTTGATGTACTCTCCCTTAAATAAAGGACCAGAACCATTTTCTTTTCTCTCTCTTTCTCTTCCTTCCTTCCTTCCTTCCTTCCTTCCTTCCTTCCTTCCTTCCTTCCTTCCTTCCTTCCTTCCTTCCTTCCTTCCTTCCTTTCTTTCTTTCTTTCTTTCTTTCTTTCTTTCTTTCTTTCTTTCTTTCTTTCTTTCTTTCTTTCTTTTTTGGTACTGGAGATTGAACTCAGGGGCACTCGATCACTGAGCCACATCCCCAGCCCTATTTTGTGTTTTATGTAGAGACAGGGTCTCACTGAGTTGCTTAGCCCCTCGCTGTTGCTGAGGTTGGCTTTGAACTCGTGATTCTCCTATCTCAGCCTCCCTAAGTGCTGGGATTACAGGCTTGCTCCACCCTATGTGGACTAGAGGACCTATCAGGAGCTCCCCCTTTTGAACCTATTTTTTGGCCCTGTCTCTTATTTCTTTACTAAATATTTCAGACTTTCATTTTCTCAGGTGGCTCACAACCTTCTGAGCAGGAAACTACCCTGGTCGGGTGCTGGCCACCCCATGATGGAGGAATTATCCTTATCTTCCAGAATGGTCTGTGAGAAGGGTCACAAATGTCTCTCCCTTCAAAATAACTTAGGTTCCTCTTATTAACCTTATTTCCTGCCTGCATTTCCTTGCAGATAACAGGTAGTTTGTTGAAGAATGTGACATATCCTTTCCACTTAGGCCAGGCAGGACTGTAGGTAAATTGCTTTTAGGCAAAGAAAGCATGTGGAGGTGAAGAAAGCATATGGGGGTTAGCACAGTGGGACCATTTTATAGACTTATTCTCCTAACCTTGTTTTCCCACCATCCTCATCTGTCTGTCCCCTAACATACTTAACAATAAAATTTTATTTGTAGAAACAGAGGAGTTTGGCAGATTTGGCCCACATGCCATCCTTTGCCAACTCGAATTAGAACATCATGAAACAGCCCTGGATAAATTAATGAATATAGGCATTAGGTGTCAATGACTGTTAATTTCTTTTTTCTTTTTTTTTTTTTAAATATTTTTTTAGTTGTAGATGGACACAATATTTTTATTTATTCATTTTTATGTGGTGCTGAGGATTGAACCCAGTGCCTCACGCATGCAAGGCAAGCGCTCTACCACTGAGCTACAACCCCAGCCCTAACTGTTAATTTCATAAAAAGGAGAAAACTACACATTGGATGTCTCCTGAGGTCTTGTCCAACACTTCTTATTATTTAGTCAAAGGACCAAACCTGAATCTATCTAATCCAGTCCCTGGGTACAGCTGTCAATTTGCAGGAAATACGTGGGGCAGAGAAACATGTTGAGTGCCACCAAAAGTATGCAATCAGCAAAATCTAGACTGAAAATTTGTACAAAGCAAAAGGATTGAACAGATTGTGCAAAGAGACAGAGGAGAAAATATGAATTGAAAGAAACCTAGGGACATTTTTGCTTGGAGAACAGGAAAGAATAAAGCCCAGTTTAGAGATGCACATTTGGATAATTATTATAGAGATTAGGATCTGAAAGCATTGTGATTTTGAAGGGGTCCCTGGATGGGGCTTCTTTGGAGAGTGCCAAGATTCCGTTTCTAACCTGGTATTGATGACAAGAGTGGTCAGATTGAGTTATATATATTTGTTTGTGTGTGTGTGTGTTTAAAATATTTGTGTTTTACTTTGTAGTTTTAAAAAATGTTTTAAGAGCCAGGCGCAGTAGCACACACCCATAATCCCTGTGGCTCAGGAGGCTGAGACAGGAGGATTTCATGTTCAAAGCCAGCTTCCACAATATTAAAGCACTAAGCAACTCAGTGAGACCCTGTCACTAAATAAAATACAAAATAAAGCTGGGAATGTAGCCCAGTGGTGGAGTGTCCCTGAGTTCAATCCCCAGTACCCCCGCCCCCGCCAAAAAACCCCAAACAACAACAACAAAAATATTCTAAGGACAACATAAGCCTAGAACTGCTGGGTGCCATGACTCCATCTGCATGCAGAATACTTCTTGGGAAAGAAGCTCAATACAGACAAACACAGGGCTTAGCGGCACAACAGGAGATGTAAAGTCCATGATCTTGTTTGATTACCCATGTCTAGCCATTTCTGAAGCTTGATATATCCTTGGAATTTTCAATTATATGAACCATCATAGTCTCTTTTTACTTTATTGCTTTGATTCTCAAACCAGTGTATCCACATACTAATGTATCTCCAAAAACTTAGTGAATATCCCTCAAGGAACTGATGACTTTGCTGGATTCTAGGTGATGGCTTTGACTTTAGTAATATTTCCCACCACACTCAGGCAATCTATTCCTCTTCATTCTCTTGGTGCCTTTGAAAACTTCATTCCTAATGTTGGGGTTTGTAGTTATTCACAGAGGCTCAGTTCTTCCTGACCTTGTAAGGAGAGTCAGCAGGGCTCACTGAGGGAGGGCATAGGAAGGAGTGTTTTGCTAGAGACATTAAAAATCTGTCATGTGGAACAATCAGCATATTTGTTGGGTTAGTCTGAGGTCCAGCGGAGGTAAGAGGCAGTCATGCGATCAGATATCATCCTTTCACTCCACATATTTACTGATTTCCAGGCACTGAACAAGAAAGCTCCAATCTTAGCTCTCAGGAAACTCACAGTTGGGATCGTGTATGTGTGGAAATGGGAAAATGGCTTCCCTCTACCTTTTGTTGGTGAAAAATAACAACTCTGCTTAAGGAAATAAGAAAATAGTTTATTTTGACCAAATATGAGTGAATATTCCCCATAAATATACATTCAAGTTACCCTGAATGACATGTGCTGCTGTGGAAGAGGGTATGTGAATTCTTACAGCCACAGAACAAAGGTCCTCATAAATTAATATATTTACCAAATACATTGGTGGGGAATTAGTTAGATGGGCTCCAGTTAAGTAGGGAAATCTTTTCTATAGATTTAAGATGTCATAATATGTATGCATTTATTTATTTTGCAGTACCGGGAATTAAATGGGTAAAGTGGTGCTTTACCGCTTAGCTGCATTTCCAGCTCTTTTTATTTTTTTATTTTTAAATAGGGTCTTTAAGTTGCTGAGACTCCTCATAAAATTCTTAACTTTAGGGTTGGTGGAGGTTAGAGATCTGCTAAGCTTAGCGATACAATTGGAAGTTTAACCCAACAATCAACAGGATGTTAGGTCAGATTCAGAGGTTGAAAGTAAATGCTTATTAAAGGGACTAAGATAGCCCAAGGTAATTTTGGCTGTCTACCTGTTACATTCCATCTTTCCACAATCACCATATTTTGCTCAGTCAAGGTCAGTCTGTTGGATTTTTAATATAGACGGGGCTACTTTAAAGAACTTCAGCTTCACATCTTCTGTGTTCCTTGGCTGGGCTACAAATTAAATTGACATAAAACAGACTGTTATGGTTTGGATATGAGATGTAACCTGAAAGCTCTTGTGTTAATGCAGAAATATTTGAAGGTGAAATGATTGGCTTATAAGAGTTTTAACCTAATCAATCCATCCTGGTTTAAGTGGATTGACTGGGTATGGTAACTATAGGCAGGTGGGCATGGGTGGAGAAGGTAGGTCACTAGAGGTGTGCCCTGGAAAGATCCATCTTCCCTGTGGTCTCTTCCTCTCTCTTTCTTCTTTCTGGCTGCCATGAACGCTCCTCTTCCATGCCCTTTAGCTGACATGATGTTCTGCCTCATCTTGGGGCCCACAGCTATGGAGTAGGCCCACCATGAACTAAATCTCTGAAACCATGAGACAAAATAAACTTTTCCTTCTCTAAGTTGTTCTTGTCAGGTATTTTGGTTACTGAGACACAAATCTGACTAACACACAGATTAACAGGAAAAACCCACATTTAATTATGTGTATATGCACAGTAGCCCTATAAAGACTGAGAAGGGCCATATATTACAGCTTACATAGCATCCTTTGGTACAGAATAGAATAGAGGCTTGAGGTTTCTAAAAGGTGGTGGGTAGTGGGTAGTAGAAACACAGTCATGGGAAGACAAAGAGAAGAAATATATGGTGAATAAAGGTGATCTTGTTATGTAAGTAAAAAACGTCTCTCAGGTAATAAAAGTTGTCTGGGGCAGTCCTTTACTTATTTTTTTTTAATTTTGTAGTCATAGATGGAGAGAATGCCTTTAGTTTATTCATTCTTATGTGGTGCTAAGGATCAAACCCAGTGCCTCACACATGGTAGGCAAGCACTTGGTCACTGAGCTCCAGTCCCAGCCCTATTATGTACTTTTTAAATTTTTTTTTAGTTGTAGATGACACAATAGCTTTATTTATGTATTTTTATGTGGTGCTAAGGATCGAACCCAGTGCCTCACACTTGCAAGCCAAGTGCTCTACCACTGAGCTCCAGCTCCAGCCCCCTGTTATGTATTTTTCTAAAATATTTTTTTAGTTGTAGATGGACACAAATATCTTTATTTTATTTATTGATTTTTTTATGTGGTGCTGAGGATCAAACCCAGTGCCTCACACATGCGAGGCAAGCACTCTGCCACTGAGCCACAGCCCAGCTCCCCTCTGTTATGTATTTTTAAGGGTAGTGGGTATTGAATCCAAGAGCTCTTTATCAATGAACTACATCCTCAGGCTTTTTAATTTTGAGACAGGGTTTCGCTAAATAGCTGAGATTGGCCTCAAACTTGAGATCCTCCTGTCTCAGTCTCCTGATAGCTGGGATTAAGGTGTGCATCATCCCTACATTTTCTGTTTCAATTAATTTTACTATGTAGATTTTCTTTATAGATGTAAATTTTACAAAAGGGCAGCTTTCAGAGCCTCTCTTGTGTCCATCCCGTTCCTGGTTCTGAAGTTTCTATCATTTGAATTATTTCTTAAGGGTGTTCAATAGTTCTGGGAAGCTCAATTTAGAACACAAAAGTGTGTTAACGTGAGGGGTGGGCACATTAGTGTTTTAGAAAGCTATATTACTATATTTTGATGAGAAGACAGTCTTTGGGGAAAAGCCTGCAGCTTGGACAGCCAGGAGGTGGTGTCTAAGGTAAAGGAGGAAGATGAACATGAGAGAAAGGGAAAAAAGAAATTGAGAGTGCCTATTATTTTACCAGTTTTCTCAGATTTGGTAATTCCTATGCCTTGACTATTTCTCTGTGACAAGAAAGTGGGACTTATTTTGTATTGTAGACTTTGAAGTGAGACAGACCTATGTTTCAATCCTATCGTTGCTACTTACTAGCTGTCTACCTGCACAAAGTCACTTCCAAAATTCTCAGCCTTGATATATTTATTTCAGAGTACAAATAACTTATCAGTGTTTGGGTAGTAAAAGATATTAGTATATAAATGACTCAGCATATAGTCCAAGCACATTGGTTTTTGTCAGTGAGTGTTTAGTTCCTGTTCCTGGTTGAATAATCCAAGTCGTTTGATAGCGTTCAGGGCAAAGAAAAGAGACTTTTGTACTTTAGATCAGTTTTGCCGATACACTTCTTTTTGGAAGTTCTTTCCTGTAAGAAAAAAACAATAAAAAACCTAGCCAACTCTCATTCATTTAATATTCCACAAGCACATTTCTCAAATTTCTACTTTGTATTTATTTTTTTACTATTTCTCTTACTGGCCTATTTTAGTCCCTACTAAATCACACACTAAGGAGTCATAGAGTTCTTCCCTTTCATTTCTTGTTTTTGCTTTCCCAAAGCTTTTGGTTCATGGGATAATCATGAAATGCAGGGAGTTTCTTCTTCTGGGAAACAGATAATTTAAAATAATGATGTATTGTATGCTGGCTGTGGGCCAGACAAATGGACTATGTATCTCTTTAATCTTTGCAATAGCCCTATGAATAGGGATTATCTAAGATTTATAGAACCTTATTGGTTTGTTTTGATGATTAAATGAAATGTTTGAAAAATACTTAAGGGATCTGGGAGTGGAGCTCAAGTGGTAGATTGTTTGCTTAGCAAAGCCCTGGGTTCAATCTCCAGCAAAACACACACAAACACACAGACCCATACACAGAGTAAGAGAGGTGAGAGTGGGAAATGCTTAGAGCATAGAACATTGAGATTCAATACATGTAAGCTTCCATTGCTACTATTATTTTTTGGTGAGAAAATAGAAACTCAAGCTAGTTAAGATATTCACCTAAAATTAACCTGGCTAGAAGGTGGAAGGAACTCAGGTCCTATAGTCCTTAAGCCAATGTGAGAGATCAGTAGATCTTTAAGACATCTTGATTGAAATGACAAAACAATCAATTTCAACCCCATTTTAACCTGATAGTCCAGCAAAGGTAATCACAATTTTTGGGCCAATTTATTCCCCTACTCTTGCTGTTATGCTTCTCATGCAGATGCCAACTTCAGTCCTTACCCACTCCCAGCACACAGACTCATCTCCCACTTTTTCTATGCAGTATGGTTATGTCTGTGGTGTGCCATGCATTTCCCCTGGGTTTCCTGAGATTGGTGTAAGGATGGACATTGATTCAAGCCTGACCAATCTGCATCTTTTCCTAGGATTTTCAAACCTGAAGTAAAAATGTTGGTCTATTTCTAGGGATGGAAGTGGTAAGATACAACACATGGTTATGCTGTATTCCTGGTTATATGAAGGAAACCAGTCGGCTGAGAGACACTAAACCCAACCACAGCAAAGCAAGCCCAGAAGAATGAATTCTGGTGGTGCTGAAGTTCCTGAAGCCCAGGTTCATTGCCCCATCTAGTTTGACTAGTTAGCCTTTTTTGAATTCTTCCTTCCTCCTTCTCTCTTTCCCTCCCTTTCTTTCTTCTTTCTATTTTTGTTATGGTACTTGAGATTGAACCCAGGGGCACTCTACTTTTAAGCCACACTCACAGCTCTTCTCATTTATTTATTTATTTATTTTTATTGAGACAGGGTCTTACTAAGTTGCAACTTCCTTTCTCAGCCTCCCTAGTAGCTGGGATTACAGCATGTACCACTATGCCCACTTCCCCCACTTCTTTAAAAGAAGGAAAAGAGATAGTTCTCTTTTTGTACTCAGGATTTTCTAGCTTGTGTTGTAAAAAATGTGTGTGTGAGCCGGGCGCGGTGGCTCACGTCTGTAATCCCAGCACTTAGGGAGGCTGAGACAGGAGGATCGCGAGTTCAAAGCCAGCCTCAGCCTCGGCGAGGCACTAAGCAACTCAGTGAGACCCTGTCTCTACATAAAACACAAAATAGGGCTGGGGATGTGGCTTAGTGGTCGAGTGCCCCTGAGTTCAGTCCCTGGTGCCAAAAAAAAAAAAAAAAAAAAAAAAAAAATGTGTGTGTGTGTATCCTATATTTTCTTTCCAGAAGAAAGATTTGCCTTGTTCATTTCACTGTGCTACCAGTGTCTTGCATGGATAGCTTTTTCAAAGTGTTAAGTATCCTCCTCCTTCCCCTTCTCCCCATGGAGTCACACTTTCTGCCCCTGTGGTTTCATATTCTTTTCCCAGCATCAATATTCTATTCCTTGCTACTGAGTGAGAAAAATGTTCATCTGTGTTCACCCCAGGAAGTTGTATTTTGATGAAACAACACTAATAAACCTTTGTAAAAATAATTTTTCTAAAATTGGTTATTGTATTATAGACTTAAGGAATGGCTAGTAAAAGAAGTTTTTAATACTCTTTAGAGTTTTTTTGTTTTTAAAAAGTATTTTTAAATGTAAATGAACCTAATACCCTTATTTTATTTATTTATTTTTATGTGGTGCTGAGGATCAAACCCAGTGTCTCACATGTGCCAGGTTATACCATTGAGCTATAACCCTAGAACCAGGTGGTGGGTTTTCTTGATATGTGTGATATTTTATTTAGGATACAGATTGAAATAGAAACCCTGTAAGGTTTGCATTTAGCAAGAAGAAACTCTATTTCCAAAAGAACTACTTGCCAGTCTTGTGGTCCTATTTCTAGAATCCTCACTTCCCTTCAAACCTGTTTGGGAGATCAATTACCCTTAGTGAGAAAGGAGGTAATGAATCTGTTCTCATGTGTAGATACATTTAGCAAAAATTCTAGGCAACTTTTTGTTTTGTTTTTTGTTTTTGGCTTGGAGGTTGGTGTTTTGAGAATACATTATTATCAGAATTTGTAACTGTATTTGACTGTCAGGTCCCTCTCTGATTCTACCCAGCAATCTCTTCTCTTTTCTAGTTCAGGGAATGTTTACTTTTTCTGCACCTTCTTTTAGTTTGAATTATATTGCTTTCTATTAATGGCTGTTTTTTGTGTATCTTCTAAAATTAATTTTAATACCATGGGCTTGGCTAATTTTAAATTTGACATGTACCCAGAGAAAACTGTACTGATTGCACTCTGATTAAAGCATGATGCATTCAAGAGGACCTATTAAATTACTTATCATAGATTTATAAATATCAAGTTACAATAAACATCCTGCCTTTCCTTAATATCTTCCTTCTCTGAAGGAGGAGCAGAGTAAACAAATTTCAGAAGCTGGGCACGTAACTATGATATTACTCATATAATCAATAACAAATACAGAGGGATAGAATCCACTATAGGGGTAGAGAGAATTATTGATTATTTAGCTCTCCATAGATATTTATCTCCATCTTTGGTTTTCAGACCCCAGATGGCATGGATATGCTTCATACAGCTGTAGTTCTAGTATAGTACACAAAATAGGCATTCAATAAATGTGAGAAATGATGACTGATACACTCTTTTGGAATTTATTTATGCAGAGCATGATAACAAATAAAAGTTTTAATAGTTATCTTGGGCTGGGATTGTAGCTCAGTGGTAGAGATCACTTGCCTAGCATGTGCAATCCCCTAGGTTCCATCCCAACATCAAAAAAATAAATTAATAAAAAGTAAAACCAACCTTTTAGGTTGGGGCTGTAACTCAGTGGTAGAGTGCTTGCCTAATGTGCAACCACCACACATACATAAGAAGTCTTTTTGTAAATGAGTATAAAGAAACCATAAACAAAATAAGGTATTGTTATCATGTTTTGAAAATGTCTCTTGGGCTCTGATCTGCAGTTTACCTGGATCAGGTAACTGACTGAAGGGAACTTCTTGGAGACCAAGCATGTGATGTGAAATGCATTCTCTTTCCTTGTCTTTAAACACAAGCTGTAAGAACAAAATGTTTCTAATTAAGATACCACTGATTTTTTCCTCCATCAATCCCATCTTTCTTCAAGGCTAATGGGTGTATATAATGACTACACATCAAATACCCTTTTGTAGTGGTTTAGGAGATGTGAGTTTTATTAGAACATAGCAGAATTCACAACCCACAACAGGGCAATTGATTGAAGTTATTTTGGAGTTGATTTAGGAATGATTCATGAAATGCTCTGAATCCTCATCATGTGTACTATCCTCAACCTCCTCCAAGAAGCCTTAAGCTCTCTTTGCCTATTTCTCTCCCTCCCTGCCCCCCACCTAACTCTTATTGCACACTCACATGGTATTATGATCATCTATTTTCTCCTCTAGTCCCTCCCATTAGATCACAAGCTCCTCAAGGGCAAGTGTTAAAGCTTCTGTAATAGTATATTCAGTGCTTTAAACAGTGTCCAGGCTAATATGCATTCAAGAAAGATCTGCTAAGTGAAAGAATGATCATGCCTCACATTTACATAGTGCTTTAAATGGACAGAGTACTTTCCTATATTATTTGACTTTCATGACACTCTTTAGGCAAGCAGGAAACCCATTTATCACTCCTAATTAGAAGTGTGAGACTAGGCTCAGAAAAGCTGTGTAACCCAAGGGCAAATAGGCTACAATTTCAGGAGACAGCAGAACTCCTCAGTTGTGGATTCCTGCTCTGAAGCTGTTTTCCATTGTTGGAGCTATTTGTCTCTTAAATCAAGTGCCAAGGGCAAAATAAACTTTTTCCTTGAGTCCTTTTAAGCCCTCCTGATATGCCTCCACACTTTCCTGCTAGATCTTCTGGCTTCCAATTTAGTGATCATTTTCATTAGGAGCCATATATTTTCTATATACAGCTGAAAGATGAAATATACATATTATTCCATTGATTTTCCACTTTCTTTGCCTGAGACTTCCTGGCAATGGTGTGGGACTGGTATGTTGCATGAGATGGGGGTGAATGTTGTGTGTGATGGGAGGAAGATGTGACTGACTGGTGTGGTCAGAGTGCACTGCACAAAGGACTATGAGGTCAAGGGCCTGTGATACTGAGGTCTTCCTTGGTCTTGAGATTCCTCTGTATACTTCTATTTCCAACATTTTTCTCTAGGGGAGATCTAGATAAAAAGAAGTGGAAGAGTTGGAAGAATGATCCTGACAACAAGACTCCAGCAGATGTTGATTAAAGTACAAAAGATTTTTTTGTTTGTTTTGTTTTTGTAGTGGAGATTAAACCCAGGGGCACTCTACCACTGAGCTACATGTCCAGCTCTTTTTATTTTTTGAGACAAGGTCTCACCAAAGTGCTGGCCTCAAACTTGCAATTGTCCTGCCTCAGCCTCCCAGATTGCTGGAATTACAAGTGTGCACCACCAGGCCCCACTTGAGTGTTTTGAGAAAGAGCGATGTGGGGTGAAAAGTATTCAGGGCTAACTTGCTGATTTTATTTAATAATAGTATGCAGCTGGACTTAACTGTATTCAATTATCCTTTGCCCTGAGGCAAACAATAACAACAAACAAACAAACAAAAACACCAAAAACCAAACCAAATTAAACCAAAACAAACAAACAAAAAATCCTGCTGGTAGAAGTTAAGGCTAGGGTAAAGGAGACAATCCTTCAACTGATCTTTAAAGCAGAAGTCTTCCCTTGAAACAAAATAGGCAAAAGCAGTACAATTTTATAAATTCAAGAAAACTGGGTAAAAGCAATACAGTTTTATAAATTCAAGAAAAATGGAATACCATGGATACTTGTGACTGGCTTAGATGACTACATCAAGAAGTTAAAATGAGAATGAAGGGGCCTAGGGCTATTGCTTAGTGGAAGAGCCTGTGTTTAGCATATACAAGGCCCTAGCACAAACAAAAAAGGAAATGAGGATGACAACAGAGCTTGCTGGTCTTGAGTCGGCTTCATACACAACATGCAGATCATAAAGCACTGGTAACAATGACATCACTCCATACACACTTGCTTCTTCATATCTAGTTCATATTTTACACATAGAAACTTAAAAGTTACACCCATAACAGGACCTACCAGTTAATGAATACTTAACATATATCAGGACTTTTACATATATTTTACTCCTCAGAGGAACTCTGTGATAGTAAGAACTAATATCTTAAGTTGACAGATAAGGAAATGAGGTTCAGAGCGCTCAAGCTGCTTGCCCAAGGTCATACCACAGTAAAGGGGATTCCAGAATCCTCACCGTGTTTGAAAGTGAACCTCGTGGCTCTTAACTCTTGGGCTAAATTGCCTCAATGACAACACACACACCTATCCAACTTAACCATGGCTAAGGGCTCCCTCTCTGGCATAATATATATGTATATTATATATATTACACATTTATATACACATATATATTATATATATACACACACACATTAGTGTCACATACATTTTTTTGTACATTATTTGTGTATTCCTCCTATTCCTCTAGAGGGCAGAGATTGCTCCATTTTTTGTCCCCATATACTCAGTTACACATTGATTCTCGGTAGAATAATCTGATGAAAGGCTAGGAGTAAAAAGTACAGGGGCGGTCATTCAAAAATTTCATGACAACTTGGACCTATGTTAGGCCGTGGGGATAGTATGTGTCCTTCCTCTCATGGGATTTCATTGTAGAGTTCAAGGTCATGACCAAGGATGTAAATCATCCAAAGGATATTTTACTTCAGTGTTCCTCAGTAGAAAAGCAAACCAGAGTCGCAGGATCCCCGGGTCTGCAGGGTTTTGACAGTCCTGCAGCCCTGGAAGACACGAAAAACAAGATATAAGTAGGTCATGTGAACCGCTTTCAAGGGATTGAACTTGACTTCCCGAGGGCTAGGGCCGGCTGTGATCCGAGATAAAGAACGCAGAGCGCCAGGCGTGTAGGCGACGATAAAGGGGTGTTGTCACCTAGCCTAGCTGCCAGCTTTTCCACGTGTCACTTCACTCGGACACCGGGCGGTGTTTTCTCCGCCGACCACGAGGAAAACGGCGCGCTGCCTGGCCCCCAACTCTTAACCATCTTTTGTCAAATGGTCTCAATTGTGCTTCATTGCCAGAGTCCGGTTCCCGCAGGCAGACAGGGCTATTGGGGCTCCGTGAGAGCCCAAAGATGAGGTCTGCACGGTGATAGGGTTTCCTAACATAAAACCTAGGCAGGATTCCTTGCGCCACCTAGTTCCCTTCCTCTTTTCCTTCAGTGGGTGGCCTAGCTCCCGCCCACTCGCACTTCTCTCTCCTCCCCTCTCTTGCCTCTGAGCCTGGGGGCGGGGTGAGGGTTTCAGACTGCGCGAGAGTTCCGCCCAAATCCCGCGAGACTCGCCTGCCGCCGCTGCCGCCGCCTCTTACGTCTTTCCCTTTGACAAGTCGCCGCTGCTGCAGCAAAAATAAAGGACGCGGACACCGCAGCTGCTGCCGAGCCGGGTTCGGGTCGCCGGTGCCGCACCCCACCCCGCCAGCTCTCGGAGCCGCATACGGTAACGCCTCCTCTTGCCCTCCTGGCCGCGGATGTGTGCGCTTGGCCGGCCGGGCAAGGCTGACTGGGGCCGTTCCGGGGCCGCCGCGGAACCAGGCTGCCGGGGTCTCAGGTGGGCGGCAGGCGGAGGCCTGAGGGAGCTCTCCCGGCGCGTTGCGGTCTCCCGGACCCGAAGGCCTCCTGCCGCCCAGGTTTCTCTGGCGCAGAGTTAGAAGTCGAGCCGACTGTCCGAGAGGGCCAGGGGACCCGCCCCTTCAGCGGCTTGCTGTACTAGCCCCTCGGCCCCTCAGGGGTCACGTCTCTGACCTTCTCTCCTACCCCTTTATCCGCTAACGAGCGCCCCTCCCCTGGCCAGGGCTTGGGTTGGGGGGCGGCGGCCACAGTCTGTCGGGGTACAAGCCGAGCCGCCACCCGGGTGCCTATGTCGCCGGCTGACTTCTGAGGACGATGTATCTTTCTCTTCGCCTCTGCCTTTGGGTGGGGGCAGCTCATCATCTGGTAAACCTTTCTCTGAATCTTCCTCCCCAATAAAATAACAATTTTAACGCTTTTACTACCAGGAGGGGAGACAAGGCTAATTGTGTATTCTCCAGGACAAGATGAGGATGATGATGATGATAGGCGCTATCCCAGGGAACGTGGTGAAATCTTTTCTGCGATGGGTGGCAGGTTCCTGGGAGACACGAGGAGGACAGGAGCTGGTACTACCTCTCCCAGGAGGTTATGTAAAAGACATGCTGTCTCTCTTAATTGTGAAACACCAGGGACAAACAGGCACAGAATTTGCCTTATTAAAAAGTCTATAATATTTTGAAGATATTATTTGATTATATGTCTATAATCAAATAATAGGAATAATAAATCTGAACAAACCAACCCATCTCCAGAAGTAACATTTCCATGGCTAATATTTTGGTATATTTCCTAACAGACACATTATTATTATTTTTTCATGTAGTACTTTGGCTCATCCTTTCATGGGACTTCCTAATTCTATATTGATTCCACAAATGATTTGTATTATTTTAATTATTTCTTTGGCCTACTTGATTAAACCGATTACTTGTCCATTATCACTGGTTATACCCTGTCACCAGTAACTCTATCATTGGGTCTTTTGCCCACATAATTGTTAGCCAGATGGTCTTAAAAATTAAATGTTCAAATTTTTTCTATCATGTATATTTTTACAGTTCTTCTTGTGGTGAGTGTTGAAAAAGGGGTAGTGCTTGTGGAAAGCAAAGAAGCTATGATTAATCACAGTGGGAAGAAACTTATTTGACTTAAGGTTTTAAAAAATTGATTTTCTTTGGTTATTTTTAGACCAAAATTATGAAATTATGTGACAGTTTCATAGTGCATTTTGTGATTAGAGTGCAATGGAGTGTACCTTTGATTATGTATATTTTCATAGTTTGTGTTTATATCAGCAAAAGTGGCTGGGGATGTAGTACAGTGCTTGTCTAGCATGTATGAGGCCCTGGGTTGGATCCTCAACAACATACATACACACACACACACACATAAAGTAAATG
Organism: Xerus rutilus; assembly: GCA_028644305.1. NCBI lineage: Eukaryota > Metazoa > Chordata > Mammalia > Rodentia > Sciuridae > Xerus > Xerus rutilus. Next base: position 96,801,175 of record CM053401.1, on the reverse strand, counting down.
TCCTAGGTACCTGATTATGCATGTATGTGCATGCATATATACATGTATTTTGCACCTGTACACATTTGTATATCCTGAAAGTGAGTTAAAATGTATTGTTATATTATTTGGGAAAAGACAACATTAGGGCAAAGAACAGTTGGTCGTAATAGTACTCCAAATTACATGCCATGATTGTAAGGCAGAAAGAGTTATTCAGGGAGGTTGGAAATCTGGAGGCTTTTAAAAATAAGATAGATTGTCATCTGTCTGGAGTTGTTGTCATTGTAATGGGTTAAATGGACTATTAAGGCCTCTTGCAATTCTAAACTTTTATGAATTTTGCTTTTCCTAAGGTTCTTATCACTTTGCTTCTTAAATTTCCAGTCATGCTGTTTGCATGTGATACTTCCTGGTCATGTATTCTACTCCCAGTACAGACATCCTCGTGGTGTATGTAGGAGAAAACAAATGTAAATGCGTCACTTGATCTCCTCATTCATATAAACATCTCCTGAAAATCCCATTTGATTTAGAGGAATTTCAGAATGTGTTGTTGATTGGGCCGGATTGGTTAGTAGAGGATGCACATAATAAATAGTACCAGTTCTAATGTTTCAAACATTTTTTGCCAAAAGAGTATGATGTATTATTACTCCTTATTTTTTTAAATATTAAAAAAAAAAAAAAAGCATTGGAGGGACCAGATACATTGAAGAACTGATCTTTTAAAATTAAGATTTGGGGGTTGGGAGTTGTAGCTTAATGATAGGGCATTTGTCTAGCATGCTAAAGGCCCTCAGTTTAATACCCAGCACTAAAAAAAAGAAAATGCAGATTTTCAGAACTTAAAAAGACAATAATGATGACATCGTGATTTAGGGTATGGGAAGAAGTTTGTGTTACTCAAACTTGTGAAACCAAGCTTGAATTTTATAGTTGGACCACTGTATAAGTAACAAGCTTTATTGAAGATAAATTTTTATTGTAAATAATGCTTTGATTTAACAGTTGTGGGCACAGTTTGCAGATTGCCATGATGTTGAAAACGTAAAATACTGGCTAAGTAATCTAAAAAGGAATTTACAAAGACAGCAAAGTCATATTAGTTAGCATTTTTTTTTCACTGAAAAATGTGTAGTAGGGGAGCATAAAATAGGTAATTTGTTTATTAGATGCCAGATCTAATTTTTATGATTTTAGTTTGTTCCCTTGTTGCTTAGTGGTCCTTCTAAATTGATGGGAATATTACATTCCAGATGAGATCCCTGAGCAAGGAAATAAACTGTTGAATCAGATGATTGATTGATTGATTATATTTATTTGTAATGTTTTTCTTTTTAAATATGAGATTTACAGAAAAGTTACAAAGATAGTATAGAGTTCTTAGATAACCCTTTACTCTACATTCCCTAATGTCAACAATTTATATAACTATAGTACAGTTATCAAAACCAGGAAATTAAGATTGATGTTAATACTATAAAATTTATATAAATTTTGTCAATTCTTTTCGCTAATGCTTTTTTCTGTTCCAGGATCTAATCAAGGATCCCACGTTGCATTTAGTTGTCTCTTAGTCTCCTCTGGCCTGTGAGAATTTCTTGGTTTTTCCTTGTTTTTCATGACCTTGACACTTTTGGAGTATTGGTCAGTTATTTTATATAATTTTTCTCATTTTGGGTTTGTTTGGTGTTTTAATTATGATTAGATTGAGGTTATGCATGTCCTACAGAAGAGATGTGCCTTTTCAGTGCATCATATTAGGGGTCATATTGTTGATAGGTCTTGTTGCTAGTGGTATTTTAACCTTTGATTACTTTGTGAAGGTGGCTTCTACTGGGTACTTCAAGGTAAAGTTACTATTCTTTCTTTTGTAACTGATATATATCTTAGAGGAAATACTTTGAGACTGCAGGTATACTGTTTCTCCTTAAACTTCCTCCCACTGATTTTTTTTTTGCATTTATTTATTTATTTATTTTTGGTACTGGGGATTGAATTTAAGATCTCACTTGCCTCATGCAAGGCAAGTGCTTTGCCATTGAGCTACACCTTAAGCCTTCTCACATTGATTTCTCCATTGGTAGATCTTGTCCTTAGTAATTGTAACTGTGGTGTTTGTCTAATAGTGATTTTGTGTTTCCATCATTGCTTACATTTATTAATTGGTATTCTTCTGTAGGGGAGAGATGTCCTTTCTTCCTCACTTATTTATTCAAATGTTTATACCTGTCTGTCCTTATGGGTATATATTTTATTCTACAGGTTTGTCATCCAATACTACTTAATTTTGTTGCTTAAATTGTTCCAGTTTTGGGCACTCTGAGTTCTTTTAGTTCACTTTTCACCCATTTTTCTTTTCTTTTCTTTCTTTCTTTATTTTGGTACTGGAGATTGAACTCAGGGGCACTTGACCACTGAGCCACATCCCCAGCCCTATTTTGTGGGTCTCACTGAGTTGCTTAGCGCCTCGCCATTGCTGAGGCTGGCTTTGAACTTGCAATTCTCCTGTCTCAGCCTCCCTAAGTGCTGGGATTACAGGCTTGCGCCACTGCGCCCAGTTTCACCTATTTTTCTTATATTCTGGTACCATAGGTTACTCATGTTCATTTTATGTTTTTCTCTGCTTTAGTTCGGGAATCAACTACTTTTCCAAGGTGCTCTGGTTCATTTTATTGAAGAATAGTATTTAAAGTCAAGATCTGAATACTTGGTGTGTTTATTGAGTTGTTGCTTCTGTGCCTTCATATGACAGAACTAGGAAATACACATATGTGTTCAGCCCTCTTCATCTATGAGTTCTGTATATGTGACTCAGTCAACCATGAATTGAAAATATTTGAAAAAAAATTGCATCTGTACTGAACAGATTTTTCCCTTGTCACAAGTCCCTAAACAATACAGTATAACAACTATTTGCATAGCATTTACATTACATTAGGTTTTAGACATAATCTAGAGATGATATATATGTGTGTGTATATGTGTGTGTGTGTGTGTGTGTGTGTGTATGAGATGTGATATGATATGCAGATATTCTATTTTATTTCAGAGATTTGAGAATGGTAGATTTTGGTATCTGCTAGGAGAAAGGGATTCCTGAACAATCCCCTGAGGATACTGAGGGACATTTTTTTTTTTTGTACCAGGGATTGAACTCAGGGGTACTCCACCACTGTGCCACATCCCCAGCCCTATTTTGTGTTTTAGGTAGAGACAGGATCTCACTGAGTTGCTTAGCGCCTTGCTGTTGCTGAGGCTGGCTTTGAAGTTGGGTTCTCCAGTCTCAGCCTCCCAAAGTGCTGGGATTACAGGTGTGTACCACCACGCCCGGCTAATTATTTATTTCTACATATTAAAGTTCATGAGTTCATGTTTGATATTTTCCAATTTAACACCCCAAAGGTGGTTCTAAACTTAACTCTTTTTCTCTTTATAACTACTTTCTCTGACAGAAACCTAGCCTAAGCCTCCAGAGTAGCTGGGACTATCGGTACACACCATTATGCTAAAACTCACCCTTCTGAAATGTACAATTCGGTGGGTTTTTTTTAAAGCATATTCACAAGGTTGTGCAACTCTCACTACTATCTAATTCTGTAACATTTCATCACCCCAAAAAGAAACTCTCTTGAGTATTAGCAATCACTTCCCATGTCCCCAATCTAATTTACTTTCTGTCTGTGTGAGTTTGCCTGCTCTGGGTATTTTGTGCAAATAGAATCATATAATAAGTGGCCTTTTGTGTCTGGTTTCTTTCAGTTAGCATAATTTGTTCAAGGCTCATCTATGTTGCAGCATGTATCAGTACTTCAATGTGAGTTTTTTTTGTTTGTTTTGCTTTGTGTGTGTGTTGGGGATTGAACCCAGGGGCACGGTACCATTGAGCTACACCCTCATCCCCTTTTATTTTTTATTTTGAGACAAGGTTTCAATAGGTTTCTGAGGCTAGCCTCAAACTTGTGATCCTCGTGCCTCAGCCTCCTGAGTTGCTGGAATTGCCACTATGCCTGGCAAGATATATTCTTTTCATACTCTTCATTCTCTTTCACATCTGTCACTCCTCTACTGTGTAGATGTATTTTATTCATTCATTCTGTGTACAAGCATTTAGGTTGTTTCCTGTATTTTGTAATTATGAACAATGTTGCTATAAATGACTTTATGTATATAAATTTTTGTACTCTTGGAGGTATATCTTCCAGGTAGATTCCAAATAAGTAGGATTGATGGGTCAGAAGTTAAGTGTACATGTAGCTTTGCTAGGTATTCCCAAATTTTCTCCACATGTGTTGTACCAATTTGCATTCCCACCAGTGATGTATAAAAACATCATTTTTTTCCCCCACAGCCTCACCAACAGCATATGGCCATCCTTTTAAATTTATTTTCTTTTTTTCTTGCCAGATATAAATGATTTTTAAGAGTACTCTGTAGTCATTTCAGTGGCTTCTTGTGGAAGGGCACTTAATGCTGTGATTGGTAGGTTCTTTTTTTTTTTTAATTTTTTTTAGTTGTAGATGGATGCAATATCTTTATTTTGTTGCTTTGTATGTGGTGCTGAGGATGGAACATCGAACCCAGGGCCCCATGCATGTGAAGCAAGTGCTCTACCGCTGAGCTACAATCCCAGCCCCGGTTGGTAGGTTCTTATAGATTGAAAATTTGAAAATGAAATGCATTATTGGGCTGGGATTGTAGCTCAGTGGTAGAGCGCTTGCCTCACATGTGTGAGGCACTGGGTTCGATCCTTAGCACCACATAAAAATAAATAAATAAAGATATTATGTCCATCTACAACTAAAAAAAATATTTAAAAAAAAAAGAAATGCATTATCCACTAATAATGCACTGGTACTTTTTTTTTTTTTTTGGTACTGGGAATTGAACCCAGGGGCACTTAACCATTGAGACACGTCCCCAGCCCCTTTTTATTTTGAGACAGGGATTTGCTAATTTACTTAGGGCTTTGCTAATTTGTTGAGGCTAGTCTTGAACTTGGCAGTCCTTCTGCCTTAACCTCTGAGTCACTGGGATTACAGGCATGTGTCACCATGCCTAGCACATGTATATTATTATGTGCGGGTAAAATTGATTGAATGCAATTTCTGGCCTAGGTAGAATTGATCATTTGAAACTTTCTGCCATTGTTTTATTTTATATTATATTAATTTTTGGTATTAGGAATTGAACCCAGGGGCATGCTACAACTGAGCTACATCCCAGCCCTTTTTATTTTTATTTTGAGACAGGGTCTCGTTAAGTTGCTGAGGCTGGCCTCAAACTTGTGGCTCAGCTTCCTGAGTTGCTGAATTTCCAGATGCATGCTGTCACTCATAGTAAAGTTTTTTGCATTTAATGGAGGTACTGGATTGATTCATAATACCTATGCTCTGACATACTTAGGAAGTTTCACAAAGTTTATCAGAATTGTAAGATAGGTATTTTTTCCTCTAGAATTTATTATATAGTACTTATTGGTTCACATTTTGTGTGAGTTATTTTGAACAGCACACATAGTACATGTTGATCGTACCCATGGCATGATAGTTTCTTTAACTAGTAATGACAATATTTGGAACCTGTCCATGAGGAGGGAGACCAAATTTTAAGATGAATCGGAAGAGTTTAAAGTTCTGGATGAATCCTATTGGATTTTGGTGGTACAAAGAAACTAAGACAGGGGCTAGGTTTGTGGCTCAGTGGCAGAGCGCTTGCCTTGCACATGTGAGGCACTGGGTTCGATCCTTAGTACCACATTAAAAAACAATAAACAAAACAAAGATATTTAAAAAAAAAAAAGAAACTAAGACAACATAAAAACATCCCCATCCTATAGGGTGACAAATTCTGTCCTGTGAGAATGGAAATTTAGGTTCTTTCCTAGGAATGGTACTGGTTCAGATGCTTGGGACACATTAATAAAAAATTAGGATGAGGATACTGCTTAGTGTAGAGCACTTGCCTGGCATATATGAAGCTTTGGGTTTGACACCCCCCCCCCAACACCAAAAGATTCTTCCATTTGAGGAGCTTACCTTCTAGTAGTTTTCTGAGGAAAAGAGGTGCTGAGGGCATTCACTTCCTGAATCTTTGGGGTTACAGACATGGGCTACTATGCTGTGTTGATTTTTGATTTTTTTAGGAACCTCCCTACAGTTTTACATAATGCCCATTCCAATTTATGTTTTCATCAATAATATACAAGTAGCTCCTTTTATTTACATTCTTTCCAACATTTATCTCTTGTCTTTTTAAGTGTGGCTGTACGGCTGAGCTATACCTTCAGCTAATCTTGTCTTTGATAACAGCCATCCTAGCAGGTGTGAGGTGGCATATCATTGGTTTTGATTTGCTTTTTCCAGGTGATTAGTGATGTTGTTGAGCACCTTTTCATATAATCTTGGATATTTTTATGTCTTTTTTGAGAAATGTCTATCTAGCTCCTTTGCCCATTTTTTAGTTGGGTTATTTTTTTATTTTTTTGCAGTCGAGTTGTATGAGTTCCTTATATGCTTTGGAAATTAAGCCCTTATCAGATATTTAGCTTGCAAATATTTTCATGCAGTCCATTGGCTGCTTTGTTATTTTGTTGATTGTTTTCTTTGCCATGTAGAAATCTGTCTAAATGATTCCTAATTGTAGCAGTAATAATGGAATAATTATAATAATGTAATAATGATAGAGTATATACATGTTTTTTCAACTGGGGTTCCATGAGAGAATTAAATTCTAATCCTGGAGACTTTTAGACATCTGTGTATATAAAGAATAAATTTTTCGGGGCTGGGATTGTAGTTCAGTGGTAGAGCGCTTGCCTCACATGTGTGAGGCACTGGGTTTGATCCTCAGCACCACATAAAAAATAAATAAATAAAGATATTGTGTCCATCTACAACTTAAAAAAATTAAAAAAAAAAGAATAAGTTTTTCTTAAATGCATCTAGAATGGCACTAGTTATGTACCGTCCTTGGGAGAATTGAGAAAATATTCACTTTATTGTCTGTGTTCTGTGTTTCATATGATTAGCCCCATTTGAGAAAGGTCATGGGCATTTTAGTCAGATCTGTTTTTCCTCCCTCTTCTTTCTAACTCTGCCACTTATTAGCAGAGTAATGTTAGGCAGATCTTAATTGTGTAGATTCAGTTTCTTGATCTACAAAATGAGAATAATATCAGTTGCTATTTTATAGGGCTGATACAAGGATTAAATAAAAAACTTTATGAATTATGTTTATCTAGTTTCTTGGCTTTCAGTATTATTTCTGTGTTGACTCCCACATTCATGTCTTCAGCCTAGACCCCTCTGAGATCCAGTATCATAATTCATCTCCTTACTCTGCATCTCATTTGGCTAGTAGGTTTTTCAAACTAAATTTATACAATGGTGAAGGTTTAATTCCTATCCTCATCATTTCCTTTGAATCTACTCTTAATAAATGATAGGACCATTCAACCAGTTCTAAGTGTCATCTACAATTTTTCTCTTTTTTTTTTACCCAGTAACCAGACCATCAGCAAATCCTCTTTGCTTTATCTTCTAAATAAAGAAATAAATACATATGTATACGTTTGTATACATTTATTTCTTTATATTTTGCAGTACTGGGATTTAACCCAGGGCTGTATGCTAGATAAGTACTGTGCCACTAAGCTACAACCCCAACCCCCGTATTTCTAATCTGATCGCAATTTGTCATCTCTGCCTTATCATCCCTGTATAAGGCACTATCATCTCTTGCTTGGGTAATTACAAGAGATGGTCTCAAGTGGTTTTCCTGCTTTATCACTTGACCCTCCTATAGGATCTTCTTCATAGCTAGAATGATTTATGTGTGTGTGTGTGGCAGGAGGCGGGAGTGTGCTGGGGATTGAACCCAGCGATGCTTTACCACTGAGCTATATCCCCAACCGTTTTTAATATATATATATATATATATTTTTGGTACTGGGGATTGAACTAAGGGGCACTTGACCACTGAGCCACATCCCCAGCCCTATTTTGTGTTTTATTTAGAGACAAGGTCTCACTGCGTTGCTTAGTGCCTCGCCAGCGCTGAGGCTTGCTTTGAACTCAGGATTCTCCTGTCTCAGCCTCCCAAAGTGCGGGGATTACAGGCGTGTGCCACCATGCCTGGCCCTTTTTAATTTTTTATTTTGAGACAGGGTCTTAAGTTACCCATGTTGCCCTTGAACATGTAATTCTCTTACCTTAGGTTACTAAGTAGCTGAGTAGCTAGTATCACAGGTATGTGTCCAGCTTTTTTTTAAAATATTTTTTTAGTTGTAGATAGACCTTTATTTTATGTATTTATATGCAGTCCTGAAGATTGAACCCAGAGCTTCACATGCTAGGCAAGTGTGCCCCCACTGAGCCACAACCCCAGCCCGTGTCCAGCTTTTTTATTACCTGTGGTGCTTGGGATCAAATGCAGAGCCTTGCACATGCTAGTTCAGTGATCTCTCCCACTGAGCTACATTCTCATACCAAGCCTAAGTATTTTTAAGACGTGACTTAAATTTGAACTGTAATTTGAATTTAAAGCATTAACAATGTTGTACAAACCAGTATTTTAATTGTAATTTCTACTGATTGTTAATTGCTTTACATTTTTGAAGTCAACAAAGAAAGTCTGGTAGGATGTAAATTATAACAGTAGTAAAATGCTATAAAAATTGAGAATGTTCCATTTCTCATGTTCATTTTGAAAATGGTTTGAATTGCTTTGGTTAATTTAAATTGCGCTGAGATATTAAGAACTCTTCAAAACTGTTAAATCATGCTTTATTAAGGAATAAGGTCATCAGACAAGCCTGTAATCCCAGCGGTTTGGGAAGCTGAGGCAGGAGGATTGCAAGTTCAAAGCCAGGCTCAGGTCTCAAGCTAGGTCTTAAGCAACTTAGGAGGACCCTGTTTCAAACTCAAAAATTAAAAAAAACAAAAAAGCTTGGGATGTGGCTCAGTAATTAAATGCCTCTTGATTTAGTCCCTGTAACCAAAAAGATGCAAATTTCCAGTATCACTTAGCTTTCAAGTAATTGATGACTGACTGAAAGCGACTTTGTTTTGTAAAAATCTAAGGACTTGCTGAATATTTTGTATTCTTCAACTGGCATTTAAAATGTCTTTCAGTTCTCTCAATGCTCAATGTTATTTTCTTTCTTCATGTGTTTTCTTGTACTTGTACTGCCTCCTTATCACTACTCCCTGTTTTGTCTGTCATCTGTTGGTTTAGCTCCTTTTTTCAGAGTAGACAGGTAGGAACAGGTTTTTGTACCCAAGATAAAACTAGTCCAGTTTGAGAACTCCTTGAGCTGGAGTGCTTATGCAGTAAATCTGCTAATGATAAATTCCAGAAGTATCAAAGGCTTATAGGACTAGAAAGATAGTGGATGACTGTGCAGTATTATCTGCAATTTTATTTTCTGTAACTGTTGCTTTCTTTAATAAGTGAAAAAATTTAAAATTTTTTTGGATCTTTATTTTATTTATTTATATGTGGTGCTGAGAATCAAACCCAGTGCCTCACATGTGCTAGGCAAGTGCTCTACCACTGAGCCACAACCCCAGCCCCTTAAAATGTTTTAAACACTGTTTTTTTTTCCCCCACAGAAAGCTATAAATTGGTTAGATACTGTTAACATTCTTGTAAATAGGAGCAATTTGGTAGGAGAATTTAACATGTATATTGCTGGTGAGGTTCATGTAAAATTATTATTTTTTCAGTGCTGGGGATTGAACCCAGGGTCTTGCATGTGCAAGGCAAACAGTTTTTACTACTGAGTCATTATCCCTAGTCCTTCAAATGATTTCTTATGATACTCTATAAATATAATTTGATATTAATAAATTTATAGCTCCTATGCCTGATTGTGGATTTATCTGTTATGGGAATAAGTAGAGATTTTATGTACTTGTAGGTAGGTAATTCAATTCCCAGGTAGCATTTTTTATTTTTATTATAAAATAATTCAAACATATATTAATATGAAAGTAGAAAGAGTAGTATAAAGAGCTCCTGTGTATTAAACCTTGAGCTTTAAAAGTTATTAACTCAAAGGATGTCTTATTTCCCACCCCAATCCTTGGATTGTTTTAAATCAAATTCTAGATATATATAATCTATACATTTCAGATATTTCAGGATTCTCTTTTTTTTTTAATTTTTTTTTTTTTTAGTTGTAGGCGGAAAGAATATCTTTATTTTATTTTTATGTGGTGCTGAGGATCGAACCCAGTGCCTCACGCATGCCAGGCGAGCACGCTACCACTGCGCCATAACCCCAGCCCCAGGATTCTCTTTTATAACATAGCTATAATACATTATCATACCAAAAATTTATAGTAAGTTCTTTCCTCTCATCCCCCCCCCCCTTTTTTTGGTGCTGTTGGGGATTGAACCCAGGGTCTGGTGAATGAATGCTAGGCAAGCACTCTTACTGCTGAGCCACATCCCTGGTCCTATAGCAAGTTACTAATATCATATACATAACCAAGTTTTATAATTATCTTATTTTTAGATAGATATAGACATATAATTTATGTGCTTGAAGTGCTATACAAATAAGGTCCATACTTTATATATAACTGTCTGTGATGTTTTATCGTTAAATCACTTTTGATCTTTAGATGCTCTCCACTTCTTTCTTTTCTGTCTTACAATTTTGTTAGATGATGGTAAGTTCTTTGCCCCACGATTTCCTATAGTTTCAGTTTGATTGCATTTCTTTAATGTCATTTAACATGTTCTTCTGTCTCCTGAATTTCCTATAAATTCATAGATTGTTTTTACTTTTGGGAGGAATACTTAATAGGAGTCATTTGTGTTTCCATCAGGAAGTATATAGGTCTTATTATCTCTCCTCCTAATATTAGCAGCTGTTGATGATCATTGCTTACCTTTTTTTTAGATAATTTTTTTAGTTATTTATGGACCTTTATTTATTTATATGCAGTGCTGAGAATCGAACCCAGTGCCTAACACTTGCTAGGCAAGTGCTCTACCACTGAGCCACAACCCCAGCCTGCTTACCTTTTTTTATTTAAGATTTTTAAATTTGTTCTACTTCATTATACATGACAGTAAGAATGCATTTTGATACATCATACATAGAGTATAACTTCTCATTCTTCTGATTGTACATGATATAGAATCACACCAGTTGTGTAATCATATATGTACATAGGGTAATAATGTCCAATTCATTCTATCCTTCCTACCCCCATACTCCCTTCCCTTCTTTCATTCCCTTCTACCTAAAGTACCTCTGTTTTTCCCTAACCACCCCCTTTATTGTGAATAAGCATCTGCATATCAGAGAAAACATTTGGCCCTTGATTTTTTGGAATTGGCTTTTTTCACTTAGCATGATATTCTCCAGCTCCATCCATTTACTGGCAAATGCTATAATTTTATTATTTTTTAAGGCTGAGGAACATTTCATTGTGTATATATACCATGTTTTCTTTATCCATTCATTTGTTGAAGGGCATCTAGGTTGGTTTCATAGTTTGGCTATTGTGAATTGAGCTGTTATAATATTGATGTGGCTGTGTCTCTGTAGTATGCTGGCTGATTTTAAGTCCTTTAGGTATAATCTCCAGGATGTATAAAAAGCAAACAACCCAATAAATAAGGGCTAAGGAACTGAACAGACACTTCACAAAGAAATACAGTCAATCAAATATATGAAAAATGTCTAACAATTAGAGAAATGCAAATCGAAACTACTCTAAGATTTCATTTAACTCCAGTCAGAATGGCAATTATCAAGAACACAAGCAACAGGGCTGGGGTTGTAGCTCAGTGGTAGAGCGCTTGCCTTGCAGGCGTGAGGCACTGGGTTTGATGCTCAGCACTATGTAAAAAAATAAAGATATTTGTGTCCGTCTACAACTGAAAAAAAAATATATATATATAAGCAACAGGGGCTGGGGATGTAGCTCAGTTGGTAGAGTGCTTGCCTTGCATACACAAGGCCCTGAGTTCAATCCCCAATACCACCAAAACAAAACAAACAAACCAAAAATGACAAGCAACAATATATGTTGGTGAAGATGTGGGGAAAAAGGTACACTCATACATTGCTGGTGGCACTGCAAATTGGTGCAACTATTATGGAAAGCAGTATGGAAATTCCTCAGAAAACTTGGAACGGAACCACCATTTGACCCAGCTATCCCACTCCTTATTAATTGGGGATTAAAAATAGCAGTTTCTTCTTCATTTGTTAGATGATACTCTTTTGCATAGTTGCTCAATGTTGTAAACTGTTTAGGACACTATGTCAGCACTGGTATTGGAATGATTTGACAAAGTTCTGTGGTAGAATGCCTTTAAGGAAAGAGTGCAAGTTCTTATTGCTGAAAATTGAGAGAAAACTTGGGAAATGAGTAATTAGACTTTGTTGAAAGGAGGTTTGGCCAATAGATAGGTTAAAATTCTATCATGAAATAAACAGCTTGTGACCAAGAGTGTGGAGTTAGTCATTGGTGTTTGTTCTTTTTAAGAGGTCAGTATTCCTATTAAGTAATTTCCAAAAGTAATTTGTGCAAGGTAGCAGGTATTAGTTTCTTGAGTCAGATTTCTCAGCATGAACTTGAGACAGATCTTGTATGTGAATCAGAATAACAAAATATTGAATTAACACAATGTTTTGTATTAAAGGTTGTCAAAGGACTTGGAACAGCAGCATTTCCTAATGTAGCTCCTTGACAAAAGGGTTTTAGGTCAATTATACTTGAGAAACAATGTACTTGAGAAGCAGTGTACTTTATCTGCTCTTGAAATGTCATAGTACTGATTGGCATGTAAAAGACTTAACAGTAAAGAAACCTGTTTAACATTAACTCAGCATTTTTCCAAATTTATCTTATCACTTAACCTTTTCCCCCCATAAACATCCTGTAGAATTGGTGGGTCTGAGGAAGAAATTTTGGGAAATGTTGGATTAGATGATTTGAACAGCATAAAGAAAAATAGCCAATGGTGAAGAGTGTGTATGACTATTCTCTAGAGTCATGTGGAGAAACTTTTGATCGGTAAATCAAACTCAGGAGTGCTTTACCATTGAGCTATATATCCCCAGTCCTTTTTGTTTTTTATTCTATATTTTGAGACTGGGTCTCATAAAGTTGCCTCTGCTAGCCTCAAACTTGTGATCCTCCTGTCTCAGCCTCTTGAGTCATTGGGATTATAGGTCTGTGCCTGGTGGGTTTTGTTTTTTTTTTTGGTTGTTGTTTTTTGCTGTTACTTAGGTGGTCTCAAACTCCTGAGCTCAAGTGATCCTCCTGCCTCAGCCTCTTGAATAAGACAGAAAAAAAAGACATTGTTGGTTGATTGTTTTAGCTCAGCCTGTATGCATTACTACACTTTAGAGAAGCAGCTATAGAAAAAGACTTCAGTCACAATGTAACATTTACTACGTTCAGACACTGTTTTCAATACTTCACATTCCTTTTGTAGTGGGTATACTGTTGTTGTTCCTTCTAGAAATGAGGAAATCATGGCACAGCACAGAGAGATGAGTTGTTTAAGGTTACATGTGACATAGAAGAGCCAGGATCTAAAGCCTGTCTTCAGAGTCTATGTGCATAGCCACTCCTGTACACTGCAAGGTATGGAACACAGATAGCATGAAATATAAATTAAGAGGAGATTTAAAGTCTGTTTGGAAGGAATGACATTTTCTTTAACTTTTAGACAACCGAGGCCAGAAGAGAAGAATGAGGCCCTGCACTGTGGGTCATGTCTAATTCAGGAGGCTGAGGCAGGATTGAAAATTTGAGGCCAGCCTGGGCAATTTTAGCAAGATTTGTTTTCAAAAGCAAAAAATAAGAGGGCTAGAGGGGTAGCTCCATGGTAAGATAACTGTGGGTTCAGTACCAATGCAAAAACAAAATGAAACAAAAAGTCATGAAGACCATTATCTATTAACAACAACAACAAAAAGGTATATTGGTATACTGCCAAAAGAGTTAGGTTGGTTAGATTTAGATGAAGGTGAAATACTGGAGTTAAAAGGACACTGTTAATACCAGAATTTCAGATTTATAATGAAATGGAGCTTACTTAAGAGGACTTCCTTATTTTATACATGGGATCTAAGGTTTACATAATTTGTTCATAGCTTGTAATAATCAGAGCTCACTTTTGTACTCTACATTAAAGTATTTATACAGATTCTTATTTGATCCTCTTAACTTTGAAAGGTAAGTAGATAGGTTCCACAGTTTCCACTGCATTGCTGTTTCTTAAATTTAAATTTTCTGCATCTTAAACACTAATGTTTCAGCTGAGGCTATAACTAAATGGTAGATCCTGGATTCATCCCTATCCCTTCAAAACAATAACAACAAATTATTGTTCTGTATACTGTATCACTCCTTTAATTTAATTTTATACACACTGTTTTATAACCTGAAATGTTACA
>CM053401.1:96724629-96786659 GCA_028644305.1 Xerus rutilus | reverse complement strand
TTGGTACCAGGGATTGAACTCAGGGGCACTCGACCACTGAGCCACATCCCCAGCCCTATTTTGTGTTTTATGTAGAGACAGGGTCTCACTGAGTTGCTTAGTGCCTCGCAGTTGCTGAGGCTGGCTTTGAACTCGCAATTCTCCTGTCTCAGCCTCCCTAAGTGCTGGGATTACAAGCGTGAGCCACCGCGCCCGGCTGAAATGTTACATTCTTTTTTATGTCCTAGAGGGCCTCACACATTCTAGGTGAAAACACTCTCCCATTGAGCTACACTCCCAGTCCTTGAAATACTGTATTCTTTAATGAGGTCATTGATAGGCATTTGATATTTTGCCTCTATCACAGTAAAAAAGTACATGCAGGGACAATAGGCAGAAAATGTGGTAATATCCTGGGCAAATTGGGATGTATATATAGTTCTTTCCCTTCTTCCTCCCATAGTAATAGTTGACATGTTAGTAAAGACAAGGTGAATAGGTAAAAAAGGTATTTGGGGATACACTAATTTAATGAGGTAATGAGTAGTACCAAGCTTTCTTTTACTGTTTTCCTGTAGACTTTGGGGTTCTTGTTTTGTACTTTGATTAAAATAAAAACCTTTCCACACTGACCTAAATGAAAAGATAAGTGACTCAGACATTTTAAGTAAAATTAAGAAAAACAAAAATGTAAAAATGGTGGCACAGTCCTGTAATCTAAGCTACTTGGAATGCTGAGGCAGGAGGATCTCAAATTCAAGACCACCCTGGACAATTTATGAGACCCTGTCACAAAATTAAAAAAAAAAAAGGTATGGTTCTCTCATTTGGAGCACTCTCTATATATGGGCTCTTATAGAGTTTGTCTATTTGTGTGTGTGTGTAACCATCTCTGATTATCAGTACTATTGAAGTGAGAGGAGGAGAAAAGAGCCTACTGTATTCAGAAATAAACTTTTCTACCTGAAGTCATTTTTCAAGGAGCCACCTATAGATTTTCAAATTTTGCTTCCTGATTTATTGACAGCATCTTATAATTGACTTTGTTAATTGCTATATGCTCAAGCAGATTTTAGGGATGGTCTTATTTTTTCCCACATTTTTCATTGGTGCGTGATAATTGTACATAATGATGGGATTTGTTGTTACATATTTGTACGTGCACACAATATAACAATATAATTCGGTTAATATTACTCTGCAGCACTTCCCTCTTCTCTCCCAACCTCCCACCTTTTGGTCCCTTTTCTATACTGATCTCCCTTTGATTTTTAAGAGATCTGTCCCCACCTTTCTTTTCCTTCTTCCTCTAGCCTTCATATGAGAGAAAGCATGATTCTTGATCTTCTGAATTTGACTTATTTCACTTAACATAAGTATCTCAGGTTCCATCCATTTTCTTGCAGATGGCTTAATTTCATTTTTCTTTGTGGCTGAATAAAAGTCTGTTGTGTATATATATCACATTTTATTTATACAGTCACCTGTTGATGGAACCTAGGCTGGTTCCACAGTTTGGCTATTGTGAATTGTGCTGCTATAAACATGGGTATGCATATATTGCTGTATTATGATGACTTTAATTGTTTAGGATAAATGCTCAGGAGAGGTACAGCTGAGTCATATGCCTAGTCTTTTGAAGAACCTCCATACTAATATCATAGTGGTTCTGCCAATTTACAATTCTACCATAGTGTAAAAGTATTCTTTTTTCTCCACGTTCTCTCCAGCATTATTATTTGTAGTCAGTCTTAAGGACTACCTTTCTTGAATGGTGTGAGATAAAATCTCAGTGTAGTTTTGGTTTACATTTCCCTAATTGCTAATGATATTGAACATTTTTTCATATATTTGTTGGCCATTTATATTTCTTCTTTTGAGAAGTGTCTGTTTAATTCATTCGCCCATTTATTAATTAGGGTATTTGATTTTCTGATGTAAAGTTTTTTTGAGTTCTTTATATATTCTAGATATTAATCCTCTGTCAGAAGAGTAGTTAACAAAGATTTTCTCCCATGCTCTAGGTTCTTTTTTTTAAAACATTTTTATTAGTTGTTGATGAACTTTTTTTTTTTTTTTTAATTTATTTATATGTGGTGCTGAGCATCGAACCCAGTGACTCACACATGCTAGGCAAGTGCTCTACCACTGAGCCACAATCCCAGCCCTGTAGCTTTTCTCTTCACATTCCTATTTGTCTCCTTTGCTATGCACAAGTTTTTAATTTGATGCTATCCCCCGTATTAACTGTTATTATTTCCTGAGTGTTAGGGGTCCTATTGAGAAAGTCATTGTCTGTGCCTGTATGCTGGAGTGTTGACCCTATATTTTCTTCTAGGAATTGCAGGATAGTCTTATTTTTAAAATATTTTTCTTTTTGAGAATTGGATTATATTTTATTTCTATAGCTCAGTATTTCCTTAATCATTCTAAGTTAATGGTAAGGTTTATGTTTTTTAGTTATTCTACTTCCTTTGCCTTTTATCTAAATTTTATATGCTTTTCTCCCATTATTTATTTTGTAAACAAGTGCCTATATATTAGGGAGTTCACCTTTGATTTGTAACCAGCCCTTTTCCACTTAGCAGTGTCATGAATAGCTTTCATGTTAATGAATACACTAGGTCTAACCCCCTCCTACATGTCAAGCAAACATTCTACCACTGAGCTACACAAAATTTTCAAGTAGACATGTTTATAGCTACAAAAAATTTTAATGGGATTTTGTTAGGTATTATGTTCAATCTATAGATCAATTTTGGGGAAGGGAATGGACATTTTTATAATATTTAGTCTTCCATTCTGGGAATCTATCATGTGTTTTCACTTGTGTAGATGATGTTTGATTTCTTTCATCAGTGTCTTGTAATTCTTAGCACATAGATCCTGTACATGTTTTGCTAAATTTTGTACCTAGATCTTTATCTCATTAAAATGTTCTAAAAGGTTTTTTTTATCAAAGTATAATGAACATTCATAGATGTGTACATGTAGCTTGATGAGATCCACAGGGATAGGTTCATTTTCAGACTGATATTTTCTGTCAACCTGGTTTTTAGTGGGGCATTAGGTAGGGTTCAAGATAGGAAACTAGAAAAACTTCCCATTTCTTTGTCCTTCATTGTTTTGTTTAAAAGTTAGGACAATATACATATTTGAAGAAAGGTAAACACATATACATTTACAGATTAGTTCTGAAGTATATTCTCTATCTGTTGGTGGTGCTAGAGATTGAACCTAGGTCCAAATTAGTTTTGCCATTTAGATTTTTCGTGCTATAACTTGCTTCCACTCATGTTATACTAGAGATTTGCCTAAATGTTTTCTTATGTGGGAATTCATACTGTTTTAAAACAGTGAAGATGTGGGTTGAAAATTGAAGAGATGGAAGTTCTGTCTTCCCATCATTTTTGGAGAACCAAGCCCTTTAGCTTCCTTCTGTATAGTTTGTACAAAGCACAAGCTGAAGTAAATTTGTCATCTTGCTGTCTGGCTTGTATCTTACATGTGGGAATGTTAGACAGATTGGTGTTTTATACTTATGGAAATAGTGTTTTTCTGTCAGCTCATTAGTTTTTGGTGGTGCTAGGGATTAAAGCTAGGGCATCACACATGCTAGGCAAGTACTGTATTGTGGGAGCCATAAACTCAGTCCCTGTCAGGTCATTTCTGAGCGAGAGTTACAAATCTAGCTTTGAATTTATAGAGATGGTATCACTGTAATTACTTAAAGGAAATTATTGTGTTGCAAGGAAATTAAAACTGATGTTTTCTTAATACAGATACTCCTGGGAATAAGTGAATTTATTACATATACTCCATCAGAAGAATGTGATTATGAATGGAAAAACTATACTTATCATTTAACTCCTATGCATACTTTTATTGTAAAAGATGTTTTTTTCTTTCTTCTTTACATCATTGGGGCTTAGCTATGCCTGATCTAGTTATTTCTACCCTTTTCCCCAAATTTGATTTAAAAATTTTCTCAAATTTTTAGAAAAGTTGATGAATTATATAATGAACATCCATATAAAACATGGAATATTTTCCTTCATGTGCTTTTTTCTCTTCTCTAAACCCATGTTACTAAAGTCCTGGGTCAGAGGCCTGGCTCCAGGGTTTGTCTCTCACCCCAAAAACTTAAGTGGAAAAGGTAAACGTGAAACTTAGGAAAGGAAACTTTATTTTTTTGGTACTGGGGATTGAACCCAGGGGTTCTTTACCACAGAGCTATATCCCCAACCTTTTTGTTTTTTGAGAGTCTTGCTAAGTTGCTAAGGTTGGCTTTGAACTTGAAATCAGGAAAGGAAACTTAAATCAATATGGCCATATTTAGCAGGCAAAGTGAGATCCAGCATCTTAGCCCTGTCTTCTGGTTGTTGACATGAGCCGTAGGTTTAAATGGAGGAAGAACTGGGTTGGGGGTATGAGGTATGTATAATTAAGCATTCTTAGTCAAACTGGTCAGGCTGATCATTCTCTCTGTTCTGAGTCTGTGAGGTGGCTCCAGAGAAGTCTTTATTGCTTGAGGAGGCTTTACAGGATACAAAATGTTTATCTATTAGATCTGTAATCCTGGAAGCGGGCAGTTCAGTTCCCATTAGAAGATTGCTCCTGCTTAGGGTCTCATAGAGGGGTGATGTGCTGCCTCCCACTGTTCCTGAAGGGTGTAGGACAACTAAAGATTTCGAGGTACTATTTATGGGTCTGAAACAAGATGCTGCAAATCTTGGCTCAGTTTTGAAGTAGGAGGATGACAAGGATGGTTAGTTAAATTTAGGGCTAGTAAACCTTGTATTACCAGTTTTCAGATGAATACTCCTTAAATGATTAACATGTGTATGTGCAGACCTGAGTAGGTCACAAAATTTAAGGTAATAAAAGAGATAGATACAAAATGAAGGCAGAAATGCCACACTTTATCCTGCTTTTGGCTTGCTTTTTAGGACATCTGCAGACCTAAATAAAGAGTCCTTGGGTTTAGCAAAAGCAGTCTTTTAAATCTGTTACACATACACAGTTTAAGTCATAGCAAGTTGAAGTCAAGATACTCCTTATCCTTCCCTAAGACTTTGGCATGGCATGGGACTCTTTTTTTTTTTTTATTTATTTTTTAGTTGTAGGTGGACAGAATATCTTTTTTATTTTTATGTGGTGCTGAGGATCGAACCCAGTGCCTCACGCGTGCTAGGCGAGCACGCTACCACTGCGCCATAACCCCAGCCCCTCTTTTTTTTTTTTTTAATATTTTTTTATTTGTTGATGGATCTTTATTTTATTCATTTATTGTTTGTATGTGGTGCTGAGGATCGAACCCAGTGCCTCACGCATGCTAGGCAAGTGCTCTACCACTGACTACAGCCCCAGCCTGGCATGGGACTCTTAACAATAGACATTCTCCAACATAAACACAATACCTTTGTCATGGGAGGAGAGGTATCTCCTAAGAAGGGCTGGAAGGTTTCCCAGAGAGAAGGAGGAACTCAGCTCAGGACCATTGGGGTTATTGGCTGACATGACGGAAATTAACTTCAGCATGTGCCAGTCAAAAGCATGGACAGAGTTTTATATAGGAGAGCAGATATATAATCAAGGGAGAATGAGGGCATTCTCTAGAGAGACACCTTTGGGGTAAAGCAAGGAATGCACATTCGAGGGAGAATATGGACCATCTTGAGTGTGCATTTTGGGGGTTCCTGGCATTTCTTTTAAAGGGAACTTGGTGAGGAGTGGGTGTGGAAAAGTACACAAGAATGAGGTCAGTCTGGTGATCTTAAGACAGTTTTTAGTGGTCTTGGTCAGTCTCTGAATCCTTAGGCTGACATGGTATTTGTTAACTGATCAATAGCTTGGGCCAAAAAGTCCCCTAAATTATATGTTCATCAAGATACTGTATCTCTCTTTGCTTATTCTAATCATTAGTGGGTTAATTAACAGTGTACAGGTAGATTTACAGATTTCCCAGGAATTTGGGAGTAACAGTCCAGGAAGAGAAACTGGTTTGGGAGTAACAGGCCTGGAAAAAAATGTGGAACTTTTGAATTAAAGTTTCTTTCTTGTCCTTCCTTTAGGCTTCTTTTCTTATTATTTCTGTTATCCTACCTCACTTTTATCACACTTAAGGAAAATACCACTAATTCATTATCATCTAGTATGCAGTGTTTGGTTTACATTTTTGTTGTTTCTCATATATCGCCTATAGTTTGTTTTTTTTCTTTTTTGTAAGGGGCACTTAACCACTGAGCCACATCCCTAGCCCTTTTTTGTATTTTATTTAGAGACAGGGTCTCACTTAGTTGCTTAATGCCTTGATAAGTTGCTGAGGCTGCCTTTGAACTCTCCATCCTCCTACCTCAGCCTCCTGAGCCTCCGGGATTACTGGCATGTGCCAATGTGCCCGGCTCCTATAGTTTTTTCCAATATACAATTATGTTCACATATCGCTTTAAAAAAAATTTTTTTTTAGTTGTAGATGGACACAATACCTTTATTTTATTTATTTGTATTTATGTGGTGTTGAGGATCAAACCCATTGTATTTCACCTGCTAGGCAAGCACTCTACCACTGAGCCACAACCCCAGCACTTGCTTTTGTTTTTCATTTTTTAAAATTTTTTTCAAAAAATATTTTTTAGTTGTAGCTGGACACATACCTTTATTTTGTTTATTTGTTTTTATGTGGTGCTGAGGATTGAACCCAGTGCCTCACACATGTGAGGAAGCGCTCTACCACTGAGCCACAACTCCAGCCCCGCCGCTTTTGTTTTTTATGTATTTTAAATGTAGAATAATAACCTGCTTTAAAAAATGACATTAACTTTATTGAAGAATCTAGGCCAATTGTTTTATATAATGTCTATCATCTGAATTTGCTCCTTTTTAAGACTTAGATTAGACATTTGCTGCATTAACACTGTAAAGGTGATGTTTATACTCCTTGCATCACTTCAAAGGCACTTAATGCTGTTTTCTTCCTTTATAGTTGGTGCTGCTTGATAACTTGATACAGGTGATGACTACTACCAGATCACTTCACATTAATGTATAATTTTTCTCCTTTGTAACTAATAGTAATCTAAGGGATTATATTTTGAGAATATGTGAAAATGATCTTTCCTACAACCCTTTCCCAATGTTTGTAGCATTAATGGAGATTATCCTTGCTTGAATAATTCTTACCCTTTTTAAATTATAAAAATCCTTAAGCAATATATACACATAAGAAATCTACACAGTATCAAAGGGGTTATAACAAAAGATATGTCTCCCCCAGTCTTCATTTTCTTTTTTATGTTTTAATTTATTTAAGTATTTTTGCTATTCTAAACAAGGTGGCAATGAATAGGATATTTCTTAGTTTAATTGATACATTATTTCTTGTTTAAAACTTGAACATGTTGATTGAATTTTCTTCCCTTGAGCATATTCTAAATATCCTTAAAATTTGTCCCCTTACAAGCCCAGTATATTATTGCTTTTATTCTAGGCACTCATTTCTTGAGAAGCTCAGTTTTTGCAGTAGCCCATGACTGATCTCTTACATCCTTGACATTTTTTTCCTTTATTCCCTTAGTGTTATCCATAGCTTCTGCTTTGTAACATTGTTTCTTTTTCTTCTTTATTTCTTCTTCCTCTATCTGTGCACTCGTGTGTGTGTGTGTGTGTGTGTGTGTGTGTGTGTGTGTGTGTGTGTGTGTGAGTGAGAGAGAGAGAGAGAGAGAGAGAAAGATTAAGTTAAGGACTTCGCCCATGCTACACAAGCCTTTACTGCAGGGCTATACCTGCGACTCTCTTGTGTTTTAAGCCCTTTACAAGCACTGTGCTTTATATGTAGCCGGCCTCACTGTAATGGATAAAATTTTCACATTCTTGTCAAGTTCTTAGTAGTTATAAGTCAACTTTTTGTTAAAATTAAGATATAATTATAGAGTTCTTAAAAATTTTTAAATAGTACTGTTAGTAATAGTTCATTAGTGAATATGCTAAAGGTTCATCCCTTTGTATTTTTTTGTTTTGTTTTTTGATAAAGAGATTGAAAGATAATTTTTGAAGCCAGTAGTGGTCCATACTATTATGTCTCCCTTTCTTGCTCCCCTGTTTTTTTAATACCATTAGAATTTTCAGTAAGCTTTTTAATTTTATTTTTTCCTCAAATCATATTCATTTATTAGTACTTTGACATTGTAAACTAGCTGTAGTATCTACAGCTAATGCATTTTTGCTACTTCTCTATTCTTTTTTTATAGTACTGGGGATTGATCCCAGGGGTGCTTTAACATTGAGCTACATCCCCAGTCTTTTTAATTTTGAGACAGGGTCTTACTAAGTTGCTCAGACTGGCTGTGAACTTGTGTTCCTCCTCTCAGGTCTCTGGGATTACAGGCATGTGCCACTGCACATGGCTCTATTTCTTCTTTATCCTAGAGATCCTCTTAGGAATAAATTCTTGCCAGGTGTGATATTTTCTCCTTTGTTTTCTTCTAGATATTTTTAGTTTTAGCTCTTTAGGTCTATGGCCAGTTTGAGTTGAATTTTGTATATGGTATGGAATTAGGGTGAAGGTTCGTTTTTTTCCCATACGTGTATCCAGGTTTTCCAGAAAAGATTATCCTTTATCCATTGAACTGCCTTGATACCTTAGGTAAAATACAGTTGGCCATCCAGAGTGTGGTGGTGCATGCCTGTAATCCTAGTGACTCCAAAGCCTGAGACAGGAGAACTGCAAATTCAAGGCTAGCCTCAGCAATTTAGTGAGGCCCCAAGCAACTTAATTGACCCTATCTCAAAAAACAGGGCGGGCGAGGGGATGTAACTTAGTGGTAAATTACCCCTGGTTAAATCTTTAGTACCGCCCCTGCCCTATCCCCCCCGTTCAATTGGCCATATATGTGTGGGTCTATTTCTGAACTCTCCGTTCAGTTCTGTTGATTTATCTTGAGGCCACTACCACCTGTGTTGATTACTGTAGCTTTATAATAAGCCTCAAAGTCAGATAATGTAAGTTCTCCAACTTTTTTCTCTATCAGATTATTTTGCTGTCCTTAGTTCTTCTGCATTTCTTCCCTGCATTTTTATTTGGGGTACCACTGAGCCACATCCCCAGCCCTGTTTTGGGGGGCACAGGTCTCCCTAAGTTTTTTAGGACATCACGAAGTTGCTGAGGCTGGCTTTGAACTTGGTGATCCTCCTGCCTCAGCCTCTCTCAGCCTCCTTCAACCTCTGAGTAGCTGGGATTACAGGTCTGTGCCACTGCTCCCTGTTGGCCTGCGGATTTTGATGAGGACTGTGTTTTTCTTTCTTTTTTTCCCTCTCCACCTTTTTTGTCTTCTTTCCATTATCTGATTGAGGTCATTTAATGATCTTCAGTGAGTGCTTGGATGGAACCCTATAGCACCAGGCCTCTAAGAATGAACTGAATTGGCATTTGATTTGTTGAAATCTTCTGAGGTGTTGAGTTTTTTAAAATGTAGAGTGATAATGGAACATGTGAAACTAGCATGATGATGATAAGAAGCAGCATTTGATTTAGTGGTTGAGAGGTCAGATGTCAGAAGCTCTTATTTGAAATCTTACTCAACTAATTACTGGCAGTGTGATCTGGGCAAGGTGTTTAGCATCTCTGTGCCTCTGTTTGCTTTCCTGGTAGATGAGGATAATAAGATTACCTGTTTCACAGAGTTGTTCTGAAGATCAAATAACAATTCCTGCCACTTAGAAAGTGCTCATTGAATGTCAACAGCTATCCTTGCTTTGTTCACTCAGAGAGTAGCCACAAAGCTTCAGAATTTGATAACCCACTTATAGGGAACTCTCTGCTCTCAGATCTTTTGGTCTCTCTCTGTCTTTTTTTTCCAGTTTAAAAAAACATAGTGGTGATGCTAATTGTTTTGTTTAGCCCAATCCTTTGGTAGTTTTTCTAAACCTACTTTTTGTTGAATTTAGTAGTTTATGTGCATAACTAAATTTGGATTTTTGCATTGGACTGGGAGGGAAAAAGCAAAGTTAGCTTTTAGTGCCATAAATCATTACTGTAAATTTAAAAACAAAACAAAGCAGCAGCAGGTTTTTTTCCCCCTTTGCCAGTATTTAGCTGGTTCATTGGGATTGTGAATCTGTGGTTCTAGAACACAAATGAAAACTCATTAATTTGATTTGATTTTGTCTGTAGTTCTTCACTTGCTGAATAAGTACATCTGCTTCCTGCTTTATTTGACTAGTTCTCATTATTGATGTAGAAGAACAATTTGCCAGCAAACTCAGCAAGTCTTCTCCCTTTCCAAGTACATTTCCTTTCTGAATAGTGATTATAAAAATCAGGTGTTTAGTTTTGTGCAGTGAAACATTGATAATTTTGTCAAAAGACAAATTTACAGGAAATTTAGTTATGGATCTAATTGGCTTTTGTCTGTGACTCATGAATCAGGCAACACCTTCTATGAAATAGATTGCATGTTCCAGTGAGCCAAACAGAGGAGATTGGCTTTATCGCAGAAAAGGACTGAAGACAGCAGAAATAAAGAACAAAAGTATATTGGTCTTTTCAAATTTACTTTCTATGTTAAGATTAAAGCAGAGGGTACCTCCTGTCTATCATGTTGGCTAAAACTGGCCTGTTTGAAGATTTAACTATTCTCTCTCCTAGTTTATTGGAAGGTCAGATAGCTTAGTTCTCCCTGATGATGTAAACTTTGGTTTTAGTGACTCCGTTTCGTTTTGCTGAGTTTGACTTAGTGCAGGAGCTCAGTCCAAACCAGTGGTCTCTTCTGCATTTTCACTGAACAATTTCTTTTTCTTTAACATTTTTTTTTAGTTGTAGGCGGACAGAATATTTTATTTTATTTTTATGTGGTGCTGAGGATCGAACCCAGTGCCTCACGCATGCCAGGCAAGCACGCTACCACTGCGCCATAACCCCAGCCCCTTCACTGAACAATTTCAATAGTTTAGTGAGTAACTGCCAAAACTAGGCAACATAAAAACTCTCTAAAAGGGAAGTGCTTGTGGCTGGAGTGGGGAGAGCCAGACCATAGTGTGCACTTAAATTTCAGTTGCAGAACTTTGCACATGAGCTCTCCCTCCTGCATTTGGAGAAATGCCCTTCATAAATGCCCTTATTGACATCCTTCTTTTATGAACTCTAAGTACTGTGTATGTGTATGGTGAGGAATGGGGTATAGATGACTGGTTCAGTTTTAAACATGTTGAATTTGAGATACTTCGGAACACTTGAGTGGGTATATCATGTTAGCAGTGCATATTCAGGTCTAGAGATCGGAGAGAGAGAAATTTGGACTGCAGTCATTAGCATATGAGAGGTAAATAAAAGCCTTAGGTGTGTCTGAGGTCCAAAAATATATACACATTGAGAGTAGGAGACAGAAATGAACTGAAGACAGAATTCATGTCCACTGTGGTACAGCCACATTGGGTCTTGCTTCCTCTATATCAGTTCAGAGTAAGATAATATCTGAGTTAATGTGTATTCAGTATGAAGAATGAACTACATAGACCGAGATTGCGCAACTTAGTTCACCATATATTTATTGAGGTCCTTCTGTGTTCTTTACTTATGCTAGGAATATAAGGAAAATCAACTCTCTTTGCCCTCATCAACTTTACAGACTAGTTTGAGAAATTATCCGCACGGCTTTTTATTTACAACTATACCAAATGTGTAGGTTTTTTTTTTCCCCTCACAACAACCAATTCTTTAACTCTCCAACTCTCCAGATACCGGATGAGTGTCTACAATTCAATTCTGGTACTAGCTACCCAAAGTTAGCATCAGATTCCACAGGCTTAAGGGTTTAGTCCCATAAGAGTGCCCTTACTTCAAATGCCAGCCGCCAAGTATTGATTCTCCGGGTTACCAACACAGTCTCACTTGATTCCAAATTAGGGTTCCCAGACTACCTTCCCTCTAGTTCAGTAATCTGATAAAATGGCTCAAAGAACTCAGGAAAATGATTTATTTCCTATTGCTAGTTTATTATAAAGTATACAAATCAGAAACAACCAAATGGAAGTGATGCGTAGGGCAATTTTGCAGGGGAGGCATGTGGAGTTTTTGTGCCCTCTTACAAGCCACCCTTCTGGCACCTCAATATGTTTACTAACCCAGAAGCTTTCAAAACTCTGCCTAGCTTTTTACTTTTTTAAAATGTTATTTATTTATTTATTTTTGGTGGAGGGTTCATATTGTAGGTTCCAGTGATTAAATCATCAGCCATTGATTTATTAGCTCAGGCCTCAACTTTTCTCCCTCTCCAAAGGTCTGGAGGTGGTACTGAAAAGTTTCGATCCCTTTAATTACTTGTTTGGTACCTCTGGCCTCCATCCTGAGGCTATTTAAGGGCCTACCAAAAGCCACCTCATTACTAGAAAGTTTGAAAGGATCTTTTATAAATACAAAAGATGCTTCTTTTACTCCTATCACTCAAGAAATTCCTGGGGTTTTAAAAATTATGAAGAACTAGAGATAAAAACTAAATATATATTTCTTTCTTCCTTTTTTTGGTACCAAGGATTGAACCCAGGGACACTTAACCACTAAGCCACATCCCCAGCCGTTTTTTATTTTTTATTTTGAGACAGGGTCTTGCTGAGTTGCTTAGGGCCTTGCTAAGTTGCTGAGGCTGGCTTTGAACTCACCATCCTCCTCATCCTCCTCCTGCCTGAGCCTTCTGAGTCGCTAGGATTATAGGCATGTGCCACTGTGCCTGGCTCAAATATATATTTCTTATGCTATAAATGGACATTAAACAGATAACCACAGAAACAGTACATAATTGCAAATTTCACAAGGTGCTGTGAAGGTTAAGTAGTGGCTGCTGAGTGAACATTTTATTTGTTTTCTAAAATTTTCTATTTTTAAAGAAAAATTTAAATTTCTATTTTTAAGGAAAACTTTTTAATTTAATTTTTACTATTTTAGATTTTTCTTCTTTTAAAAATTATTGTGAGTGAACATTTTGAAAAAGGGATTTGATCTCATGTGGTTGTAGTCATGGATAGCTTCCTTGAGGAAGTGACATTTAATTCACCTTGTAGGTTGAATTACTGAGTACCTAGTATGTCCCTGGTAGTGGACTGTTTGAATTGAGATTTTATGATTAGATATTAACTGGATGAAGAGAAGCTGTAAGTAGAGGAAATTGCTTGTGCAAAGGTCTGGAAGAACAAAGGAGCATGGTGCCTTCCAGGAATCAAGACTCTCAGGTGTAGCCACTGAAGGGAGAGCAAGAGGGAGAGATCAATTCTTGCCTAACTTGACTAGAGGAGAGATTTTCTTTTCAGTAAACTATTGAAAAGCTTCTGAAAAGTTTTTAACTGATTTCCCCAATCAAACAGACTTCATTAATTTTATTATAGAAAATATTTAACATTTGCATTTGCAGTTTCATCAATTCATGACCACTTCTGTTTCTTTTTGCCCCCATCCACTTTTCCTGCCTCTTTTTTATTTTGAAGTAAATCTCAGGTACGATATTCCGAAGGATATTAAAGCAGGGAAGGTATACGATCAGATTTGGTTTTTTTGGAAACACTATTCTGGTTAAGAAGGCAAAGGACTCCAGGCAGTCCTTTAGGAGATTATTATGGTGGTCCAGATGAGAGATGATTATAGCTTAGATAAGGATCCTGTAGTGAAAATGATAATACATGGATAGATTGAGGATCATTTGACGGGTGGTACATATCAGAAATATGTATGGTGGCCTACCTGAAAATCCCAAAATGAAAAAATTTAGATCTTTCTTTCCTACAGTAGAAAAACATACCAATTAGCAGATATTCTAGGAAAAGATAGGGAATTGGTAATATTTTTCTTTGGTGAGTTTTGTTTAACTCAACAGATGTTACTGATTACAGTTCTACATTATTAGTTATTTTTTTAAAAATATTTTTATTAGTTGTTGATGGATATTTATTTATTTGTGGTGCTGAGAATTGAACCCATTGCCTCACACTTGCTAGGCATGCGCTCTACCACTGAGCCATGGACCCCCAGCCTTATTAATTCTTTTCACTACCTTCTAGTTCCCTAAGCATTGGATGGGCAAGTCTCCCTGGAATCTCTTCTTTCTCTGTATTAATGGCGTAGCTTGTTTCTTTTCTCTTAAGGCCTATACCCAGGCAAGTGCTGAGCAATTATTCTCTTAAATAGTGTGAAACAAATCTTTTGGTGAAAAGAATTGTGTCTTGATTTTATAGTATGTTGAGCTCCTGAAACCTTCTCACAGAAACTCTCTTGACTTATTCTGGCTCCTTTGTACTTTTAGTCTTGCTTGTAGTTAATTTTTATTAATTTAAATGCTTACCGTTATTTTATAGTATTTCATTGTTCTATCATCTTCCATCTTCTCTTTTCCCTCAAATTCTGTATTTTCCTATGCTTTCAAAGCCTTAGTTCCTCAATAACTCTGACCTTCATGCTGGCCCATGAAGATCCCAACTTCCCACCAGGAATTTACTGGGTTACTGCTTCCTTTGGATATTGCAGCAAGGAACATTATTATACTTAAAATTTGGGAACACTGCTGGATGTGGTGGTATGTGCTGTAATCCCAGTGACTAAGGAGGCCGAGGTAAGAGGATAACGACCGGCTTCAGCAACTTAGTGAGGTCCTAAGCAATTTAGCAAGACCCTCTCTCAAAATAGAAGAAATTAAAAGGGCTGGTGATGTAAATTGCCCCTGGGTTCAGTCCCTAGTACCAAAGAAAAAAAATTGTGTACACTTCAGTTCTACCTTTCTAGAACTTCTGTATTTCTGCAACCGAGGTTTTGTACTGGGTACAGATGCTATATAAAGAGTGACTATTTCTTTGGGGTACTAATAATGATGATAATAGATACTATTTATTGAAGATTATATATCAGAACTGACTGAGGAAAGAGTTTATAATTTTGTTATACATATCCATGTCACTGACTGATTTCAGGTTAACTTGTCTGAAAATTAATAAGCAGTTGTGAACTAATTCTGAAATTTGTTTTGAAAAGTAAGCTCAGCTGATATTTATAAAATTTGTCAATTAAAAAATTATTTATGACCATTTTTCTTTGTATTTGGAATTGGAAAGCCACCAGGCTAGTGGTGAAATGTTTTATTTATATTTCTACTGAAGTAAGAAATAGTATAACACTAAATTCTTAGGGCTTAGAAAAACTGACATTAATATGCCTTTGATTATCCTTTTGGTAGCCAAAATTATTTCAATGTACGAAGTAGTTGTAATTAATTAGTAGTTTAACAAACACTGTGATGTTCTAGGTTGCATGCTCTGGAATTAAAATTGAATAAAATGAGGCCCCTATCAGTGACAAGTGTGTTATCAGGGGATTAGAAATATTAAATAATTATAGTTCAAAGGAGAGGTATTTTATTAGAAAATTATAAAGTACTAGTATTCAGATTTTGAAAGTCCCTGTAAGGTTTTTTGAAGTAAAATTTGAAGAATGAAGAGGAGAAAGTACTTCAGTAAGTGAAAGAAAAGAGATTAGAAACAGTAGTCTGAAGTTCTGGAAGAGCCTGGTGTTTTTAAGAACTTGAAAGACACGACTGTAATCCTTGTGGCTCAGGAGGCTGAGGCAGGAGGATCACAAGTACAAAGCCAGCCTCAGCAATTTAGCAAGGCGCTAAACAACTCATTGAGACCCTGCCTCTAAATAAAATACAAAAAAGGGCTGGGGACGTGGATTAGTGGTTAAGTGTCCCTGAGTTCAGTCCCCAGTACCAAAAAAAAAAAAGAATGAAAGTATTTGTTGGATGGTTATTATGTAAGGGGTAAGTGGGAGAAGGTCAAAGAAGATAAACTAGGATAGTATGTTAATTTCTGATTGTAAGAAGTTAATTGCTGGGACTGGTTCAATTGTAGAATGCTTGCTTCAAGCATAAAGCCCTCAGTTGGACCCTCAGCTCTAAAAAAGAGAAGAAAAATTTGTTGATGTGAAGGGATTGGCCTTTACCAGGTTAGTCATCAAATAGCCATTTGAGGATTTAAGAAAAGGGAGTAATATCAGATTTTGCTGTGTAGAAAGATGAAGGATGAATGGATACCGGGATAAACTCCTATCAGGGAGTTGAATGTGGAAGCTACTGCAATGGATAGCAAAGAGAATTTTCAAATAAATTTTAGCCTAAAATTTTTGACTCTGCTTGTAAAGACTAGATGACCAGAAGAAGATGAATTTAGCCTAAAACACTGGTTCGAGGGTGGGAGGTGGTGAAGGGAGAATTATCAGGTGGTGCTATCACACTTTTCCAAAGGAGATGCTTTAGAGGGGTGTGGGAGTGGGGCACGTGTATTATGACAAGTTCCTCTCAGTTATTATTTACATTTACCTATCACAGAAGATGATGTTTTCAAACGTCCGAGGAGTTTCTGGAGAGAAGGTGGAATTCGATGCATGGTTTTTGGCATATAGGACTGAAAAGAATTTCAGCATGTACCAGTCAAAGGCATGAAGAGGTTTATTTAGGAAAGTAGACACATATTCAAGGGAAAATGGGGACCACTCAAGAGAGATGCCTTTGAGGTAAAGAACAAAGGAGAATGTGGGTTATCTCCAGAAGGAGACATAGCATCCCGTTGGTATGGGGTGGGCTGGACTAGAGGTGGAACCAGGGTGGAGGTACACAGTTTTGCACCAGTTTTGTGCCAGTTTTCCCTTCACTTGCACATTGCCCTTAGGTTACAAGGGAATGGGGTCAAAGACACTGGCCAAGGACATGCTGCTTAGGAGTTGCAATCGTTAATGGGTGCTTTCTGCATTTCAGTAGTTCATGGACACTTTCTTTGAGACTCAGTTTCTTCTGCTTATTTTTAAATTCCTATGTCACACTTTGTGTTTAGAATTAATTTTTCTAGGGAGTGATATTATGGGGCAATGAAAGTAGCACTGGACTTCAGAATCTGGAGACATATATTTAAATTCTGACTCTGCTTGTAAAGACTAGATGATCAGAAGAAGATGAATTAAAGCCGCCTGGCAAGGCTTTATTGGAAATACATGCTCTCAGGCTGAATTCTCCCGTCCATCAGAGTGTGTCCAGGAGAATGGCACCCGCATTCGGGCGCACAGACAATTTCAAAAGGCCCGGTCAGGAAGGGGAGGGCTTGGGGGCAGGAAGAGAAGGCCAGAGTCTTTCCTGGATAGGTCAGGAAAAACTCGCTGATTGATAGGAGGCACGTCTACTGGTGACGTCAGCGTCTGGCTGGCCGCTCCTTTCTGCAGCTGCCCTGACCGGTCCCCCTAATTGGACATCCTGGGCCCTGAACTGACCTAACACTGCTATTTATGTTTTGTATCATGTAGTCAAATTATTTAATTTTTTGAAATGTTTCATGTTGTTAATAACTTCGTTTTTTAAATTTTTTTGAGGTGACATCTCGCTATGTTTCCAGGTTAAACTTCAGCTATCTTTCTGCCTCAGTAGCAGGAAATGTAGGCATGTGGTCATTCCTTGCCACCCGGCTTTTTTTTTTAATGTATTTTTTAGTTGTAGATGGACATGATATCTTTATTTTATTTATTTTTATGTGGTGCAGAAGATCGAACCCAGAGCCTCACACATGCGAGGCAAGAGCTCTGCCACTGAGCTACAATCCCAGCCCTGTCACCTGACTTTCTTATGGATTTTTGTGCTAATTAAGTTGAAGTATCTGAGATCTGTTAGAATCCAGAAATTGGGAATTAAAGTTTAAAATTTTAATCTAAAAAAAATAATTTTAATGCCAGAAATGTGGGTCAGTTGTAGAGGCCTTGTGCCAAGTATGCATGTATGCACACGCGTACACACACACACTCTCTCACACTCTTATTCACTTAGTATTAAATGAAACAAATTCATTAAAAATTGTAAATGTGGCCAGATATGGTGGCACATACATATAATCCCAATCACTACAGGAGGATTGTAAATTTGAGGCCAGCCTGGGCAATTTAGCAAGTCTCTGTCTTAAAGTTTAAAATGGGGTTGGGGATATAGCTTAGTTTAGGAGGCTCTGATTTAATGATACCCCCCACCCCAAATGCAGATATGACTGTTAGAAAATGTAGTAGGTAACAAATGGATTTAAGTGATATTGTCCTTTAGTAATAGACTAAGTTTAGCTAAAACAAAAAATCAGTTTTTTCTGTTTACCTGTGATTCAAATGAGTCATAAATTATCTCTGGAGTAATTTAAAATAGGAAACTTTGTGAATCAAGCCTTGTACTTAATGAGGAAAAGAAAGGGCTTGGTTTTAATTCTTTTGAAGTTAATATTTTCTATTTGATTGAAAGTAAAATTAAATAATTGACTTCTGAATTCCAAGTAAGTGTTAATTTTCTTATGTTAAACTAATAATTCCTGTCAATTTTATCTCCATTTACTTCTCTAAATTTTCAGCCCTTGCTACCATCAACTCTTATGCATGTTTCTATAGTCTGCTTTTATTGGATATTTTAAAATTGTCTTTACTCTTCACGTATTTTGTATTCTACTTCCAAAGTGATGGAAGCAAACATAAAGTTTTTTTTTTTTTTTTTTAGTTGTAGATGGACACAATGTCTTTATTTTATTGCTTTGTACGTGGTGCTGAGGATCAAACCCAGGGCCTCACGCATGCAAGGCAAGCGCTCTACCGCTGAGCCACAATCCCAGCCCCAAACATAAAGTTTAACAACACCATTTTAAGAAGAATCTTTTGTAACTAAGATAATTGGCCTTTTTTTTCTTCCTTAAAATTTTAAGAACTGTAAAGCAGAAATTTGTACTTTAAAACTCGATTACTGCATTTTTGAGTTTTGTAATTTGTGAGTTTGTCTTTTTAATTTTCAAGAAGGAAATGGAATGATTATTCCTTTGGTTTTTTTTTTTCTTTTTCTTTTCCTTAAACTGCTGGTGAAGAGAAGAGTGGGGATGGGAAGGCTCTTAGTGGTTTCTGGATAATAGTGCAGCATCTTAGATTGGAGTTTCAGTTTCAGTAGATGTAGGGAATAGGAAACATTATTCTGTCTGGAACCACACCATGTAGTAAGCAGAAAAATGTCAAAATTGTAGAAAGTTAATTTCTTGCTTAAAGTGGACCACTTAGTTTGGGATATTCCACACTCCTGGTAGCACACATTCATCTTTGCTTATAGGGCTGTATTTGGGAAGAGGTTTGAGAAGTCAGCAGTGTTTTCTGTATTTGATGAGGCCATTAAAGTCCTTTTTATGTTCTTTCCAATAATGGGTAGAATGTAGTACCATCCAGTTTTGTGTGTTATTGAACACCTGGGCTTTATTTTAAACATAAAGGATTATATTACTTTAGAACTGGAGGGATGTGGATATTATTTTATTCAAACCCTTATTTTTTAGATGAGGTCTAGGGAGGGTAATGGTTTTGTCTGAGGTATTTTTTTTGCTATTAGAACCTTAATTTCCTGATTTCATTCTAGTTCTTAATTATGCTGCTCTCTTTGTAGCTAAGCTACGTGGTTGATAAACTGTCTTAAGACAGTCTTTTTTTTTGAAAGTGTTGGTCAACTGAATATAAAGCTATAAACTTTGTGAACTAGCTATGTACTTTCTTAGAGTTTTAGGGAAAATGAAAAACTAAATCAAACGTCAATTATTGCACCTTGCTCTGGCTTAAACGATTGTTAATAAGAAATACACTGATTAAATCAATGATTTTGCTTTGTTTTGAACAGCTGTGGGGTATCTACATTGGAGATGATACTGCTAATAGACAACCATTTAGCTTTGAAATGTATGACCTGAAAAGTAGTTTTTATGAAATATTTGAAGAAATGCTTTATAATATACCATAGTAAGGGAAAGATTAATTTATTATAATTTTTTACATTTAACCAGGCAGGTAGCTCATGCCTGTAAATCCCAGCAACTCAGAGGTGGAGGCAGGAGGATCTCAAGTTCAAGGCCAGCCTGGGCAACCTAGGAAGACCCTGTCTCAAAACAGACAAAAACAAAAATACAAAACCAACATAAAGAGGACTGGGGATGTAGCTCAGTGATAAAGCATCCCTAGGTTCAGACTTCAGTAATGCAAACACATACATGCACATGTACACACACACACACACAAGTTCCAGAACAGCCTGGGCAATTTAGCAAGACCCTGTCTCAAAATAAAATTCTAAAAGGCAGTAGCTCTGTGGCAGAGCACTTACCTAGCATTCTCAAGGGCCTGGGTTCTATCCCCACTCACACCCCCCAACACCACAGTCCTTAAATTTTTACATGTAGAGAGGGATTGTTGATTGTAGCTGATTTGAATGGCTTGAACAATGGATACATCCAATTTAAGTTTGTAGCACTGAGGGAACCTGGATTTGCAATTTGAATATCCTCAATGAATTCATTTTTTATTCTTCATTTGCGTACAACAGAATGTGTTAAAGGGTTAAGCAGAATTTATTCAGTAACTAAAATTTGTATGGGAAATGTTACTAGTGTAATTATCATTTTTCTTTGAACCTCTCTCTGCTGATCATAATTATTTTGAAAAACATAATCCCCTTTGGCAAATCTCGCTGCATTGATGATTCATCCATCTTATGGAATGTATTATCACAAGGTATACATATATAAAATGACAAGACATAAGTAAAATTATTGTATTACTGAGCTTTGTGTCATTGTGACTTGACAAGAACAAATGAGAGAAAGAAAAGTTTATTTTCATAGTTTCAGAGATCTAAGTTCAACCACTCTGTTGCTCTGGACTTGAGGTAAGGCAGAACACTATGGCAGAAAAGTATGGTGGATTAAAGCTGCTCTGCTCTTGGTGGCTGGGAAGCAGAGAGAGGGGGAAGGGTCCAGGAACAAGATAAACTCTTCTAGGACACGTTCCCAATGACTCACTTCTTCCAATGACTCACTTCTTCCAACTAGGTCCCACCTTCCAGTAGTCATTTAATTTTAATGTATCCTAGATTAAAACAATAATGTGGAGATTAACTTCTGGGTATTTTGTAATAGAAAACAATATGATTATATGAACTTTTTGTTTTTCCTTTTCTTTTTTTTTTTAGAGGTGGGTACCAGGGATTAAACTCAGGGGCACTCAATCACAGTTGAGCCACATCCCTAGTCCGATTTATTTTGTATTTTATTTAGAGACAGGGTCTCACTAAGTCGCTTAGTGCCTCACTTTTGCTGAGGCTGGCTTTGAACTCATGATCCTCTTGCTTCAGCCTGCTGAGGCACTGGGATTACAGGCATGTGCCACTACACCCAGCTGTTTTTTCTTTTCTTAAGAAAAATTTAAGACTGAAGAGAGGTACAGAGCATTAAAAAAAGAAGAAATAGCCCTCCTGTTTCTTCTACCCTCATTTAACAAGTTGCAAAATTTTGTAACTTGTTAAATGAGGGTAATGTAACTTTTTTATTTTTTGTGGTGTAGGGGATCAAACTCAGGGCCTCCTACGTGCTAGGTAAGCACTCTACCACTTAAGCTATACTCTCAGCTGTAATCATTTTTTTTTTTTTTTTTTTTAAATTTTTTTTCTAGTTGTAGATGGACACAATGTCTTTATTTCATTGCTTTGTATGTGGTGCTGAGGATCGAACCCAGGGCCTCATGCATGCAAGGCAAGCGCTCTACCGCTGAGCTATAATCCCAGCCCTCAGCTGTAATCATTTTTAAAATAAAAGAATGAAAACATAACACACAAAATTGATGTTCTCTTTGACATCTGCCACCCTCTATGCAACCACTATCATGATTTGGGAGGTTCATCATTCTAGTCTTTAAAAGCTACATATGTCTACAACCAATATATACTAGCTGTAGCAATACAATAAGCATAATACAGCTTATATTTATTGGGTACTGTATTCTGGGCAATGATTCTAAGAAATTTATATATGTTTTCTTATTTAACTCTCATAACAACCATAGATTATTTTGTTATCCATTGTTACATAGATAAGGAAATTGAGCCATGGAGAAATTAAAGAACTTGCCTTGAGGGGCTGGGGTTGTGGCTCGGTGGTAGAGCGCTTACTTAGCATGTGTGAGGCACTGGGTTCGATTCTCGCACCACATACAAGTAAATAAAATAAAGGTCCATTGACAACTAAAAAAAATTAAAAAAAATAAATATAAAAAAAAAAAAGAACTTGCCTTGATTAATAGCCAGTGAATGGTTTAGCCTAGAATCAAACCTAGCTGAACTCACAGGCTTTGGGGCTCCTAGTTTTAACTTATGGAGTATGGCCCTTCTAAGAGAGAAGGAGAGAGAGAGAGAGAGAGAGCGTGCGTGCATGCGTGTGTTTCCTAAACTATTATTGTTTTGCGCATTAAGATATTGTAATTGTGTATATTAATTTTTCTGTAAAGTTTGTACTTTGACATTATATGAAAATATATGTACACATATACACTACATTTTATTTATTCCCTCTTAGTGAATATTTAGGTTGTTTTCCTACTGTAAAGAGAATGCAGTGAACATCATTAAACATATCTTCTTGTGTATATTGGGATGGAGAGTATATACATTCTTTGGAACAGCTTCTTTATGATATGCTACATTCATCAGATATTAACTTCCTGTATGTACTTGGTTCTACATCTGGACTCTCAGTTATATTCTGTTGATTTTGCTTAACATAATCTGTTTATTCTTATGCCAGATCACATTGTTTTTAGTTATTCTGGCATAATATATGGTAGGATGTTTCTCAGTTTCAATTTTTTTCAGATTTTTTTCAATTTCTACATATTTAATTTTTTAAATCTTAAACATTTTATGAAGTCCAGGTTGATTCTGGTTGATGTTGAATTAGTTGTATACATTAATTGAAGGAGAATTGAGTCTCTAAAATGTGAATTGTTCCCAACCAAAACATTGCTGAGCTTACCATTTATTAAATATTATCTTAGGCTAGGGGGTAACTTAGTGGTAGAACATTTACTTAGCATTCAAGAGGCCCTGGGTTGGATCTCTAGCACCACACAAAACCAACAAACCAATATTTGCTTGTTTTCTAAGTAGAATTTTACTTTTTTTTTTTTTTTTTTGGGTGGTGTTGGGGATCGAACCCAAGGCCTTATGCAGACTGGGCAAGACTTGTACCACTGAGCTACAGCCCCAACCTTCAAGTGCCTTATTAAAGACCTCTCAATAAAATGAGATTTGTTAATCTAAATAGATTTGCCTATGTTGAATTGTAATTATATTCCTGGAAAGAACCTTGCTCACATCTGGTGTGTTAACTTTTTAATGTACTATTTTATTTTGCTTGCTAATACTTTATGGATTTTTACAACACCTTTATGTGTCAGTTTTACAGTTGTACTTTTTGTGCTTTGAGTTGTGGTATAGTTACTTTATTGTCTACTTTAAAAGATCTAAGAATCTTTGCTCTATGCCCTGAAACATTGACAGTAGCTTAGGAATTGTCCATGTCTCAAAGGCAGGACAGAATTTCCCTTTAAAACAGAACTTGATTTTGTTGTTGTTGCTATTTTCTTTTTCTTTTTTTTAATATTTTTTTAGTTGTAGATGGACACAATGTCTTTATTTTATTGCTTTGTATGTGGTGCTGAGGATCGAACCCAGGGCCTCACGCATGCGAGGCAAGCACTCTACCGCTGAGCTACAATCCCTGCCCATTGTTGCTATTTTCTTTGAATCTCATTATTGATTTGTTTCAGCAGTATCCTAACTACATTCTCCTAGCTGTCAAATCAGTTTTTTTGAAATGTTTCCTTCATCCAGGGCATATGAGGCACCAGATACTGTTCTAGGTAGAGATACAATTTTGGGTCCCCATTTATCAGTTTTTTTAAAAAAATATTTTTTAGTTGTTGATGGACATTTATTTATTTATTTATATGTGGTGCTGAGAATCGAACCCAGTGCCTCACACATACTAGGCAAGTACTCTACCACTGAGCTACAACTCCAGTCCCCCCCATTTATCAGTTTTAACTCCTCATAAAGTCAGAACTAAAGTCTGCAATTCGGTTCATAGTTTTTCCCCCCCCCACAAACTGAACTCAGTCTTCACTTTGCTGCAGTTTTATAGAAACATCTTCCTGTTTTCTAGCTGTTCTGATCCACTTTTTAGTCTTTAAACATACTTTCACTTTCTTTTCTTTGAATTCACAACTTGATGTACCTGGCATGGTATCCTGTAATTTTGTTGTTGTTGTTAACCCATCAAAGTCATGTTTGGGTTTTGTTTTTTTATAATGGGGATTGAACCCAGGTGTGCCACATCCCCAATCTTTTTTATTTTTTATTTTGAGACAGGGCGTCGCTGACTTGCTTAGGATGGTTCGAACTTGCAATCCTTCTGCCTCGGCCTCTTAAGTTGCTGGGATTATAGGCCTGTGCCACCACACCTGGCTCAAAGTCATTCTTGAGAACATTGATATATATTTAGTTGCCCATCATTGTCCCCTGTTCCCCCACTCCCTGCCCTGGTATGGAGGATTGAACCTCTACCACTGAGCTATATTCTCAGCCCTTTTTATTTCTTATTTTGAGACAGGGTCTTATTAAGTTATCCAGGCTGGCCTTGAACTTGTGATCCTTCTGCCTCAGCTTCCAGAGTAGTTGGGATTATAGGCATGTGCCACTGTGTCCAGCTGATTCTTCTTTTAGTAACATATCTTAGGTTCATTTTGGGGAAACACTATTGTTTCCCCATATTTGTTTAACATATAATTAACCACTTCAAAATGAACAATTCAGTGGCATTTAGAATATTGACATTTATAATATTCTAAATGCCACTGAATTGTTCAATTATATTGAAATTGTTCATTTCAATCTAGTTCCAAAATCTTTTATCATTCCAAAGCAAAACTCCTTGCCAAGTAAGCAATTTGTCCTTGCTCTTCTCTCCTCCCCTAGCTCTTGGCAACTACTAACCTACTTTCCTTTTTTTTTTTTTAATTAATATATATATATTTTTTAGTTGCAGATGGACACACAATAGCTTTATTTATTTTTATGTGGTGCTGAGGATCGAACCCAGTGCCTCACACTTGCGATGCAAGTGCTCTACCACTGAGCTACAGCCTCAGCCCCTAACCTACTTTCTGTCTATGCATTTGCCAATTCTGGACATTTCATATAAATAGAATCATACAATATGTTGCCTTTAATATGTTTGACTTGTTTCAGTTAGCATGTTGCCAAGGGTCAATCATGTTTCTACCTTGCTATATGTGTAAGTAATTGATTGCTGTTTATGAGTGACTAATAATCCACTGTGTAGATAATACCATATTTTTGTGTATTCATTCATTTGTTGATGGGCATTGTGGTTGTTACCACTTTTTTGCTATTATGAATGATGCTCCTATAAATGTTGCTGTACCAGTTTTTTTTAAATAACTTTTGTTTGTACCTTTATTTTATTTATTTTTATATGGGGCTGAGGATCAAATCCAGTGCCTCACACATGCTAGGCAAGTGCTCTATCATTGAGCCACGACTCCAGCCCTTGTACAAGTTTATGTATGAATATGTGTTTTAAGTTCTTGGTAAGGACCTAGGAGTGGAATTTCTGCATATGCTTACTTCATTTTGAACTTTCTGAGGAACCACCAAACTGTTTTCTATACCTGTCTTTCCATTCTTATCCATAATATTAAACATCTTATGTTTTGTCTTTTTGTTTTGTTTTTGGTGGTATTGGGTATCAAACCCAGGGCCTGACATGCTAGGCAAGCACTCTACCACTGAACTATACTCCCAACCCTTACTTTCTTTTTTCTTTTTCTCTTTCCCTCTTACTTTATTAGGTTAGCTGATTGTATTTATTTTTTTCCACCAAAGAATCATTTCTTTGAAATTTAGATATTCTATTATTTTTGAAAATTTTTAATCCACTAATTTCTGTATCTTTTTTTAAAAATTTTTTAATTTTAATTTTAATTTTTTTAGTTGTTGATGGACCTTTGTTTTATTCACTTATTTGTATGTGGTGCTGAGAATCAAACCCAGTGCCTCACACACGTGAGGCAAGCACTCTACCGCTGAGCCATTACCCCAGCCCTCTTATTCCTTTTTAAAGTTAATTTTGCTCTTTTTCTAATTCTTTATTGAGTTATTAATTCATTTAGTTCTTACTAAGACATGAAGTATTTAGGTCTTTGTGTATTTTTTTTGAGTAAAATTTGGCTGTTTTATTGATTTTGATATTGCTTTTGTATAATAAAACATGCACTTTCTTTTTCCCCTCCCCTTTTTGCCTAAGAAACTGTTTAGAGGAGTTAGTTCCAAAAATCTGG
Organism: Xerus rutilus; assembly: GCA_028644305.1. Classification (NCBI taxonomy): domain Eukaryota; kingdom Metazoa; phylum Chordata; class Mammalia; order Rodentia; family Sciuridae; genus Xerus; species Xerus rutilus. The sequence continues at coordinate 96,760,423 of CM053401.1, read as the reverse complement.
CTTTTTGATTTGTTTTGGTTTTCTCTCTCTCTTTTTTAAAATGGTGTTTTAAAAATGTTTGCAGATATTACATGTAAATATATGAAATTCAAAAGATTATGAAGTGGAGAATGATTATCTTTCCTATCCCAACTCTGGCTAACCCAAGTATACTTCTGAAGGCAACAGTGTTCCCATTTTTTATTCTTTGTATCTTACCAGAGTTTATTTATGAACATATGTGCATTTACAAACATGCATAAATATATGAATCCTTTTTGATGTAAATATATTGCTGTATCTGAATTATTACACTAGACATAAGTCTATATTTTTTCTTTTTTCCTACTTAATAGTATATCTTGGAGAGATTTTCATATTAGTTATTTTTATACTTTCTAGTTTCACCACTTTCTGGTTAGAATTATGATCTAAATTGTATACATATTTTGGAATTGTTTGTTGAATATAGTTAATTTGAGAAGATTTTCCACTGGTGCTTACAAAGAAGATTTTTTAGGATATTTATAGTTTTTTAGATCAGACTTACCGATTTGGAGTACATGAATGACTCCAAGACATTTAGGAAATCTTTGAATATTTGATCATATGAGTATGTGTGTAAGAATTTTATTCTTGGGGGAGTCAGGGTACACATCTATCATCAGAATTTCATAGGGGCCCGTGGTGTACACTAGACAGTGGTTTAAATACTATTGTATCTTTTTAAAAATATTTTTTAGTTGTCACTGGACCTTTATTTTATTTATATGTGGTGCTGAGAATCAAACCCAGTGCCTCACACATGCTAGGCAAGTGCTCTACCACTGAGCTACAACCCCAGCCCCAATTCTATTGCTTAATTTGTTAAGAATTTAATTTGTTAAGAATTTAAATGTGGTTGCCACTCACATTTTCTGTGGTTTCTGCTTCATTATGTTACATTATTATGCTTGTACATAAAGGTTTGTGACAGTTATGTCTTAGTATGTTAGACAGTTATGTCTTATATGTCTTATGTTCTATCATTACCAAATAGCTTTTTATATCCCATTTGTTCCTAATGGGTAATACTTGTTTCTTGTTTACATTTTCTTATAACATTGCTACCCTGCATTTTATCTTTAGCATTTCTAAAGCACTTGTTTTACATCTCTTGTAAATAGAATACATATTTTAAATAATAAGATTTACTTATTAGATTTATTGTAGCAGAGAATTATAAACTTTGGACCTTAGTTACCTGTATGTATGTTTGTTCAGATAACATAGCTCACTATTACTATCGTTATTATTTGGTATCAGGTTTTGTCTTTTGGGTTTTTGGTTTGTTATTAATATTGTATCATTTTTTTGTGTGGGGATTGAACCAGGGCCTTCTGCAAGCCAGGCAGGTGTTCTGCAAATTAGCTACGTCCGCAGCACTATATTGATTTTAATAGGTGGGTTTTAAAGGTATTAATGTAATAGGTGTACTTGTTCTTATCGCTGACCTTTTTTCTCAGTATTCTCTTTTTAATACTTTATTTTCTTCTTTTGTTTCCTGTCACTTGTTATGTGGTCTCTGTTTCTTGATGTCCGTGTTCTATCTTTGTGTAATTTGAAAAAAAAATATGAGTATACCTTGATGGCTGGATAGCAGTAATTAACTGGAAAAGGAAATTAGTAAATTTTATTTATAATAGTCACAAAACCAAAAATACTTAAGAATTGATTTAACAAGAAAGAGGGCTTACACAAAGACAATTAAAATAGCAACAAATAGAAAGGCATTCTGTGTCCTAGTGGACAAATTAACTCTGATAAAAGTATCTGTTTTCTGAATACACATATATTTAATGCAATTCAAATTAGAATGTCAATAGTGTGTTGGAAGGGATGGCATATAATAGCATAAGATAATCTTAGGTTGGGTTCTTACTTTACCAGTCATCAGAACATTTATAACTCTACTGCATGCAGTCAGTTACTGTTCTTACAATAATGGACAAGTATCCAGAATATCGAATTCTGAAATAGATCCTATTAGTGAAAAAATAATGAATTATTTTGTTGTTTTTTTTTACTTACGTTTTTTCACCTGAACCATTTTGTACTGAGAGTGGTATATTATTAGTGTTTCTATGTTACCTTGCAACTCCTGTAGATTTTGCTTTATAATAGCTATTGCTGTGGTATGCATTTGGTTTTTAAATGTCTGATGCCAGCTGGGGTGCCGTGGCATAAACCTGTAATCCCCAGTGACTTGGGAGGCTGATGCAGGAGAATTGCTAGTTCAGAGTCAGCCTCAGCAACTTAGTGAGGTCCTAAGCAACTTAGTGAGACCCTGTCTCAAAATAAAAAATGAAAAGGGCTAGGGATATGGCTCAGTGATTAAGTGCCCCTGGGTTCAATCCCTGGTACCAAACAACAACAACAACAAAATGTCTGATACTTGGCTAATTCTTTTTTTTAACTTAAATTTATCTAATTGATGCATAAAAACATAAAAACTGTACGTATTTATGGCATACCACATGATACTTCAATACATATGTACATTGTATAATGTTTAAACCAGGTTAAATGTATCTGTCTCCTCAGTTATTTCTTTATGGTGAAAACATTCAGATTCCTTTTTTTCTAGTTTTTTGAAATGTATAGTGCATTATTGTTACCTATAGTCATCTCACTGTATAATGGTATACCAGAACTTCTTATTCCTAACTATAACATAATTTTTCCCTGTATTTCCCTTCCCTCTAGTCTTTGAAGCCTCTGATAGCCACCATTTTCCTTTCAACTTCTATGAGTTCAATTTTTAATATTCATATACAAATGAGATCGTATATGAATATTATGATCATTATGAATATATGATCATGTGGTACCTATCTTTCTGTGCCTGGCTTATTTTACCAAATTTCCTTCTTTTTTATTGCCAAATAGTATTACTTGGTAGCTGTGTACTGTACTTTGTTTTATTTCATTTATTTATTTTTAAAAATTTATTTATTCTACTTCGGTATACATGATAGAATGCATTTTGATTCATTGTACACAAATAGAGCACTTTTCATTTCTCTGATTGTACATGATGTAGAGTTGCACCATATGTGCAGTCATACATGAACCTAGGGCAATGATGTTCATCTCATTCCACCATCTTCCCTGCCCCCATGTCCCATCCCCTCGCCTCCCTCCCCTTTGACCAGAATTCCTTTATTAGTCCCATGCCCTCTTCCCTATTATGGATCGGCACCATTTATCAGAGAGAACATTTGGCCTTTGGTTTTTGGGGATTGGCTTACTTCGCTTAGCATAATATTCTCCAACTCCATCCATTTACCTGCAAATGCTGCAATTTTATTCTCTTTCATTGCTGAGTAATATTCTATTATGTATATATACCACAGTTTCTTTATCCATTCATCTAATGAGGGGCATCTAGGTTGGTTCCACAGTTTAGCTATTGTGAATTAAGCTGCTGTAAACATTGAAGTGGTTGCGTCACTGTAGTATGCTGTTTCTAAGTCCTTTGAGTATAAACCAAGGAGTGGGATAGCTGGGTCAAATGGTGGTTCCATTCCAAGTTTTCTAAGGAATCTCCATACTGCTTTTCAGATTGGTTGTACCAATTTGTAGTTCCACCAGCAATGTTTGAATGTGCCTTTTCCCCCACATCCTTGTCAACACTTATTGTTGTTTGTATTCTTTATAACTGCCATTCTGACTGGGGTGAGATGCAATCTTAGAGTAGTTTTGATTTGCATTTCTTTAATGGCTACAGATGTTGAACATTTTTTATGTTCGTTGATTGATTGTATATCTTCTTCTGAGAAGTGTCTGTTCAGCTCCTTGGCCCATTTATTGATTGGGTAGTGTTTTGTTTTTTTTTTTTTTTGGTACTGGAGATTGAACTCAGGGACACTCGACCACTGAGCCACATCCCCAGCTTTATTTTGTGTTTTTTTATGTAGAGACAGGGTCTCACTGAGTTGCTTAGCGCCTCGCCCTTGCTGAGGCTGGCTTTGAACTCGCAATTCTCCTGTCTCAGCCTCCCTCAGTGCTGGGATTACAGGCTTGCGCCACCACACCTGGCTTAGTTTGTTTTTTGGTGTTAAGTTTTTGGAGTTCTTTATATATCCTGGAGATTAGTGCTCTATTGGATGTGCACGTGGCAAAAATTTGCTCCCAGAATATAGGCTCTCTGTTCACCTCATTGTTTCTTTTGCTGGGAAGAAGCTTTTTAGTTTGAATCTGTCCCATTTATTGATTCTTGATTTTATTTCTTGCACTTTAGGCATCTTTAGAAGATGGGGCCTAATCTGACATGATGAAGGTTTGGGCCTACTTTTTTTTCTATTAGGCGCAGGGTCTCTGGTCTACATACCATTGGTCTACATTTCTATTTTGATGCCATTTTTGTTACTATAGCTTTATAGTATAGTTTAAGGTCTAGCATTGTGATGCCTGCTTCACTCTTCTTGCTAAGGATTGCTTTGGCTATTCTGGGTCTCTTATTTTTCCAAATGAATTTCATGATTGCCTTTTCTATTTCTATAAGGAGTGATGTTGGGATTTTAATTGGAATTGCATTGAATCTATATAGTGCTTTGGGTAGTATGGCCATTTTGACAATATTGATTCTGCCTATCCAAGAGCATGGGAGATCTTTCCATCTTGTAAGGTCTTCTTCAATTTCCTTCTTTATTATCCTGTAGTTTCTTTCACCTTTTTGTTAAATTGATTCCCAAGTATTTTATTTTTTATGAGGCTATTGTGAATGGGGTAGTTCTCCTAATTTCTCTTTCAGAGGATTCGTTGCTGATGTATAGAAATGCATTTGATTTATGGATATTGATTTTATATCCTGCTACTTTGCTGAATTTATTTATTAATTCTAGAAGTTTTCTGGTGGAATATTTTGGATCCTCTTAGAATCATGTCGTCAGCAAATAATGATAGTTTGAGTTCTTCTTTTTCTATTTGTATCCCTTTAATTTCTTTTGTCTAATTGCTCTGGGTAGTGTTTCAAGGACTATGTTGAATAACAGTGGTGAAAGAAGGCATCCCTGTCTTGTTCCCATTTTTAGAGGGATTACTTCCAATTTTTCTCCATTTAGGATGGTGTTGGCTCTGGTTTAGCAGATAGCTTTTACAATGTTAAGGTATGTTTCTACTATCTTTAGTTTTTCTAGTGTTTTAAAGATGAATGGGTGCTGTATTTTGTCAGATACTTTCTCCAACAATTGATATAATCATGATTCTTATCTTCGAGTCTATTATGTGATGGATTCTATTTATTGATTTCTACGTGTTGAACCAACCTTGTACCCCTGGAATGAACCCCACTCGATCATGGTGCACTTTTTAAAAATATGTTTTTGTATGTGATTTACCAAAATTTTATTGAGAACTTTTGCATCTATGTTTATCGGGGATATTGATCTGAAACTTGCTTTCTTTGATGTGTCTCTGTCTGGTTTTGGTGTCAGGGTGATACTAGCCTCATAGAGTTCACTTTCAGTTCCCAGCAGTTGTCCCCAGATAGATGCTACTGCAACTAAAGATAGTGGCAGCTTTAGTAGAGGTAAGTCAAGATAGCGGTGGGGTGGCCCAAGATGGATGCAAACACTTTCAGAGATAGGGCTGAAAGGGTGGGACTTACAATGGCTTTGGGCTGATTTATTGGAGATGCAGCGCTGTGGCGTACTGAGCTGTTGTGGGCCACTGCCTCCAGACCCTGTCTGTTGTCCCAAGGTTGGGGGGGGGTACTACATGGGGAGGGCTATGGTGATGGCTCACTGTCCCAAGATGGAAACAGGGAGGGAGAGGCAGTGTGGACCTCCACTCTGTGCAGGGGCAGTTCTGGGCCTGGGCTTTCACACAAGTCTGTAGGGGCAGTCCTGGGTCTGACCTTGGCTGGACTCCCACAGATGTCCCTGGAGGTGGTCCTGGGCCTGGGTCTGGGTTCCCACATGGGTTGGTCCTGCACTTTGTTTTAATCCACTCATTAGCTGATGGACACTTAAGTTGTTTCCATTTCTTGGCAATAAACACACGATTGCAGGTCTCTCTAACATACTGATTTCATTTCCCAGAAGTGGAATTACTTGATCATGTTAGTTCCATTTTTAATTTTCTTGAGGAAGCTACATACTACTTTCCAAAATGACTATACTCATTTACATTTTTACGAACAATGTGCAAGGGTTGTTCCCCTTTTTCCTCATCCTTGTCAGTGCATATCTTTTGTTTTTTGAAAACAGCCATTCTTACTGGAGTGAGATGATATCCATTGTGGTTTTGATTTGCAGTTCTCTGATAATTAGTGATATTAAACAATTTTTCATATTCCTGTTGGCTTTTGTATGTCTTTTTTGAGAAATATCTATTGTGCATTTTAAAATTGGATTATTTTATTTTTTGCTACTGAGCTTCTTGAATTTCTTATATGTTCTGGATACTAACCCCATATCAAAACTATAGTTTGCAAATATTTTCTTTCTGTAGATTGTCTCTGTACTCTGTTGATTTTTTCCCTCTACTGAGGAGAAGGTTTTTAGTTTGATGCAATTTTAACTTCTATTTTTCCTTTTGTTTCCTGTGCTCTTGGGGTCTAGTCTGAGACTCATTTCGTGGCTTGAAGTGTTTCTCCTGTATTTTCTTCTAGTAGTTTTCATAGTTTCAGGTCTCATATTTTAGTCTTTAATCCATTTGAGTTGATTTTTTCTACCTGGTGAGAAATCAGATTTAGTTTCATTTTTCTGTATATTGATATTCAGTTTTCTCAGCACCATTTATTGAAAAGATTCCTTTCTCCAATGCATGTTCTTAGTGCCAGTGTTGAAAATCATTTGACTACAGATGTGTGGGTTTACTTTCAGAATCTCTACTTTTAGGTCAATACCGTGCTGTTTTGATTACTACAGATTTATCATATCTTTTGAAGTCAAGTAGTGTAATAATTAATGTTTTATAGTTTTTCATTATAGAGCTCTTTCACCTGTTTGATTACATTTATTTGTGGGTGTTTTTTCTTTTTGTAGCTATTGTAGATGGGATCTTTTTTGATTTCTCATTCATATGCAGTTTGCTATATGTGTATAAAAAAGCTTCTGATGTTTGTATGTTGATTTTGTAGCCTTTAGTTTTGCTGAATTTGTTTATTAGTTTAATATTTTTCAGTGGTCTTTGGAGTTATCCTCACATAAGATTGTTATCTGGAGCTGGTGATAAAGCTCAGTGGTAGAGTACTTGCCTAGTATGTTCAAGGTCCTGGGCTCAATTCTCAGTCCTAGAAAAAAATAAAAAAGATTATTATCTGTAAACAGTGACATCTTCTTTTCTGATTTCGATGCCCTTTATTTCTTTCTCTTGCCGGATAGTTCTGGCTTGGATTTTCAGTGTTGATAAAAAGTGTTGAAAGTAAGCATCCTTGTCTTGTTCCATATCTTAGAGAAAAAGCTTCCAACGTTCCCCATCCAATAAACTGTTGGCTTATTATTTTTGGTGCTGGGGATCTGTTGGCTTATTCTGTAATACAGCCTTTAGTGTTATATTCTGTTTGTACCTAATTTGTTGAGAATTCTTCATCAAGAAGGGATTTTGAATTTTATTAAAATGCTTTTTCTACATCTTTTGAGATGATTATACAATTTTTGTCCTTAATTCTGTTGATATGTTGTATTATGTTTATTGGTTTGCATGTATTGGACCATCTTTTCATCCCTACTTCATTTGATCATGGTGAATAATCTTTTTAATGGTTTATTGGATTCAGTTTGCTAGTCTTCTGTTGAGGATTTTTGAATCTCTGTTAATTAAGGATATGGCCTATAGCTTTCTTTTTCTGTGGTGTCCTTGTCTGATTTTGGTATCACAACAATGCTGACCTAACAGAATGAATTTGGAAAAACTCTTTCTTCTTCAATTTTTTAGAATAATTTATGAAGAATTCCTTTTAGTATTTATTTGTGTGTGTGCGCGCGCGCACGCGCGCACATGTGTGTAGAATAAAACAACGTAGGACCTTGCACATGTTTAGTGTGTGCACTACCACTGAGCTATACCCACAGCTAATTCTTTAAATGTTGAATAGATCTCAACAGTGAAATCATCTGGTCCTGTATTTTTCTGTGATAGGAATTTTTTTTTTAATTACTGATTTAATTTCATTACTTATTATTGGTCTGTTTAGAGTTTCTATTTCTTTGTGCTTCATTACTAGGTGTATCTGTCCATGAATTTTCTCATTTCTTCTAGGTTATCAATTTTTTTGGTCTGTAAATTTGTTCATAATCTCTAATGATCCTCCGTGTTCTTGTGGTGTCAGTTGTAATGTCTCTCCATATTCTTAGGGTGTCAGTTGTAATGTCTCCCTTTTCATCTCTTGATTTTGAGTCTTCTTGGTTTGTTAGTTTTGCATATTTTTTGAAGAACCAGCCCTTTATTTTGTTGATCCGTTGTGTTTTGTTTCTATGTCATTTATTTCTACTCTGTTATTTATTATTTCTTTCCTTTCATTAAGTTTGGATTTGGTTTGTTCTTGTTTTTCTAGTTGAGATATAGCAATATGTTGTTTGAGATATTTCTGCTTTTTTTGGTATAGGTATCAATTGCTATAAACTTACTTTTTAGTTTTATTGCATTTACTCTGTCCCATAGGTTTTGGTGTATAGTGTTTCCATTTTCATTTCAAGAAATTTAAAAATTTCCTTCTAGATTTCTTTCTTGATCTATTGGTTGTTCAAGAATAAATTATTTAGGCTGGGGTTGTGACTCAGTGGTAGAATGCTTGTCTAGCACATGTGAGGCACTGGGTTTGATCCTCAGCACCACATAAAAATAAATAAATAAGATGCAAGTATTGTGTCCATGTACAACTAAAAATATTTTTAAAAAAGAGTAAATTATTTAATTTTCATGTATTTGTATAGTTTCTGAAACACAACCAATAGAATACATATATTTATTTATAAGAGGGGATTTATTAGATGAATGCACATGATCAAAGAAGTCTCACAATGGCTGGCTCAGCGGAGTGGTGCCTACCTATAATCCCAACTATTAGGGAGGCTGGGGCAGTAGAATTGCAAATTTTGGGCCAGCCTCAGCAACTTAACAAGACGTTGTCTCAAACTATAAAAAGGGATGGGATTTGCAGCTGGTGGTCGAACACCACTGGGTTCAGTTCCCAGTATGGGGGAAGAAAACGTGCCACAATGGCTGTTTGCAGGGAAGGCTGTGAGTCAAGAAAAGTGGTAACTGCTCAGTGCAAGACGGATGCCTTTGAGCAAGAGAGGCCAATAATATAGTCCTGATCTGAGGCTAAAGGCCTGGAAGCCTCCTGCGGAGTCACTGGTACAAGTTTGCGTTCACAGTTTGATGAACCTGGAGCCTGAATTATCCACAGATGAAAGCAACAGAAAAACCTACTTGCTTGGAATGGTTGAGAGTGAAGTAGAAGGTAGCTTTTCCTTTCTACCTTTTCATTGCATCTGGGCCCCTAGTCTATTGGATGGTGCTGTTCACATTCAGAACAAGTCTTTTCCACTCAGTTCATTGGCCTACGTGCCAGCCTTCTCTGAAAACACTCATAGAGACACCTAGAATTATGTTTTACAAGTTTGTTTAGCATCCCTCAATATGGCTAAATCGACAACCAAAATTAACCATTATAAGTTTTCAAAAATTTTGTTGTTATTGATTTTTAGTATTACTGTATTATAGTCAGAATAGATATTGAAGTTTCAATTTAAAAAATTTATTGAGACTTTTTTGTGGCCTTTCATATATGATCAATCTTGGAGAATACTCCATGTGCTGTTGAGAAAGAGTGTATTCTGTAGTTGTTGGAATGTTCCATACATATCTGTTAGGTCCATTTGTTTTAGTGTGAAATTTAACTCTATTGTTTCCTTGTTGATTTTCTATCTAGATGACCTGTCTGTTTTTGAAAGTGAGGTGTTAAAGTCCTCTATTATTTTTATTTTTGTATTAGAATTCTTTTTCCCATTAGGTCTGTTAATGTTTGCTTTATATATTTAGGTGGATTCAATATAATATTGTATATGTATTTAGAATTGTTATTTCCTCTTGCTGAATTGACCCCTTAATCATTATATAATGACCTTCCTTTTCAGTTTTTATTGCTTTTGCTTTTAAATTCCATTTGTGTGGAATATCCTTTGTTGTTTTTTTTTTTAACTTTTACTTATTTATTTTTATGTGGTCTTGCTGAGGATCAAATCCAGTGCCTCACATGTGCTGGGCAGGTGCTCTGCCACTGAGCTACAGTCCCAGCCCTGTGTGGAATATCTTATTCATACCTTTACTTTCAGCCTATATGTGTCCTTAGAGGTTAAGTGAATTTCTTGTAAGCAACATATAGTTGGCTCTCCTTTCTTTTTAGAAAATCCTTTCAGTCACTATGTCTTTTTATTAGACAATTTAATCCTTTTACATTTAAGGTAATTATCAGTCGGTAGGGTTTTACTATAGTCATTTTGTAATTTGTTTTCTAGTTTTGTTATAATTTCTTTCTTTCTTCATCCCTGTTTTACATAAGTGTTCCATTGTGGGTAAGTGATTTACTCTGGTAGTGTATTTTGATTTTTTGCTTCTTATTTGTGGCTTGTTTATCACAGATTATTGCTTTGTGGTTACCATAAAGTTTACAAAAAAAATCTTTTGACTATAACAGGTGATTTGAACATGACATCAACATATCATAATTTGTAAAGATAAGAAACAACAACAAAACCCTCTATACTTGCGTTTCATTCCTCCCCATATTTCAGTTTTGTTTTTTTTTAAATGCTGGTGTTAAACCCAGGACCTCATGCATGCTAGGCAAGTGCTCTACCACAGGCTACCCACCTAGCCCATATTTTGAATTTTTGATGTCTCATTTAAAAAAAAAAAATTTGTTGTTGTTCATGGACAGAATACTTTTGTTTGTTTATTTTTATGTGGTGCTGCTGAGGATCAAACCCAGTGCCTCACATGTGCTAGGCAAGCACTCTGCCATTGAGCTATAGTCCCAGTCCCCTTGTTGTCTCATTTTACATCTCTCTATACTACCTGTCTCTTGACATATACAAACAAACATAGTTACTATGTTTGTTTCGTTTTTGTTCTTCATATGAAAGATATGCATGGTTTGTGATAGTCATTACGTTTATTTTGGTTTTCATTCTAAAGATATGAATGATTTGTGCCCATGTTTATATAATATTAGAACATTCTGAATTTGCCTATTTACTCTTACCAATGAATTTTGATATATATATTTTTTTACTTCAGATGTTCTTTTTTTTTACTCATTAGCATCTCTTTCTTTCAGTTCGAAGAACTTCATTTAGCATTTATTGTAGGACAGGTCTGGCAGAGAAAATACAATCCTCTCAACTTTTGTTTGGGAATGTCTTTTTCAAGAATATTTTTACTGGGCACAAAATTTTTGATTAGTAGACACCCCCCCTTCAGTACTATGAAAATCTCTGAAAAGTCTACTGTCAGATGAATTGGAGACACCCTTATGTGTTATTTGTTTTTCTCTTGCTTGAGAATTTTCTCTTTAATCTCTGAAATCTTGATTATATAATGTGTCTTGTAGTAGATTTGGTTAGGTTAAATCTGAGTGATCTATGACTTTCCTGTACATAGAATATCCTTCTCTAGATTTGGGAAGTTTTCTGTTACCTCTATGAAAGGCATTATACCCCTTTGTCATTCTCAAGTCTCTTTTGAACCCAATAACTTGGGTTCTGTGGGTTCTCTTGAAGCTTTTTGAAAAGTTGCCTTAAAATAGCTGTTTTGAATTCTCTACCTGTGAGTTTGCCCATGTTGGTTACTGTTGGTCATTTTTAGCACCTTATTCTGACTGTTAGGTAAGGTCACGGTTCCCTGAAAGTTTTTAACTCTTTTTTTTTTTTTTTTTTTTTTTAACTCTTGTTGGTATGTGTTATTGTCTGTGCATTAAAGGATTAGGTATTCAGATTTTCGTAATCTGGTTTTGTGCTTGTTTTTCTGAGCCTGTGGTCACTTCTGCTGTTTCAGCACTAGATGGAGCCCTAAGTCCAGGTTTGCTACAAGTGGGCTGTGGGTGTGCTATCACTATTTCAGCACTAGAGAGCAATTCAAACCCAGGTTTGTCCCTACTCTGAAGTTGGTGTATTATTCCGCATGAATTGGGGGAGCACGTAAGAAAGACAATTTGCCCTGACAAGCCTGTCTCTGGGGCAAGGGCAGGCCCCAAAACATTGTCCACTGTTACTCAAGAACTATGGAATCCACCTGGCTCTGGGCAGAATCTCCGTGGAGGGACCACCCCTTCTCCTTTGGCCATGAATGCCATACTACTACTATTCTACACCCTTAGCTCACAGTTTGCCAAGACCAGTGCAGCACTGGGTAGGATCAAGACTCATACTGCTATGGGCTGCCTACTGCCATGACCCAAAACTGCTGCAGCCAGCCACAGTGATGCTGACTGGAACAGAGGTCTGATAGACTGGGGCCACATGGCTCTCTCTACCTGCCAGTAGGGCTATTGCAGAGACTCCATTTATGGGTGTTGGCCTGGGGGTGAGGTCCATTAGGATCTGCCCAGTATTAGGTTTCACTAACCTAGCACTGATTTCCAAGGCAAAGTCCTACGCTTATTATCCTTTCCTACCACCAGCAAGTGGAGTTTTGTTCCATGCTGTGCTACTTATAGTTGGGGTAGTGCTGGAGAAGACAGTTCCTTAGTCACTGAAGTGTATGCTAAGCTGAGTCACACCTGAGTCTCACAAATTCAAGGATCTGCATAGTCTGAGGGGTTTACCTTGGCCTATGCTGCAGCTGGTAGTGATGCAGGCCAAAACTCAAGTCTCTTCTATCAGGGTGCAGGTCTCTGCTTGTTGCTGAGGCAAGTCTTAAACTCTGTCTGTAAGCACTGGTTTGGGGATAGCTGTGCTGCCTAGTTTGGGAGAGGGCAGGTGAAGAGAGTTCCTTCCAAGCCAAGGGTAACTCTGAGCTGGTTCACACCTGAATCTCATAGCCACAGGGACCTATGCAGTTAGGGAGAGGTGTATCCCAGAACCCACGACAAGGCTGGAAGCAATGTAGGTCAAAACTATTCTGTCCCACTTGTGTGCAGATCTTAGCTTTACTCTGAGGCAGGTGTAGAGTCTGTGAATGCAAACTTGGGCCTGAGTGTAGGCTTTTGTATTTTGTCTGATGCTGGGTCTTACTGTAGTGGGTCTTATGCAGAGCTTTAAGGCAGAGTCCTGAGCTCCAAGGTAAAGAGCCTTTTGCCCTTCTGTCCAGTGAGTGGAGTCTTGCTTCCTTCTCTGCTGCCTGAGGTTGGGCAAGGGGTGGTAGTGGCAGTCCTTTGGCTCTCTGGGTAACATAGTTCCATGGACTCAGTTTGCAGGTATGGGCCCAGGGCAGGGGTTGTGAGATTTTAGCATGGGTACTGAATTTCAAGTCTAAGGCCTGGATTTTGTTCTCCCTTCCCTAAGCCAGAAGCATCTCTCTCCACACTTGCTTAGGTTGTGGGGATGGGTTACATGGGCAGTTCTTTCTTTCCTCCTTTTTTCAGTGTGTCTTTTTTTTTAAATTATACTAAAACTAGGTACTGCAATCTCTTACCTAGCTTTCTTGGCTCTTCTGAAGGCAGTTTGGTGAATAGCTGTTCAAATTGGTCTGGGGATGGGGAGCAGTTATTAGAGAATCTTCCTTGGCTCCATCTCTATGATGCCAGGGTAATGGGTTTGTTTGTTTGTTTGTTTTTGGTACTGGAGATTGAACTCAGGGACACTTGACCACTGAGCCACATCCCCAGCCCTATTTTGTGTTTTATGTAGAGACAGGGTCTCACTGAGTTGCTTAGCGCCTCACCCTTGCTGAGGCTGGCTTTGAACTTGCGATTCTCCTATCTCAGCCTTCCTAAGTGCTGGGATTACAAGCTTGCGCCACTGCACCCAGCTCTGGGTTTGCTTTTTTGAGTTCATCTTTTTGCTTAGAGGCCTTGAGGATTTTGTCTATATCTCTGAAATCTAATACTTTTAATACTTTGTGTGTGTGTGTGTGTGTGTGTGCAGCACTATATTAGGGATTGATCCTAGGGCCTCCCACATGCTAGCAAGCACTCTATCTCTGAGCTACATTCCCAACTCTTTTGATTTTTGAGACAAGGTCATGCTAAGTTGCCCAGCTTGCCTTGAACTTGTGATCTTTCTACCTCCCATGTAACTAGGATTATGGGCATGCACCATTGTGCCTGGTGAAATCTAATATTTTTATTAATTTTATTGTCTCGGAGTTGATTATTCTGGGTTAATTTTTCCTAATATTCCCTGCTCCCCCTTGCTGGGGTTCAAACTTAGGGCCTCATGCATGCTCAGCAAGTCCTCTACCACTGAGCTACCCAGCCCTTCCCAGGTACTTTGTGAACCCTTAATATGTTGGTTCAGATATTTTTCTAGTTTTGAAAGTTTTCTTGAATTATAGTTTTAAAATCAGTTCTGTTTTTGTTTTTGTTATTCTTCTTTAATGTAATCCAGTACAGGTTGAACATCCCTTTTATGGGAATCTGAAATCCCAAATGTTCCAAAATCTAAAGCTTTTTGAGAGCAAACACGATGTTACAAGTGGAAAATTTACACCTAACCTCATGCGATGGATCATGGTCAAAATGCAGGCATGCCAAAATTCTTGAAAAATTATTTTCATTTGTATAAGGTGTATATGAAACAAAAGAATTTTGTGTTTAGATTTGGGTTCCATTCCCAAATATCTCATTTTGTATATGCAAATGTTCCAGAATCTGAAAAAATCAGCAATACTTATGATCCCAAGCATTTTGAATAAGGGATATTCAACCTGGAAAAATAAATATTATCCCTTCTTTGTCTTCTGTTCCCACTTATTTCTCTCTGACTCTTTTTATTTTTGTTATTGAGCTTGAATCCATATCTCCTTAACATGCCAGACTGCTCTGCTTTTCAGAGGCCTTCTGCTTTGTTCCTTAGCTCTCTAATATGCAGCTTTAGAATTCAGCAGATATGTTAGAGTGGATAGTTCCCTGTCTTTCCTTTCAGTCTGATCTGGGTCCTCAAGTACCTAATTATTATCTTGGTAACTCCATAGTATAACCAAAGCTTTGCTGATTTCACTATCTTTAAGCAGTGAACTTCTGCAGAGGAGAATTCTTATTCTCATCTTCTTGCTCTGTGCTTGGAGCTGGCAAACATCTCCAAGTGAAAGTCATTTTCAGTGTCAGTTTTCTGCCCTGCAATTTCCTCTTCTCTGGAGTCTTGATTGCAGTTAACCCTTGTTGCTTCAACAACTCTCTAGTGCATTTAAATGGATTACAGTTACCTGTCATTTGTTGTTATTCTTGGCCAGAGCATTGGTCTGTCCCAAAACTATACCATCCTAGTCAGAAAAGATGTCTGACTTACATTTTAAAAACTCTATCTACCTATTTTATTAGAATAGACTTTTGTGGGGTGTGGAATAAAGGTCGAAGGCAGGGAAACCAGTCAGGAGGCTCTTTCAGTGATCTAGGTGGTAGCAGTGGGAGGGAAGAATTGGTTGGATTCTGGATAGATTTTGAAAATAGAGCTCACTAATTAAATTTGAGTATAAGAAAGGAAGGAATCAGTGAAGGACCCCTAAGGTTTTTGGCCCATGAATCTTAGAAGGATAAAATTGCTATTTATTGAGATGAGAGAGTCTGGGAGAAACGGGTTTGGGCAGTGATGGTAGTAGTGGTGGATTAGGAGTTTAGGTTTGGATATGTAGAGTTTGAAGTGCCTTTTTGTTTGACATCCATGTGGAGAGGTGAAGTGCACAATTGTATATGTGAGTTAAGCAAAAGGTATGGGTTGGAGATAAAAGGATCAACTATGTAAAGATCTTGGCAACGGGGACAAAGGAAGCAACAAGAAAAGTGGATGAAAAAAGGAAACTCCCCCTCTTTTATTTGTTCTACTTAGTTATACATGACAGCAGAATGCATTTTAATTCATTGTACACAAATAGAGCACGACATTTCAATTCTCTGGTTGTTCACCTTATGGAGTTGCAGCATTCATGCAATCTTGTATGCTCCTACAGTAATGATGTCCATCTATTCCACCATCTTCCCTTCCCCAAGCCCTCTCTTTCCCACCCTCTCCTTTGCCCAATCCAAAATTCCTCCATTCTTCTTATTCCCTCCTCTCCCCATTATAGGTCAGCATCCACTAATCAGAGAAAACATTCAGCTTTTGGTTTTTTGGGATTGGCTTACTTTGCTTACCATGATATTCTCTAACTATCCATTTACTGCAAATGCCATAATTTTGTTCTCTTTTAATGCTGAGTAATATTCCATTGCGTATGTATCCCATAGTGTCTTTATCCATTTATTGATGGGCATCTAGGTTGTTTCCACAGTTTAGCTATTGTGAATTGAGCCGCTATGAGCATTGATGGGGCTGCGTCACTGTAGTATGCTGATTTCAAGTCTTTTGGGTATAGACTGAGGAGTGGGATAGCTGGGTCAAATGGTGGTTCCATTCCAAGTTTTCTGAGGCATCTCCATACTGATTTCCAAAGTGGTTGCACCAATTTGCAGTCCCACCAGCAATGTATGAGTGTACCTTTTCCCCCACATCCTTGCCAACACTCATTATTGCTTATATTCTTGATAACTGCCATTCTGACTGGAGTGAGATGAAATCTTAGAGTAGTTTTGATTTGCCATTTCTCTAGTGGCTAGAGATGTTGAACATTTTTTCATGTATTTGTTGATCGACTATATATGTTCTTCTGAGAAGTATCTGTTCAGCTCCTCAGCTCATTTATTGATTGGGTTGTTTGTTTTTTTGGTGTTAAGTTTTTTGAGTTCTTTATATATCCTGGAGATGAGTACTCTATCTGATGTGCATATGGTAAAGATCTTCTCCCACTCTATAGGCTCTCTTTTTATATCATTGATTGTTTGAAAAAAGGAAATGATTTTTAAGAGAATAAGACTTGGTGTCAAAGTTGCCTCTAAGGAAATAAACAAGGATGACCCCTTTATAAATAAATAAGGTGAAAATGGGGGCAGCAGGCATTGCTCAGTGATGGAGTACTTGCTTAATACATGGAGCCTTGAGTTTGATTTCCAGCACTACCAAAGTAAAAAACAAAAACAAAACAAAACAAAAATCAGAAACACCTAAGTAAGATAGAGGTCTTGATGACACTAATCAAAAAGGTATGGATGTATTCAATCTAGTGGGTGATTCATATATTTGAGAAATACCCATTAAAGAAACCAGATATTTGAGAGAGAATCTCTATAAAATAAGAGCAAAGAAGGATATTTGTGCAATAAAATATAAAGATGATAATTGAAACTTTGATAGCTGGAAAATATTGGTTTTTCAGGTATCCTCAAAGAAAACTCTCTTCCTCAGACCTCCTTCATTATTCCTAATTGTTATTTTTAAGAATGTAACTTAGGGCTGTGGATATAGCTCAGTTGGTAGAGTGCTTTCCTTGCATGCACAAGCCCTGGGTTCAATCCCCAGCACCACACACACACACAAAATGTAACTTAAACACTTTGATGATAATGGCTGAAGGAAAATGGCCCAGAACACACAAAAAACAAACAAAAAATATGCAAAGTATTGCACAAAATGGTTCATAGTAGTAGGTCCAAAAATTTTATTCTTTTTAATTCTTGGAATGTACCAAGTTTGTTTGATTGTTTAATGGTAAGCACAAACTTCTTTTACTAGAAAGTGAAAATAAAACCTTTTTTTAAAAAGAAAAAAAAAATTGGGAGTACTCAGTTATATAGAATCTGCTGTTAGTGAGATCAGAATTTTAGATTTTAAAAAAGTTACAAAAGTTATATACAGAGAGTTCCCATAGCCCTTCATCCATTTTCCCCTGTGTTAGTCAACTTTTTGTTGCTGTGACAAAATACTTGATAAAATCAACTTAAGGGAAAACCATTTGGCCCATGGTTTCAGAGTTTCAGTCCACAGCCAACTAGTTCTGTTGTTTCTGGGCCTGTGGCAAGGCAGGATATCATGGTGGAAGCATGTGACAGAAAAGAGTTGCTCATCTCAAGCACCTGGGAAATAGAGAAAGGAAGAGTCCAGGGACAAAATATAACTTTCAAAGACATCTCCCCAATTACTTATCTCTTGCAACTTGGCCCTACCTTCCAAAGTTTCCCACCATTTCCCAGTAGTGCCTACAGCGGGGGACCAAGTCTTAAACATATGAGCCTTTGGGGGACATTACAGATTCAAACCATAACATGCCCTAATGTTAATGTCTTATATAACCTAAATACTAACATTTTTATAGAACCATGAATGCAAGTCAGGGCTTCATTTTCTTTTCACCAATTTGAAATTAATAATTGTAATGGAAGATGGAAGTTTAGAAACATTTTATGAATCATCCATATATGTTTTTGAGTGTTTTCTCTTCTCCCTTTATAGAACTAATGGCTGAGGAATAAATCAAGATGGCAACTATGGTTCCACCAGTGAAACTGAAATGGCTCGAACATCTGAACAGCTCCTGGATTACGGAGGACAGCGAATCCATTGCTACAAGAGAAGGTGTTGCTGTCCTGTATTCTAAACTGGTCAGCAATAAGGAAGTAGTACCTTTGCCCCAACAAGTTTTATGCCTCAAAGGACCACAGTTGCCAGACTTTGAACGTGAGTCTCTTTCAAGTGATGAACAGGACCATTATTTGGATGCCCTACTTAGTAGCCAACTAGCACTAGCAAAGATGGTATGTTCGGATTCTCCATTTGCTGGGGCACTTCGAAAACGACTGCTTGTACTCCAGCGTGTCTTTTATGCACTTTCTAATAAATACCATGACAAAGGCAAAGTGAAACAGCAGCAGCATTCTCCGGAGAGCAGCTCTGGTTCAGCAGATGTCCATTCCGTTAGTGAACGTCCCCGGTCAAGCACTGATGCACTTATAGAAATGGGTGTTCGAACTGGTCTAAGTCTATTATTTGCACTTCTGAGACAAAGTTGGATGATGCCTGTGTCAGGACCTGGTCTCAGTCTTTGCAATGATGTTATCCATACTGCAATTGAAGTTGTGAGCTCTTTGCCACCATTATCTTTAGCAAATGAAAGCAAGATTCCTCCTATGGGTTTGGACTGCTTATCACAAGTAACAACATTTCTTAAAGGAGTAACTATTCCGAATTCTGGGGCAGACACTTTAGGTCGTAGATTAGCTTCTGAGTTACTGCTTGGTTTAGCAGCTCAGCGAGGCTCTTTGCGGTATCTTCTTGAATGGATAGAAATGGCTTTGGGGGCTTCGGCGGTTGTAAATACCATGGAGAAAAACAAACTACTATCAAGCCAGGAAGGAATGATCAGCTTTGACTGCTTTATGACTATCTTAATGCAGATGAGGCGTTCTTTGGTACGTACTGAAAATGTCAACTTTAAAATTTGTAACAATTTTTGGAAAAGTCAACCTAGCTTTTAATGGATTTGTGATAGTAGTGAATGATTTCAGAGTTTGTCTGGTATTTGTTAATGTTAATGAAATATTTTATATACTTTGTGTGAAGAAATTTTTATACATTTTGATAGGGACAGGTCAGCTATTAAGACCAGTGGTTCATCACTGGTTTATAGTTTTATGACTTCTTATGTGAATTTGAGAAATTCATCAAACTTCTTTGTGTTTTAGTAAACTTACACGTAAATCTTAGCTAGTTGATGTTAGGTTGGGTCAGGGTCCAAGATGTTCAATCAGGGGGACCGGTCAGCGGCTGTGGAGTGGAGCTGCCAGCCAGAGGCTGAGGGCACCAGTAGACACGCCTCCTCTCAATCAACGGGTTTTCCTGGCCTATCCAGGAAGGACTCTGGCCTTCTCTTCCTGCCCCCAGGCCCTCCCCTTCCTGACCCGGATTCTTCAAAATCTCTGTGCACTGGAGCCCCAGCGCCATTCCTCCTGGACACACACTGATGGATGGGATCCGCCCAAGAGCGTGTATTTTCAATAAAGCCTTGCCGAGCGGCTTTAATTCATCTCCTTCTGGTCGTCTAGTCTTTACAGTTAATATAGAGGTCTTTTGAAAGCATCTCCAATTTCATCCTTCCCAGTTTTTATTAATCATTTACTATTAGCCAGGCATTAGTCTAGGCCCTGGGACTACAGCCCTGGGGATATACAGTTTTTGCTTCATAGAGCTAACAGCCAGGTAGGACATCAGACAATAAATATATAATTTAAGGTAGTGAGAAGTTCTAAAGAAAAGTTCTAAAAAGAAAAAAAAGTGAGGGAAGAAAGGGAATAGAGTGATAGGATTAGGGCAGAGGTTGAGAGGGGGGAAGGTTATGCTATTTTAGTTAATGTGGTCAGGGAAGGATTCTCTGGGTTATGGCATCTGAGTAGAGACCTGAATGAAGGGGGAGTGATGACCTAAGCAAAGGTCTGTGAAAAGTGTGTATTGCCAAAGGAAATTAATTGCTTGACTATCACAACCCTGGATACCATATTAAAGAATAGTGAAATATAGTGTGTTTAATTTCAACAATTTGTAAGATTGAAATAATTTTGTGAAACCAAGAATAAAAATTTGAATTTTCAAATACTAATATAGAATATTAAGATTCAAAAACTTATAAGCTGACTTAATTTCAGTTCGGTTATGTTGATTGTGTGTGTATGTGTGTGTTTTAGTGTTATTGGAGATCGAACCAGGGCCTTGCATATGTTAGACAAGTGCTCTACCACTGAATATCATCCTCAGCCTTCCATTCCCTGCCTTATTTAAACTTTATTTTGAGACATGGTCTTGCTTGGTTGCACAGGCTGGTCTCAAACTTGGCAATCCTGCCTCAGTCTCCTGAGTAGCTGGGATTGATCAGTCTTCTGGTGTCCTTTATTACCAAATGTCAACTAACAAATTTATTTAGTTAAAATGGCTAAAAATGCCACTTGCAGATTATGTGTATACATTTCAAGTCTTTTCCCCCTCTAAACAAGTGCAATGCAAAGCTTTTGGATTAACAGGAATGTTTCACAAAATAAATTATGTTGAATTTATTTTCAAAGCAGGGACATTTAAATTCTTACCTGGCTTACTAGTTTTGCATCTGTGAACTCAATTGTAAATATCAGTCTTTTTTGTTTGTTTTTTACAGTTTTTTCTTTTCAAAATAGTTTCATCATAGGTAACTACTTGAAAATTTTAGATTATAAGATCTAAAATATCTTATAAGTTGTGAGCTCTTTGCCACCATTATCTTTAACAAATGAAAACAAGATTCCTCCTATGGGCCTGGACTGCTTATCACAAGTAACATTTCTTAAAGAGTAAACTATTCCAACTCCCATACTAGGAATTGAACTCAAGGACATTTTACTACTGAGCTACATTCCCAGCCTTTTTATTTTGAGACAGAGTCTCTCTAAGTTGCTGAGGCTGGGCTCAAACTTGTGATCCTCTTGCCTCAGCCTTCCATCTCGCTAGGTTTACAGGGGCATGAAAATTTGAATTTTCTAATTTAAATAAAAAAGACAAAAAAGTGTGCATTGCTTTTGGGGGTTAGGGAGTGCTGACACAGATCCTGTGATTTTTATTTGAGGTGAAAACCTAGAGCCCAAGGATGCAATGATTTAAGTAGGAAAGTCTTTGCTAATAGGTAAGGGGAAGTAGTTAGACCCCTTTGTGTGTTATTCAGTGTTTAAATTTCTCAATCTGTTTCTCTATTTTTTTTTTTTTCTGATTGTTACTACTTTCTGGTAACCTTCTTTTCCTTTATACTGCTTTTAAATCTGTAATGTCACTTAATGACCTGGATAATGTATCTATACATAGTCACACATTAATTTCTCATTTTGTAGGCTACTTACTTTGTATTGTCTTTGTTACAAAAAAGTTATTAATTATTTCACAGTTTAGTTAAATGATTATATACTTGGCTATGGTCTGTTTCCTTCTTACCAAAATGCTAGATACCTTGAGTAAGAGGCTTCTTTCCCATCTTACCTTCTAAAGCTTTATCCTATAATATTGTTCAATAGTAAGAAGGGAGTACTCCAGGAAACCATACAACTTTCCACAATATCTGTTTAGTCTCATCATTTTTTTGGCTTTTATTATTTTTATTTTGTATTTTTTTTTTTATTGTTCTGGGGATTGAACGTAGGACCTCTTATAAGCTAGGCAAGTGCTTTACCACTGAGCTGTACCCCCAGCTATCCTTTAGCATTTTGAAATAAGCTTGCATGCGTATCTATTAATTTCACTGATAGTTTAAATTGCTCTAAGAAATTTTTATAGTAAATATATAAACATATATATATAATGTGTTTTATTCTTCATTTAATTAGCCTGTACTATCCCATATTTCTCTCTCTCTGTCTTTTTCTCTCCCTCCCTCCCTCCCTTTCTCCTTCTTTTATTTACTGCTCTCCACTATCTGGTGTAAAAGAGGAAGAGAACCTTTTCTCAGTCTCTACTACCCTGGTATCCACCAGGTGTTTTACATGTACTGTTTCATTTGGTTATCATGTTAATCTGTGTAGTAGATAATAATTATCCTGATATTGAAGATAAAGAAATTATGTAAACTTGGATTTATACCTCCGTTGAGCTCCAACATAACATGCACTTCTGATTTAAGCACTTTGTAGGTCAGACACATGTTAAGTAATTCTTTACAACCCCAAGTGTCTGCAAAGCCCATGCTTTTTTTGACTATTGTGCAGTTTTTACCCTGTCATGTTAAATTAATAATTTTTTTCCATGAATGCTAACCTTAAAATAGATGTAAAATATAATAAATTAGTATTATTGGCAGATTGCCAGTTTTCTCTCCACTTGGCCTCTCATTCCTTGACTAAATACCAGATGTACCTATTGAGGAGTCAACTCCCTTCTCCAAGGGCATATATATCTATGAGGGCATATATATCTATAAGGGCCCTTTAGAGCCAAGGGTACCTCAGAAAACTAGGTTGCTTTTTTCAGAATTTAGGATTTACTCTGGGGAAGAATCTTTTTTGTTTGATTTAGTTTGGCTTTTTCAAAGCCATTTCAGGCCTGCAATAGATAGAATCTTAGTTAATCTGTGAGACTGGTTTTAGGGGAAAGGAATGGTTATTTAATTCAATTTTGTGTTAGTTATTCCCCCTTGCATGGTAAGTGATAGAGTCTCTAATGTTCTTGGTCTCCAGAGCTCATGATTGTTTGTTTTTGGTTACTGGGGATCGAGCCCAGATGTACTTTATAACTAAGCTACATTCCCAGCCCTTTTTATTTTTTATTTTAAGACAGGGTCTCGCTAGTTGCTGAGGCTACCCTCAAACTTGCAGTCCTCCTATCTCAGCCTCCCCAGCCTTTAGGATTACAGTCATGTACCACGGTGCCCAGCAGAAGTCATGTTTCTTAACCTTTACTGTTTAGTCTACAAACTCTGAAAATATGTAGAACCTCTACTGATATACTGGATCCCAACCTGATCTGATTCTCTCTGCCTTTTCTTTTACTTTTCTCTCTCTCCCCCCCTTCTCTCTTTCTTTGCCTCCTTCCTTCCTTCTTTGTTTTCTTTTCTTTTTTGGTCCTGAGAATTGAACTCAGAGGCACTTTGTCACTGGCTTATATACTCAGCCCTTTTTATTTTTAAGCAAGGTCTTGCTGAGTTGGCCAGATTGGCCTTGAACTTGCTATATCCCACCTCAGCCTCCCCAGTAGCTGCCCTGAATTTATCTTGGATTTATCTCTATGCTAGAAGTTAGAGGATAAGGCAAGTAACCCCCAAGTAGAACAAGGCCTTACAAAAATAAGTTCAGTTTGCAAATTTTATTTACATATGTGATTTTTTTCCAAGTCTTTAAACTGTTTCTGATTGAATTTTCTTTATGTTGACCTTGATTGCCAGTGCTTCAAAAATTAAAATCTGGAAAGATGAGGATAGTTCTTTATAAATTGTTTCATAATTGTTTTTGGTGGTCATCTAAAGTATATAAAATAGAAATTTAAAAGAATTTATTAAATAAACTTAAAGATGAGTCAGATTTTAAAAGGGTAACTTTGAGTTAAAACACATGGGAATCATGGAGGAAAATACTCCATTATAACAAATAGATACAATAATTGTTAATCTATCCAATACATTGCAGACTGCACATAATTTTCTCATGTAATATATCATTTTAGTTCTTGTAAAAATGTTTAACATAGATTGTGACTTCCATTTCATGCTGAAAAAGGTAAGATCAAAAAAGATTAAGTGAATTTTCCAAAATAACTCTCAGAACCAGGAACCTAACTAAGGTCTCCTGGTAACTGCTCTGCATAGACATACCATCTAGGTGAAGAGAAGTTGAATGCATAGTTAAAAGTAAACATATAAATAAAAACAAATATATAAATAAAGTAATAATAATAATAATAACTGTATGGAACAGCAGGCTCAATTTTTAAAATATATTTGCTATGTTTGGCAAAATGTTTATAATTTAAAAAAATTTTGTTATATAAACAACCTAATTAAATAGGCCAAAATAATATGAACATAGTTCTTTCTTTTAGATAATAAAATATAACTCAAAGTATAAATAACTTTTAAAATAATTTTTAATGTTCAAGAAGTGGTTCAATAATGCATAATTTTGTAAATAATTTTTCTTCTTTATTCCACAAAGAAAGGAAAATTATAACTTTGCCTTGTAAATGTAATTTTTTTCTCTCTCTAAAGGAGAAAGAACAATGGAAATTATTGCTATATTATTTAGCAATTTTTTATATTGTTCTTAATTATGAGGCTTGAATTTTTAACTCCATATGTGATTCTTACTGTTTGCTAACCACACATCTGTGTAGGTATACACAAAATTTTCAACTTATATTTAAGTAAGAATAGAGGAAAAGATACTCACGTTATAATATCAGTGTACATCTTTAAATTCTAAAAAAGGAACCACAATATAAATCCCTTTGGCCTTTGATACCACTAGGTGTTTACTGAGCACTGTGTGCCAGATACTGGTAGATGCTGGATTAAAAAGACAAATAAGCTTTATAGCATCTGTATCTTTTGGTAGCTCACAGTTTAATGAAAGAGGGATGCACAGACATTTCAAAATAATGATAATGGGCTGACTAGTAGAGATCTGCATAGAGAGGAGGTGAATGAGATATAAGAAAAAAGGTTGGAGGATACCTTTTGGGGGAAGGATCCCTGAAGTTAGTTGAGAGGAGGAGTTTGCCTGCCAACATAAAGTGTATGAATGGGAGGAACAGGGGAAATTTATAAGTGGGAGGACTAAAATTCACAAAGTGGTAAAGGTATCAGAGAGCAATCCCCTAGATGAATGGGTAGAATGGGATGAGATGAGGCTACAAGTGAGGCAGGCCTGTATGCTATACATTTTTGGGATTTGATTCCATATACAGTAGGGGAGCCACTGAAGCAATTCTGAGTAAAATCAGATAGCAAGAACATAAGGCAATATACTTCATTCAGTCTTATATCCTCATTTAAATATCTTAAACAAATATAGGAGAGGAAAAAAGTGTGACCTTATTTTGGATGGTAGTTATTTGAGTGAAAGCTAATTAACTGAATATTTGTTAAACCACAAATTTATTTTAATTTCAGTTTGGACTGTTGAAACTTCCTACTATATATTAACAGTATATGAAAGTGGTCAAAAGATTTAAGGATATAGACATTTCTGGGAGAATGGATACTGAGTTCCTTTTCTGATTTATCATTTTTTATTAAGAGAATGATTTTCCTCATTGGAATTACTATGGAGAATAGACATTAAGTCCCAGTGAAGTGATGTGATTCCTCAGCTATGCTAGGAAAAGGATGCCTTGTTGTAGGATGCCTTGTTGCTTGTATAGGCAGGTAGCTACAAGAACTGACAAAACCTGGGACCGTGGTTGTGCCAGAACTAAGAAGGGAAGGACAGACTTTTTGCTGCTCTAATTAGGGTCATTATTCAAGCCACCTGTATTCTGCTTGCCTGCATCTTTGGGGGTATGTGGGCAAAAAAACCCAAAGGTAGTTGAGTATTTCTTGGGACCTCACTTACTGATCAACCAAACAATGTTATTGACAAAACTCCTCCTCCTTGACTGTTTCTGGAACTTTGTGATCTTTGGGACAAATCACTGTTTAATAAAGTAACCACAGGGATTGATGCTTAATTTACCATTTGACTCAATAGCCAAGTTTTATAATACTTTTGTATAAAAGTCTGTTTCATGATCTAATGTTAGGATTTGGTCTCAGTGTATATAATCATATAAACAGTTCTTCAAGTAGGTGCTGTTTTGTAGAATATTCAAGTGATTTTAGCATATAAGAGTCTCTCCTTCCCATACCGTATCCCACATGTTCAATTATAGGGTTCGTCTGCTGATCGGAGTCAGTGGAGAGAACCAACCAGAACCTCTGATGGCTTGTGCTCACTCTACGAGGCAGCATTATGTCTCTTTGAAGAGGTATGTAATCATCTTTTTTATTAAAAATTACTTTGTAGTAAAATATTATAACATGTATTTATCCCCTAAAAATAATCTCTGTAAAGGCTGCAAAAGAAAGTTGTACCAGAGGTTGTTTCTAGAGAGTGGAACTGGTTGTTTAGGCCCTGGGGTGAGAAGGAGACATATTTTTCTCTTTTCCATGTTTTCATCAGTGCATTATAATTACACATAATGGTGGTATTAATTGTTACATATTCATGTATACACACAATATAACTTACCAATATCATTCTCTAGTATTTCTCCTTTCCCTTCCCACTTCCCTCCCCCTGGTCCCTTTCCTTCAAGGAGACATACTCTTTAATGTATATCCTTTTATTTATTTTGAATTTTGGATCATGTACCAGTAACTTTATTTTTTTATATATATATTTTCAGTATGGGGGATTGAACCCAGGGCCTTGCACATACTAAACAAGCACTCTACTACTGAGCCACATCCCCTGCCCACCTCCACCTTTTAGTTACTGATTTTCAGTTTGATAAATTGGTGCTTTACTGTCCTTCAAACCTGACCAATTAACTTCATTGAAAAATATTATGGGGCTAGGGTTGTGGCTCAGCGGTAGAGTTCTTGCCTAGTACGTGTGAGACACTGGGTTCGATCTTTAGCACCACATAAAAATAAATAAATAAAATAAAGGTATTGTGTTCATGTACAACTAAAAATATTAAAAATATACCATTATGAACTCATAGATTTAAACCTATTTGAATTTTAGTCTAGTGAATTATTATCTGTAGTGAAGGTCATATTGCTTCATTTTGGCTAATAGTCTCTTTAGGATGTTAGCTTTTCAGGGTTGTTCCCAAGTTCTTTTCCCATAAGGCTAATAATCTTTGATAGCTTCCTTGGTATCCAATATGGCACATTATTCTTGGTTCATCATGTACTTTTTTTTTTGGTACTGGGGATTGAACTCAGGAGTACTCGACCACTGAGCCACATCCCCAGCCCTATTTTGTGTTTTATGTGGAGACAGGGTCTCACTGAGTTGCTTAGCGCCTCGCCCTTGCTGAGGCTGGCTTTGAGCTCACGATTCTCCTGTCTCAGCCTCCCAAAGTGCTGGGATTATAGGTGTGTGCCACAGTACCCGGCTCATGTACATTTTTTAACCCTAGTTCATCAGCTTGCTGTTTCTCAAAACAAAAATGCAACAACCCCTGGTTTCTTTTATTGGGAAATGTGATTTCAATACCACTAATAAAAGTTGATCTTACTGTGTCTGGGCTTTTATAGTAGAGCTAGGATACTGTGTGTATGTGGATACTTAAAGCCAAAATGTGAGTTCATACTGACACTTTCAAATTCAGGGCTATAGAAGTTTCACTTAACCTTTTCTATACTACATTTATATCTTCTTTCCATCTACTGAGACTGCTCATTCTTTAGGATAAAAGGATGATAGAATTAGAATATCCCATAATTACTTGTTTGTTTTACCTGTGTTATGTGTGGGCACACCCCCCACAGAGAGAGAGAGAGAGAGAGAGAGAGAGAGAGAGAGAGAGAGAGAGAGTCCTAAAATAACAAGACAGATACAATTGCTGTATGATTACTAAAAACATTTTTATGCTCCTTGTTTTTATAGTTGATTATAAAATGTCCCTAGAGTATAGTTTCTAATATATTTTATTCAGTTCCTTTTTTTAGGAATGCCAATTATCTAAAAATTTCTCTCCTTCTCTCTCTCTGTCTCTCTTTCTCTCTCTCATCTGGTGCTGGGGATTGAACCCAGGACCTCATGCATGCTAGGTAAGGGCCCTACCTCTTAACTTTATCTCCAGCCCCAAATATCTTCCTTTTCACCTTTCATTACTCATAGGACATAGTATACAATATATGCTTGGATTTTTTCTATTTTAGTTTGCATTTCTGAAGTTTTAAAAAAAATTTCTAATTCTTTCTTAAGTTATGTCACTTCATTTTTGAGTATTTTTAATTCAGATTTTTCTTTCACATTTTGTTTCCATTTTCCTAATCCCTCTTAACTGGCTTTGAAATAGGTTACATTTTGCTCTGTTTATTGGGCAACTCTTGCTGTGCTTTTATAGGAATGCTTCTTTTCCCTTTTTCTTATAATAACAATGTAGGATTTGGACTTAGTATTTTGCCGTTGTTTATTTTTACGTGAATTTAGTTTTCTTGAACTTTTTGAATTGATATAGCCTTTCCAACATCTTCATAGACTCCCCTTTTCTGTTGTTTTCACATGGTATTTAAAAAAAATTTTTTTTTCCTAGTTCGTTCTTCTCAACTTTTATCTTCACCTTCTCCTTTCTTCTGTTTTCCTATCCTGTGTCGTTTTGATTCCACTGATTGTAGTCTCTCCTTGGAGTCGGGGGTTCTGTCCTGGAAGGGAGTCCTTGCTCATTAATTTTTCAAGTTCACAAGAGTTAGATTATTTCCTTAGAACTCATCACGGAGCCCTTATAGTTCCTTGCTGTCAGAAAGGGCAGAACTTTTTCCAGTTGCAACTGCTCTTCTGAAAGTAGCTTATTACTCTTTCTTTGTCTTTTTTTTGTACAGGGATTGAACCCAGGGGCTTAACCACTGAGCCATATCCCTGGCCCTTTTTATATTTTATTTAGAAACAGAGTCTCTCTAAATTGCTTTAGGCCCTCGCTAAGTTGCTGAGGCTGGCTTTGAACTCGAGATCCTCCTGCCCCAGCCTCCCGAGCTACTGGGATTACAGGCATGTGCCACCATGCCCAGTGGTTTATTACTGTTTCTAGTGAGAATCTAATTGGCTGTTTTGGGTTTCTCCTGTTTTAAGGTCTGTTAGACACTCCCTTACTTCCTCCTGCATGATGTTATTAAGTAGATCTTGTGTTTGGTGATGGCCTGACCCCACCTACTTTTATTTTAGGTTGTTGGGACTACCTTGTCACTTAATTTGTTATGAATGTTAAATATGGATTTGGGATTTTTTTTTGGTAGTGATTTGGCATGTTTAGAAAACTGTAACTGATGCTGTTACTTGTCATCTTGCTGTCTTCACAGAATCCTACGCATTCCCCTCACATCCAGTTTATTTTTTTATTTATTTATTTTTTTAAATATTTTTTAGTTGTAGATGGACACAAGGTCTTTATTTTATTGCTTTGTATGTGGTGCTGAGGATCGAACCCAGGGCCTCACGCATGCGAGGCAAGCGCTCTACCGCTGAGCTACAATCCCAGCCCCCCAGTTTATTTTTTAAAAAAGCATTTTTAAGCCCTAAGAGGTTTTTTTGTTTGTTTTGTTTTGCGGTACTGAGGATTGAACTCAGGGCTTCACTCATGCAGGCAGGTGCTCTACCACTGAGCTACATCCTCAGCCCCAGTATTTTTTTTCCCCTGGCTTTTTCCTCCCTCCCTTCCTCCTTCCTTCCGTCCTTCCTTCTCTGTCTCTCTCTGGAGGGAGAGAATGAGGGAGGGCTGTGATATCTCTTATAAGCTCTGTTATAGCAATAGATCTTTAAATAATTCTAACCCTCCCGGCACCACCGTTTTCCTTACGTCTTTAGCAAGATTCCACATCTTTTATTAGGAGCTGACAGTTTTCACTTACACATATTTTGTATGTCCTCAGAACTGCATTCATGTTCACTGTAAAATATTTGCCAAACACACATATATTTCTGTTGTTTTACATTGTATTTAAAGGTTCTGACTAAAACTATTCTATCTGCTCCCATTTAATGTGCTAGCAAATGAATATGTTGATTGTTTAAGATTTGTCTTTTATTGTTTTGCAAAAAACCCTAACAGACAACAAATTGACAATAGCTTTAGTCAGAGTTAGTATTTTTATTGTATTGAGTTCATATGTCAATAAAAACCCATTAAGCCCTAATAAGTAAGGGGCAAAAGTTAGTTCACTTCACAAAATGTGGTAAACAAATAGATGGAGAAACTTTAGCTATGCTGTTAATAAAGAATTGTGAAGTTAAAATAATGACATACTCCTTTTTCCCCCACTTAAATTTATAAAAAACATTTTCAAAAGCTTAATATCCATTATTGGTATAAATGTAGTGAGACTGATTCCTTGGTTAGGGCAACTGGGATGGCCACCTTGAATCCTGTGCTTTTGGTGAGGAGCCTAGATTTGAAAAAAACATTGTGAATGGCAGCTGACTTACATTCAACACAAATGGCAAATAAGCCGTGACTTTCATTTTACATGTATTTATATATGTGTATGTTGAATTGCTCTGGGCCTTCACTATTTTCAGGGCAGCCCTTGTTTCATACTTCGCTGGTAACAATATTATAGCAACATTTTGGAAAGCAGTTTGGTATATGTTTCAAAAATCATAAGATTGCTGTCTTTTTTTTTTTATCATATTGAGTCCTATTTCTGAGGTTCTCTACTAAAGAAGTAATAAAAAATATAATAACAACTATATATTTAAAAAAATTTTTTAGATGTTGATGGATCTTTATTTTATTCATTTATTATTTATACGTGGTGCTGAGGATCGAACCCAGTGCCTCACTCATGCTAGGCAAGCGCTCTACCACGGAGCTACAGCCCCAGCCCAGTAACAACTATATTTTTAAAAACAACCTGTATAACGCAGAGTAGAAAGAATCTAAATGCCCTATTAAAGGAAAGTGGTTAAGTAAATTGTGATTTTTGCACTGGCTAGAATATTATCTATTCATTCACAAAAATGGTGTTGACATGGAAATTTCACATGGGTCTTTTGTATATTTTGTATTATGTATCAATACTGTTGCTCACAGCTGTATTGACTGTTAAAGAACATGCATATGAAAAATTCTGGAATGACAAAAATAACTTTTGTATTAAGGTAATAAAATTATCAATGGTAGTTTTTGTCTACTTCATTTTTTGAATTTATTTTTCTTTAATGTTGTATGCAATAATAACATTTTTGTTTAAAAAGGCTTGATTTCTCCCTCTTCCCATTTTTGGCTCTTTTATTAATGTCTTTTAGTGATTTCTTCTGTGTGAGTAAATATTCTAGCTATCTATGTTTAAGACTGGATGTATTCTTAGATTTGAGCAGTTGAGAGCATTAGAAGGAAAGGCAACAGTAATTTCAATATATAAAAATGTGTAGACTCGAATGAGAAGTTACACTCCATTTATGTATGATATGTCAAAATGCATTGTCATGTATAACTAATTAGAACAAATAAAAAATATACTAAATAAAAATTAAAATGTCTGAAAATGGCCTGATTATTTTTTGCATATATTTTTTAAAATTTTAATAGGTTTGTAGAATGGCTTCTGATTACTCAAGAACATGTGCTAGCCCAGATAGCATTCAGACTGGTGACGCTCCTATTGTCTCTGAAACCTGTGAGGTTTATGTTTGGGGGAGCAACAGCAGCCATCAGTTGGTAGAAGGAACACAGGAGAAAATATTACAACCCAAACTGGCTCCTAGTTTCTCTGATGCTCAGACTGTAAGTTCTGTATATACAGTACAAATTGATAGATAATGGTGTATATGTTAATACTTACTTGCTTTAAATAATGTTGAGTATATTTTGAGTGAAAAGTTTTTGTTGTTTCTTTTCTATGTTTCTATATCACACTTCCTGAATTTTCCTCAATTTTTCATTGTAAAAGAAAAGTGCATTTTTAATTTCCCATATCTCTGACAGCATTCCTTAGTTTCAAAAAATTAAATTTGAATCTGGATTTTTAATAATCCTCAGTAATAGCAACAAAGTTTACCATTATATTTAACACAAGTGGAAAATAGACTAAATAAAAACTGGAATTTTCCCTTTCCCAGATTGCTATTTCATTTTCTTGTTATGATCACTTTCTTTTCTTTTCTTTTACATTTGTAGCCTAAGCTAGAACATTCCATTTTATTATTTTCATTAAAATATGCTTTTTTTCCCCCAAATGGGTGTTTTGTATGGCTCTTGTCATAATGGATCTTAGGGAATTTATTGGAAAATTTTATTTTCCTTCCCCAATTATGGGGGTGGGGGCTAAAACATTTTGCTTTTGTTGTTTCATTCAATGATGACCTAATACATAACCCAGAAAAATCTCTATTTATAAATATATGCATGAATTTGAGCTCGATGATGAAGTCAGTATGAAAATACCATCAATGCTTTCTTAATTTCTATTTACTACTTAAATCTCTTTGAAAAGTCATTCTACTTTAAAGACTTCCTTTGAGCCTCTTTGATAAAACTGACCTTATATTTTTTACTTGATTCTCACAGAAGCATTTTATATTTGTGATTCTGTTTGTTCATTTATAGATTGAAGCTGGGCAGTATTGCACCTTTGTCATTTCTACGGATGGTTCTGTCAGAGCTTGTGGTAAAGGCAGCTATGGGAGACTCGGGCTTGGAGATTCCAATAATCAGTCTACTTTAAAAAAGCTGACATTTGAGCCTCACAGGTCCATTAAAAAAGTTTCATCTTCTAAAGGATCTGATGGTCACACTTTAGCTTTTACGACAGAAGGAGAAGTCTTCAGTTGGGGAGATGGTGATTATGGAAAACTGGGACATGGAAATAGTTCAACACAGAAATATCCCAAACTTATTCAGGGCCCTCTACAGGGAAAGGTATGTGATATCTTTCTGGATTTGAAAGTAATTAGATACAGTGCTATTATAGTTGATAATATCTTTCAGAGTTTGATGTATTCTTTATGAAGTTGCCTGCCCCTCCTCCTTCTCTTGGCTTAAATTTTGTGTATCTGCTTTATAGTTTATGTAGTACTTTCACATACATCATCATTATTATACTTTTTTATTTAAGATACTGGGGATTGAACCCAGGCATTATGCGTGCTAAGCAAGCATTCTACCACTAAGCTTTATCTCCAGCCTCAATTTTAATTCTTTATACATATTTATTTTCTTTTACTTCACTTTTTTTTGAGTTGAGGACTTGCCATGTTGTCCAAAATAGCCTTCAGCTTCTGGACTTGAGCCATCTTCCTGTTTTCAGCCTCCAAAGTAGCTGGGACTACAAGCATGCACCATTATTCCTGGCTCAGTTTTAATTCTTATATTCTCATAAAAATAGTTCTTATTCTCATGAGGTAGTTTTCCTTATTTGACTGATAGGGAAACCGAGAATCATTCACTCAACAAACATTTACTACCTTCCGAGTGGCAGGCAGAGTTTTAGGCATTAGATATATAGCAGCGAACAAGAGAAGACAAGGTTCTCTGCTTTCATAGAACTTTAATTTTCAGGATAGAGATAAATAAAATAATATAAAATACTTTCAGATAATATTAAAGAAAACTGTAACAGTAACTTGTAACAGAGTAACTTTGTAACAGAGTAACTTGGACTGGTTGTGATATTAGATAATGGAGTAAGAGGTACTCTTGGAGTAGGTGGCATTTTAGCAGGCTTAAATAATGAACCATTTAGAGTGGTTCAGTAATTACCTAGGATTCCACACAAATAATTGTCACCATTAGAAACTAAACATAGATCTCCTCTTTTTATACCTCTTTAAAGAAAATAGATAAACTTACATTCACTTATGATTACATTCTTTCCATGAAGTATTCTTACATAAAAATCTTTGTAAATTTTAATTTTAGACCAGATTTACAAGTGTTACACTTTTCCTTCATGAGAGACTACAAAATGAATTAATAATTTGCAATATTATAACTTACTCATCAAGTTACTTACTCATCAGGCAGTGGGCCTGGAAACATTCTATTTTGCAAACATCAGAGGATACTTGTTAAGATGTTGAATATGGAGCATTAGGGAACTTCAGATAAATGTGACTTGAAATTGTGTTTTTTATGGTCTAATACTTTCTTTGTTCCTTGATTTTATTTCTTATATTCCTTTGAATTTTCTGAATTTTTTTATTCTTGTTTTTTGTGGTACTAGGCACTAAGCCCAGGGTCTTGCTCATGCCAGGCAAGCACTCTACCACTGAGCTATCTCCCCAGCCATTAATGTTCCTTTGACTGGCCCATTTTTATAATGGAAACGTTGCTAGTTAAAAACAACATTGTATGAGCATCATGAAGGAGAATTGTCACAAAATTAAAAATTTAAATTTTGCAGATAAAAATTTCAAAATTTCATAGCTTTATATGATTGCTCAGTGTTTTTAATTGAATCTCAAATTGGAATTTTATAAAGTGAGTTCTAATTTTTGGAGGTTAAAAAGATGTGGAGCAGCTGGGTGTGGTAGCACATGCCTATAATCCCAGTGACTAGGGAGGCTGAGGCAGGAGGATCAAAGTTCAAGGCCAGCCTCAGGAACTCAGTGAGACCCTGTATCAAAATAAGCAAAGAAAGAAAGGAAGGAAGGAAGAGAGGAAGAAAGGGAGGCGATAGAGATGTGGCTCAGTGGTTGAGTTCTCCTGGGTTCAGTCCCTGGTATAAAAAAAAAATAAAGGTATGTCAGGAGTTAATATATTAACATACTCTTTTTGTTTTTTCTGTACTGGTAATAGTTAATGCTTTTGTGAGAGTTATCCTTATCATGTAATGACTTTTTCTTGATAAACCAGGACTAGAGGTTTTATATTTGAAAAATTGTCACTCATTGTTCCATAGGTGTTACTCTTTTTCCAACTTTGAATAAAGACTTGATTGGTGAGATAGTATTCCTGGAGGTGATTAGATTCATCTTCAGGGCCCCTGCTAGCCTTTTCAGTGACTTTTTGTGACTTGACAGCTTAACTAGTTACCCTTTTCCTGAGTGCAGCCTCCACATCTGTACATGACAATTCCTGGATGAGTTGTGAATATTAATATCTCTAAAGTGTCTGTGTATGGGATTAAATACAGATTGTTTCAGTGTCTGTGTTCTAATCAAATTCACTTGTGTGCTTTGCAGGTAGTTGTTTGTGTGTCAGCTGGATACAGACACAGTGCTGCTGTCACAGAGGATGGAGAATTATATACATGGGGTGAAGGAGACTTTGGAAGGTTAGGTAAGATATTTTTAAAAATTGAAGTTATTATCACAGAAAACCAGAAATGATTATGATTACTGAGAAACAGTAAGAGTAGGTTTTTTTTGTTTTGTTTTGGCAGCACTGGGGATCAAATCCAGGGCCTCATGTATGCCAGGCAAGGTGCTTTACCACTGAACTGCATCCCCAGTCTGGAGAACAGATTTAATAGGCCATTAATTTTGTTAGTTATAGAGAGCCTACATTCTGGGAGCAAATTTTTGCCACAGGCACATCAGACAGAGCACTGATCTCCAGGATATATAAAGAGCTCAAAAAACTTAACACCAAAAAAACAAATAATCCAATCAATAAATGGGCTAAGGAGCTGAATAGAAACCTCTCAGAAGATG
>CM053401.1:96603200-96724129 GCA_028644305.1 Xerus rutilus | reverse complement strand
TATTTTTGGTACTGAGAATTGAACCCAGTACCAAATTATCACTGAGCTACATCCCTAGTCCTTTTTTTTTTTTTTTTAATGTTTATTTTTTAGTTGTAGGTGACAGAATATCTTTATTTTATTTTTATGTGGTGCTGAGGATCGAACCCAGTGCCTTATGCGTGCTAGGCGAGCACGCTACCACTGCGCCACAATCCCAGCCCCCATCCCTAGTCCTTTTTATTTTTAATTTTGAGACATGGTCTTGCTAAGTTTCTGAGGGCCTCATTAAATGATTGAGACTAGCCTCAAACTTGTGATCCTCTTGCCTCAGCCTCTTTTTTTTTTTAGAACCAGGGATTAGATCCAAGGACAGTTGACCACTGAGTCACATCCCCAGCCCTTTTTAGTATTTTTTTTTTTTTTTGAGACAGTCTCAGTTACTTAGGGCCTTGCTAAGTTGCTGAGGCTGGCTTTGAATTCACTATCCTCCTCCCTGAGCCTCCTAAACCACTGGGATTATAGGTGTGCACCACCACACCAGGCCCTGCCTCAGCCTCTTGATGCCAGGATTACAGGCCACTATGCCCAGTGAGGAACTAGGTTTTGAGATCTGGCCTTTGTGACCCTGATGAATTTTCCTTCAATTCCCTGTTCTTTGTATTAAGTTGATTTTATGAGATTGTTTAGCACTCAGTACCCCTTAATCCTTTTCCCTCAAATCATGGATAGTCAGGGAAAGCAAGATCAGATCTTGGTGAAACTAGAGAAGATGATCAAAAAAGAGGGCAAATAGAACACTTCTATATTAACATAATCTGGGATGGTTTTGTTTGAGGAATAGGATAGTCAGGCCTAGGATAGTCAATTTCACCATTCCTTTAAAATTTTTGAACTT
This sequence comes from Xerus rutilus, assembly GCA_028644305.1. NCBI lineage: Eukaryota > Metazoa > Chordata > Mammalia > Rodentia > Sciuridae > Xerus > Xerus rutilus. Next base: position 96,723,252 of record CM053401.1, on the reverse strand, counting down.
TTACATGTGTGCATTGACTCTTCCTTCAATTGTTTGTTAGTGATAAAGAGAGGCCAATTATGATGATAGGCTGACAATATTTGCTGCCTCTTGTCCACCAGCAATAGCAGTGAAAAAGTGAGCCAGCCACTTACTCTCTTACTTGTAGGAGCCCGTTATGTGCCAGCCAGTGGTATAAAAATGTTTTCTGATTAATTCACCAGGCACATAAAATAAATTACTATATAATTTAATAATTTTTTGAGAGACTTAAATGCCTTATGTCTCTGGGTTAAAAAATCTAACTGCAACTATTCATCACCTTGTATTTAATTACATTAACCAATTGCTGCCTTAAAAATTCTTTTACATATTTCTCACTATGGATTTTGCAATAAGAATCCCTGGATTGAAGTCAGAAGATGCTCACTTACTTTTTGTTTTTTAATTTTTGGTTGTAAGTGGACACAATACCTTTATTTTTATTTGGTGCTAAGGATCGAACCCAGTGCCTTATGCCTGCTAGGCAAGCGCTCAACTATAACCCCAGCCCAAGATACTCACTTATTTGATGTATAGTCACAAGCAAATCACAGCCCTCTCTTGAGCATTATCTACTTCTTTATATGAGGGAAAATAATGTCTTCTTTACCTACAAGTGATCATGTAAGATGATTATTTGAATTGAAATTTTTTATAAACTATCAAGGACCATTTACCTGTTGACTGGTGGTAAATCATAAACAGGAAATTCATTACACTGAATTCTAAAGAACTTTAAATTATTTGCTGTATAGAATAGTTGTATCATGAGTACATTAAGTTATGTTCAGAAAAAAGTGAAAGAGATAGAAATACTTTTAAATGTTAAGAGTAGTTCTTTTTACAACTATACTTGTTGAACATGAGGTGAGGATCAACATTTGTTTTTCACTCAGTCTATCTCAATCCCCTTAGGATTATTCAGTGCTAATTTACTACCATACTAAGTACAATTTTATATTTAAAGATAGGGTGTATATTTTTTATGTAGAGCAACCTGATCCCTAACTATAAGATATGCCTTCTTAATTTGGTGCTCAACTGAAGGAACACTACAAGAGAGAATTTCAACTATGAGGGCCTTACTAAATTTTTATGCTATATTATACATTATGAGTGATTTAGATTAAAAAAAAATTTTTTTTTAGTTGTCATTGGACCTTTATTTAATTTATTTATTTATATATGATGCTGAGAATCAAACCCAGTGCCTCAAATATGCTATGTAAGCACTCTACCACTGAGCTACAAGTCCAGCCCTAGATTTTCAGTTATGATTTTGATTATATATTATCTTACCTTCCTTATCTTTAGATCCTTATCTCTTTACTTTATTAGAAATACTTGTCTTTAGTAAGTTCTTTGGCAACTAGTGTAAATATGTTCTTTTTTTGTTGAAGAGGCTTTACCTCTCAGCAGCAGTCTTTCCTAAAATAATTGTAAGACAAAAATAACAAAACCCAAACTCCATGGCATAAAGATTAAAGTCTGTGTGATCTTATTAAAACCCATTGAAGAAAAAAAAATTTTCAGTTTGCTGATTGTTTTGTTCATTTTGGGTTGCCAGATTGGCAGTCATCATTTCATCTTCTTTCTTATGCTACCCTTTGTTTGCCCAGATGTTTTAAATCAGTCATTGGTTATTTTGGTATTAATTAATAAAAATGAAGATGTTCAAAAGGAACTATGTCAACTACTTCAAATGACCTTCTTTTAAAAAATTAAAAATTATCATAATAGTGAGGTAAGGTAATTTTTAAACTAAATTCTAAACATTAGTGATTTATCCATATATGATCACAATCTTGGTCTCATCTGTGGAGTAGAAACATGTAAAGGAGATGTTTTAAGGCAGAATTTCCAAAGTTGCTAAGATAAGGTAAATATTAACATAATACATGCCAATCAGTAGTAGCTTTAGCAGAATCTTTCAGATCTTCTCATTTTTTCTATGACCAATTGTTTTCAGCCTAGCTGCCTGTCCACCTGTACAGTGATCACTGTGACCATCTTTAAAATAATCAAAACAATAAATATTATTCTAGTATCTGAAAGTTGTTATTTAGTATCAAAGTGTACTCTTGTTTAATATATGATGTTTATTCCTAAACCATTTAAATTGACAGACTAATTGTCTCAAGAACTTACTTGTAGTGTATTTTTGTTTTTTCAGGTCTATGCTTGGGGCTGTGGGGCTTGTCTAGGTTGTGGTTCTTCAGAAGCTACTGCCTTGAGACCTAAGCTTATTGAAGAACTGGCTGCCACAAGAATAGTTGACATTTCTATTGGAGACAGTCATTGTTTGGCTCTTTCTCATGGTAAATTCATTTGTTTTAAAGAAATAGTATTAATAATTATCCTTCTTAAATATATTTAAGTTTTGAATTTTCTTTTGTACTTTGTTTTGTTTTAAGATAATGAAGTTTATGCCTGGGGCAATAACTCAATGGGGCAGTGTGGCCAAGGAAATTCCACAGGTCCAATTACTAAACCAAAGAAAGTGAGTGGCTTAGATGGCATAGCTATTCAGCAGATCTCAGCTGGAACATCACATAGCTTGGCATGGACTGCTCTCCCTAGAGACAGGTAAGGTGCTTATGTTTAAAATTTCTTATGTTTTAATAATAGTAGAAACACCAATAAAAACAGAAATAACTGTACTTTGTTCATTAAATGTCCTTCTAAACATTTCTAGCATTGGTTTGGAAATGACATCTAGATTTCATTTGAATATTGAGGTTACATGTGTTTTGTAAGCAAGAAGTTATACCCTGTATTTAAGATAGTTTCTTAATTGCATAGTTTTCTTCTTTTTGTCCTCCTGCCTGCTACTTGGGATTGAATCCAGGGGGTGCTCTACCACTGAGCTACATCCCCAGCCCTTTTTATTTTGAGACGAGATCTTATTAAGTTGCCAAGGTTGGCCTCAAACTTGGTCCCTAGTCACCAGGCTTAGAAGTATGCACTATTTCACCCAGCTAATTTAATTGTCTTCAAAGCATTTTGAATTTCATCTCTATATCTAGATAGATTTAAAAAATTAAATGTTGTCATATCAAGAGGAAATTAAATAATTCAGATAAGAACTAGGCTTTATGGATTTAAAACAGTTGTTTAACTTTAGTGTCTTTATCTGGTTCGTTTTTTGGAAAAAACAAAACAACCCCCCACCCTCACCCAAACAGTGGCAATATTTTTAAATTAATGAAGCTATTTTTTGCAGAAATTTAGCTTTTTCCTAAAGTGATAACTATATCTTAATTGGTAATTTTTAGCCACTAGTAGGAGATTGAATTTTAAGGAATGTTTGGGTTATTTCAGATACTTATGGATGCATGTGTAGTGATTTACAACTTAGAGTATGTTATATTTGTATTGTAGACCTTTGATTTGGAGGGGATTTATTATGATGTTCTAATCAATTAAAATATTTATGACCAATTATCCCTTCAAAACAAAAGCCAAAAAAAGTTGAATATAAATAATTTTCTATTAATATTAAATCTGCAACTTCCCATTTCATATGTATGTAGTTGTTTCCCAAGATCTTGTATATCTTCACAAGAGGCTTCAGGAGTTTTTCTTTTAATAGATCTTAGTATATCACTTTATAAAATCAGGCTACTTTTTCTTAATATGAAATACATATGTTATAGATACTAGAACCAGAATTTAGTAGATCATGTGGCTCAGCCCTCTGCTTTCAGATAAATGTGTATCCAAACTTTCCAGCACATGTGGTTATGTGTTCTTCTTAAAGATAGCAAATTCTTGGTTTTTCTCAGTTGTTAAAATGAAGAGTTTTACAGTATTAATTTTGGGGAACTTAAAAAACCACATTCATAACACAAAACACAGAAAATAAAAACAAACTCTGGCCATAAAGTTAGAATGCACAGAAAGTTTTCTGTGTAACTTGTTGAAATCCCTTAACTATGTTTTGACTTTTGTTTTTTATCTTGTATAGAAATTTCCTTTTAAGATTCATTGATGATTTTCTTATGCTTCTGTATAGACAAGTTGTTGCGTGGCATCGACCTTATTGTGTAGATCTTGAAGAAAGTACCTTCTCACACCTGCGTTCATTTCTTGAGAGATACTGTGATAAAATAAACAGTGAGATTCCCCCTCTTCCTTTCCCTTCATCAAGGTATGTTACAAATAGCTGTGTATTTTATGTTTGTGTGTAATATTTTAAAATTTGACTATCTCTTATTTTTCCATAAATTATATGAAACTTCTTTATAAGCTAGAAAAGAGATAAACTTAATTATTCTTAATAACTTCTAGGTTTTAAAGTTTATCCATAATTTCATAAAATATTTTAAAAATTTCTGTTGGGGGGCTGGGGTTGTAGTTCAGTGGTAGAGTGCTTACCTTGCATGTGTGAGGCACTGGGTTTGATCCTCAGCACCACATTAAAAAAATAATAAAATAAAGGTATTATGTTCATGTATAACTAAAAACAATTAAAAACATTGCTGTTGGTCATGACTTTTTTTTTTTTTTGATACCAAGGATTGAACCTATGGGTGTTTAACCACTAAGCCACATCCCTAGCCCTTTTTAATATTTTGTTTAGAGACAGGGTGTTGCTTATTTGTTTAGGGCCTTGCTAAGTTGCTGAGGCTGGTCTTGAACTTGTGCTCCTCCTTCCTCAGCCTCCCAAGTGATTGTGAATACAGGTGTGAGCCACTTTACCCACGAATTGACACAATTTTGAAAAAAAAAAAAAAAGTTACCTCAGCTGGATAGCACATGTACTTTTAGGTTCCAAACATTTATAGCAGTTTATTTGGTTTCAGGGAACACCACAATTTCCTCAAGCTGTGCCTGAAGCTGCTTTCTAATCACCTTGCTCTTGCACTTGCGGGAGGGGTAGCTACCAGCATTCTTGGGAGGCAAGCAGGTCCACTTCGAAATTTGCTCTTCAGACTGATGGATTCAACTGTTCCAGATGAAATCCAAGAGGTAAGAGAGTAGGACTTGTGCATTTGTAACTCAAGCCACATCTTTTCTGGAAATTTTAGGTATATGATATATTCAACTGTACAATAGACAGCTTCAATTGCATGGCCTTTCTTTCTTTTTCTCCTATTTTCTTGATGGGAGTAGATATTTTGGTTAACTCATCCTTTTAACACAGGGCAGGTACCGTCTCTGAGAAACCCATTCAGTCTTTTCTCTTCCACAAGGTTGAGTTTCTATCATTTAGGTTCTCCTTGCATCACATCATATTATAGTTGCCTATTTATAAGCATGTTCACACAACCTGAATTTCTGAGGGTAAGGACCCAGTTTTATTTATTTATATATCCTTAGCACCTAGGCCTGGCTTATTCAATAGTGGTAACTGAATAAGTGGACTGGGTCATCTAATAGAGCCCCAGTAAGAGCTGTGATAAAGATTGGCTTAAGGAGGAATAAGTGGATACAACAGAATAGTGATTATACCAGAGATGGTCTGAAAAAGCTTATTTGGTATTATCTACAGTATTAATTTTGGAAAGCTGAAAAATAAAATATTTTTATAATATAAAACACATAAAATAAAAATAAACTCTGGCCAGTAAGGATAGAATACACAGTAATTTTTAAGCAATATATTCCTGAATAATCAATGGGTCAAAGAAAAGATCATGAGGAAAATTAAAAAATACTTTGAAGTATATGAAAATAAAAATGTACCAAAACTTAACAGAATTTAAGTAGTGCTATACTTAAAGGAAAAATTGTAACCATAAATACCTGTTTATAAGTAGTACAGATCTCAAGTCAGTAATTTAATATTTTACCTGAAGAAATTAGAAAAAGTAGAGGCAACTAAACCAAAGCAAGTTAAAAAAAAGGAAATAATATAAATTGGAGTGAAATTAAAGAAATAAAGGATAGGAAGGCAATTGAGAAGATCAGTGAAATTAAATGTTGGTTCTTTGCAAAGATTAAAAAATTGACAAATTTCTTGCTAGACCAACCAAGAAAAAAGAGAGAGACTTCAATTACTAAAATCAGGAATAAAAGAAAAGACATTACTACTAACTTTAGAGAAATGAAAGGATTTCTAAGGAAATACTATGAACAACTGTATTTCCTTAGGGGTTCTAAGAAAATACTGTATGTCAACAATTAGATAACCTAGATGAAATGGACAGATGTCTAGAAAAACACAAATCACTAAACCAACTTAAAAGAAAAACTGAAGAAGAAACGGAAAACCACAAATTACTAGAAAAACACAAATTACTAAACCAACTTAAAAACTGAAGAAGAAATGGAAAATCCAATGGACCTATAATAAATATAAGTAAAGTGATTAAATTTATAATAATAATAATACTGAAGTACTTCTATAAAGAAAAGTCCAAGACCGAATGACTTTACTATGAACTCACTAAATATTTATGGCTTTAACACCAATACTTCATGAACACTTAAAACATGGAAGAAGAGGACATACTTTTCAACTATATTCTAAGATTTTGAAAGAAAGAAAACCCTGGACCGTTATTCATTAAGAATATAAATGTGAAAATCTTCAACAATTTATTAACATATCAAATCCAGCAATTTATCTAAAAGACTATACACCATGACCAAAAGGGACATATCCCAGAAAGTCTAGGTTGGTTCAAACTATGAAAATCAGTCAAAATAATACATCATATTAATAAAAAATAAAATGTGGTTATCTCAATGGATGCAAAAAAGCATTTAACAAAGTTCAGTATCCTTCATGATAAAAACATTCAGCAAAGTAGGCGTAGAAGGGAACCTTCTTTTTTCAAAAATGAAATTGTTATATTGATTTTTGAGATTTTAAGCAATATATGCCTATTATAAAACAAATCATTCAAAGTAAAATATTATGAAGGAGAAAGTAAAGCTTTTCTAATATCACTCCTCCTGTAAGTATTCAGTGAATGTTGTCTCAAACTTTTTATTCTTATCTCTTGATTTTCTCAGGATAAATTCATAAATGTACAATTGAATACTGAAGGGTATACCCATTGTAAACTTTCTATATATTGCCAATGTTGTCTTTAACCTGTTTTCCACATCGCGACCAGAGAAACATTTTTTCGTGTAAGAATGATTATGTTATATAAGGGAACCTTCTTAATGTGATAAAGTGTGTCTAGGAAAAATTCACAGCCAATATCATCTTCGTGGAGAAAGACTTGAGAGACACAAAGATCTGTAGGTTCTTTGTCTCCTAAAAAGACAAAAGAAAAGGGAGTGTGAGAATAAAGTAACAGAATTTAAGAAACCAAAAAGGAAGCAGAGCTCCCACGGGGGTGGGGTCCCAAAAGACTATTACAGCAGAGTTGCTATTGTCTAGATGTTTATATGGTTTTGCTGGAGGCGACCTTTAAAGTATTGGCTAATGACTTTAGGGAGGGGGATTTCTAGATTCAATCAAGATGAGACACTTGGTGTTGGGTACCTTATCCAAACAGGATGTTGATCACAGCCACTTCTTAGGGTGTGGCTCAGGGTTCTGGCAAGTACCTTCAGACTCCAATGAAGTTAACGACCAAGAGCTGCAAGAAACATGGAGACTGCCACTTATTGAGGTTCCTGCCCTGACTATCATATCTTTGGCTCCTGCTCTCATTTGAATGTTTTCCTCTTAAGATTAGGAGCAAGACAGTGGTTTCCACCCTTGCCATTTCTGTTCCAGTCAGAGCAATTGTGCAAAGAAAACAAAAAGGCATCTAGATTGGTAAAGAAGTGGTAAAAATATTTCTATTTGTAGATGACTTGATTTGGATGTTAAAAATCCCCAAGGACTCTGCAACAAAACAAAATATGAGGCCAGGTGTAAAGGTGCATGTTTCCCATGCCTGGAAGGCCAAGATGTGAGAATCCTGAGCTATAGGCCAGCCTATAGTAAGACCCTGTTTAAAAACAAACAACAAACACATTATAACCTAGTAGGGCTCATAAGTGAGTTCAGTAAGGTTGCAGGATATAAGATCAACATACAAAAATCAGTTGTGTTTCCATACAAAAACAATACATAAAAAATGAAGTTGAGAAACAGATTCATATACAAAAGCATCAAGAACAGAATGCTTAGGAATAAATCTAACAAAAGGAGTTCAGATGTTGTACACCAAAACTATAAAACATCATTACAAGAAGTCAAAGAAGACAAATAAAAAGACACCTCATGGTCATGTATTACAGAACTCAATATTGTTAAGATGTCAGTACTTCCCAGATTCATTTACAGATTCAGTTCAGTCACTATCAAAATTTAGTTGCCTTTGTCAGAAAATGAGAAATTGATCTTAAAGTTCATATGGAAATTCAGGGAACCAAAAGTAGCCAGAATAATCTTGAAAAGGAAGAACAAAGTTAGAAGACACATTTCTCAACTTCAAGACTTACAACTTTCTATCTACAGTAATTAAAATAGAGTGGTACTGAAAAAGAATAGACACATAGATCAATGGAGTAGAATAAAAGTACAGAAATAAACTCATATGTTTGTCCTTTATTGATTTTCTACAAGACTGCCAAGAAAATTCACTGAGAAAAAGAAAAATGTTTTTAACAAATGGTGTTGTGACATTACCCACATGCAAAGAAATCAAAATGCACTTTATCTCACATCATATAAAAAAGATAAACTGAAAGGATATCAAAGACATAGTATACTTAGAAATAGAAAAATCATGGAAGAAAATGTAGGTATAAATCTTTATGGCTTTGGCATTAGTTTCTTAGTATACCAAAAGTACAAGCAACCAAAGGCGGAAAAATAAATTGGACTTCTTCAAAATTGAAAACATTTGTGCTTCAAAGAACAATATCAATAAAATGAAAAGATGGCTCACAGAATGGGAGAAATATTTTAAAATCAGACATCTGATGAAGTTCTAGTTTCTAGAATATCTGAAGAATCCATTCAACTCAAAAATAGAGACAAAAACCGTGATTTTAAAAATGAGCAAAGAATCTTACATATGTTTTTGGAGAAAATATACAAATAGTCTATAAACACACAAAAAAGTATTTAACATCATTGGTTATTAGTTAAATGTAATAAAAACCACAGTGAGATACTCATTATACCCACTAAATAAGTAGCACCCAAAAGACTGACAATAGTAAATGTGTGGGGTGATAAAGAAATTAGAACTTTTGTATGTTGCTGATGGGGATATAAAACATGCCATTGCTTTGGAAAACAGTTAAATAGTTCTTTAACTAGTTAAACATAGAGTAACCGTACAATCCAGTGATTTCACTACAAGGTCTGTACCCAAGAGAATTGAAAACATTATCCACACAAACACTCTTATGCAAATACTCGCAGAAGCATTATTCATGGTAGCCAAAAAGTTGGAACAACACGAGTCTATCAGTTGATAAGTGGGTGAACAAAAGATGGTGTATCTATACAATGTAATACTACTATTCAGCCATAAAACAGAATGAATAGACAAAGGGGAATGAAGGGAAGGTGGGGAGGAACAGGAAAGACAGTAGAATGATTCTGACATAACTTTCCTACATACATATGTGAATATACCACAGTGAATCTCTATGTCATGTACAACCACAAGACTGAGATCTTTAAAAGATGTGCTCCATGTTTGTATAAATAAGTCAAATTATACTCTGTCATGTATAATGAAAAAGAACAAAAAAAATATAGAAGTGTAATGCTTTATATTTTGGAAAGCTGGAGTTTGGAGTCCAGATCTATTATTCTGTTAAAAGATATTATAAAAATTGTAACATATTAAAAATTGTAAAAATAAAAAACCAGAATGAAGAACTGATATATGCTACATGACTGTATCTTACAACATGCTAAGTGAAATAAACCAGACACAATAGTCTACATGTCATTATGATTCCATAAATATGAAATTTGCAGAATAAGTAAATCTATAGAAAAAGAAAGTAAGTTAGTGATTATCAGGGGTTTGGGGAAGAGGAGAGTGGCATAGAGTTTCTTTTTGGAATGATGAAAATGTTCCAAAATTAGATAGTGATTGGTGCACAACTCTGTGGATATAGTAAAAAACAGTGAATTTTATGACACAGGGATTATAAGTCAATTTGTTCAGCACAGGAAAATTAAAACCATGATTTTTCAACTAGAAGAATATATTCTCTGAAATAAGGATGGGAAGAGTTGATCAATAGGAACTGTAACAATTTAATAATTATCAGCAATGGGCTAGCATAAGATTTTTTTTAATGTTTTTTAGTTATACATGGACACACAGTGTCTTTATTTTGTTAATTTATTTTATGTGGTGCTAAGATCGAACCCAATGCCTCACACATGCCAGGCAAGCGCTCTGCCACTGAGCCACAACCCCAGCCTCTAGCATAAGATTTTTAAAAGATTAAAAATTCCAGACTAAAATAAGGAAAAGTAGACTTTAAAAAAGTAAAATTATCTGTTTATTCCTTAGATCTCCTTGACAGCCACTCCATCCTTGGAGAGTACTTGAGATGCATTGTCCCAGGATGTATATAGAGTTGTTTATATTTATGGCTATTTCTTTTCGTCTTTACTTATCCCTGAAACTTCTAACAATTTATCTGTTGGCAACAACTACTATTAACTGCTCTTTCTTGTGTGCTTTCCCATCTTTTTCCTTGGACCCTCTGAATTTCCTTCTTTCTTTTTAGCTTTTTATTTTGTATTTATTTTATTTATTTATTTATTTCTGCTGTGGATTGAACCTAGGGCCTTGTGCATGCTAGGCAAGTACACTACTGCTGAGCCATATCTCTAGCCCTAACTGTTTTTTTAAAAATATTTTTAGATGTTAGTGGACCTTTATTTTATTTATTTATTCATATGTGGTGCTAAGAATCGAACCCAGTGCTTCACACATGCTAGACAAGTGCTCTACCACTGAGCCACAACTCCAGCCCCTAGCCCTAACTTTTATTTGAACCAATTGTAGACTTAAAAAAAAGTTACATAAGTAATGGTGTGTGTGTGTGTGTGTGTTTGTGTGTGTGTGTGTGTGTGTGTGTATATCTTATCCAGCTTTGTCTAATATTAATTTCTTACATAGCCATAGTATAATTATCAAAACCAAGAAATTAGTACTGGTTTAAAACTATTAACTAAACAGCTTGTTAGAAATTCCATTTGTTTTCCACTAACATCCTTGTGGTTGTAGGGTCTTTTCTAGGATCCCATATTTAATTGTTGTTTCTCCTTAGCTTCTTATGACAATTTTTCAGTCTTGTCTTCCTTTCCTTCCAGAAACATAGACAGAGATTTATTTAGGAAAGTAGATACATATTCAAGGGACAATGGGGGCAGTCTCAAGAGAAAGATGCTTTTGGGGTAAAGCAAGGAATTCACATTCAAGGGAGAATACTGCCCATCTTCACAGAGGTTGTCTTTCTTGGCCTTGGTACTTCATGACTACTGGCCAATTATTTTATTGCATATCTATTATTTTCTTATGATTGAATTAATTTTTTATATTTTTGGCAAGAATACCACTGAAATGATGTGTCCTTGGTACATCATCACGTGGGGTTCATACTGATATCTATTTTTTTTTTTTTTTTTTTTTTGGAACTGGGGATTGACTCGGGGGTACTCGACCACTGAGCCACATCCCCAGCCTTATTTTGTGTTTTATGTAGAGACAGAGTCTCACTGAGTTGCTTAGCGCCTCGCCATTGCTGAGGCTGGCTTTGAACTCGCGATTCTCCTGTCTCAGCCTCCCTAAGTGCTGGGATTACAGGCTTGAGCCACCGCGCCCGGCTCTGATATCTATTTTTACTGGCAATGTTGATCTTGATCACTTGGTAGCATCTGCTGGATTTCTGTAGCCATCATTAGCTTCTAAAAGATGGTCAGTAAGAAAATACATTGAGGATATTCTTGCTTAAATAGCTTGAGAATAGAAAATATTTATGAATAGTTTAGTCAAATTCTAAATTAGAAATCAAGTTCTTATAAAAATTGTGAAGACATAGCTTGGTTTTCTTCTAGTTTTAAGTGTTGTTACTTAGAAAATCGGGCTGTTCAAATTGTTTCTGAATTATGTAAATTAGTTTTCCTCTCTGGATGTTATAACAGGTTCTACTTGTCCTTGGTGTTCTCACATTTCAAAGTGATAAGAACTAATATGGGTCAGACTTAATGCATTGTAGTAGGTATTTGGGTGGGTCCTCTAGATGGGAAACTCATAGCTTTCAGTTTTAAGAAAATATCTTAAAGTGGGCTGGGGCTGTGGTTCAGTGGTAGAGCATTTGCCTCGCATGCGTGAGTCACTAGGTTCGATCCTCAGCACCACATAAAAATAAATATATAAAATAAAGATATTGCATCCATCTACAACTAAAAAAGAAAATATCTTGAAGTAATTTGTTGATTTCCCCTTCACTGATTTCTTCTCTAGAATTGTTTTATTACTGGATATTGGACCTCCTGGATCAGTCCTCTTAATTCTCTTGTATTTTATTTCCTATTTTCCATTTTCCTCCTTTTCCTTGAATTTAGTTTTATATTCTAACTTTTCTATTGAGGGTTTTTGTATGTATATGTATGGTACTGGGGATTAAACTCAGGGCCTGGTATATGCTAGGCAAGTACAGCTGATCTACATACCCTTTTTATATTTTATTTTGAGATGGGTGGGCTACCACTCCCAACATTGCATTGAGATTTGAAATATTTCTTCTCTCATTATTTTTTAATTTGTGAAAGCTCTTTTCTTTATACTTTGAGTATTCTTTAGTAACCTACTTTTCTGATTTCTTACTCTTTTTGAATATAGTAATTTTTGTTCCTTGTAAGCCCAGCTATTTGGGAGGCTGAGGCAGGAGAATCACAAGTGTGAAACCAACTTGGGCAACTGTCTCAATATAAAAACTAAAAAGGCCTGAGGGTGTAGCTCAGTGGCAGAATACCCAGGACTGGAAAAAAAGAACAAACTTAAGTTCTTTTTATATGTAATTGGTATTTTTATTTTTAAAACAAATTAGACTGTTCTAATCTCTTTCATAATGAAAGGCTTTTCTTAAGTTTCTAATGCATTTTGGCTGCCCAGTCATGTTTAAGAGTGTGGCATCAGGGATGGGGATGTAGCTCAGTGGTAAAATGCTTGCCTCACATGAACAAAGCTACTTGGTTCAATCTCTAGCACCATTAATAAAAGAGAGAGAGAGAGAATTTATGAATGAATTTAATATCAAATGAGTGCAATGAGTAGTTGAAGATTCTGTGCCCCTGTAGCTTGAAGGGCTGGGCTGTTGGTTTTTTTTTTTGGGGGGGGGGGGCAGGTGGTCAGTGATAGAGGGACTCTTGATGTCTGTCCTGTAAGGTCTTTTAGGACAGTCAGATTCCCCAAAGGAAGGCTTTCCTAACATACTGCCAGAAGGTATAACCCTGGTAACAATCCTGTGGTAGGGGAAAAAAGCTCAGTAGCCTCAACAGAAAATATTTTCTCTTAAAATTCCTTTATTTTCAGTTTACTATTCCTGTCCTCAGCTGTGTTTATTATTTTAACCAGTTTTTAACCAGTCCTGTTTCAAGTTCCTCCTTTGACCTCTGTTGCAGAAGTGCTTGAGTATAAATCAAAGTGTGTTTTTATTTTTCTCATTTATGACTTAAGATACAGCCTTTTCAAGTCTATGTCAGTTAACTTGTTGCTTTCTGCTTCCAAAATTTTGATGCTGTTTTTCCCTTACTGTTTAAAAAATCTTTTTATATTAAGTTCCCCACTCTCCTCCATCCTTTTAGATGGGCTATGGAAAGGAATAGTACATTAATTCAGTCCTTAACCCTCCTTAATCACCTCTGTTAAATTTATATAACTAAAATTTAGTATGATAATAGTAACCTGAGGAAGTCATTAAAAATTCTTCCAATTCATGGGTTGGGATTGTGGCTCAGTGGCAGAGCACTTGCCTCGCATGCGTGAGGCACTGGGTTTGATCCTCAGCACCACATAAAAATAAATAAAATAAAGATATTGTGTCCATCTACAACTAAAAAAAAATTCTTCCAATTCTTAACTGTTGGTGAACACATGACTTTTGATAGAAGGGTTATTAATTCTGTATACTTGAAGTTTTAAGTTATTATACTATATAATTCAAAGAATTGGAAACATTGGTTAACAGAAAAATTTAAGCTTGGATAGACAGAATTAGCATTGTCAAAATGGCCATACTACCAAAAGTGCTGTACAGATTTAATGCAATTCCTATTAAAATCCCAATGGTATTCTTCATAGAAATAGAAGAAGCAGTTGTGAAATTCATTTGGGAAAATGGCCCAGAATAGCCAAAGCAATCCTTAGTGAGAAAAGTAAAACAGGAGGCATCACAATACCAAATCTTAAATTATACTTGTAAGGTGAAAACAGCCCTTTTGTAATTAATTTTCACATCCCCTCTCTAGAAGCACAAGGCAGTTCCTACCCCAGGGGGTTCCTCTCCCAATCTTCCACCTGGTAAACAAATGGTTTTCACACCCCAGTCCCTGCCCCAGGGGGTTCCGCTCCCGAATCTTCCACCTGGAAAAACAAGGCCTAACCGTTCAGGTTAGCGTATCAGAGAGAAGGCCGCCACTGCTTACCTGCCCCCAATTTTAAAATGACCAATCCCTAGCTCGCCATGTGGTTTTGTAGCGGGCTCTATAAAATCCCTCCCGCACGTCCCCTCTTCCTCTTTTCCTCTTCGCCCGGGCGCCCACTCCCCTGAATAAAGGATTTCCTGGCTGTACAGAGGTGTTCGTGTCTGGCTGGCTGCTACCCTAACAATACTACAGAGCCATAGTAACAAAAGCGGCATGGTATTGACACCAAAACAGATGTGAAGATCAATGGAACAGAATAGAAGACACAGAGACAAACCCACATAAATATAGTTATCTCATATTAGACAAAGGCACCAAAAACAATCATTGGAGAAAAGATTGCCTCTTCAACAAATGGTGTTAGGAAAACTGGAAATCCATACATAGCAGAATGAAATTGAACCCCTGTGTCTCACCCTGCACGAAACTGAACTCAAAGTGGATCAAGGACCTAGGCATTAGATCAGAGACCCTATGCCTACTAGAAGAAAAAGTAGGCCCAATATCCATCATGTTGGCTTAGGAACTGACTTCCCAATAAGACTCCTAAAGTGCAAGAAGTAAAATCAAAAAGCAATAAATGGGATGGTATCAAACTAAAACGTTTCTTCATAGCAAAGGAAATAATCAAGAACATGAAGAGAGAGCCTACAGATGCCACCCACACCTCAGAAAGAGCATTAATCTCTAGGATACTTAAAAAACTCAAAAGAACTCAACACCAAAATACCAAATAACCCAACTAATATATGGGCAAAGAAATAAAACAGACACTTAACAGGAGAAGAAATATGAATGGTCAACAAATATGTTCAGAAATGTTCAAAAATCTCTAGCAATTAGAGAAATGCAAATTAAAACTACACTGAGATTCCATCCCACTCCAGTCAGAATGGCAATTATCAAGAATACAAGTAACAATAAATGTTGGTGAGGATGTGAGGAAAAAGTATGATCATATATTGGTGGTTGGAGTGCAAATTGGTGCAATCACTCTGGAAAGCAATATAGAGATTCCTCCAAAAACTGGGAAAGGAACCACCATTTGACCCAGTTATCCCACTCCTCAATATATACTCAGAGGTTTTAAAATCAGCATAATACAGTGATGTAGCTGCATCAATCTTTATAGGAACTCAGTTCACAATAGCTAAGCTATGGAACCAACCTAGGTGCCCTTCAACAGATGAATGGATAAAGAAAATGTGGTATATATACAAAATAGAATATCATTCAGCCATAAAAAAGAATGGCTTTATGACTTTTGCCAGTAAGACTTTTATGCTAAGTGAAATAAGCCAATCCCAAAAAACTAAAGGCCAAATTTTCTCTCTGATATATGGATGCTGACACACAATAAGTGGGGTGGGGGGAGTGGAGAATAGAAGTTCATTGGATTAGACAAAGGGGAAGGAAGGAAGGAAAGGGAGGATGGGAGTAGGAAAGACAGTAGAATGAATTGAACATAACTTCTCCATGTTTGTATATAAATACAGTGAAACTCCACATCATGTACAACCACAAGTTTGGGATCCTAATTAGAATAAGTTATACTCCATGTATGTATAATATGTCAAAATACACTCTACTGTCATGTATATCTAAAAAACAAAACAAAACTGTGTAGGCTAGTAAAAAATTTGATATTTAATAACCCTGAGAAGTTATGAGGTCTAAGGTAATATAGCTCACTACTCCTTATATTGTTCACACTACTTGGACCTTTATCTGGCTAAGTCTTCAACTCTTAAATACTTAATTCTTAGACCTTCCATGAGCCTATGGGCCATACTAATTATCATCCTTTGTATGTTTACTCTCCTTATGTGACTCATGGTTTTGTTGGCAGGGGATACTGAGGATTGAACCCATGGGATGCTTAACCACTGAGTCATATCTCTAGCCATTTTTAAAAATATATTTTATTTAGAGACAACCTCTCACTGAGTTGGTTAGGGCCTCATTAAGTTGCTGAGGCTGACTTTGAACTAACTCATGGTTCTCCTGCCTCAGCCTCCTGAGCTGCTGGGACTACAGGAATGTGCCATGTGCTTGGCATTACTTGTGATTTTAATTACTTTTTCAGGGTCTTTTTTCCCCATTAGACTGTGTACTCATAAATGTGGGGCTACTTTGTGCAGTTTCTTACTAGGCCCCACACTGTCAGATCAACACTAAATAATAGTTGGGTGATGGTTAACTGTTTAGTAGCAAATCAAAAATTTATCTTCTAGACTTGTTAAAGATATCTAAAGACGGACTTGTTTTGCTTTCTTCTGCACATGCCACTTATGATCCTAATAGTCAGTGGGGCACTTTTCATGTGTTTTTATTAAAGCAGACAAACAAACAAAATAAAAAACCAAGAATCAGGCCTATCAGTTTACCTTTTTTTTTTTTTTTTTTGATGTTAGGTGGTAATTGAGACTCTGTCAGTGGGAGCAACCATGCTGTTACCTCCCTTACGAGAACGGATGGAATTACTTCATTCTCTTTTACCCCAAGGACCTGATAGATGGGAAAGCTTATCTAAAGGACAGGTAAGCCTTTGCATGGATCCATGTATACCAGTAATATCACAAATAATTGAGAGAAAAAAAGCTAATCAACTGCCATGTGTTCATGGAGTAGTACTTGATGAATTTGGCAAAATGCTAGTTATTTAATGTTATTTATTAGAAGAATTCCCAGCCGTCTAGTGACTTTGGGTGATAATTCATTAAATTATTGGGGCTAATCATTAAAATTATGATTAGTTTTTTCAGTGTTGATTATGGTGTCAAATCCAAGATCCTTTGGTTTATTTGTAGTATGCTGAATTTAAATCCAGGGCATGTGCTACTACCATTGGTTCTGTGCCCAAAATTTTGTCTGAAATTATTTGTCTAAAAGGTAAAAGATGATATTAAGAGAAAGTATTTTAGGATATGAATAAGCTATTCTTTTCATTTTTATTATCTTAAGTACATTAAAATAAGCATATTTTATTGAATCAAGTAGAAGAATCAATTGTAGAAGTATAGATTTGAGGAGGAAAGTGGTAATAACTGGCAATATAATATCCATAGACACTTTCCAATGAGTAGTTTGCATTGGTTTGGATTTCAAGTGATTTATTTTAAACAGCATAATAAGTAGTTGTCATTGGTAATTCTGTAGAGTGACATACTTATTTGTTGGCATTTCCTATTCCTGTCTACATATAGTACTTAAATTATTGTGCACAGTATAACATTATAGCTCACAGTTTTAGGTTTTATAATGAAATGAAATAAAATCTTTAAGTTGCATTTTTATGAATGATTTTAATTGGGCAATTTTTCTTATAATAATACACTTTATGAAGATTACTGTTGGGGCTGTTAGGTGGATTAGTTAGCATCATTAGTGTAGTTTTTTGTTTCCCTAGGATCCTTTTTTTTTTTTTTTTTTTGGGTACTGGGGATTGAACTCAGGGGTACTCGACCACTGAGCCACATCCCCAGCCATATTTTGTGTTTTATGTAGAGACAGGGTCTCACTGAGTTGCTTAGCGCCTCGCCTTTGCTGAGGCTGGCTTTGAACTTGCAATTCTCCTGTCTCAGCCTCCCTAAGTGCTGGGATTACAGGCTTGTGCCACCGCGCCTGGCTTCCCTAGGATCCTTTTTAAAAAAAATTCTAATGCATTTTAAGCTAATTATGTGTTCCTATTTCATTGTTCTTTAGAGAATGCAACTGGATATCATTTTGACAAGTTTGCAAGATCATACCCATGTAGCCTCCTTACTTGGCTATAGTTCACCCTCTGATGCTGCTGACCTCTCTTCTGTGTGCACTAGCTATGGAAACCTGTCAGATCAGTCTTATGGCACTCAGAGCTGCCATCCAGATACCCATTTGGCTGAAATTTTGATGAAGACCCTCTTAAGAAATTTAGGATTTTATACAGTAAGTTACTTTTTCATTATAATAAAAAAAAATAAAGGGATAAGAATCTTCTCAGGTCAAGGTATTTTGACATTTAAACACTTATGATGAAAGTTTATTAATGAAACTTTAGATCTCGCCTCCCCAAAGAGGGAAACATGTCAGTCAGATCTTCTAAAATACTGTGGGGGCCAAATGAAATGTAATTGAGAATTACAAAGAGATTTATAGTAGACTCTTACCAAACATTTTTCATGTTAATTAAAAAGAATAAATAAACAAAAATTTGAAAAAAATAATGAGCAAGGGATTAACCTTACTCAGATGAAATCTTATAATTAAACAATGCAGTTGGTTCTGAATAATAGGCTGTTCAGTAGGAGAGTACATAGGGGGCCTCATAGCTTTCCCTGTGTTATGAAACTATTAATTTTTAGTCTGTGTTGTTTCTTAAATTTTTCCATTTTTTTTTCTAGTCCATTTCTTTAGCTTCTAATCCACGCCATTTTTTCTAACCCATTTCTTTGGGTTCTAATGCAGGCCATTATAATCCTTTATAGCAATTTTCCTCCCACTTTAGTATCTGGAATCATACATTTTATTTAATTTTCATGTCTCTAGTTCACTTATTTTCTTTATAATTAGAAAATATTTAATTACTAAGAATGATGTTATAAATCCACAAACGTGAAAATAAAATCTACATGGAAGTTACACTGTTTTAGTTATGCTGTTTTTCTTTTTCTTGTTTTCAAAATTTCTGTAGTGAAGCATGCATTACTTGTTGTTTTAATGGAAAAACAAATTGAAATTGCTTGATGAATTTTACTACCTAATAGCTAATAGCATAAGGATTACAACAAAGATTTTAAAACTTGTAATGGGTAAAAGGAGATGATGACTTATTAAATTAGAATCATTTGTGGTAGGACATCACTTTGATTTTCAAATTTTCAAATGTAATATTCATTTGTGTCATTTTAGGATCAAGCATTTGGAGAGCTAGAAAAGAATAGTGATAAATTTCTACTTGGAACATCATCATCAGAGAACAGTCAGCCTGCTCATCTTCATGAACTGCTGTGTTCATTACAGAAACAGCTGCTGGCATTTTGCCATATTAATAATATCAGTGAGGTACATGATTCTTTACCTTTTATAGTAATCCATCAAGGACCTTGAAACTCAGATATTTGTTTATATCATAATATATATGTATACATATTTTTTTGGTACCAGGGAATGAACTCAGGGGTACTCCACCACTGAGCCACATCCCCAGCCCTATTTTGTGTTTTATTTAGAGACAGGATCTCACTGAGTTGCTTAGCACCTCGCCTTTGCTGAGGCTGGCTTTGAACTTGCGATTCTCCTATCTCAGCCTCCCAAAGTGCTGAGATTACAGGTGTGCACCACCGTGCCCAGCCATGCCATATATTTTTGTACCTTGAATCTTCCTCCCTTTCTCTCTCCCTCCTTCCCTCTCTCACTTCCTGGGATTGAACCCAGGATTGCTTTATCACTGAGCCACACTCCCAGCTGTTTTTATTTTGAGATAGGGTCTTGCTAAGTTGCTGATACTGATCTCAAACTTAAGATCCTCCTGCTTCAGCCTCCCAAATTGCTGGGATTATAGATGTGCACCATTGCACCAACTGTACTTGAGTCTTTCAAAGTAGTAATTAGGAACTTCTTTTTCCTCAGAACTCAAGCAGTGTGGCATTGCTTCATAAACATCTTCAGCTCTTGTTGCCTCATGCCACAGATATTTATTCACGTTCTGCAAATTTGCTCAAAGAAAGTCCTTGGAATGGCAGTGTTGGAGATAAGTTAAGAGGTAAGTTTGGTTTTGAATTTCACATTTAATTGGTGAAATTGGGTAGGTAGTTAAAAAGGAAGACTCCATAGCCTTTCCAAAGCCTTAGGAGGCCTAAAGCCTGTGAGTGGAAGAGGAATGACCTTGAAACTTCTTTCTGATAAAAATCCTTTTGTATCAATATGCAGTCCCACCAACAATGTGTAAGTGTTATGTCTACCACCCCCACATCCTTGCCAGCAGTTACTGTTATTTTTAATCTTGATGATTGCCATTATAACTGGAGTGAGATGAAATCTGTCGTTTTTTTTTTTTAATTGTAGATGGACACAATACCTTTCTTTCATTTGTGTGTGTGTGTGTATGTGTGTGTGTTGCTGAGGGTGAAACCCAGTGCCTCACATGTGCCAGGCAAGCACTCTACCACTGAGCCACAACCCCAGCTCCTCAGTATAGTTTTGATTTGCATTTCCCTGACTGCTCAGGATGTAGGACATTTTTTCATGTCTTTGTTGGCTACTTGTATTTTTTCTTTTGAGAAATATCTGTTTAGATCATTTGCCCATTTATTGACTGGGTTATTTGAGGTTTTATTTGGTGGTAGGTTTTTTGACGTTTTTATATATTCTGGATTTTAATTCCTTGTCAGAAGAGTAACTGGCAAAGACTTTCTTCCATTCTGTAGGCTCTCTCTTTTCTGTGCAGAAGCTTTTTAATTTGAAGGCATCCTACTTGTTGATTCTTGCTTTTAGAATCTTAAAGAAGTTGTTGCCTCTTGGAGTGTTGATCCTGTTTTCTTTTAGCAGTTGTAGTGTTTCTGGTCTAATTGCTAGGTCTTTGATCCACTTTGAGTTGATTTTTGTTCAGAGAGATAGGGATCTAGTTTCATTCTTCCACATATGGATATCGAGTCTCCCCAGCACCATTTGTTAAAGAAAAACTATCTTTTCTCCAATATGTTTTTGGTGCCTTTGTGAAAGATCAGATTACTGTATCTATGTGGATTTGTCTCTGTGTATTCTATTCCTTTGGTCTTCTTGTCCATTTTTATGCCAGTATCATGCTGTTTTTTGTTGGGATTGCAAGTTTGTACAACCACTGTGGAAAGAATGTGGAGATTCCTCAAAAGGCTAGGAACAGAACCACCATATGACCCTGCTGTCTCACTCCTTGGCATTTATTCAAAAGAACTGTAATCAGTATACTATGGTAATCCATGCATACCAATGTTTATCACAATTCATAATAGCCAAGTTGTGGAACTATCCTAGGTGTCCATCAAAAGATGAATGGACAAAGAAACTATGGAGATAGATATATATATATGAGTTTTACTCAGCCATGAAGAAGAATGAAATTATGTCATTTGCTGGTAAATGGATGGAACCTGAGAATATCATGCCAAGTAAAATAAGCCAGATTCAGAAAGTCAAGGGCTGCATGTTTTCTTTGTGTTTTCTCTCCAGCCAGAGAGAAATAAGGGGATGAAAAAAGAGTGAGGGAGTATCATGGATATAAAAAGGGAAGCAGTAGAGGAAGAGGATCCAGGGGAATAGAGGAGACGTTGGTAAGGGGGACCAACTGTGTAATGAAAATGGCCAACTTATGTTATATACATATATAAATATATTACAGTGAATTCCATTTATATATATATGTCCTAAATTTAAAAAATAAATAGAAGGAAATTCAGTACAGTAAAGGAGGTAGATCAAACAGAAGGAGGAGGAGAGGAAAGAAGTATTGGGAATTGAGAAGCAGCAAACTATGTTATATGCATTTATGATTATGTCAAAGTTAGCCCAACTGTTATGTATAACTTATAATGCACTAATAAAAACATCGAAAAGCTATCCCTTTGATCTTGGTTTAGGGGTGATGGCAGCACTGATTGCTCTTAAAAAATTCTGATTGGCATGGCAGAGGCTTAATTTAAAGACATTGGATGCTATAAACTCAGAAACATTAATTTTAAATGGCATAAAGTGAAATGCTTTATCTACCATTTCTCTTTCTCCAGCATTTGCCAGTGTTCCTTTTTCCTACTTGAAATGCTTTCTCCCATGGTCTTCTTTGTAGTCACAGGTTTGTCTTTTCTCATGTCTCTGACTATTGTTTTTCTGTGAGTTCCTGTAGGCCTCTTCTTTGTACATGACCGTTAATGTTGAGGATCCTCTGAATTCTGTTTTAACCTCTTTTTGCTTCCGGAATGGACTTGTCTAATCTCTGTGATGTCTTTAACCATCACGTGTATGTTAATGACTCCCATATCTGTATCTAGCTAAGAACTCCTTTCCCGAGCACTACAGCCTTTTTCTTGTTGCCTGCTTTTTTTTTTTCCTTGGTTGTCCAAAATACAACTAATAATTTAGCATGTATATCCTTAACCAAATGAATTGTGAAGTTTTTCTGCTGAAAAAGAAAGAAGCTGAGAAACTCAGATTATTTCTTATTAGATACCTTCGTTTGTCTGTTCCACAAGCATCTAAAATTTACTTATTTTAATTTTTTTCAACTTGATGATGAACAACTTTATTTGTATACATAAAGTCTGATGAAAACCATTACTAGTTCTATTAAAGAAAATCCAACATTTCAACTGCAAAGTATAGTAACTATATTTACTCATTAGATACTATTGAAACTTTCTATACAACTTGAAATACTTGTTTAATTTAGTACAATGGATTCAAGTATGCATGTTATATGCATCAAGGCTAGATTACAAATTAACATAGTCATCATCATATTTATTATGTTTTCTTTTCAATGCATTTAATAATTCATTGGCAGTATTGTGATGATACCAGATTAGTGGGAATAAGAGTGTTTTGGGACTCAAGTAAAGAATTAATTAGAATAATCTGAATTGCTGATTTCGCAGGAATTGATGATTTTTCAGCAGGGAACTGTGAGGCAGGCATCTTTACTGCAAACCTTTGTTCTGTGAGAGACATTGGAATCTTTACTTTAATTGAAACAGGCATGGTTTGTGAGGTTGATGTGCCTAGTGTGGGAGTACTTAATGTGATGTTAACTGAACCAGTACTTAACTGTGGAACTGTTATTGCTGCGGAAGTAGATGTCTTTTTTTTGTATAGACTTGAGCTTATAGTTTGGAGCTGTTGAACAATATCTATCAGATTGGCAATCTAGAACCTGACTATGGCTTGGTCAGTGGCAAGGGGGTTTGATTTCTTTGCCTTACCATATCTAATAAAAAATCTCTTGGGGAAGGATAATTAAAAGACTGGTGAGCTCAACACTAAATTGCCATTCTGCACATCATCTACATCAACTGTAGCTTTCTTAGCATGTCTTGGATAAGTTTTAGCATCATCTGGAATTGTGATCACATATCAGAAGGCAGACTCCAACACCTGATTTATAGCTCTTGCCTATTCTTCTGTAATCCCTGTATCCTTCAGGATTTGGGGCATCATCTGTGCTTTTTTTGGCATATTCGTGGGAGAAACCATCTTGCCTGACTCCGTGATATCCGTTGATCAAGCTTATTGAGCTAAATCAACCACAATAATGTGTTTTAGTCCTGATTTGGATGCAAGTTTTTTGCCTATTGTGGTTTTTCCAACTTCTGGTATACTGAAGAAGAAAATATTCAAAACCAACATTGTCTTTCCTGTGATCTAAAATTTAATGTGTTCAAACTGATGGCATCTCTGAATGTTCCTTCTAGTCTCAAATGCAAAGAAATATTGAAACAAATTTGATTTGAAATAAATACCCATAATAAAAAGACATGTTTTAAGGTGGTCTTAATTTTAAAAAGCAAATTTGGTTTAAAATATAAGAAAAGTTTCTCTCACTAGAATATAATCACCACAAGGCAAGAAATTTTGACTGCTTTGGTAATGGCTGTGTCCCCTTTACTTAGAACAGTGCCTGGTCTTGTTGGTACCCCATACATTTTTCTTTCCAGTACTAGGGATTGAACCCAGGGATTGACTCATGCTAGGCAAGCACTATACCACTGAGCTACATCCCCAGATGGTTCTCAGTAAATATTTGAGTAAATTTTAAAATGAGCATAAATTAATGAGTAAGAAATTCATAAAGCATTTTAAGGAAAGCAGTTTCAATCCTTTGAATTTGTTGGTGTGGAAGGTATGTATGCTTTCTTATGAAGTGTTTGTTGATAGTAAGTAAATTCTAGTATGATACCAGCTACCAGGTGGGTGTTTAGCAGTTACTGAACTGGTCTGCCCTGTTCCAAACTAAAGTAGTATTTCTTAGTTTTTTTTTTTCCCTTTTAAGTTTGTTTAAAACAGTTAATTGACACTGCATTTTTTTTGCCCTCATAGATGTGATATACGTCTCAGCTGCAGGCAGCATGCTTTGTCAGATTGTTAATTCCCTGCTGTTACTCCCAGTGTCAGTGGCTCGGCCATTATTGAGTTACCTCCTTGATCTGTTGCCACCACTTGATTGCCTTAATAGACTTCTGCCAGCTGCTGCTCTTTTAGAAGACCAAGAGCTACAGTGGCCTCTTCATGGTAAGTAAAGATAGTTAAGAGGTTAAATAATACTTCTCAGAAAAGTTGTTCCTCTTGCATACATCATTTAAAGTCTTGACACTTGGGTGTTTCGTGTAATCACAGAGATAAGATAATCTTCTAAGACTTTAGAGTCTAAAGTGAGAAACTGATATGAGGCAACCAAGAAATTTGCTTGTATATGAAAGTCACAAAAAGTGCCTTTATGGTCATCAGGCTTGAGTATTGTCATTTCACTGGTTCTAAGATTTCTTTTCCTTCAAAATATGACAGTTGAAATTGAGATGCACCTACATGCATGATAGGAAAGCATTGTCATAATTTATTCAGCACCATTTTTCTCTTAAAGGTACTTAAAATGATGTAATCAATGTATTATTTATAAAATTTGAAATCAATATTAGATCGATCAATATATTAGATTCAACTAGGAAATTTTATTTGTTAAAACAAAGATTTTTCATTTTAAATCTCTGACAGTAAAATATTTACTATTTTGGTTGGATATATAGATAGCTGGTTGGATGTAAAAAATAGAAATAGAGAACCTATCTTCCAGTGCTTTTTGGGGGGTACTTTGTAGGAAATAACATTTGATTTTAGATATGGCACTTTAATTCACTCATTTTATGCCAGGTGGGAAGAACTGGGAATTGAACCCAGGGGTGTTTTAGCATTGAGCTACATCACCAACCCTTTTTTAAAATATTTATTTTGAGACAGGGTCTTTTAAGTTGCCAAGTTGCTCTTGAATTTGGAATTGTCCTTCTTTAGCCTCCTAAGTATCTGGGATTTTGGGGGTATGCTACCACTCCCAGTCTTGTCTTTTTAAATAATTGCTTTTTGGATTTTTTTATTTATGTTTTTCTTTATATCACCATATGTTCTTAAATTTGTCATCTTTTTTTTTTAAGTGAAGAACTCATAAAAACAAATGTTTAGTTGGATGCAGTGGTGCATGCCTGTACTTTCTTGACTCAGAAAGCTGAGGCAAGAGGATTGCAAGTTTGAGGCCAGCCTCAGCAACTTGTGAGACCCTGTCTCAGAATAAAAATAAGAAAGGGAAGATGATGTAACTCAGTGGTAAAGAAGCCTAGGACTCAATTCCCAGTACTAAAAACAAAACAAAACAAAAACCAAATGTACAGTGAGAAAGCATGAGTCTTCATCTTAGTACAGAACAATTCTGAATTCAAAGCCCTGAAAGCATTAAATAGTACTGTCACTTTAATGGATCCACTCTTATTTTGATTTTAGAGTAATGTGCTCAAAGACGAGCTAGAAATGATAAAATTTGATCTGGAGGATAAGAATAGAATACATGGAATAATTTTGATAGACCATTTTAATGTTTATCGTAAAACTAGTGACTTTACAAAGGAACATTTTATTTCAGAAAGTTTATTTATTTATCTGTTTTTGGTCTGCATTGGGAAATGAACCCAGGGCCTTGTGCATGCTAGGCAAGTGTTCTACCACAGAGTTATAGCCCCAGCAGATAATAATATAGCCCCAGGAGAAGTTGTAATAGTACAACTTCTCTGAATGTATTTTAAACTAGCCTGGTATACCAGAGAATGTATATAGAAAGTATTATAATATATGTTTTCATTATAAAATTATTTTGCCATAAGAAAGCTTCTGAATCTTAAATGTGCCAGATAAAGACACAATTACTTTATCTGTAGGAGGGCCAGAAGTAATTGACCCTGCTGGTGTTCCATTACCTCAGCCAGCTCAGTCTTGGGTGTGGCTTGTGGATCTGGAAAGGACAATTGCTCTCCTTATTGGGCGGTGCCTTGGTGGCATGCTTCAGGGCTCCCCTGTGTCTCCAGAGGAACAAGATACTGCATATTGGATGAAAACACCACTTTTCAGTGATGGTGTGGAAATGGACATACCTCAGTTAGGTAATGTGCTTCTCTGCTACTTTTAAAATGTCTGCTTGCTTGTACCTCCATTGGAGATTCTCTTATTCTGAGTTTGTGGAATAGAAAACTGATAGTTGCATTGTTAGCAATTATCTGAGACTGTAACTTGGAGCCCACAGAAAAAACAATTATGTCTTGCAGCATGGCATGATGAAGAGAGCCCTCTACATTAAGAAAATGTAGGTCTGGTCCTAGTCTGTTATCTTTTTTACTAATTTTGAACAAGGTATTTAACTCATAAAAATAGAGAAAATGCTTGATTAATTTTGTTCTGAAGCTTAGGGAGTATAAACTACTTCATGGAATGTAAAATACTGAAAGAATACCTGTTGTGACTTAACTATTGCTCATTTTTCAAACGCCCCTCAGATGTGAGTGGTAGTCTTTTTTCCTCTCCATTTGTAGTATCTATGGGGTTTTCCTTTCCTGCCTCACGTCTCACTTCTCTACTTTGCTGGCAGGCTAGCTCTCAGACTGAACATGAGGACTTATCTATTACTCCAACAGATGATCTACTTGTTTCATCTAAGATTAGTTCTTTAATCTTTCTGGACCTCTAATTTTGAATCTATTAAATAATGAGTTGTATTAGTCTATATAGTCTTATTAGATCTAAAACTCATTATTTCTTGAATTAGAGAAAGAAGCTCAGTGTTCACAAAGGAAAGTTTGAAGAAAGGGAGAGGAGTTGTGGAAGGGGAAAAATGGAAGGGAGAGAAGAAAGAGAGGGGAAAAGAAAAGGAAAGAAATCTAAGACAAAATGAGAGAAAGGTTCTCCTTTGGGACTTGCACGTATGAAGAGTAGGATTGAGGGAAGCAGTTGAAGAATTTCTTCATTTTCCTAATAAGAGTGTATATTCGTCATTTCATTTATGAACCAGAAGGTGATTTGGACCATGGTTGATGAATGCTAGACTGATGTTTATGATACATTGGAATTAAAAAAGTAAAAAAATCATGTGTTTTTCAAGGGGTATTTAATATGATAAAAGAGAGTTTTCATTGCTCTCAAATACCATTCTGATAGTCCAAAATGATCTTCTAAGGAAAAAAAAGTATCTACATCTCTTCCTTCTTCATATTTCTGTTGTATTTACTCAGTTAACTAGACTTAAATATGAATAAATCAACTTCAATTTTAATGTTATTTTTCAGTTTTTAAATCAAAATCATGAAAGTATAATGTTTTTTGTTTCAATATTTATATAAAGGAAAAAGTATTATCTTGTAAAATATAAATATTTAATAATTCTATTGTATTATGGGTTAAATTGACTTTTGGGACTTGCCAAAATACCTTACCATCATTTAGAGCATTGTTTTGTGTGTTTTTAAAATATGAGATGAATTCTGAATGCCAGATGTTTCCTTGAAAAGTTGGGAACCATCTGTACAAATATGATTGCCAATTGAAAAATTGTTCATGGTATCTTTGATCTTTCTTGGATGATTTTTTAATGATAATTTTCCTTTAAGTCTAACAAAAAAGAAAAAAAAATCAGTCTTGTTTCTTTTCCTATGGTCCCGTGTTTCTCAAAGAGGATATCATTTCATTTTGATGAAGAGAGTTTTATGTTATACAGGACTGTGCCGCACATATAGAACATTTTGTATCCCTGGCCTCTGTCTGCCAAAATGCCAGAATTCCTCCCTGAGTGCCACATTCTTCTAGAGCTAGTAAGAAGGGTAATGCTACCTCCAACTGAAAAACATTGAATGACTTTACCTTGTAGCATCTACTTAAGATGATTTGAAGTATATAATTTCATATATGCATTAAATAAATATGGTAAGTATTTATTTGTAGCAAGAAAGTTTATGAGGTTTAAAATCGGTAACTTCAGTGTATATTTTTTTTAGATAAATGTATGAGTTGCCTATTAGAAGTAGCTCTTTCAGGAAATGAAGAACAGAAGCCTTTTGATTATAAATTGCGGCCTGAAATTGCTGTCTATGTAGACCTAGCATTGGGTTGTTCTAAAGAGCCTGCCCGAAGCCTTTGGATCAGCATGCAGGATTATGCTGTTAGCAAAGGTAAGATAAAGAGGATAAGGAAGTAAATATGTTGTTGACTCAGATTGCTGACTAACATATATGCAATATTTATAGGAACCGCCATATTACTTTTTTTTATAGGAAAAGACATTTTATATGTAGCATTTTTAAACAGTTTCTTTTTCCCTTCATGGAAAACACCCTAGGTATTTTTTCATATGCATGTATTCCACTTACAGGAAACCCACTATGTGAAAACTGAGATATATATGATAAGTCTATTTAATGAGTATCTTCCCTTTCCAAGCCCTACTTTAATAACTGGAAAAATGTGTACTTAGAAATCTAAGCTCTAAACCTGATGAGTGTTTTCTTCATCTATAAAATACTTGCCAACTTCCAAATATTGGTAGAGATAGCAGTTTGATAGCCATGAGGCTGAGGCAGGAGGATTACAAATTCCAGGCCAACTTCATCAATTTAGACCTTGTCTCAAAAAATTAAAAAAAAAAAAAAAAAAAAAAAAGGACCAGGATGTAACTCAGTAGTAGAGTACCCTCAGTTTAGTCCCTATACCTATGCCCCACCCCTGTTATCAGTTTGAGACAAGGTATACTATTAAATGGAGTACTATGTAAATTATATGGTGGTATTTCAGTTTCTAATATTATTTGATAAAATTATTTATAAATTTTTAAAGAATGTACTTGATTTCATTTTTTTTTTTTTTTTTAAATATTTTTTTATTTTCTTAGTTGTAGGTGAACAGAATATCTTTATTTTATTTTTATGTGGTGCTGAGGATCGAACCCAGTGCCTCACGCATGCTAGGCGAGCACGCTACCACTGCGCCACAATCCCAGCCCCTTGATTTCATTTTTGATCCCATGTTTCTTTAACAATGACTTGTGTTGTTCAGAATCATGTCTCTAGTTAACTTTCTCCATTTTATTCTCTCTTATGCCATCTTTAGTTTTCTCCCATTTCTTTGGATTTTCTTCTATAATAAAAATGATAAAAGTAAGCACGTTTTCACTTTTTATTGGCTTTTTCTAAATAAAATGAATGGAGAAACATATTCAGATTTTTTCTGCCATGGGTGGTGGAACATATTCAGATTTTTTCACCAGAGAGTGAAACCAGGGGAGCTTAATGATTGAACCATATCCGCAGCATCCCTCTGCCCTTTTATAGAATTTTGAGACAGAGTCTCAATAAATTGCTTAGGGCCTTGCCAAGTTGTTGAGGTTGGCTTTCAACTCACCATCCTTCTGCCTCAGCCTCCTGAACCACTGAGATTACAGATATGTGCCACTATGCCAGGCTATTATTTAGATTTTTAAAATACTGGGGCAAGAAAATACCTTTGAAAGTTTAACCTCCACACACAGGGGATGGGGCGCATGCCTGTAATCCCAGCAACTCCAGAAGCTGAGGCAGAATGATTACAAGCTCAAGGATATCTTGGGCAATATAGCAAGAACGCCATCTCAAACAGACAGAAAGTTTAATCTCATCCACTTTGTTTGTGTCCTAATCATTCATTCATTCATTCATTCTATTGTGTTGATTCCTTCTAGAAGTGAAAAGATAAGGTCATGGAGAAGAAAAATTCACTTTCTAAGTTGTGTATTCTGATATTCTCATATTTGTATCATTTGCTTAGAAATGCAGTTAGATTTTTTTTTAATCTCACGTTGTAATTTGTTTCACTGCAATAAG
Source organism: Xerus rutilus (assembly GCA_028644305.1). Classification (NCBI taxonomy): domain Eukaryota; kingdom Metazoa; phylum Chordata; class Mammalia; order Rodentia; family Sciuridae; genus Xerus; species Xerus rutilus. The sequence goes on along the minus strand of CM053401.1, from coordinate 96,692,763 downwards.
AACTTTTAAAACCTAGATATAAATATATGGTGAGTAAAATCTTACCATTTACTCTATTGCTTATATGCTACAGCATGAATTTTATTCCTAAATAGTGGAAACATTCTGTAGTGCTTGGTGCAAAAGGAACATAACTTTAATGAAAATGTTTTAAAAGAAGTCATTATTTTAAAAATCACATAGGAGAATAATCCCTGCTAAATTTGTAAGAGTCAAGGGTGTTACTGTAGTTTGCTTTTTAAGATGGATTTTAAGCCTCCTTGAGTTAGAATCCTGTGTGATTGTAAATCATAGCAGTTTTCACAATAGTCAGCAGACCTATAGAAAAGATGATTTCTCAAGAATCAGATGTGGATAAAATTTTTATGTGATACAGACTGTCATTCTAAAACTCTTTGTGGGACATAAGGTGTTCTTAAAATCGAGCATATTTGTATAATCAGTTTTTTCACCTATAAAATAGGTAATTCTGAACTTATATTTGGACCCAGAAATGAAATGGGAAACCAAGGTATAACATTTTATCTTTTGAGATAGGAGAATTAAGAAGAGAATAAGAATAAATAAAATTAAGTTGGGTTTAATTTTCCAAGGATATTTTTGGTTGATTTTGTTTTTAAGTAGCACGGGCATTTAGTAAATTTTCATATGAACAGAGTCTAACAATCACTCTGGGGACATAGTGACAATAAACCTTCCATACCCATTTGGAATGTACTGTATTTTAAAAGTGCAGTACTAATGTGCCAACATGGAATTAAAGAATGGGAAGGAAAAAACCATCTGACTAGTTCTCTTTATCTCATGATGTAATTTTTATTGCAAGTACTCATTTCTGTCCAAATGTTGTTTTGTTTCTTACCTACTTTAACGTACTTGTGATCACAGACTCTTATTTCATGGCTTTAAATATCAGATATATACACACTTAGTCTATTCAGTGTTTTTATTAGTATGTCCAACAAATAATATTCAAAATGAGACTCTTGATTCTAGCTCCCTACCCTCAAAACTGTTCTTCTGTGGTCTTCCTGTGCTAACTACATTTTATTTATTTATTTCCAACTACATTTTAAATAGATTTAGATACAACTATGATTTCTCTCTCTTTCTTTTTTTTTAATTTTGGTACCAGGGATTGAACTCAAGGGTAATTGACCACTGGGCCAACTTCCCCATCCCCATTTTGTGTTTTATTTAGAGACAAGGTCTCACTGAGTTGCTTAGCGCCTCGCCATTGCTGAGGTTGGCTTTGAACTTGTGACTCTCCTGTCTCACCCTCCCAAAGTGCTGGGATTACAGGTGTGCGCCACCGCACCTGTCATGACTTCTCTCTTATTCTCACATCACTTATCTAATCCATTAACAAATCCTGTCAACATAGGCTCTGCCACTTCTCACTACCTCTACTGCTCCTCCCCTGGTTTGAGCCACCATCCTTTCTCACTTCAATTACTACAATAATAGCTTCTTTGCTGTCAGTATAGATATTCCTGCACTCAGCAGTCAGAGAGCTTTTTAACACACAAATCAGATCTTGTCATTATCTCTGCTCAAAGCTTTCTAATGCTGCATCTCATTTTCCTGTTAGGAAAACCTGGAGGATTTGCTTTGTTCTGCAGACTAATGTGATCTCATCCCTAGCCACTGCTCTAATGTCTTCTCCTACTACTCGCTCTTGTGCATGCACGCTTTGCTTCAGCCACACTGGCCTCCTTGAACCCTCTAGCTAGGTCCTCTGCCTAATAACTTTCCTGAGGGGATACTGTTTCTACCTGGCTACTTTCCCTACTTCAGTTAGATATCTGCTCAAATGTAGTCTCATCAGAAACTTTCTCAGACCATCCTATTTAAAATAATAATAGCATACAGTACAGTACTCCCTTTTCTCCTTATTCCGTTTTGTTTTTCTCCTTAGAACTTACTTATCATATTAATGTTTTTATTTGTTCTCTTTTACGCTCTACTTTCTTCTCCTCCCACCAGGAATCTAAACTCTCTGAGATTAGAGATCTAGCTTTGTTTACTGCTGTATCCCAGCACCTGAAACAATATGGCATTTGTTAATTAACTGTTTAGAAAAATGATAAAATTCAGGTGTTGGATGACTAAAATTATTAAATTTACCTCTAAACTGTTTTCTGATTCCTTTTAAATGTCAATGCATCATTTTTATTTTCAGATTGGGACAGTGCAACTTTAAGTAATGAGTCACTCTTGGACACTGTGTCTAGATTTGTTCTTGCAGCACTTCTGAAACACACAAATTTACTTAGTCAAGCATGTGGAGAAAGCCGGCAAGTAACTTAAAACTATCCTCAGACAAATATTTGTTCACATGATGTTAGAAATTAGGTGACCTTTCTATTTTGATTCTTTTAGATATCAACCTGGTAAAAGCTTATCAGAAGTGTACCGTTGTGTATACAAAGTTCGAAGTCGTTTACTTGCTTGCAAGAACCTTGAACTTATTCAAACCAGGTCATCATCACGAGACAGATGGGTAAAGTTGGAAATTAATTAATTCCTGTATTTTTCTGCAAACTGTCACATAGCTCCATATTAGTTTGAGAAAATAGGTGCCTTGATTGTTGTAAATGTTCAATAAATATTGAATAGTTCATCCTAGTGAAAAAGATGAAAGTTGAAAGATTTGGGGTTTATTTAATGTCACTTTTATCAAGTGGAATAGGACTGCTAAGAAAGTTTACGTAGTCTCAGCCTGCATAAATAATATTAATAACAACAAATTCAATTGTTCAGATCATCAGAAATATTCTTTTTTTTTAATGTGGATCAGGCCACATTTGAATTACTCTTTTTTACTTGGGGTGTCAGAAATTATAGAGGATATTACCAAATGCCTTGGATTGGTAAAAGGTCCAGAAGTCATTTTATATGAGAACAGAAAGTATCAAAAAGGTTCAGCCTAGAAAAGTGAAAATAAAGGAAGGAATCACCACATGAAAACAGGCCTTCTTATGATTTGAGTTGTTTTCCACTGAAAGTGAAGATTGAAACTATTTATTAAGGACGGTCCAGAAGTAATTCTTGCAATAGAAATGAGATAATTTTTGAACTGCTTGGTGATTCTGGTAACATGATCCTGTATTATAAATACAAGCCTGGGAACATCATCTTCAGAAATACTTACTTTGAAATTTGATACTATAGATGCTTTCCACTCCATCATTTAGTTCTTAGATTTAAAAAACCAATCAAATTCTGCATTTGTTGTTTAGTTGACTTTGGACATGCACTGATGTAACATTTCTGGATTTGACTGAGAGTGACCTTGAAAGTCCATTTAAAAAAAATGTTAATTTGCCATTTTATTGAGGCTCAAATTTGAAACTCACATATTATGGGGACAAATGACTTATATATTATGTAGTCTGATTGCTCAGTAACTTCATCTCTGTGAAATTTCTAAAATTTTTTTTTTTTTTGGTACCAGGGATTGAACTCAGGGGTACTCAACCACTGAGCCACATCCCCAGGCCTATTTTATGTTTTATGTAGAGACAGGGTCTCACTGAGTTGCGTAGTACCTCGCCATTGCTGAGGCTGGCTTTGAACTCGAGATTCTCCTATCTCAGGCTCCTAAAGTGCTGGGATTACAAGCATGAGCCACTGCGCCTGGCTAAATTCCTAAATTATTCACTGCTCATGAATCACAAAATAACTTACCATGGATCTGAGGATATAATTAAATTTTTTCATTTGTGTTTTATACTAATATTTGTGAGAGAAATTTTATACTGTTACAGTATTGTGACCCTCTGAGTACCTGTTTTCAGGACTCCTCTATCTAGATGATTGCTAGGTGGCATGTCTACTATGGGAAATAAAGTTAACATTGTTCTTACTGTAGTGCTAATTTTTTGTTTTTTTTCAGGGGCAAAGTTAAAGAAAAAAGAAAACTTTTAAATTTAGAGTTATTAAACATTATTTATATAGAAGAGTATTATACACATTTGAGGGAAACAATGGAATCAAGATCGTATTCTTTAATTACCTTTTATGCTTGGTGTCCTACTCAATATAACTTATTTTAACTTGCAGCACTGTAGTTTTATAGCTAAATAGTAACATAAATGTGCATCACCTTAGGGCATGGCATTTTAATCAAAATACTGAGAGAAAGAGAACATGTATATGTTTGTATATTTTGTGTGCATAATACTTTCTAATCTTTAAGATTTATCCAGTATTATCTCTTGAGTTTTTGTTGTAAAATTCATGTGTTACTGTTGATAGCAGCAATATTTTCCATGATAAAAAGTTAAAATTTTAGAAAAATTTTAAAAGCTTTTGAAAGATACATTCAGTGTACTTTCTGATAATTTCTTTAAGATCTCAGACAACCAAGACTCTGCAGATGTTGATCCTCAAGAGCATTCATTTACCCGGACCATTGATGAAGAAGCTGAAATGGAAGAACAGGCTGAGAGAGACAGGGAAGAGGGACATCCAGAGCCAGAGGATGAGGAGGAAGAACGGGAACATGAAGTGATGACAGCTGGCAGTGAGTACATCCTTCTTACTTAGAGACAAACATCATGACATTTTTTTTCATAGGAAAGCTAACTTGAGAGATAAAGGCAAAGTTTCTATGTGGTTTTTCTAAATGGATCTGATATTCTACTGGTGATCTGAATTTGCATTAGCTAACATTTCAAGGGGGACCTTAAAAATGCTAGTGCTATTCTGAAGTTTTGAGATTGCATGTTCAGGGCCGAAAAACTCTGGAAATGGGCATGTCAGTATCTGTTTAACTCAACTGAATGTATGAAATAAGTTATTGAATAAGGTCGTTCAAAAACGTGTCCTCTGGGAATACTAAGTGGTTCATCAGCCTTGTAAACCTCTATGTGGGGAGAAACAAAGCCCCATTTCTGTGCCTATTAGGAGAACCAAATTGTTTTCCATGTGTAAAACTTTTAAAACTATAAATTTCAACTACATTGCAGTATCAGTAGAAACCAGGAATATATATGAAAATATCATTGGGTGAGTGAATAAAACTTTTTTCATAATTTTATATTCCAACGCTGTAAATGGTTTTTAAAGGTAACTATGTTTAAGAAAAAGGTCAATGCTTTTCAAACATTTATTGGTATTATCTGAGTGATTTGACTCTTTCAAATTAAAATGTATTCAATCTGTCGCTTAAAACATTATGGCCAAGGCTGGGGCTGTAGCTTAGTGGTAGAGCACTTGTCTAGCATGTGTGAGGCACTGGGTTCACGCCTCAGCACCACATATAAATAATAAATGAATAAAATAAAAATCCATCAACAACTAAAAAAATATTTTTTAAAAAAACCATTATGATCAGCTATGCATTTGTTGTTGAGATTGTATGTATCAGTCAACTTGATACTTTATTATTGATTTATTTCTGTATTACATACTTCTAAAAATAATTTGGAGCTGTCTCAAAACAAGACTAAAAACCATTTAAATAAAGAGAAAGAAAGAGTCTAAATGGGGAAAATGAGTTTGGAGATGGTGAGGGAGAACATATTTTAAAAAAATCTAAGCTGAGGGAACTTTTGCAGTTGAACTTAAAACTTAGTGTAGAAATTCTTGGTAGCAAAGGCCAAAGAGGAAAACATAATAATAACAAAGTACAACCCTCAGTTACAATAAAAGAATGCATAACAGTCATCTAAGGAGTCATTTTTTAAACTAGCTATGATTTTTGAGCACTGACACACTGGGCACTGGGTCAAGTGCTTCACGTAGATTAATTCAGTTCTCACAACAGTCTTATGAGATAAGTTCTAGTGTTATTCCATTCTAAAGATGGGTGAACTGAGGCTTAAGGAGACAAAAATTATGTACCTAGGGCCACAGTTAATATCCAGTGTAGTTAAAAATAAAATCTGCCCAGAATTATGGTGATTTTTAACTACTTTCATTGATTTCTAGCTCTGGATTCTGGGAGTGTTTGTTGCTTTGATTTTTATAGATGTAAGAGATTTTTAGCAACATAAAGAAAATGTTGTTAAAATAAATCTGTATATACACAGATTCATTTTTAAAGTTTGTATTTCCATAATAACACATGAATTGAATATTTTACTAACTTTCTGCCTGGATTCCCCATTAAGAATACTACTTTTACTCTAAATTTGAGCAAAAAATTCCTTTGTTATTGTGAAATGAAATATCTGCCTTGTAAAATGCCTGGTAGCATTTTGCACTTGTGAATTGGGGAAGGGCTGGTATCATCAGATGGACCGTTCTGGGTGATGCCATTTGATTCTGGAGGCAATCTTGCCCATGTATCATTACCGGACTCTATTTCAGTAAAGACCTGTGGGGTTGCACTTATTTAATGTGTTTAAGGTAGAGCAAAATGTAGATGTTAGGAATTATATGAACTTTGTAAGGAGGGAGAGTTTTTATTATAAAGTAATATTACTTAATTTTTTTTCCATTTTGTAACCTGAGGTTTTTCATACCAAAGTTATGAACAGAAATAATCATTGTTTTAATCTAAGCTAGTGCTTCATGGGCTTTAATGGACTTTAAAATCAGCTGGAGGACTTTTTAAAACACAGATTGCTGGGTTCTACTCCTAGAACTTCTGATTTAGAAGATAAGGGTGGGCCTGATAATTTGCATTCCTAACAAGTGCCCAGATGCTGCTGCTGCTGTTGGTCTGGGACCACACTTTGAAAGCCACTTACGTTGACTCTTGACTGGATCTAGGAATCAAGTTAATACAAGAGCTGATTAATAGAAAAGCATACAAGTTTTATTAATTTTACATGTTCATGGATATCTTCATAAGACAATGAAGTCTGAAAAAATTACCAAAGCTGATGCTTTCATTCTTTTAAAACCAAGAACAATAAAGTTGTAAAGGAATGACAGGATAAAATGACATCTGGACTAGGGGAGTAAATTCTAGAGAGTTTACTGAGAGATACTGGGGGTGGTGGGGATTGCAGAAGCTCGTGGAAGATAAGGATTATTTCAAAGAGTTTGTTCAGATTCTCTTCAGATCCAATTATCAGTCTCTTCTGATTAAGGCTATCATCTGGCCGTTGTATATATAAGGCATCCCTTCCAAAAGAATCTGCATGGCTTACTACATATAGGAAAAGACAGGCCAAATGGCCTCTTCTGAATTTATAGTTCCTTAAGTGATTTCAGCTTCCAATAATCAATATACCCATTTGGCATGTTTTAAGATAGCATGTACTTAACTCTTTCGTAATAGCCAAATTTAAGTTGTATAAAAACATATGAACATTTTCTATTATAATATTGATGAAAAATATAATGCTTACTACATTTTTTACACAACTTTAAATTATTATGCTGCATTTAATGTCTAAAAATAATTTTTCCCTCTTTCAGTAAGTTTTTGGTCCAAACTTTTTGACTATTTCTGTTGTTATTTTCTTTGCTCTTGTCTCCCCATGTGTTAAGACCTTGTTTTTGTGTTGCATGTTACAGAAATCTTTCAGTGTTTCCTCTCAGCCCGTGAAGTAGCTCGTAGCCGAGACCGAGATAGAATGAACAGTGGGGCAGGGTCTGGGGCTCGAGTTGATGATCCACCTCCTCAGTCTCAGCAAGAGCGAAGGGTCAGCACAGACCTTCCTGAGGGTCAGGATGTGTACACTGCTGCCTGCAACTCTGTGATCCACCGGTGTGCCCTGTTAATATTAGGAGTAAGTCCTGTCATTGATGAACTTCAGAAGCGAAGGGAAGAAGGACAGTTGCAGCAGCCCTCTGCCAGTGCTTCTGAAGGGAGTGGACTCATGACCAGGTGGGACTGACTAAAAACTTAAAACATCACACTCTTCCATTTATTACTTTACATATCGAAATGGTTTATTCTCAAAGTTCCAGTGTTCTATAAAAGACATGGAAGAGAAAATGTAGTTGACTAGGATGAATTTATAGTAACCTAAACAGTGATACTGGTTCAGCATAGAATATAAATTTCTGATTAAATGAGGAAGCACAATATTTTATGTATATAAATAACAGGAGTTGAAAACCATACAAAGTTATTTGCATCTCTCTATAATTTAGTGGCATGCAAATTATTGTAATTGATACAATTGGTAAGGACTTTGTGCTTAGACAAGAGTCAGGATTTCCCACCAACAGACATAACTGCTTTTCCCTTGTATGTGTGTGTATATTATCTTTATGCTGCCAATTCATTCAATTTTATGTTCACTGACAGTCCCAAATCAAAAAACTTTTCACTCTTTTGCATGCGAGACAGGAGTGAAAGTCTTACTGCAGAGAGCCGGCTAGTCCATGCAAGTCCAAATTATAGACTGATCAAATCAAGGAGTGAATCTGATTTGTCGCAGCCTGAATCAGATGAAGAGAGTTATGCACTGGTAGGTATACCTAGATTCAATGAAGGAGGATTTTTGTTTTTAATACATGGATACACAAGGCTTTTTTAAAGATTAATTTGTGTTTATATTAGATATATAAAAACTTTTTAAAAAAGAAGTTTAATAGAAATGCTATTAACTATATTGCATAAATATTTACCACCTATATATTAATGATTTTTGTCTTTAGTCCTGGCTTTTTAAGACTTCCTTAGCTCCAGATTCATACATTTGACTTTGATGGGCATTCCACTGAATGTATCATTAGGCTACCTCAGTCTTACCCTGTCCAAAAGTGAATTCATCTTTTTTGCAAAACTGCCCCTCTCACATTCCCTGTTTTACCAGTCGATACTGCTTATTACCTAGGCTGGAAGTCTGGGATCATCCTTGACTCTTCTTTTTCTTATCTTTTGATATCATTATTTCCCCCTCCTCTACTCAGTCAAGTCTTGAAAATTTTACCCTTAATGTTTCCAGTAATGTCCTCTCCATCCCTCTCACCACTGCTGTGTTTCAAAGTTCCTTTATTTTTTTGCTGGACATGTACAGAAGACTCTAAACTGGTTGCCTACTTATTGTCTTGTGCTCTCCTTCCACATTTCACTATAATAATGTATTTAATACAAAAATCTGTTTATATCTCTACTTAAAATTTTTTTTGTACATATTAGTTGTCTATCAAAAAAGCTTTAGGGCGGGCATGGTGGCGCACACCTATAATCCCCGCAGCTTGGGAAGCTGAGGCAGGAGGATTGTGAGTTCAAAGCCAGCTTCAGCAACAGTGAGGCGCTAAGCATCTCGGCGAGACCTTGTCTGTAAATAAAACATAAAATAGGGCTTGGGATGTGGCTCAGTGGTCAAGTGCCCCTGAGTACCAAAATAAATAATTAAATAAATAAAAATAAAGCTTCAGGACATATACTGTAGGTATTTAGGGTGATATTAATCAAGTAACATGTTGATTTGCATAAAAGGTAGGAAGTAGGATAAATATATGCTATAATGTGACTGGTTAAATAATAAAGTGAAAACTTTTTTTTTGGCACTGGGGATTGAACTCAGGGGCACTCGACCACTGAGCCACATCCCCAGCCTTATTTTGTGTTTTATGTAGAGACAGGGTCTCACTGAGTTGCTTAGCACCTCGCCTTTGCTGAGGCTGGCTTTGAACTCACGATTCTCCTGTCTCAGCCTCCCAAAGTGCTGGGATTATAGGCATGCGCCACCACTCCCAGCTATAAAGTGTAAACTTTTAAAGATTGCTTGTATTTAAGGAGTTTTGGACTTGGAGTTGATAGCTGGATTTTCATTTTGTCTGTTCCTCTGCCTTATGTGTGATTTTCTATGTGCTATGGCCTTTCTGGACTTTAATGTCTTTAAGATAATAGTGTATGTTGTATATTATGACAATGTGTAAAATTTGACAAACATCAAGAAGTCAAAAATGTCCTGATTTTAATGCTGGAAGAGCTGTGAAACCTTGGTTGTGGCAAGCAACAGCTGTAATAGAAAGATTTTTTAGACTGAATAATCTTTATGCTCCATTTTTAGTTCTGAAATTCCTCTATTGTATGAAATTGATATAAGGGAAATGAAAATATTTTTGAAAAGTGTAAGTGCCACATAAACACAAAGCTGTTGTTTAAAATAAACTTCAAAGCATAAAAGAGTCCTCATTTGAAGACAATTGAACAGTATATTCAAGCAAGTTTCATTTTATTAGGATGTTTTTATTTGTCATCCTCATTATATCTCAGTGTACCCACTTTGTATTCCTCATCTTGTGGTCTAGTGAGATTCTTCTTTATTAGTTTATTTTTCAGATCTGCTCAGTCTCATTATCGAGTCACCCATCCCTATGTATATTTTATTTATTTATTTTTAAATATTTTTTAAATTGTAAATGGACATAGTGTCTGTATTTTATTGCCTTGTATGTGGTGCTGAGGATCAAACCCAGGGCCTCACGCATGCGAGGCAAGCACTCTACTGCTGAGCTACAATCCCAGCCCCCCTATGTATATTTTAAAACATAGATCATATCACTTCTCTGCTCAAAATCTTTCAGTGCCTTCACTTTTTCTTAGAGTATAAGCCTAAGTTCTTACAGGATCCTACAAGACTCTATGTGATCTGTCCCCACTACCTCTGATCTTCTCTTTGGCGTCTCTCTTTCTTGATGACTGTCCTTCTGCCACCCTGGACTGTTGGACATTCCGTGCACATACTGCACAAGTTCCCCTTTGTGTCTTTATGTGACTTTTTCTTCTGGCTAGAATTATTGTCTTTGCAGCTAATTCCCTTGCTTTCTTCTTTTTAATGTTATTCTTTCAATGCAGCTTACCCTTACCACCCTATTTAAAATGGCAGTTTTCCCTCCCTTTCACATACTCACTCCCTGTCTCTCTTATCTTTCTCAGTTTTTTCCATAGAGCCTATAGTTTGCTTTTGTTTGAATATTCATTGATCAGTTTCTGCTAGCCTGCACTAGGATACAAGCTCTTCAAGAACAGAATTTTTTTTTTTTTTTTTTTGCGGTTTTATTTGCTGCTGGATCCTAACCACCTGTAATAGATACCTGACACATAGTAGGGAGTCAGGAAATAGTCTTTGAATTTATGAGTAATAAGCTAATTATTTTTTGCAAAATTTCTATGTCCGTTAAATCTTTTGTCTTCATTATTTCTTTTTACCTTTTGCCTGGATTAGGAGTTTTCACTCTGATCTTGCTTTTTCTAGTCTTTTCTTAGACACCGCTTCCAAAGATAGAGCTTTTGAAAACACATGCCACCAGCAACAACAGCAGAACCCCTGTTTATATACTACCTTTCTACTCAAACTTTCAGTGACTCTTCACTGCTTACTTAGAAATAAGAGATTCTGGGAAACAACCTGCCTTATTCTAAAGCCAGTTTTGCCCTGTAGTAATCTGCATTTTTGCCACAACAATTCATCTGCTAGACCCCAAATGAACCTCTTGAGCCTCTGCTCAAGTACCACTTGCCTTAAATGTCCTTTAAGTTTCCTTGCTAAAGTCCTGCCTCTTCCTTAAGGATTGGCTAAAGTGTCAACTTTTCAGAAAGATTTTTCCTAGATTACTCACAGTGACTCTGTAGTACTTCCATGACAGTTTGTTAGGACCTCTAATAGGCCACTTACAATTTTCTCATGTTGGACTTATTTATAGAATATTAGTATATCTTCCCAGTAAGCCCTCTAGAAGGACTAGGGTTCTTTAATGTTTTATGTTTTTTCTGAATGTCTCTGATATTTCCTACATAGTGCTTTACATATTATACATGATCATTAGTTTATTTGAACTGACTTGAAAAATAAAAAATGAGAATGGGTGTAAAGTGATATGTTTTTTGGAAACAAACAATGAAATATTACTTAAAATAGACTTGAAACCTGCTATGGACTTTGACCTTGACAAGATATTTAACATTTTGAGCCTCAGTTTATCTTTGAAAGGTGAAATAGTATTGCCCCAACTGTGCTGTTGTGAGGAACAAGTTCAGTAATACAATTTAAACATTTGAAAATTATAAATTGGGGAAGAAATATCAATGGAGGAGGCTTGAGTGTAGATTAAATTTCTAAGATTGTTCTTTAGGTTTTTTTGTTGTTCATTTAGTTTTACAAACTTTAAAAATGATTAATAACCACATTTAGAAAAAGATTGATTTGTGAATGGAATAAAATAAAAAATGCCGTAAAAATGGAACTAGAGGGAGAACAGATTTCATTGCAGATAAAGGGAGATCTGGGCTGAACATTCAGTTCCCAAAAGGCTGGGGAAGATGAGTAGGAGCAAGCACTGAGGGCAGTTTGATATATATTATCCTTCTCATACTATATAAAGTTTTGTAAGATTAACATTTTTATTTTTGATAGCCAGTACACTGATAGCCAGTGCCTTGTTTACTCTGAATAGTTAGTGAATGAAATGATTTTTTGAAATTACCCAAGTTAAGCAGTTTAGTGCTGAAACTTTGCTTTAACACTGTTTTCTAAAGTGTATTGTATAAATTACCTATTTTCCTTCTTAAATAGAGAATATCAAACCATTTGATTGACAGCGATCTTTCTTATCATCATTTCTATTGCACCATCTAATCTGTTACCTAGGTCTCTCATGTCTCAAAGGATTTGATTTAGCATAGAGGAGCTGGGCATGGTGATGATTGCCTGTAATTCCAGGATCTCTGGAGGCTGAGACAGGAGGCTTACAAGTTTGAGGCAAGGCTCAGCAAGTTAGTAAGGCCCTCAGCAACTTAGTGAGATCCTGTCTCAAAATAAAAAGTGAAAAGGCCAGGGTATGTAACTCAATAGTAAAGTTCCCCTGGGTTCAATATTTAGTACCAAAAAAAGAAGAGGGAAAAGAAAAAGAAAAGCATATAAGAAATACTCTATCCAAGGATAGATTAGGTGAATTAATTAGGGCTTGAGAAAAAAAGCCTGGAAAAAAAATAAAACCCTGGACAAGATTTGCATATCTCAGTACATACCATGTAGTGTTCTGCTCAAGGTATGCTACCAAACAGAAATGTATCATGTTAAATGATCCACACTAAAAGGTAAAAGCAGCCCAATTGTTCAAGAGAAACAGTTATTTCTGGTTTTGAGGCCCAGCTTGAGTTCTTCCAGAGCAAAGGTGCTATGTGAGGAAAATGTTTCATTTCATGACACAGTGATGCCTTCAAGAGGTATTGTTTGATATATTTGGTTTATCCACCATGAAATGAGAATATATTTATTTCTGTTGGTGTATATGTGGACAGGTGAATAATAAGACAAAATGTGTTTTATCTACACATGGGTACATGTATCTGTATGTATGACAAGTGATGATTTCCTACGATGGCATTTCCCAAATGGATCTGTTTTGTCACTTCTATAGATTTACTTCTTTGATACCAACTTTTCTGATTGTGTGAGTGTACAATTGAAATTGCTAAGATCATAATGTCAGATGCATAAACTTAAATACGTGGTATATATTTGATTAGCTGTATATATGGGCAGAGTAGACAGATGTTTACATCCTCCACCACCAGGCACACACACAAATATACTTCTTCCTAAAAGCCTTCACTGTTGTATTAAACTTTCTGCATTTTCACCAATTTGAGATTTCTCTATTTTAACAGGTTAAAATTTTTAAAAAAATCTTCTAAAATACCATCAGATGCTTAGAACTATGCATTTTTATGTTAGTGTGGATTAATCAGATAATCTCTTTTAAACACATAGCCAGGACTAATCCAAATTTTAAAAAGAAAGGGAAGATAGAAGAAAAGTGATAATTTTGTAAAATGAGACTTTGCTACAGGAACGTTAGGTATCTAGAGAATATTAATAAGATGATACCATGACTGAAAGAGGAAAGACAAAGATTCCAAAAAAAAAGTAACTGCTAATTAATATGCACCTTAATTTTTTGTTCACTTAGTATCTGAGATGTTATGTGCTTGTGCTTCCTTACAACTGATTATGGTGGGTAACCTTCTGTTGTTAGTCTAACTTGATTAATGAAAAATTGAATATTGCTCTAATTATATATGTATGTGTAACACGTACATATTTATTATTCTTGTAATTTGTTAAATCTTAAAATGCTTTTCACAACTAAAATATATTTATTTTTTATTGTTAATAGAGTGGCAGACGAAATGTTGATTTGGATTTGGCATCATCTCATAGAAAAAGAGGTTAGTATTAAGAAAAATATTAATATCTGATTATATTACATAGCTGTTTTTATATCTGATGTATTTAGATTTAATTGTTCTTGAAATATAATTGCCAAAAAATAATTTAGAATCATTTTATCAGAGAGTTAAAATTAAGATCATTTTCTTAAATATATGCCCTTTTAAAATCTTCATGTACTTTGCAAAAAAAATTGCACTTTTTAAAGTCCTTAGGAATTACAAAAACAGTGCATTCCATTGGGAGTGGTGGTGGTTATGTACACAATTTCCCATGTTTTAACTTACTGATAGAGATTGTATAGCTTAATTTTTATACTTTTATTAGTGAATTATAATTATGCATAATAGTGGTATTGTTACATATTTATACTTGCACATGATACAACAATATAGTTAGTTTGGTAATGCTGTAATTTAAATAGTATTACAGTACTACTCTTTGCCCCTTTCGCTTTGCATACATAATAATATACATTAAAACAGAAAGTTTCTAGTTTTTTCTCTTTTGACTTCTTAATATAAAGCATGCAATAGATGAACTGATGATTAAAAAAAAAAAAAAAGAAACTTTTCCACGAGAAAAAACTTAGTGTTAGCAAGAAGAAACTCTATCTTGATGACATTCTTAATTCATTTATGCAAATAGAGGAAAAGAACAGTTTTAGGTAATATAAATCTGAGGATAACTAAAAACTCTTTTAAGTATTATTCTCTGTTAGCTAGGACTTTTATTTAAAACTATTTATACTGTGGTTGTGCAAATGTGAAATGTTAAAACTTGCCACAAGTGGCAGTTTACTAAAAGCTTATAAAGAAAACATGTTTTCCATGATATTAAATCTTTTGTATTTCAAAATAAAGTCCTCTTACAGCTTCCCTGGCAGCACATTGTTAGGTTTCTACCCCATGGGGGTAGGGGGAAGGAGAGAGAGAAAAGGAAAATTGAGGAATGAGGGAAAGAAACCAATTTTTTTCATTTTTGTGTATGTAACTTAGAAGAAAAGATGTTACCTCTGAAGATTAAAATTGGGCAATATTTTATATTTAATTCTAACCATAATACGGAGAATAATTTTTCCAAAATGTTAGGAATAGTAAGAACCAGAGTTGGTGCTAGTCTTCTGAGATTGTAATATATCAAAGCTCCTGGGTTTCTAAAAAAAATTACTACATATTTTTGATAACAGAGAAATTAGATTAATGTAATATACAATATGCACTTTATTATTTTTTAACTCTGAAAATTGACACTTCACTTGATTTAGGAATTAAATTTTTAAAACAACATTTTCTAATTTTGTTTAGCTCAGGTGACTGTGACTAAAAGTTCCATGTTATATTAAAAATGCATATCATTGGGGCTGGGGTTATGGCGCAGTGGTAGCGTGCTTACCTAGCACGCAGGAGGCACTGGGTTCGATCTTCAGCACCACATAAAAATAAAATAAAGATATTGTGTCCACCTACAACTAAAAAATAAATATTAAAAAAAATGCATATCATTTGATAGTAGAGAGAAAATGGTTGCAGACTTACTACCATAAGGAATCTAACCTGTAATTTAAGAGTGTCCTTATTAGTCATATTTATACTTCTAAGTGGTAGTCTATGGTAGTGGTAGTCTAAATTTATTCTTTGCTCTTGAATCTTTTTAAATTTTTTTATTAGTTGTTTATGGACCTTTATTTTATTTATTTTTATGTGGTGCTGAGAATCGAACCCAGTGCCTCACACATGCTAGGCAAGTGCTCTACCACTGAGTCACAACCCAGCCCCACTCTTGAATCTTTGTAATACTTATGGAAATATAAATTTTGAGATTTAATCCCTGTTAACCATATCAGCATGTAGCAAAGTAATATTTTTTGAATAAGCATAGTGGCATTTTTTAAAATTTTTTTCTTTTTTGAAGATGGACAGAATACTTTTATTTTTTTAAAAAATTTTATGTGGTGCTGCTGAAGATCGAACCCAGTGCCTCACACGTGCTAGGCAAGTGCTCTGTCACTGAGCTATAGCCCCAGCCCCCACAAAGTAGCATTTTTATCTTAAGTATAGCCTAAGTAATTTGAATGTGCATAACTTAGGAGGAAGGAATATAACATTTTTAAACCACTATCCTAGAGTTTCTGCCTGTTCACATCTTAAAACAATTACCTAAAACAATATGTAACCTCATTATAGTTCTAAATAGATATAAATAAATAAGCCATTAATTTCAGTAATTCATCTAATTTTTAGTCCACCGTCTTCAAAAAGCTCAAGGTGGTATCAGTACCTATGCACTTGTTGGAATTTGACTTTATTTTGCTGATAACAGGCAAATAGAGGACTGCATGGAAAAGTTCTTTTTTTTTTTCTTTTCTTCTCTTAAATACCCATTTAGGAAGTTATAATGGGGACTATGTATATTTTCAGTGTATCACTTAACGTGATACCAGTTTATTGTAGTAATCATCCCATTTTAATATTCCTCCAAAAAAATTTGCTGATGATTTTGATACTAAGAACAGGTAAAAGTTGAAGCCCTATTTTAGAAAGGTTAGTAAAAATAGTTACTTTTTCAATTTTACAGAATCCTAGAATTTATAGATTAAACAATGAAAATGTACACTGTACCTTTTCTTTTTCTTATTATAATGAATTTCTTTTAAAAAATTTTTTGTTGTTGTTGATAGGCCTTTAATTTATTTATTATATGTGGTGCTGAGAATTGAACCCAGTGCCTCACATATGCTAGGCAAGTACTCCACTACTGAGCTACATTATAGGGCTACTATAATGAATTTCTTTCTTTTAAAAAATTAACATTGAAAATACATTGAGAAGGCTATATTTTCAAAGGAATTTAAAAAATCTTGTATATTTAATGATTGCATTTTGGCCATAGTAGTTTGTTTTTGATTTTGATTTTTGTATTTTTTGGTTTTTGTTTGTTTGTTTTTGCTTTCAAATGGTGGTAAAATAAACCATTCTGATTTTATTTTTTATTTTTACTATGGATCAGACACCCAAGGCATAATAAGCCTATCTTCAGTTGAGCAAATGAACCTGCCATGTCTGAGAACTGATTGGGGCCAAACTATTAGGTGTTCTAATTCTTGCTTGAGCATGAAAAGGACAGATATCTGTCCAAATGAGAATTCTTCCAATATTTTAAGGAAGAAATGTAAAAAATTTTTCCTCACATAGCTTATGTATTTATTAATCTCAGTGGTCCCAACTTAACTAAAACACTGATAAAAAGAATAGGAGAGAAATGACAAGGTTTAATTGTGTCTTATTTATTGAAATTAAATGGGTGTATAAATGACAGTGCTTATATGAATTTTTTTAGCTGCTCTTATCATGCTTCTAAAACCTCCTTGAAAGGAGTTTAAAGGGACCGTATTTTCAGTATTTGACATTGGGGACACTAAGATTTGTGTTATTAAACAATGACTGCATTAAACAATGACTGCATCCTTTTTCACCTCTCACTCCAGCTAGCTTATCAACCAAGAAAGCAAATGAAGCCACAGAGCAATGTGAGCAAATACTTTCAGCTCAATTACCTTGCTCGGCCTTTTAGAGGCATCAACACTAAATTCTAGACCAGGTGCCCATAGTCCCAGATATCTGAAACAAGAGGATGGCTTGAAGCCTGGGAGTTTCAGGCCAGTGAGGACAATGTAGTAGTATTTCTTCTGCCTAATACCTCTGAGTCAAAGTAAATTCACATTTATTAAAGCCTTATAAACTACTTTCTATATGCCAGGTATTATTCTAAATGCACTGAACTTATAAACTCATTTAATTTTCATGAAAGCCTATCAAAGTTATTGACAGAATTTGACAAATTATGTTGGTACTTTAATTCTTAAGAGATTTGCTGCTGTTGTGTAGAACTGAGCTGATTCTTCACAGAAATACATACCTTTATGCAGATACTTGATTTTAGTTTTCATATTTAAGCTGAAGCTGTGAAATGAAAAATGGTGGGATATAAAAGCAATAATTTAAGACACATTATTAGAAATCTTCTAAGTTAAAGTATGGTTTGATTTTCCCCCCAGGTCTTTACATATATAAATATAATAGTGTAAAGATTTTATTGCTAAAATAATACTAGAAACATTTATCAACATATGCGTGTTTCGTGGTAAAACATTTATGGGTGAAATGCTATTTTATCTATGCATTTCAAATTAGATTATCTAAAGAAGAGGAAATGTACATATTATCTCCTGTATCAAATTTCTCCTTTTGTCTTCTGATTCTTGTGTGGTAGTGTATTTACTCCTTTTTGGCCAGTTGAGCCCCAGAAAAAAGAAGATCTTCAAGCAAGTACATGATGGCATGTTTAATTTTTTTCCCCTTTTAGCTTGCCTACATATTTTATGGTTTATAAAGTATGTATTGCAGCTCTGCCATGTTCATTTTGAAAATTCCATTTAAGAACCAAAGTTGTAAGGACAAGTAAACAATCTAAAAAATTTCTTGTTGGACCTTATATTTTCATGTAGACTCTGAATTAATATTAAGTAAGGATTGGGCTTAGTCTCAATTACTGTGTAGAAGCTTTTGATATGCTTTTTAGATACAATATTTTCTATATTCAGATAAAACAATAAAGAACGGAAGAACTAGGTGCATGTATGACTGCACATATGGTGTGACTACATCATGTACAACCAGAGAAATGAAAAGTTGTACTACATTTGTGTACAGCAATCTGCTGTCATGTATACCTAATTAGAATAAATAAATTGAAAAAAAGAACAAACCAAAATTAATACATTATTATACTTTTTTTAATATTAAAATTCCTTCCCATTTCCATACTTCCAAGTTTTTGTGTTTCAGAGTATTTCCAATGTCAGACTTAATATTTTGGCAGGAATTGTTTTCTTTATCCCAATGCTTTTGTATGGTATCTTTCCTGTTCTTTCTTATATTTTATTCATACGGAGTTTTAATTGAGTCATGCACCTAATAAATTTCATTCTCTGAATTAAGGGCCACCTAGTAGACCAAGTCTGGCCTTCCACCTGTTTTTGTAAACCAGGGACATAGCTATAGTCATTGGTCTATGTGTTATCTGTGATTGCTTTCACACTGCAAGGGCAGAGTTGACTAGTTAAGACAGAGACCTTGTGGCTCACAAAGCCTAAAATGTTTATTATCTGACCCTTTACAGAAAAAGTTTGCTGTCCCTTGCTTTAAATTACAGAGAAGATTTAGTTTTGTATACAGCCAGCTATTCCATAGAATATTTTGGTATATATAAAAGCAATTCACTATTGATAGATCGATTGAACCTTTATGGAGCTAAGCAATTGGAATTTCCATGGATCAGTGATTTGTGAGTTGTTTAGTAATAGGAATGTAAGTCCTGCACAGTGGTGCATGCCTATAATCTCAGCTACTCGGGAGGCTGAGGCAGGAGAATCTCAAGTTTAAGGGCAGGAAGCAACTTAGTGAGACTCTGCATCCAAAAAAAGCGGGGTGGCGCCCAAGGACATAGCTCCTGGCAGAGTTCTCCTAGGTTGAATTCCTAGTACCACGAAAACAAAACCCCCAGGAATATGAAAGACAGTCTTTCATAGAATTAATAAGTTAGTAATATCAGAAGATCAGTTTCTTTTAGCCTATTTCCTTGATTGAGAAAACAGGACTAGATGGTTTTTAAGGTGTCTTTTGCTTCTGTAGTTCCAATGTTAGCTGAAATGTTAGCTCATTTTACATTGTTTTTGTTTTGAAAAGTATCTTGTAAATATTGAAAAACAAAATAATCTTGTTCTGAAATGTATTACTTAATAAAACAAGCTCAGTACAAAGAACCCCAAACTGTCCTTTGTACATTAAGGCTAAATATTGCTTTTGAGTTTGGGGAGCTTAAAAAAATGAAAAATGAATATTTCTTTTTAAAAAAATATTGGCCTCTGCTTTATTTAAAAATATTTTAGTATATTATACACCTGTGGCATTATTGTATTTTTGTTCCTTTCTATGTTTTATGAAAGACTGTTTAACTCATGTAATTTGGAAAAATCTTCAGATTAATTGTTATTTTTATGTTCAGTAAAACTGAAACTTAAACATTTTTAATCCCTAAGAAGTCTTGCTAAAGCATCTAAGGCAGTAAAACCATACATTCTTTCCCATTCTAAATAATTTTGTTACTATATATATAATAGTGGCTTTATAATATTACCTCCCTGTTAGGATTTTCTGTATCTGATATTGAAATCCTAAGATTTAGTGGTTTTCAATACAGTAATTCAAAAATGATATTGTACATTCAATATCATGTTAGCTTATTTTCTCTCTGGACATTAATATGATTAAGTAGTCATCTTTCTAAACTTTTCCATCTAGTATTGTAACAAACATAGTTTTTTCATAAATATTTTATTGGGTACCTTAAAATGAATTCCTAGTTTCAAAAGTAGTATATTCACATTATAGGATATTATATAGTAGTCAAACAGATGAACACTGACTACATAGAGTAATTTGGATGAATGTTAGCAATATTATATTGAACAAAAAGATTATGTCCAAAAAGATTACATAAAAGGATACCTTTTTTTAGCAAGGAAAAAAACAACTAAAGTAAACATTCATCTTAGAAGTACATAAAAATAAAATTCAAAACAGTAAAAGCAAGAGAATGATAAACCTAGGCTTCAGGGAAAAAAAAATTAGGAGGAGATAGGAGGAGTTTTTTTGTGGAAGAAATAAATAGATACAAATTATTGTCAGTTTTCTAGTTATGTTCTCAAGTGTTATACATAAATATATAAGTACAAAAGTGGGCCATGCATGGACCATTGATGAGAGTATCTCATGAACCAAGGATTACAATGAATCAAATTCATGTATCTGAGATTAATTAAAGACAAAGGTATGCAAGAATTGGACATTTGTACATATTTATTTTAAAGCAAATCTTAGTATATGACTTAGATAGTTGCTCTTGTGTTTAAACATGTTAACATTTTGATGTCTAATGTAATGATTTTAGCTTTAAAAATGCCCATTGGCAAAACTAATGGTATTATATTTAGCAACTATTATGATGTCACTTGGTAGTTTTATGTAGGTATCAGATTATAGTAAATCTCACACATTCTTGTTTGTGAAACTTTGCTTCCTCTATATAGGAGTTTCACAACCTGCAGTAGATATGCACATGAAATAGTCAGTGAGTGTCCCTTATGTTAATGAAACCTAAAGGGTGATGTTTATGTCTCCCTGTTGTGTAAGTTTACTTGCCCTTCTGTATTCATTTTTTGGTAATGTTTCATTGCAGATATGTAGACATTTTGTGCAGTCTTAACTTTTGCAATGATAATGTTAAGTTAGATGAAATCCTATTTCAAATAGATTTTATCAGCAGTGTCCTAAGTGCACAGTTCCTGATCTGGTTTAATACTGCAGAGCCTTTTAAGTTAAGCATTATGAGAGCAGCTTCTGCCTTTCTTTTTCTTGTGGCAGCGTGTTGCTAAAGCGCTTTTAGAGATAGCAGTACATCAACAGGGCTTTCCCTTTATTTTCTTACATTGCTCTAGTTTTTGTTTGTTGTTTTTTCCAAAGCATTTTACTCAGATTCATTTAATGCATGCAAGTATTCAAACATGAGTATCCATTTTTCACCAGTTGGTATGGTAGCAGCACTCAGACCTCATCTAGTTTCAGAATGTATGCTTTAGTTGATCGCCATTGATCCATGTTTGTTGTTTGTTTATAGGTCCTATGCATAGTCAGTTGGAATCCCTGAGTGACTCTTGGGCTCGCCTGAAACATAGCAGAGACTGGTTGTACAACTCCTCTTACTCCTTCGAGTCTGATTTTGACCTTACCAAGTCTTTGGGAGTTCACACACTGATTGAAAATGTTGTAAGCTTTGTAAGTGGAGATGTGGGGAATGCCCCAGGTTTTAAAGAGCCAGAGGAAAGTATGTCTACAAGTCCTCAGGCCTCCATCATTGCAATGGAACAACAGCAGTTAAGGGCAGAAGTAAGTCTTTGATAATTACTCCTCATAAGAGACTCTGGAAACTTACTGAACCACTGAGTATACACTTCTAGGAAAAACTTTTCTTTTTCTATTCCTACCTGTCCCTTTCATTCACCTAATTTTTTTTTTTTTTAAATAGGGATGAACCTAGGGACACTGTACTACTAAGCTACATCCCAGCCTTTTTATTGTTTGTTTTAAGATAGAATCTTGTGAAGTTGCTGAGGCTGGCCTTAACCTTGTGATTCTTGTACCTCAGCCTCCCAAGTTGCTGGGATTATAAGCATGTCCCACCATGCCCAATGTCTCATCTGAGCCTTTTGATGTCCTTTTTTAACTAAAAAAAAAAATCAGTGTTTTCTTCAAACTGGGCAAAAGTGCATTTTTAAAGTTGTCATCTCCTAGAATAAGATACTCTAATCATAAGTCTTCACTGGTCTCCTAGAAACTAGGGTGAAATTGGCTGGTGACCATAGGGACTTGCCACTCATAGCTTCCATTTTTATTTTTATTTTTATTTTCTGGTACCGGGGATTGAACTCCGGGGTACTCAACCTCTGAACCACATCCTCAGCCCTATTTTGTGTTTTATGTAGAGACAGGGTCTCACTGAGTTGCTTAGTGCCTCGCCGTTGCTGAGGTTGGCCTTGAACTCGCGATTTTCCTGTCTTAGCCTCCCAAAGTGCTGGGATTACAGGCATGTGCCCCGTGCCTGGCTCATAGCTTCCATTTTTAACCCATTTGTTCTATTTAAATTAGACCTCTAGTTTATATTAGAACCCCATAATAATTGTTACAGACAAAATCCACTGATGACTGGTAAAATTAGTGAGGAAAACTTGAATGTTTTGTAGATACAAAGTACCCCCTCACATGAATATTTATTAATTATTGTGGTTTTGACTTATCCACAGATTCTTTGATATTCCTTCTTCTACTAAATAGAGATTTAGTCCTCCACCCCACTGCTTGAGGGTGGGATGGATTTAGTGACTCTTTTCTAACAAAAAGTATGGGAAGAGAAAAAAGGAACTTTACATTGCAGAAACCTGGAAGACAGCACCTTAACTAAGTAGTCAGGATCTATATCTCCAAGCCTGCATGTGGTGGCACATACCTGTAATCCCTGTGACTCAGAAGGCTGAGGCAGAAGGATTACAAGTTTGAGGCCAGCCTCAGCAACTTAGTGAGGCCTTTAAGCAACTTAGTGAGAACTTATCTCAAAATAAAAAATAAAAAGATCTGGGAATGTGGATCAGGTTAAGCACCCCTGGGTTCAATCTCCAATACAAAACTGTAAAAAATAAACAAAAAGAGCTGGAGAGTGTAGCTCAGTGGTAGAGCACCCCTGGGTTCAATCCATCCCCTCCCCAAATATTTCTAACACCAGAAAGAAGTCGCTTTGGTATCATGTACCCTTGATATAAAATGAGAACATTTTAACTCTGTGGTTTTCTTGCCCCAAATCCCTAACTCTAGTCTAGATTACATGAATGAAAAATGAGGGAAAGCTAAATTTAGGGTCATCCTATAAGATACAGGGTCAGTACTTCCAAACTGTCAAGGTCGTGGAAAATGAGACTGTCATAGACTAATGGAATCTTAAGAGGACATGATAGCTAAGTGCAATGTGATATTCAAGAATGGATCCTGGAACAGAAAAGTAACATTAGGGGAAACTGAAATCTAAATAAAGTCTGTGCTTTAATTAATAGTATTATACCAATATTAATTTTGAAGTTTTGATAAATGTACCATAGTTATGTAGAGTATTAGAAATACAGGGAACAAGGGGAGGATATACAGGAATTCTTACAACTCTTCTACATATCTAAAGTTATTTCAAGATAGAGTTTTTAATTTTGTTTTAAAAAGTGGGAGAGGCTGATTGACTACTGTGGTGTATAGTCCAGTAGAATGTAGGGAAAATAGAGGCAAAAGTTCAAGAGAACCACAGAGAAATCATTCAGAAATACTTTTAATTCTTGAGCTAAGGAAATGCTCATTCTGTATAACCTTGTTATTACCTCCTTTACCTATTCTAATAATACTACCTTATAGTTTTGAAACCTTCACATATATCTCCTGGGTTTAATCCCTGCACCAAAACAACCAACCAACCACTCAAATCTACTACTCTTCCCATTATACCTTGCAGTCTCTTTTATATTGAAGTGTGTTTATAGAATTTTTAGAGATATCTTGATTAAAGAAAAAACAGTAATAAATGATTTATATTATTACTAGGAAATGTCAGACTTTTCTTTGTGCTAAATAACATGTTGTCTATGGCAAACAATTCTTTTATGTCTGAATTCAAGAAAGATCTCTAAAATATATTCTTTTCCTCAAGCTTCGTTTGGAGGCACTTCACCAGATCCTTGTTCTGTTGTCTGGGATGGAGGAAAAAGGTAGCATCTTGCTGGTAGGAAGCAGGTCGAATTCAGGCTTTCAGTCGTCCACACTGCTCACGTCTGTGAGATTACAGTTTCTAGCAGGGTGTTTTGGTTTAGGCACTGTTGGACACACAGGAGCCAAAGGAGAGAGTGGCCGCTTGCATCACTATCAGGTAGGTGACCCTTTACAATGTATTCAAATTTTACATGAAACTTTGTGGTACTTATAATTGAGATTTAAAAAATATATTTTAAATTACTTTTTAAGATATCTCATTGGTTTAAATAGAGTGTTTGGGATTAAGTGAGCCGTATTACTATTGTACTTTTGGGTCCTTTGCCAGCTCAATTTCATTAATCTTTAGCAGAGTGGATGGAATTAGATCTAAGTTGAGATAGGAGTTAGAGTTTGGGAAGATGGGTTTCAATAGTTTACATTTTAGATTTGATTTTTTTTCCTAGTTTCTCTGATTCCTTTTATAGTTTTTAAAAAATGTTATCTTTATGCCATAGAGGGGGAAATTGCTTTGTGAGAAAGGAGAAGGATTTTACAGAATCAAGAATTAGCAGGCATTGCCAGGTGTGGTGGTGCATGCCTGTAATTCTGGTGACTCAAGAGGCTGAGCCAAGAGGATCACAAGTTTGAGGCCAGCCTCAGCAATTTAGCAAGGCTCTGAGCAAAAAATAAAAAGGGCTGGGGACATGGCTCAGTGGTTAAGTGCCCTCGGATTCAATCCCTGGTACTGCCCCCCAAGAAAAAATAATTAGCAAGCATTTAAAATTCGATTTATTATAAACCTTTCATATACTGAAATATAGTAAGTAATTAAAACCACTATAGGACCCTAGCATAGACCTGGAATAAACATTATTACTTTTTGATGTAAAAAGATATTCTTGTGAATATAAAACATGAATCTTTATGTGTAATTCAGGATGGGATCAGAGCAGCTAAGAGAAATATTCAGATTGAAATCCAGGTGGCTGTGCATAAGATTTATCAACAGTTGTCTGCTACCCTGGAGAGAGCCTTGCAAGCAAATAAGCATCACATTGGTGAGTAACTTAAATATAAGATGCAAAGATCTATTTTGGCCTGAGGTATGGTAGGTAGTTATGGTCTCTATTTTAAGTTTAACATTAGTAGACTGACATTAGAAAATAAATATTTGAAAATGTAATAGTATTTTATATTACTATTTACATATTGGAAAAAAATTATTTTAGTAAATGCTTTATTTCAAAGGAGATTCTCAACTGTCTCTCTCTCTCTCTCTCTTTTTTAGAAGCCCAGCAGCGTCTCCTTTTAGTTACAGTATTTGCCCTGAGTGTTCATTATCAACCAGTGGATGTTTCTTTGGCAATTTCCACTGGTCTGCTAAATGTATTATCACAGTTATGTGGCACAGACACCATGTTAGGACAGCCCTTGCAGTTGTTGCCAAAGACAGGTGTTTCCCAGCTTAGCACAGCTTTGAAAGTGGCCAGTACAAGGTTGCTCCAAATTCTAGCCATCACTACAGGGTAAGTATTAAAATGTCTTGGTAGTATTATATGGAGCCTTGACTTTCCACATTTTTCACAATGTTTACCATTCTGTATTCTTACCACTTATTTTTTCTGTTTATTTCTTGTAGGACCTATGCTGATAAACTAAGCCCCAAGGTAGTTCAATCCTTGTTGGATCTACTCTGTAGTCAGTTGAAGAATTTGTTGTCCCAAACTGGTGTACTACTTATGGCCTCTTTTGGGGAAGATGAAGAAGAGGGTGAAGAAGAAGAAAAAAAAGTTGATTCCAATGGAGAAACTGAGAAGAAAGATTTCAGAGGTATCATAAGCCTTTTTCTCTGTGATTACTTAACAGATATTAATTGAATCTTCATTGTGTGCATGTGACAAGAATGTAGATGTCCTTCCATTGTGGAGCATGTAAAGATTTTTATTTGTTCATTTTTTAAACTCCTTTTCTCTCCAAATATGTATGATGTAGATGAGTTTCTGATTGAACCTCCTCCTATACTTAGAGTTTGTTCACTCTGATGTTGCAGCCTACTGCCCTTACACTAGGTTTAACCTTTCCTTGGCTGGGTGGGCTCTAGGATCTAGATTTATAGTGACCAATTTCCTCCAGTTTATATATTGTCTAGTAGGAGATGGTGGGGGATTGTGGGTGGGGGAATAGACTCAATGTTTTCTTATCGTTGACCCTGACACAGTCACTCACCACAGTCCTAGCCTAAATGGTCTCTTGGGATTAAGGGTTTGATACTGGGTCCTGGGTTATGATTAGAGGAGATTGTTTTCCTTCTAGACTTCTCTGTTCTCTAGCCACTAACAGAATTCTTCAACATGTTTGCTGACATCATTTACTCACAGTTTCATAGCAAACACTATTTTTAGAACTTATGTATGACATACATCATTTATATAACTAAAGGAGTAAAGGTCTAAAATTGTCGTTTATTCAAAAACGATTATGAACCTACCATGTCTCATTACCACAACAACTCTGGGAGCCCTTAGAATCCTTTTTTTTATTTTTTAAAAACTGTACTTTGGTTTGAACCCAGGGTCTCAAACATGCTAGGCAAATGCTCTACCATGGAGCTATAGCCCCAGCCCTTATTTTATTTTGAGATAGGGTCTTGCTAAGATCCCCAGACTGGCTGCAAACTTGCAATCCTCCTGAGTACCTAGGATTACAGGTGTGTGCCATTGTTCCTGGCTTCCTTAAAGTCTTTTCTAGATTAGATGGATAGATAGAGGGAAGCAGCCAGTTAGTTAACCATTCTGTGCTCCAATTCTATCAATTGTCAAGTAAGGTTAATTATAGAACCTCTCTGAAGATTGCTGTGAGGATTAAATAACCTAATACATGAAAAGCAGTGTCTGGCACATAGTGAAAGATCAATGGGTCTTAATATAAATATTGGAATATTATAATAAATAATATTAGAAATTAAATAAACATGCTATTTAAATAATTAATATTGTTGTTGATTTCTGGGCAGATAGAAAGAGGACATACCCTTGGGATACAAAATGGTAAAACCATGTCTCTTGCCTTCATGGACTTTCCAGGGTAAGGAGGGAGGCAAGCATGTTAACAGATAATTACAGTGTATTATAAGATATTCAAAGGAAATATCTAAATCTCAGAAGTCAGAGTGTAAGAGGATATTAAAGATTAAAGACCAGTTTTTTAGTTTCAAAGGCTAAAAGCAGCAGCAAGTTCCTTTTTCTGTTGATATACAGTTACAGTCCTTACACAAAGAACTATGAGAAAGTGAAAGCAAGGTTTTCCTGCCATCACCTGCTTTCCTGACATCCAGTGGCAGAGAAAGGGTTGTTAAGGTAACAGGTTCTCACCACTCTGTGCTAAATCCTGCACAAGAGGTTATGCAGTTACTTCTCAGCCTATTAGGCCTACACAAAACTGGAGCCTTCTATGTCCAATAAAGAGATAAACAATTGTTTTGTGACTAAATCTTGGTGTATGTAACAGAGTTCATGTCCATTCCTCTTAGTTATCCTAGAGAGAAGGCCATTGGATCCTTTCTTACTTTTAGAGACAACTGGGAATAAGACTGACTCTAGTGTGCATTCAGGCAGGCTGCCCAGGTGTTAATAAGCCTTAGTCTTTCTAAATGAAATAATTAAATGAAAGGTATATTCTTCATTTCAAATGTAGTATTGACACTGAAACAAATTATATCATCAGAATTTATTGACCAGCTTTATATTTAAGGTCTCCAGGCTTATGTTTTATTCCAGAAATACTTGCTGGGGATGGGAGGTAGACTGCAGATCTCATACAAGGGATTTTCTCAGGGACCTCTGCTGAGAGAGAAGTCTTCATGAAAGAGGTAGCTTTTGAACTGGATCTTGAAAGAATGTGTTGGAACAAGCTTGGAGTGAGATATGTGGATAACCGGGGCAGGTTAATATTTTTGCATTCTACAAACTGTTATAAAAAATATTCACTTATCATTTGGGTAAAGAAGAGGCAGGGTACTATGTGGAGGAAACATAGAGAAGGAGTTCGTAGGTTTTTTCCCCCTGTAATTGTCCTCAGCACTTTAATCCTGTCATACCTACCTCAGCAAAACGGAATTTCTTCTACTAGTTGGATGCATCTTCCCATGAGGCTAGTTTACTAATCTTTTGCTCCTTGGCAAGAGTCTCCCCTCTATGATAAGTGACTTGTCAGTGTGTTCTTTAATTCACCATGTCAGAATCTTCCTGAAAGTTTTATGCATATATATATATATATTACATATTATACATATTGTATGTATAAGTGAAATGTATATTTTATATATATTCTTATCTTCATATTGTTTTAATTTTCTATATTTTATTGTTACAATTTTCCATGTTTTATTGTCCCTTGGGGATGGCCATTCTGGGCAGCTTCCTCAGTGGCATGCTTCTGATCCTCTCTGTGTGACACTTTGACGATCTGAGAAAGTGTGAAACGTATTGTGTGATAAGGTGATATGGCATGATACAGGAAGAGAAGATAGTTTTCTGTGGCTTCAAAGTGCCTAGGGTAAAGGGAAACTGTGAGGAGTGACAAAGGAGAGACTTGTGCTAATGCTCTGGAGAAACCGAGAAGATTGGTTGTTGAAGGCAAGACTGTGTGAAAGGTCTTTTTTGGGGGGTACTGGGGATTGAACTCAGGGGCACTCGACCACTGAGCCACATCCCCAGCCCTGTTTTGTGTTTTATGTAGAGACAGGGTCTCACTGAGTTACTTATTGCCTCGCTGTTGCTGAGGCTTTGAACTCACGATTCTCCAGTCTCAGACTACCAAAGTGCTAGGCGTGCGCCACCTCGCCTGGCTGAAAGGTCTTAATAGAGTTTGCTCTCAGGCAGACTAGACTGAGGCCTAGGAATGTGTTTCTTTGTAGAATGTGAGAGCAGAAAATCTTTAAGATGTGATTCTTAATTTGATTGGGGAAGGGAATCAAGATTTTTTTGAAAGTGTAATTAAATTTGTAAACTTCCTAATCAGTGCGCACATGCACGTGACTTTTCATACAAATTTAGGGAATTCACAGATTATCATTCTCAAAATTTTCTCCAGCTGAACTCTAGACTTGGGTAGGGAACCATTGTTTTGTATAGTACCACTTTTTAAAAAATGGGCAAAGCAAGTACATATGCACATTCTAACATGCTCGTTTTTTTGTACACTGATGTAAACCTGGATTGTGATTCAGATTTGATTGATATTAGTGCAATCCAAATACAAGCTCTGTGAGATATGACTATTTCCAGTTAACTTACGGTTATAACATAAACTTGTTTCTTCACTTTTCAGCTGCTCTTAGGAAGCAACATGCAGCGGAACTGCATCTAGGGGATTTCTTAGTTTTTCTTCGAAGAGTTGTATCTTCAAAAGCAATTCAATCAAAAATGGCTTCCCCAAAGTGGACAGAGGTGCTTCTAAATATAGCATCTCAGAAGTGTTCTTCAGGTATCTGTCCCTGGCTTGTGTATTTTTATGTATCATATGTGTCTTATTAAGAGAATGGCAGACTTTGACAACATTGGACACTCAACCTTGATTTTAGAGCTTTTCATTCTCATTTGATTGAAAGAAAGCTCCAATTTCAGGTGTAAAAATTGGTAGAAAATTAATATTAAAAAGTGGCACTGGAGAAAATTGTGGATTTAATCTAGGAAGCTTGATTTTATTTGTTCAGATGATAATATAGTCTAAAAATAAGTGGTGAACATTCTGTTTAATAGATAATTTGGTATAGGTTCTGATCTCATTTTTTGGATCTGTCCATTTTATCCTGATGTGATTTCAGTTGCCTTGATTATGCCTTCTGAATGTTTGATATCTATGATAGTTCTATATAATAAGTTTACTTCCTAGTTCTTAGTCTAAAAGTCTGGTCTGCTTACATAGATTATTGACAGTCATTTCCTAATCTGATTTGTTTTTTGATTGTGATAAAGTATGCATAAATATAAAATTTACCATTTTGATCATTTAAATGCACAATCCAGTGACATTAAATATATTAGCAGTTTTGTACAACTATCACCACTCTTCATTTCCAGAACTTTTTTATTATCCTTAGTGTTTTAAATATGCTAAAACATAATATAATGAATGGTCCACAATATGTGTTATTTTATATGTTATTTTATATTCTCACTATAGATTTTCTTAATTAGCATAATTTACAACAGCTTTTTTTCCTTTAATAAGGTGAAGCTTATATTGTTAAATCTTGAAGCATAAAGAAAACTCATATTCATTTAATTTAAACTGATTTTATTATAGTTATGTGAATTTTTTAAAGCACATATTTATGTATCAGTATGCCATCTGTATTTTGGTTGTCTTTAGAAAAGTACAAACTGCTTACTCCCCATTAACTTAAGCAATCTCTGTGAAACACTCAAAGCATGAACTAGGGAGAGGCAGTGAGAGGGTACAAATAAGCACAAATTTTAGACAGTCACAGACATGTTTAAAATTCTGCCTCTACTTGGCAAATTATTATATTCTGTGATCCTATTTCCTCATCAGTAAAATTGGACTACAGTTTAGGGTCTATGAGGATTAATGGGGTTAAAGTGTGAGAAATGTATAGTATAGGATATTGCCAGGCATGAGTGGTTATTATAGTGCTTTTCTCACGTGTGTGTGTGTGTTTGTGTGTGTGTATACACATATACATACATGCATGTGCATATATTGAAGCATAAACATGATATTTATATGCATTAATGGGTATAGTATGGGTTCAGAATTCATGTGATGACAGGTTGAAGTGAAGTTCATTCCACTTATAAGTGCTTAGCAGCCTCAGGAATTTTTTTCAAGAAGTTCATTTTAACTTTGAATTTAAGTCACATTATAATAAGCAACATCTTTTCTTCTTCCAGGTATTCCTTTAGTTGGTAACTTAAGAACAAGGCTCCTTGCACTTCATGTTCTTGAAGCTGTGCTACCAGCTTGTGAATCTGGTGTAGAAGATGACCAAATGGCCCAGGTTTCTATTTTTAAAGTTAATAGAAGATATTTTACATGTCTGCAACATTATTTACCAAAATCTAAACTTGTATATAGCCTTTCTAGTTATAAATGTGTCCTTTATTCAGTAGCATAACTTTCACTTTTAACATTGCTTGCTCTGTTATTTCACTTTCAAGGAAGAGACAAAGAAACTAAGTTATGGGGTGTGAGAAGTAGAGGGATTAGGAATACTTTCAACATCAAAAGGAAAGAACAGTCTATGGAATTTCTTGCTAGGTTGGGCCTTCAGAGAGAGAAATGTGTGAGGTTGTATAGCCTTATCAGAGATCTATATATAATAAGGCAACATAAAGGCTATGGAACCTACTTTCTAGGGTCTCAGTGATCTTTCTAAAAATATATGTTTAACTTATAACCATCAAAAACAGATGCTAGACATTGGTATAAATAAACTATACACAACTTAATATTACAGTTACATCTTTTCTAAAAATACTTAAAATTACTCCTTATAAATTTCATTATCCTTTTTCCTTCAATAAAACAGGTTGTTGAGCGCCTGTTTTCTCTTCTATCGGATTGTATGTGGGAGACTCCCATTGCTCAGGCCAAACATGCTATTCAGATAAAGGAAAAAGAAGAAGAAATAAAATCACAGGTAAGTGATGCTTTCAAAAAGGTGTTTTTAGATGGCACAAGTGTCACCTGTCACCTGTCTCTGGTGCAAAGTCTTCTATGGGACCTTGTTCTATTAGTTATTCCATTTTCTCTTTCTGTATTCTTTCTCTTTCTCTACTTGTTCCTTGTCCTCATTTTATAACCATGCCTATCTTTCATTCCCACCCTCCCAAATCATATTTTTTTATCCATGAAGCTTTCTTTATCTTCTCTCTTGTCCTTCACTAGTAAGCTTTCACAACTTCCTTGCTTATTATCTCTTCAACTCAACTGTTTATATTGCCACCATATGCAGAAATTAAATGACAAAGATAAGATTAATTGCTAAATACATATAAAATTGTTCCTTAGTATTCGTAGGGAGTTAGCTTTAGGATCTCCCAAGGATGCAAAAATCAGTCGATGCTCAAGTCTTTATATAAAATAGTGTGGTATTTGCATATAGCCTGTGCATATCCTCCCCTATACTTTAAATTATCTCTAGATTATTTCTAATACCTAATACTATGTAAATACTATGTAAATAGTTATTATGTTATATTGTTTAGGGAATGATGACAAGCAAAAGAGTCTATCCATGTTCAGTATAGATAATTTTTGTTTAAAAAAATTTTAATCTGTGGTTAGTTGGATTTATGGATACAGAGCATGGAATATAGAGGTCCTACTGTATGTTTCTTTGTTCCCATTTTGCTTGACCTCTAGAAACTGTTGTTGCCAAAGCACTGCTTTTTCAGAATTTGAACATACCTTCCACCAAGTCTTGGTTCCCTCTGGAAGTAACTCTTCTTTGGTGGCACTTTGACCTTGCCTTTATACCAAAATGTTGGTGTTCCTCAGAATTTAATCCTTAGCTTCACCATCAGTCTTCTTCATACTCATGACCACTTTCTCCTTTATGCATTGCTTTCCAAACTTAAATGCAAGCCCACTGTCTCCCCAAAAGTTTTCCCCTTTTTTTCCCTCTCCCACTTGTTTTGTGATGATACTGTTATTCACCTTGTTTTCCAAACCTATATTCCTGGTAGTTCTAGATTCTCCTAATGTCTCTATCCATGTAGCCACTAAGCTCCATTGATTTTACCTCCTAAATAGCTATTGAGTCCACACAACTAAATCTTTCCTTAGTTTTCATTATTCCATAGTTTTTCTGTTTTCTCCCCCACCCCTCAATCTCAGTTCAGTGGCCTCTTATTTTCCCTTATTGGTTCTTCTTTTATTTAATCTGAATTTTGTAGTATCTCAAGGCCTAGTCCTATGATCCATTCTTTTTCTCAAGTATCACTCTCATTTCTTTTTTTATATACAAAGAAAACTTATTTGGACCCATATGCCATTGATTCCCAAATTTTTATTTCCAATTCTGGTACTTTCCCTGAATTCTAGACTTATATACCCATCTTCTATTTGTCTCACCACTTTATTGATAGTCTAATAGCTATCTCATACCCAGTGCATCAGAATTATCATTCTTAGTTCCATCATATCCTACGCCTTCCCTAGGTTTCCTCATCTTCTAGTTAATATCTGAACTAAAAAACTCAGTCATCCTTGATTCCTCTATTACCCTTTACCTTTTCTGTATTTGTATAATCTTCAGGCTTTTCTGTTGGCTCCCCTTTAAAATATAACTTGAACTTACCAATGTCCTCACCTTTTCTGTCATTTTCCTATTTCAAGGCTCTGTGATTTCTGGCCTGGATCATACAATATAGCCTCCTAACTGGTCTGCTTCCATTGTTTCTTTCTATAGTCCATTCTTCACACAGGATCCAAAACAATCTTTTGAAATTGCGAATCAGAGCATATTTCTCCTCTGTTTAAAATACTCCAATGATTTTTCATCATTTTTAGGATAAAATCTAAAACTTCTTTCTTTTCCCTTTGCTAAATGCACTCTGAACAACTTTTCCTTCTTCCTTTTCCATGAGCACACAAAACTTGTTCTTTCCTTGGGGCTTTAAACTGGATATTCCCTCTAGATATATTTCAGAAACATCATTCAGTTTTCAACTGTAATTATCACTTCTTTAGGGAATCCTTTCCTAATCAATATAGAGTAGTTGTCACACATTCTTTGTCACATTACCTGTGTTAAGTTCAATGTAGACCTTAGTACCTATTTTTTCCCTCCTTTTTCTAAGGTATAAATTCTATGAGAGCAGAGGTTTTGTCTGTTACCTTATTATATGCTGCAAATATAGAGGACCTGATAGGGTGCCCAGCACAGAGGAGATACTTAATAAATGCTTATTTGAATCAATTTAGGCTCTCCCTACTTCCTACCTGAACTCTTGTAGCAATTCCCCGATTGGTCTCTTTGCCTTCATCTTACACACTCCTGCTAAAATGATGTTGATAAAGTACTGATCTGATTACAGATCCCTATGTAAGTCATCTGTGCTATAGAATAAAGTTCAAACTTAATGTGACTTACACAGGCCTTCCATGATTTTGTTCCTTCTCTTTCTGGGCTTGTTTTCTGCCATTCTCATCTTCTTCTCATCTTGTAGACATTCCACTTTGCTTGCAATGACTTTAAATCACTGAATTCTGTGATACCTACATGCCTTGGCACATTCTGCTTACACTGCCTGAAGAGCCTTTCTGTCCTTTGATCATCTGCTTAAGGCCTTTTAAGGCCTTTTTTTTTTTTATATTGGGGATTGAACATGGGTTCTTTACCACTGAGCTACATTCCCAGCCTTTTAAATTTTTTATGGTAAAACAGGGTCTCACTAAGTTGCTTAAGGCCTCACTAAATTGCAGAGGCTACTTTGAACTCAGAATCTTCCTGTCTCAGCCTCCTGAATTTCTGGAATTATAGGCATGCAACATCACACCCAGCACTTAATGCCTTTTCATCATTGAGGACTCAACTCAGAAGTCACCCTCCTTTTTTTTTTTTTTAATATTTTTTAGTTGTTGATGACCTTTATTATTATTTATTTATTTATATGTAGTGCTGAGGATCGAACTCAGTGCCTCGCACATGCTAGTCAAGCACTCTACCACTGAGCCACAACCTCAGCCCAGAAGTCACCCTTCTTTGAATGCTCACCTTTCCTAAGTGGCTAGACACTTACACATTTATGTTTCTACTATACCTATCATGTAACTTCTATTATTTTCTTACTGCAATACTTACATCATTTGTCTCTCTGTCCCCTAGTTGGACAATAACCTCTTAATTGGCAGGAACACGTCCTTGCACAGTAACTGATAATTGGTAGATAATAAGTATTTGTGGCATAAGAGAGCCACAGAATATAGTAGAGATCTGGTTTACTCCAGAATACTGAACCAGTTTCCTTTCCTGTAGAAGCAAGGAGAATTGGAGGAAGAAGATGAGAATCTTCCTATACAAGAAGTATCTTTTGACCCAGAGAAAGCTCAGTGTTGCCTAGTGGAAAATGGACAGATTTTAACTCATGGCAGTGGAGGAAAAGGGTATGGATTGGCATCAACTGGAGTAACTTCTGGATGCTATCAGTGGAAGGTGCGTAGAATTTTAAGTAGTTGTTAGTATTTTGTCTTTTGGTCCCTTTTCCCCAAGATCTTAAAAGAAAAAAGTTTCTATTCAGCTCCTTAGCCCATTTATTGATTGGATTGTTTGGTTTTTTGGTGTTAAGTTTTTTGAGTTCTTTAATATTCTGGAGATCAGTGCTCTATCTGATGTGCGTGTGGCAAAAATTTGGCCCCAGAATGCAGGCTGTCTATTCACCTCATTGATTGTTTCTTTTGCTGAGAAAAAGCTTTTTAGTTTAAATCCATCCCATTTATTGATTAAAAAAACAAACAATCAATAAATGGGCTAAGGAGCTGAATAGAAACTTCTCAGAAGAAGATATACAATCAGTAAACAAATATATGAAGAAATGTTCAACATCTCTAGCAATTAGAGAAATACAATTAAAAACTACTCTAAGATTTCATCTCACCCCAGTCAGAATGGCACCTATCCAAAATACAAACAACAATAAGTGCTGGCGAGGATGTGGGGAAAAGGCACACTCAGACATTGTTGTGGGACTGCAGACTGGTGCAATCTATCTGGAAAGCAGTATGGAGATTCCTTAAAAAACTTGGAATGAAACCATCATTTGACTCAGCCATCCCACTCCTCTGTCTATACCCAGACGACTTAAAAGCAGCATTCCACAGTGACATAGCCACTTCAGTGTTTATAGCAGCACAATTCACAATTGCTAAACTTTGGAAGCAACCTAGATGCCCTTCAATAGATGAATGGATAAAGAAATTGTGGTATATATACACAGTAGAATATTACTCAGCACTTATTTTAGTAAATAAAATAAAATTATGGCATTTGCAGGTAAATGGATGGAATTGGAGATCATGCTAAGTGAAGTAAGCCAAGCCCAAAAAACCAAAGGCCGAATGTTCTTTCTGATTAGTGGATGCTGATACATAAGGGGGGTAGGAGTGGGGAACATGGGAGAAATGGAGGAACTTTGGATGGAGTGGTGGGAGGTGGGAGAGAGGAGAAGGAATGTGAATAGCGAAAATGGTTGAATGAGATGGACATCACTACCCTTGGTGCATGAATGAAGACACAAATGGTGTGACTCTATCTTGTTTGCAACCAGAGAGATGGAAAATTGAGCTCTATATATGTACTATGACTTGAAATGTTCTTAAATAAATAAATAAATTTATTTTTTAAAAAATCCATGGAAAGACTTTCAAATTGCTTTGTAAATGATGTTCTCAATATTTAAGACATTATCATAAATGGAAACTGAATGAAGGATTTACATAGACAAACTCTACTGTTTTTGTAACTCTTTTCTAATTCTAAAACTATCCTAAAATTTTAAAGAATAAGTGATTTAAAAATCATGATATATCCTAGCAGTGAAAATGCAGCAGTGTATGTGATCGGTTTTAAAAATCCATGTGGTATCATCCTTAAGTTTTTTTGTTTTTTTGTTTTTTGGTACTGGAGATTGAACTCAAGGGCACTCGACCACTGAGCCACATCCCCAGCCCTATTTTGTGTTTTATGTAGAGACAGGGTCTCACTGAGTTGCTTAGTGCCTTGCCATTGCTGAGGCCGGCTTTGAACTCGCGATTCTCCTGTCTCAGCCTCCCTAAGTACTGGGATTACAGGCTTGCACCACCACACCCGGCTTCATCCTTAAGTTTTTATATTAACTTTGGTTTATTTTTTATGACAGAATTTGTTGTTGTTGTACTGAGGCTGAAGCCCAGGGCCTCACACATGCTAGGCAGGTTATCTACCACATTTGCTGTGTCCCATTTAGTAATTACAACTTTAATATTTTTCATTCATTTTTTATTTTCATGTAAAACTTTTCCTCAGGAGAGTTGAATGCAAGAAAGACTAAAAGATTTTCATGTAAAAACATTTTTATACAATTTAAACAGAAAGGTCAGGAATTGGCCAGGAGAAAATCCCAATTAAATTTTTTTTTCAAGATAAGTTTTCAAAATTTTTTACTTCTTTTCATCCTGATCATTAATCTAATGAGCAGCCTAGGAAAGATCAGATTCTTCCTAAGGCCAGTTTCATTTAAATAAACTAATTTATTTAAATTAGGTATTGAGTATTAGGAGAAAGATAAGGGATGCCAAATCAAACCATCAATGTGTTGTTTCACATTGTAACTAATTCAGAAAGCTGAACAGAGTAAGTGAAAAGCAGCAGGACCTCACCAACAAGGGATTGAAAATCCAGTCTCTTTAGAACAGAGGGTGAGGGCTGGGCGTGGTGTCCCACGTTACAAGACAGTGATGTGTCTCATTATGAGAGGGTGTAATACCAGTAGCTCAGGAGGCTGAAGAAGCCAGCCTCAGCAATTTATTGAGGCCCTAAGCAACTTAGCGAGACCCTATCTTAAAATAAAAAATTAAAAAGGGCTAAGGATGTGGCTCAGTGGTTATGTACCCCTGGGTTCAATCCTTGGTACCAAAAAAAAAAGAGAGAGTAGAATATTACTCCTTGTAGTTTCCCATACTCCAACTTGCAGCTTTTGGTAGGAATCTCAAGTTAGGTATGTAATCAGTCTTCGTATCTGAAAAATATAGCCAAATCAAAAGCTCAAATTTAGATAATCCCATGTCTAAACAAGCCCTTTCTCATAGATGTCTAAAAGAGACATTGACAGTCCAGCCAGCATTCATGATGTTTTCATAGTATAAGGACCTACAGAAGAGTGTCTTAAATCTGCATTGATCCCAGAATTTAAGTTTTGTTTATAGAGTGTATACTTTTTTTTGATTGAGTGCAGCTCATATTGGACTGAATCAGCCCATAGAAGACAGCATCAGTTTTCAGCTTAGAATCAGGTCTAGGCTATTAGAACATATGAGTTCAGGATTCCAAAAAGCCAGTAACTATTGTGGGCAACAATCAAGCCTAGATGCTGTAGGAACAGACATCTTTGTGTTAAGTCCAGGTAATCAGCCAAGCTTTCCTGAGTAAGCACTTTTTGCTTGTCAGTCTTAAAATTCAAATTGACCAGTACAAAATACGTACTTCAGGCCAGAAAATCATCAGCCTTTATGAGTCAGACATCTGATTTTACAAAACTCATCAGCAACTAAAATCTGCTTTTAAAACTCTTAAAGTATGTCTACATATCTCCATTTGGAGTTTGCCTCTTTTTATTTTATCTCCCTTTTTCCAGGGACTCCAATGGGAAAAAGAGCAAAAAATAATCAGTTACGGACACATGTTTTGTTTTTGATACACACACAATTTAAATTTCAATTCATCCACTGGTGGCAAAACAAACAAACAAACAAAAAAAAAAAACCAAGGAAGTTGTATCCCACTAATCTATTTTTCTTTTGCAACTTTCCCTATTCAGAATCATCCTTAGCTTTTTGAAGGTTGAAGACCAATATTCTGTATCCATTTTTATCAAATATCCAGAAATATGATGAAAGCAGCTATTTAAAATTTTTTTCCCTCCTTACATCTTAAGTTCACTCAAATCCTAGCAGTAAATTCAGCATTTACAACATTAATTGGTGGGGAAAGAGAAGTTGTTGTAGCAGTAGCTGCAGGAGGCCAAAGAAAATAGCTGGAGTGTTTCTTTTCCTTTTTTCTCTAGTCTAAAGCTTTGCTCCAGCTCTGGGAACTGATAGAACCTTTTCTCCTCCAACTTGGAGTAAAGAGCATTACATACTTCTAGTATTTTTGATTTATTCAAAGCTCACTTTCAGAGTTTTTTTAATCCTTTCCCCTCCCACTGAGAAGAGAGCAATTACAAGCTAATTTTCCAAAGCCCATTTCTGGGAATGTTTGGACCCTTTCTTTTCTGGTAGAGAAAACAACACAAATTCACCTGAGTTGTTGTTTATTCTTAACTTTAGCTAGCAAGGCCAAAAGCAGCTAGGGAACTACCCAACCAGATGTGGTTGGACCTATCATTTTGAAATTCTTTTTTTTTTTTAAATATTTTTTTTAGTTGTATGCAATATCTTTTTTATTTTTTTTATTTTTATGTGGTGCTGAGGATCGAACCCGGTGACTTACGCATGCAAGGCAAGCGCTCTACCACTGAGCCACCGCCCCAGCCCTCATTTTGAGATTCTTTAGGTAACTTACCTTTCACAACAAATCAGCACCTCATCTGCTTTTCATACAATGTGTAACTCCATAGCCACTCAGGCACTAGAATTTGTTTTTTTCCTACTCCTTCTCTTTATTTTTCCCAAATAATGTTCTAACTCTATTATTTTGAGGGTTATTCTAGTAATCTCGCTGCTATCACTGTGTCAAAGGTCCCCAAGACCACCTTCACATTCAGACATTCACTAGGAGGCTTCATAAGATTTAGCATGTAGTTGTTGTTATGATTGAGATGTAATATAAAGATGTAGTAAGAATATGTAGCCTTATGATAAGGGAAGGGAAAGACAGGCGCGGTATGGAAGAATACGCGTGCTGGCTTCTTTATGTTCTGTCCCTCTCATAAGCACAGTGTTTCCTCAGCAACAAAAATGCAGCAAGCCACAAGTATGTGAAGTTTCAAAGGAATTCCTTTAGAGACTCAGAGCCCAAGGTTTTTCTGAGTACATTCGTGTACCAAAA
Source organism: Xerus rutilus (assembly GCA_028644305.1). Lineage (NCBI taxonomy): Eukaryota > Metazoa > Chordata > Mammalia > Rodentia > Sciuridae > Xerus > Xerus rutilus. The sequence continues at coordinate 96,652,498 of CM053401.1, read as the reverse complement.
TTCCAGACTCCCAGAAGGAAAGCTGATGTTTGTGTAAACTACATTTTTTTTTCAAATGTTCTAGGTCAGTTAGCCACCTTATCACTTAGAAAAGTTTTGTTTTAGTGTAGGAAACTGTTTACTGGTTGATTTCACAGATACTAGCCAAGGATCGCTGTTGCAGGCAGGCCTTTTTATTTATTTATTTATTTTTCTTTTTAGTTATCATAACAGTAAAATGTATTTTGGCAGAATATTCATATGTAAAGTATGACTTATTATATTAGGTTCCCACTCTTGTGGTCATACATAATGTGGACTACACACATGATGTAGTGTATACAAATACAAGGATGGGAAAGTTATGAACAATTAAGTCTCCTGTCTTTCCTACTCCCCTCCCCCACTCCCTTCCCTTTGTTACCCTTTGTCCAGTCTAATCTATTTCTATTATTCCCCTCCCCAACATCCCTTGTTTTGGGTTAGCATCCACAAATCAGAAAGAACATTGGGCCTTTGTTTTTTGGAGATTGGCTTATTTCACTTAGCATGATATTCTGTAGTTCAATTCATTTACTGGCAAATATCATAATTTCATTCTACTTTATGGCTGAGTAATATTCCATTGCTTATGTATACTACATTTTCTTTATCCATTCATCCATTGAAGGACACCTAGTTTGTTTCCATAGGTGATTGTGAGTTGAGCTGCTATAAACATGGATGTGGCTGAATTACTGTAGTGTGCTGTTTTTAAGTCTTTTGGGTGTATAAAAAAAAGTTCAACATCTCTAACAATTAGAGAAATGGAAATTAAAACTATGCTGAGATTTCACCTCACTCCAGTCAGAATGGCAGTTATAAAGAATACAAGTAACAATAAATATTGGTGAGAATGTAGGGGAAAAGGTAGTTTTATACATTGTTGGTGGGACTGCAAATTGTTGCAATCACTATGGAAAACAGTATGGAGATTCTTTAGAAAACTTGGAATGGAACCACCATTTGACCCAGGCAGGCCTTTTAAAATATAACAGTTTTAGGTCAGCTATATGAACTCTTTTCTGAACAGAAGTGTGCTTGAAAGTAGTTTTAAAATCCATGTGTAATGAATTGAACCTTTCCATTAATTTTCTGGACTTGACATACTTCCTCAGGATCATAATTAAGTTGTAAGCTAAAATTGTGTATCTTAAATGTTATTGGTACTCAAAGGCTATTTTAAACATTCTTCAAGGTAAAGAATGAATTTCCTTTAAAATCTTAATAAACTGATGAAGTTATTTCATTTTTATGTTATTTCTAATAGACTGAAAAGAAAGTTAACATGTTCCCATAAATGTATAAATATTATTTATAAACATAATCTCCCAGTATTGGTTTATGCAGTTAATAGCATATATATATTTTTTTTAGTACTGATGAATATTATAATATTTATTTTAGTTTTACATCGTGAAGGAAAACAGAGGTAATGAAGGCACATGTGTCGGAGTTTCTCGTTGGCCAGTACATGACTTTAACCACCGCACCACCTCAGATATGTGGCTCTATAGGGCCTACAGTGGTAACCTCTACCACAATGGAGAACAGACACTGACGTTGTCCAGCTTTACTCAAGGAGATTTCATTACCTGTGTATTAGACATGGAAGCCAGGACTATTTCCTTTGGGAAAAATGGAGAGGTACTGAAACCTACTCAAAAACTTTTTTTCCTTTAAATTTACAGCTAATTGTGCAAGTGCTAACTATCTAGTTTATAGATTATCCACCTTCTTCCTCCTTTTCTTTAACACTTTCTGGTTCTTATAATACTTACAAGCACCAAACTAAAAACAGAAATGTGTTAAATCCCAGTAAGATTTTTGAAACAAGTGAATAAATTAGAATAATTTATTATATGTGGAATTTCCTTGGTAGTTGTGATTCGGCTGTGGTAACTTTTGTTCTGTTTTATAAGGCTTTGTATTTTAATGTGGCTAGATGTTACCAATTAAAAAATATTTTTGTTTCCTTGTTCTTTCCCTCACTTCTGTCACACTCTAGGAACCTAAATTAGCTTTTGAAGATGTGGATGCAGCAGAGTTGTACCCATGTGTAATGTTCTATAGTAGCAACCCAGGTGAAAAGGTAATGAAGTCTCAAAACCTTTATATTTAAGCATAAAGGATATTTGTTGTTTTTTATTAAAGTTTTTAGCATCAGATAGATTTTATAAGTATAAATAATCTATTTGTCATTGAAAGTAACTGACCCATATAATTCATTCTTCTAGAAGAAGGTTAGCTACTTTTAAAATTTTCTTTACTCTACATTAAGGCACAATTTGATATTCTAGTTGTTTGAATATAGTGAACCAAATTTCAAATTTATGTGCACCTATGGTAATTATAGGAACTAGATTAGGGATAATGTGGGTCATTGACAATTATGGACACAAGAGGAAATGTAGAAATAATCTTAAATGTGGTAGGATGCCACTAGCTGAGTGATAGAAATTCCAGTTATGATGGAGAGCTACCTTTTATTCATTCATCTGAGGGAGCTCTAAAACCTTAATTTGAAACTTGGGAGAACACTATTAAAAGTGATCCCTTCTGACTGAAACCTTTTTATTCTCCTCATCTCAAACCTAGACAGAGATAAACCTTTTTTTTGGTCTCCCTATACAGGTAGATGATTTTTTTTTCCTGCTCTATCCTTTCACTATAGGATGTAGGATGTAGTGTGATTTAGGTCTACTCTCAAGAATTTCTAGTTATTTTATAGTAATAAGTTTGCAAGTTAGATCATATATAGTTTCTCCTTACAGGAAGTGTTAGACTTGGTAGACCCTAACCATGAAAGTTACTTTTTATTCTGTGATTTAAAATATATTTTAAAATAATTTACATTTAAGATATTAAATTAAATATTAATTTACATTTAAAATTTAATTTAATTAAATTAAAAATTAAATTTCCATGCATTATGATTTAAAACTAGCTATTTGCAAGACAGGGAATCTACTTCTTGAACAGCAAGGCAATAAAAACTGAACTGGAGATGAAGTAAACAGGCCTACCAGTGCCTGATATTATCCCTTCCCCTGGTGATATTCTTTTAGCCCAAAATCGGTTCTGGCATGTTCTGCTTAGAATTATGGTCTGGTGCTTTCCAGTAGCAATGAACCTTGAAAAAATTCATAGAACCTTAGATTATGTAACAATCAGTTTATTCTATTTGGAAGGATTTTCTGATAAGCATCAGAATCTCTGAGGAAAAGAATACTAATAATAGTTAACATTTCTTTTTTAATATTTACAGTATACCTGGCACTGTACTGATGAGCACTTTATGTGCATAGGTTCATTTTATTGGTTGGTTGATTGAATGATTGGTTGTGGTACTGAGGATTGAATCCAGGGACACACTACCACTGAGCTACATTTCCAGCCCTATTTACTTACTTATTTATTTACTTATTTATTTTCAATATTTTTTAATTGGAGATGGACACAATATCTTTATTTATTTATTTTCATGTGGTGCTAAGGATCGATCCCAGTGCCTCACACATGCAAGGCAAGAGCTGTACCACTGAGCTACAATCCCAGCCCCAGCCCTTTTTATTTTATTTTGAGATAGGATCTTGCTGATTTGTCCAGGGTGACCTTGAACTTGCTATCCTCCTGCCTTAGCCACCTGAGTCACTGGGATTATAGGCATGCACTACCATGGCCAGCTCCTTTAATTTTTAAAATAGTGTAGGAGTACTATTATTAGTGCCCTTTTTTTTTCAGATGTAAAAGCTAAGGCTTAAAGAGATTAAATAATTTCCCAAGATTATGCACAATTATGAACTGAAGTCTTGCTCTTCTCTTCCAATTTGCAGTGTATGTCCAGATTCGAACTATCCCAGTTGTAAAGATTTAAAATTTTATCTTTGTTCCCCTTGAACAATGTAAGATGATTCCAGGACACATTATTATTCTGGAGTCTTAAGAATGAGAGCTAGTGTATACTAGTTTTTTTGGGATAGTCACATATCTTTTGAGTGGTCCTAACAGGTCTGTAACTCATGGGCTACAAGAGGTTTAAATGACAGGACAGATTATTCCAGAGTACCATACTGTTAGTCATTTCAGTAGGTCTGCAACATTTCCTCACTCACTCTTTGTTGGGGGCCAGTTGGTATATTACATGTGTAGCAGGTGATTAAACACCAGTTCAACATGTGATTCAATGTGCTAGAACTTATAGTTACTAACAGTTAAGGAGACCTATTGATATCATACATGTTCCACCCTTTTTTCTTTTATATAGGTGAAAATTTGTGATATGCAGATGAGAGGCACACCACGGGACTTACTACCAGGAGACCCCATTTGTAGTCCAGTAGCAGCAGTGCTAGCTGAGGCCACTATTCAACTTATCCGTATCCTTCACCGAACAGACCGTTGGACTTACTGCATTAACAAAAAAATGATGGAAAGGCTACATAAAATTAAGATATGTATTAAAGAGTCAGGTCAGAAGCTAAAGAAAAGCCGCTCGGTTCAGAGCCGAGAGGAAAATGAAATGAGAGAGGAGAAGGAGAACAAAGAGGAAGAGAAAGGTAAACATAATAGACATGGCCTTGCTGACCTCTCAGAGCCACAGCTGAGGACTCTTTGCATAGAGGTGTGGCCAGTTCTGGCAGTGATAGGAGGAGTTGATGCTGGTCTTAGAGTTGGAGGTCGGTGTGTTCACAAGCAAACTGGGCGCCATGCCACGCTGCTGGGAGTGGTCAAAGAGGGTAGCACGTCTGCCAAGGTCCAATGGGATGAAGCAGAAATTACCATCAGGTATGATCTGTTGAGTTACACTTTTAGCAAATGAGTATTTAATAATGAAATGGGCCTTTCCCCATGAACAGTAAGTAATTAATGTATTTTAGATGAGCTGCCAGTTAACTTTTTTTTTTTTTTTTGGTATCGGCGATTGAACTCATGGGTACTCGATCACTGAGCCACATCCCCAGCCCTATTTTGTGTTTTATGTAGAGACAGGGTCTCACTGAGTTGCTTAGCGCCTCACCGTTTCTGAGGCTGGCTTTGAACTCAAGATTCTCTGGTCTTAGCCTCCCAAAGTGCTGGGATTATAGGCATGCGCCACCCCACCTGGCTGCCAGTTAACATTTTAAAATATTTTTTTCCATACAGCTAGCTGTCAGTACTATGATTTCATAAAGGAAAAATTTCCAAACCCATGTTCTTTGAAATACTAGTGATTCATCAAATACATAGAATTTTGCTGGGCACTGTGATGCATGCCTATCATCCCAGTGACTTGAAAGATTGAGGCAGAAGGATGGCAAGTTTGAGGTCAGCCTCAGCAATTTAGCAAGACTGTCTCAAAACAGGGTGTAGCTCAGTGGTAGAGCACCCCTAGGTTAAATCCCCAGTAATAATAATAATAATAATAATAATAATAATAATTAATAATAATAATGATAAGAAGAAGACGACGACGACGACGAAAAAGAAGAAACAACAGCAGCATAGTTTTTTGTTTTATTTTGTTTGGTGAAGAAATGGTAGTCAGGGCTGGGGCTGTAGCTCAGTGGTAGAGCGCTTGCCTAGCATGCGTGAGGCACTGGGTTCAATCCTCAGCACCACATACAAACAATAAATGAATAAAATAAAGATCCATCAACAACTAAAAAAAATTAAAAAAAAAAAAAAGAAAGAAATGGTAGTCTTCCTAAATTGAGATTGAACTGGAATCCTCCTTTTTGTTTTTCATTTGGTTTCTTGCTTTTTGTGGTGACGGATGGAGTATAGGAAATCAAACCAGGGCCTTGTGCTTGCTATGAAACGCTGTACAATTGAACTACATCCAGTCTAGTTTCCTGCTTTTGGATCATTTCTATTATACTGGGATAGTAAAAAGCCACCTAGCTGATCTGTTGATTTTATTTTGTTAGAAGGGATTTGAGTATAGGATGGGAATATTTGAATGACTAGAATTTCATTTTGGATTATCTTTGATTTAAAGTATTCTTGTTCTGCCCCTGCTTTTTTAAAGCACTTACTTCTATTCCCTCAATGTGTCACATTTCTAATAGATATAAAAATTCCATTTATTTGATACAAGCTGACTACTTAAAAGCATTTATGTGTTTGCATTCAGGTAGAATTGGAAACTTCATATATTAAAAAAGAAAAATGTTAAGTATCTTTATCCAAAAACTGACTTATTACTCTACATCATTGTATTAGTTGAAAATATGGATTTTGGTTGATAGTATGTAGCTATTCATTGTATTGCCTAATGTGATTCCTATAAAGTTATATGTTAATATGACATAGAACAATATCTAAAACAGTGGTTCTTAGTGTTTAATGGAAGTATCAGTGTTTTAAAATCCAGTGAATGCTATGGACCCACTTAATTGAAAAATATATGTATGTAAATTTTACACACAATTTCAGAGGTTAATGTCCACTTCACTAATCTAAGAAACCAATGATGGTTTTACAAAGTCACACGAAAGTGTCTACCTTTTCTTTTATATTCTTTGCTTTGTTTTAGAAAGGAATTATGATACTTTACTCATATGCATACAGTGAAGTAAAGTAAGTAAATTAGTAAATGAAACAAGTAAGAAAAATGAGGCAGAGGGAAAATAGGATTAGGACAAGATAGAATCACAATTTAGATTAGTACAACAAAACTTTATATGTTTACTAAAACTTTTTGTTTTGTATATTTATAGGATTTTTAAACTTCAGGAATTTCTTGCCAAGTATTAGGAAATATAATTTTGCTTAAATTATAAATTAGAAACATTAATTGAAGACTATAAAGTAAATTTCTTAGTGAAACAAAGTCTACTATGAAGGAGGTTATAAAGAGCTATTACCCACACAATAAACCAGATTTATTTTACAAACTTTCCAAATAGCTTACATCAGACTATATCTGGCTCACCTTCTGTTTTTGGAAGTAGTTACATAGCCACATTCCTTTCTCTAGTATATCAGTGGCTGCTTTTGTACTAAAATGGCACAGTTGAATGCTGGCAACTGAGACCATGTACTCTGCAAGGTCTAGAGTGTGTACTATCTGGCCCTTTATGAGAAGTTTGCAGAATCCTTGATTATATTATATAATAATGAATATTCTCATTTGAAAGCACATGAACATCTCATTGCTTTTGCATGTAGCATCACATCTGTCCATTTTCTCATTATGGACTCATTTTTCTCTTTGTAATGATGTGTTTAGTTTATGTATTCTCTGTATAGTGTACATGATGCATCTTGTTTTGCCTACATTATTTTCTGTACCTTCCTCCTGTCTTTCCCTCACTTGCTTTTTCCTGTGTCATTCTGATCTTTATTAAAGCTTCCCAACTTTTTGGTCGCCTAGTGATACACCATTGTATAATCTGGAGCCCTGTGAACCACTGCCTTTTGATGTGGCGCGATTCCGAGGCTTGACAGCTTCTGTGCTGCTGGACCTAACATATCTAACAGGCATTCATGAAGATATGGGGAAACAGAGCACCAAGCGTCATGAAAAGAAACACCGACATGAGTCTGAAGAGAAAGGGGACATTGATCAGAAACCTGAGAGTGAATCTGCTTTAGATGTGCGAACAGGCTTAACATCTGATGATGTCAAAAGTCAGGGTACTACAAGCTCCAAATCAGAAAATGAAATAGCTTCATTTTCTTTAGATCCAACACTGCCAGCTGTGGAATCCCAACATCAAATAACAGAAGGAAAAAGAAAAAATCACGAACACATGTCCAAAAACCATGACATCGCCCAGTCAGAAATCAGAGCAGTACAGCTGTCTTATCTTTACCTTGGTGCTATGAAATCACTTAGTGCTCTTCTTGGCTGTAGTAAATATGCTGAGCTGTTGTTGATACCAAAAGTCCTAGCTGAAAATGGCCACAACTCAGACTGTGCAAGCTCACCTGTTGTTCATGAAGATGTGGAGATGCGTGCAGCCCTACAGTTCTTGATGCGACACATGGTGAAGCGAGCAGTCATGCGGTCACCGATAAAGAGAGCGTTGGGATTAGCTGATCTAGAACGAGCTCAAGCCATGATTTACAAACTAGTGGTCCATGGGCTTTTGGAAGACCAGTTTGGGGGCAAAATCAAACAAGGTAAGTTACCTGACTCTTAAAAAAAAGCTTTTGTACTGTTGAAATTACTTAAAACTGTTGATGCATTCTGTGATTTTTAAGAACATCTTTTTTTGGCCAAAACAATTTTCACATTGTTTTTCTTTTGTAAGGTAAGCAGTCTTTTTTTTTTTAAAGTTGTTGATGGACCTTTATTTTATTATTTATTTATATGTGGTGCTGAGAATTGAATCCAGTGCCTTACACATGCAGGCACATGCTCTACCACTGAGCCACAACCCCAGCCCAGCAATCCTTTTTTGTTACTTTATTAATAAGCATCAGCCTATATGTAATTTTCTATTTTAAACCTACCTAAGTATTAGAAATATTACTAAGTTATAATTGTTAGGAAATTTTGTAAAACAAATTTAATTTATTGATCTGATTCAAAATATATAATATTCCAATAACTTCTCAGAGCTATTTTAAAGATCACTTTAAAGCCCACAACTTTTATAGACTATATATTATGTGTAAAAAAAAAAAGAAAGAAAAAAGAAAAAAAAACTTTATCTTTTATCCTCCCCTTTGGAAATACTATAAATTCTGAAATAAAAATGAGTTTCATTCAAAAAATGTTTATTGAGTGCATGCTATGTGCCAAGTACTTTTCTAGGTTCCACAAGCAGTGGTGAACAAAGCAAAGTCCTTTGCCTTCATGAAGCTTACTTTGTTCTTTATTGCTTCCCTTTCTACAAGCTTTTCCCCTTCCTTTCCTTTTCACTTACTTCTTTCCTGTCTTTACTTAGTAAATAGAGGTGTGTTATAATCATGTTGCTTATGAAGGAATGTGGCCATTTAGCAAGCCCAATAGAATAAACTGTTCTTCGAGCAACTCCTATTTTGGTTTTTTAGTAGGCTCCCTTACCAGATAAGGGAAAAAATATATACATACATTGTAAATATTTAGACATTTTAACCCCCGTGCGGGAGTCAGACACTGCCCTTTACAGAAAGAAGCAGAATGGGGTGGGAGGTGGGCATTAAGTGTGTTGTTTACAGCACGGAAGTGGCACAGCTAGTAGGAGATCCCAGTTGCAATGACTTCTGCCATCTTGCCCTTTCTCCTCACCACTGATAGAACACACTTTGTCCCCCTGCCCCTATTTTAACTCTTAGGATAATGACTCAAGAGTCATTTTTAAAGCATGGAGCTTTTGCTAGGTATTTCTTCTTCTTGTATCTATATGGTTTATCTTTGCCTATATAGATAAAGATAGGTATCAAAATCAAAGTCCTAAGGAAACACAGTTTAATGATTGGTTATCTTTATAGAATCTCTTGTCAAATCCTAAAACTGAAAGTGAGACTTTTATCTGTTCGTTTTTGAGAGAACTCTTCTCTAAAAACAGAACTGGTTACTTGTAAGGTCTTATTATAGTACTGTCTATAGTGTCTGGAATAATGAGTACAATAGTGAATATAAGGATGTGTATATGTATGGACTTTTTCCTATAAATGTTTTAGAAAATATATTTAGAAACTTTTAAGTAATATTTTTCCACATCCACTGTTATTTTTCAAGAAAACAAATGCTTACTACTTTCTTAACCTTTATCATGGTTGATAGAGATTGATCAACAAGCTGAAGAAGCTGACCATGCCCAGCAGGCACAGACACCTGTTACCACAAGCCCATCAGCCTCAAGCACAACCTCCTTTATGAGCAGCTCTCTTGAGGACACCACAACTGCCACCACTCCAGTCACTGACACAGAAACTGTGCCTGCATCTGAGTCTCCAGGAGTGATGCCACTTAGTCTTCTCAGGTAGAGAAGTTCACCTTTATTGTCTGCTATTCTGATGCCTCTGTTTCAGCAGACATGATTATTTTCTCAATGAATACTGGGCCCAACTGAATCTGAATCCCAGTGTACTGGAGCTAGAAAGAACCTGAGATCATATAGTAAAGCTCATTTAAATGAAGATGGAAATGTTCCTCAGAAGTTTAATAACTTACCTCAAAGTCTCAAAGCCAGTTAGTGGTGGACCCAGGTCTAATCAGCCATGCCACTAATGAGCAAGGGCTCCAATGCTTGAGTGCTCCCTTTATGATGATTCTTTTTTTTTTTTTGACTGAGCTTTGGAATTGTTTTTCCTTCAGAAAGTAAATACTTATGTTTTGAATATTCCAATAAAAAGCTCATATCCATGAAAATACTTTTTCATTTTTCATTTAAGCACAATTATTTATACTTGTACTCTAAGATCAAACAAGTTTATTTTTCAAATGAAAAGGCATGTTTTATGATGTTCCTACTTAAAAGGTTTGTAAATTCCAAATAATGTTTACTTAAATTTAGTTTTGTTTCAGTTTGTCAGATATATACACAAGTGAAAACTTCAGAAAGAAGACCTTTAGGGAGAGACTGTTCTGATCTCTCGTAACTATGGCTTAAGTGAAACAAGGAAAGCAGAATGCTTAGCCTTCCTTTTTAAAATATCTTTTCCCCTTCTTCTTACTTGACAGGTCATTTTTATATCTATTGTGTAGACCAATCTCTTACAGAGTTGAAGAGGGTAATGGTTGTACTTGTAGTGATTCTCAATATTTGGACATGTGTACATTATTTCCTATTTGGATTTTATACGAATAACTATTGCTGTTTTCTCAAAGGCAAATGTTCTCTAGTTACCCAACCACCACTGTACTTCCCACACGTCGTGCACAGACTCCTCCAATATCATCGTTGCCAACCTCTCCTTCTGATGAAGTAGGAAGGAGGCAAAGTTTAACTTCTCCTGATTCACAGTCAGCAAGGCCAGCTAACCGTACAGGTGCGTGTGCTGTCATTTATTTTGATGCCCAAACATCTTGGCATTCCAGATGTATGGACTTTATTATGTGGACATTATATTTTGTCTTTCTCTGAAGGTGAAGCAGTTATTTTAAATGAAAGGGAGACGCACCTATCAAATTGAGTGTCTTCTCTGTTTAGAACTGGATTGAATTGACTTAGAAGATAAATATCATACTACATATCGGTCATATAAGACCTTTCTTCTTTCCTGATATAGGCAATTTTTAGTGCTATAAATTTCCCTCTACACATGCTTTTGCTTCAACTCACGCATTTTGAATTGCTATGTCTTCATTTTCATTTAGTTTCAAGTACTTTCTATTTTACATTTGACATCTTTTTTGACCTCTGGATTATTTGGAAGTGTGTTAGTTTTCAGATATTTAGGGACGTTAGTTCTAGGCATCTTGCTGATTTTGATTCTACTTTTATTGTCATAAAAGAACATATCTTATGTTTTCTTTTTTGTGGTACTAGGGATTGAACCACCAGTATTTGGTGCATGCCAGGCAAGTACTCTACCACTGAAGTACACCCACCCCCACCTAGCCCAAAGGACATATCTTTAGATCCTTTTAAATTTATTAAGAGTTGTTTTATAGCCCAGAGTATGATCTGTTTGGGCAAATATTCCATGTATACTTGGGAAAAATGTGTATTATGCTGTTGAGTGTAATCTTCTATAAATTATTAAGTCAAGTGTTGTCCAAGTTTTCTATATCCTTACTGATTTTTTTTGTATATCCTATCAATTATTGAAAAAATATATAACTGTAATTGTGAATTTGTCCATGTCCTTCTTTGTTTCTCAATTTTTGTATCATGTATTTTAAAGCTCTGTCTTCAGGTCTGTAAAACTTAGGATTTTCATGAATTAATCTCTCTGTTATAATAAAATAACTCTCTTCATCCTTAGTAATATCCCTTACCCCCAAATGTGCTTTCTCTCATATTAATATATCTACTCCTGAATTTTTTCATTTGCTTTGAACCCAGGGGCACTTACCACTGAGCCACATCCCTTTGCTTGCTTTTTAGTTTGAGACAGGGTCTCACTAAGTTACTTAGGGCTCTCACTAAGTTGCTGAGGCTAACCTTGAACTTGTGTTCCTCCTGCCTTAGCCTCCCTCCCTAGTCACTAGAATTACAGGTGTGTATCCAGCCAATCCTGAGGGGTTTTTTGTTTTTGTTTTTAAAATAGTGTTAGAATGGTTTAACTTCTACATACATTTGTGTCTTTGTATTTGAAGTAGTTTTCTTTCTTTTTAAAACATTTATTTATTCTATTTAGATTTACACGATAGCAGAGTGCATTTTGATTCATTGTACACAGATGGAGCACAACTTTTCATTTCTCTGGTTGTATGTAATGTAGAATCACAACATACATGCAGTCATACATAAAGCTAGGGCTATGATGTCCATCATATTTCACCATCTTTACTATTCTCCTGCTTTTCAGATTGGTTGTACCAATTTGCAGTCCCACCAGCAATGTATGAGTGTGCCTTTCCCCCCACAACCTCACCAACACTTATTATTGTTTGTATTCTTGATAATTGCCATTCTGACTGGCATGAGATGAAATCTTAGGGTAGTTTTGACTTGCATTACTCTGATTGCTAGAAATGTTGAACATTTTTTCATATGTCTTGATTGATTGTATATCTTCTTCTGTGAAGTTTCTGTTCAGCTCCTTGGCTCATTTATTTATTGAGTTGTTTGTTTTTTTGGTTTTAAGTTTTTTGAGTTCTTTATATATCCTGGAAATTAGTGCTCTATCAGATGTGCGTGTGGCAAAGACTTGTTCCCAGAGTGTCTGCTCTCTATTCACTTCATTGATTGTTTCTTTTGCTGAGAAGAAGCTTTTTAGTTTGAATCCATCCCATTTATTGATTCTTGATTTTACTTCTTGTGCTATAGGAGTCTTGTTAAGGAAGTAAGGTCTTAATCTGACATGATCAAGATTTGGGCCTTTTTTTTCTATTAGGTGTTGGGTTTCTGGTCTGATTCCCAGGTCCTTGATCCACTTTGAGTTGAATTTTGTGCATGGTGAGAGATAGGGGTTTAGTTTCATTTTGCTGCATATGGATTTCCAGTTTTCCCAGCACCATTTGTTGAACAGGCTATCTTTTCTCCAGTGTATGTGTTTGGCTCCTTTGTCTAGTATAAGATAACTGTATTTAAGTGGGTTCGTCCCTGTGTCTTCTATTGTATGCCATTGGTCTACGTGTCTATTTTGGTGCCAGTACCATGCCATTTTTGTTACTATAGCTTTGTGTAGTATAATTTAAGGCCTGGTATTGTGATGCCTCCTGCTTCACTCTTCTTGCTAAGGATTGCTTTGGCTATTCTTGGTCTCTAATTCTTCCAAATGAATTTTATGATGGCCTTTTCTGTTGCTATAAGGAATGACGTTGGGATTTTAATTGGGATTGCATTGAATCTATATAGCACTTTGGGTAGTATGGCCATTTTAACAATATTGATTCTGCCTATCCAGGAGCATGGGAGATTTTTCCATCTTCTAAGGTCTTCTTCAATTGCTTTCTTCAGTGTCTTGTAGTTTGCATTGTAGAGGTCTTTCTTCTCTTTTGTTAAATTGATTCCCAGGTTTTGTTTTTTTTTTTTTGAGGCTATTGTGAATGGGATTGTTTTTCTAATTTCTCTTTCAAAGGGTTTATCACTGATGTATAGAAATGCAATTGATTTGTGGGTGTTGATTTTATATCCCTCTACTTTGCTGAAATCATTTATTAATTCTAGAAGTTTTCTGGTAGAATTTTTTGGATCCTCTAAGTATAAAATCATGTCATCTGCAAATAATTATAGTTTTGAGTTCTTCTTTTCCTATTCGTATCCCTTTGATTTCTTTCATCTGTCTAATTGCTCTGGCTAGAGTTTCAAGGACTGTGTTGAATAGCAGTGGTGAAAGAGGGCATCCCTGTCTTGTTCCTATTTTTAGAGGGAATGCTTCCAATTTTTCTCCATTTAGGATAATGTTGGCCTTGGGTTTAGCATAGATAGCTTTTACAAAGTTGAAGTATGTTCCTACTGTCCCTAGTTTTTCTAGTGTTTTGAACATAGAAGGTATTTTGTCAAATGCTTTCTCTGCATCAATTGATAAAATCATATGACTCTTATCTTTAAGTCTATTGATGTGATGGATTACATTAATTGATTTCCGTATGTTGAACCAACCTTCCATTCCTGGAATGAACCCCACTTGATCATGGTGCACTATTTTTTTGATATGTTTTTATATGCAATTTGCCAGAATTTTATTGAGAATTTTTGCATCTATGTTCATCAGGGATATTAGTCTGAAGTTTTCTTTCTTTGATGTGTCTCTGTCTAGTTTTGGAATCAGGGTGATACTCGCCTCATAGAATGAGTTTGGAAGGGTTCCCTCCTTTTCTATTTCATGAAATAGTTTGAGGAGTATTGGTATTAATTCTTCTTTGAAGGTCTTGTAGAATTCGGCTAAGACTCCGTCTAGACCTGGGCTTTTCTTGGTTGCAGGCTCTTAATGGTATCTTCTATTTCCTTGCTTGAAATTGATTTGTTTAAGTTGTGTATGACCTCTTGGTTCAATTTGGGTAGGTCATACGCCTCTAGAAATCTGTTGGTGTCTTCAGGGTTTTCTATTTTACTGGAATATAAATTTTCAAAAGAGTTTCTAATTATCCTCTGTATTTCAGTAGTGTCTGTCGTGATATTTCCTTTTTCATCACGATTTTTAGTAATTTGGGTTTTCTCTCTCCTTCTTTTTGTTAGAGTGACTATGGGTTTGTCAATTTTGTTTATTTTTTCAAAGAACCAGCTTTTTGTTTTGTCAGTTTTTTGAATTGTTTCTTTTGTTTCAATTTCTTTGATTTCAGCCCTGATTTTAATTATTTCCTGTCTTCTACTTCTTTTGGTGTTGGTTTGTTCTTCTTTTTCTAAGGCTTTGAGATGAAGAGTCAAGTCATTTATTTGTTGACTTTTACTTCTTTTAATAAATGAGCTTAATGCAATGAACTTTCCTCTTAGCCCTGCCTTCATCGTGTCCCAGAGATTTTGATATGTTGTGTCAGAGTTTTCATTTACCTCTAAGAATTTTTTAATCTCTTCCCTGATGTCTTCTATTACCCATGCTTCATTCAGTAGCATATTAGTTTCCAAGTGTTGGAGTAGTTTCTATTTTTTAATCTGTCATTGATTTGTATATTTATTCCATTGTGGTCAGATAGGATGCAGCGTAGAATCTCTATTTTTTTGTATTTGCTAAGACTGGCTTTGTGACATAACATATGATCTATTTTGGGAAAGGATCCATGTGCTGCTGAGAAAAAAGTGTATTCGCTCGTTGATGGATGGGACACTCTATATATGTCTGTTAAGTCTAAGTTATTGATAGTTTTATTGAGTTCTGTGGTTTCTTTAGGGTTTTTTTGGAAGATCTATCCAGTGGTGAGAGAGTTTTGTTAAAGTCACTAAGTATTATTGTGTTGTGGTCTATTTGATTCTTGTATTTAAGAAGGATTCGTTTGATATACGTAGAAGCCCCATTGTTTGGGGCATAGATATTTATGATTGTTATGGCTTGTTGATGTATGATTCCCTTAGGAAGTATGAAATGTCCTCCTTTATCCCTTTTCACCAGCTTTGGTTTGAAGTCCACTTTATCTGATATGAGGATGGAAACTCCTGCTTGTTTACGGGGTCCATGTGAGTGATACGTTTTTTTTCCCACCCTTTCACTTTCAGTCTGTGGATGTCTTTTCCTATGAGATGAGTCTCTTGAAGACAGCATATTGTTGGGGTTTTTTTAAAAATCCAGTCTGTCAGTCTATGTCTTTTAATTGGTGCATTTAGGCCATTCACATTCAGGGTTTTTTTTTTTTAATATATTTTTAATTGTTGATGGAACTTTATTTTATTCATTTATTATTTATATGTGGTGCTGAGGATCGAACCCAGTGCCTCATGCATGCTAGGCGAGCACGCTACCACTGCGCCATAACCCCAGCCCCACATTCAGGGTATTATTGAAATATGATTTGTAGTCCTGATCATTTTGGTTTATTTTTGGTGTTTACCTTTACTTGGTTTCTCCTTTGATTGTGCCCTCCCCCTTTTTTTAGTGTAGTTTCTCTCTTTGTGTATTTTCATTGTTCGTTGTCATTTTCTCCTCCTGGAATATTTTGCTGAGAATGTTATATAGTGCAGACTTTCTTCCTGAAAATTCTTTTAACTTTTGTTTATCATGGAAGGTTTTTATTTCATCATCAAATCTGAAGCTCAGTTTTGCTGGATATAGGATTCTTGGTGGCATCTATTTTCTTTCAGAGCTTGGTATATGTTGTTCCATGACCTTCTGGTTTTTAGGGTCTGGGTTGAAAAATCTGCTGATATCCGATTTGGTCTCTCCTTATATGTAATCTGATTCCTCTCTTTTGCGGCCTTTAAACTTCTATCCTTATTCTGTATGTTGGGCATTTTCATTATAATGTGCCTTGGTGTAGATCTGTTGAAATTTTGCATATTTGGTGTCCTATAAGCCTCTTGTATTTGATTTTCCAATTCATTTTTCATGTTTGGGAAATTTTTTGATACTATTTCATTGAAGAGATTGTGCATTCCTTTCGTTTGAAATTCTGTGCCTTCTTCTATCCCAATAAATCTTAGATTTGGTCTTGTGATGCTATCCCATAGTTCTTGTGTGTTCTGTTCATGATTTCTTACCATCTTAACTGTATGGTCAAGTTTATTGTCAAGATTGTATATTTTGTCTTCATTATCTGAGATTCTGTCTTCCAGGTGATCTAGTCTGCTGGTGATGCTTTCTGTTGAGTTTTTTATTTGGTTTATGGTTTCCTTTATTTCAAGAATTTCTGATTGTTTTTTTTTTTTTTCACAATCTCTAGCTCTTTCTTAAAGTAATCTTTTGCTACTTGTATTTGCTTTCTTATCTCTTTGTTAGAGTGGTCAATGGTTGCCTTTATTTCCTCTCCTATTTCTTTGTTGGACTGATCAATTTTTGCCTGTTTTTGCTTGCTTATGTCATTCTTTAATTTGCAGATCATTTTAATTATGTACATTCTGAATTCTTTCTCTGACAGTTTATCAACTGTGCTGTCAATGGATTCTATTACTGTGGTATCAAGGTTTTTTGGGGGCACTTTCTTCCCTTGGTTTTTCATGTTGATTATGTATCATTCTTTCTTACCATGTCGATCTGAGGTATTGTGGCTTCTATCCTATAATCTTGTATTGACACTACAGATTACCTGTATCTCACCTTGGAGTTACTTCCAGTCCCCAGCAGGTGTCCCTAGATGGACACTATTGCCACTAAAGTTGGTGGCAGTGGTAGTGGACATACCTCAAGAGTGCAGTGGGAGTGGCCTTGGCTGGATTCCAGTGGAGGTCCCTGAGAGCAGTTTTGGGCCCTCTCTTATACTCCCACATGTCCACAGAAACTCTGGAGCAGAACTGAGGGTGGGCCCAGGCCTCACTTGGGCAGAGTCTCAAGCAAGAGTCTCTGTGTGCGCCTCTTACCATGGATGTGGGCTCCCCTGTGGCTGGTGGCAAGCAGTCTCTAGTATGCCCTTAGCTGGGTCCGCAGAAACTCTGGAGCAGAACTGGGGGCAGGCCCAGGCCTCACTTGGGCCGGGTCTCAGGCAGAGGTCTCTGCAGGGGACTCTTACCATGGGTGTGGGCTCCCCTGTGGGTGGAGGCTAGCAAACTCCAGTCTGCCCTTGGCTGTGCTCCTGTGGAGATCCATGAGGGCAGTTTTGGGCCCTCTGTTGGGTTCCTGCTGTCCCCAGGAACTTTGGAGCGGAACTGGGGTAAAGTAGTTTTCTTGTATACAGCCAGTAATGAGGTCTTCCTTGTAAAATCATCTGCTGTTCTCTACCTTTTAATTGGGCTGTTTAGACCATTTACATTTAATTCAATATTGACATGATTGGTTTTAAATGTACCATCTTTCTGTTTTGTCCCATTTGATCCTTATTCCTTTTTTTCTCCTTTTCTACTTTCAATTACATGAACAGCTTTTTCCATTAATTCATTTTATCTCCTTTGTTGACTAGATAGTTTATTTTGTGTCTTTAGAAATTACTTTTAGGTTTATAGTATATATTTTTAATTCTCCCAGTACCTTTAAATGATATACCACTTAATATAGAGTAAAAAGAATTTTTACAACAGAATGCTTTTATTTCCCCATTGTCAGCATTTATACTTTTGTTTTTATACATTCAAGTTATAAATATAAGCCCCATAATAAATTGTAATTTGCTTTGAATATTCTTTGTTGCTGTACCTTCTGATGCATTACTTTTTCCTTCACTGTCTAATCTGCTGTTAATCTCATGCAGTGTATTTTTTTATTCAGACACTATTTATCTCTAGACATTCGATTTGAGTTTTTTTTCCTTTATTTTTTATGTCTTTTCAACATGCTCAGTCTTTTTTCTACCTTACTGAATTTATGTGTATAGGTGTAACAGTCAGTTCTCATTATTAGCAATAGTCAAGTTCTAGAAAGATACCGTGATCCCTGGCTGAACTATTGCTTTTAGGGAAATACAGGGTTAGTTTCCTGTGAGCTTCCAGTCACATTTTCATCAACCGAGCAATATATAACCTTATTTTATATGTCTTCTTGTTTTAAAGCACAATATTTAATGTGTACTGTTGATGCATTAACATTGAATTCATGGCCAACAACACTTTAACTCAAGCATGAATGAAGATTATCTAATGTTATTTTCTTCGTAGGGCACATTGCACCTTTCTTGTGCTTAGAAACTAGACAATACTTCAGTACTATGCTTAGGGGCTACTTTAATATGTGACATTACCATTAAAGAGTACAAAAATGCAAAAACATATGACATTTAGTAGACATGAAAGGGACATTTGTTACTCTGTGCCCATCCACAAATGACCACAAAAGCACATAAATATTTATTTGGGGGTACAAATAAATGTTATTTAGTAAGCACATTTACAAATAAGGAATCTGCAAATATTGAGGAGTATTTATAATACTTGTCTTTTTTTGGTGGTGAAGGGGAGCTGCTAGGGATTGAACCCAGGGTGCTCTACCACTGAGGTACATTGGCAGCCCTTTTTATGTTTTTTATTTTGAGACAGAGTCTCCCTAAATTGTCTAGGCTGGCTTTGTACCTGTGATCCCTCTGTCTAACTTCTCAAGTCTCTGGGATTATAGGAGTGCACCCCCACACCTAGCTTTAATACCTATCTTAATGTCTTTCTATACTTCTTATTTTTTTAATTAGTTGTTGATAGACCTTTGTTTGATTTATTTATATGTGGTGCTGAGAATCAAACCCGGTGCCTCACACATGCTAGGCAAGCACTCTACCACTGCTCCACAACCCCAGCCCCTCTATATTTTTTCTTAGCACCTATCTCACTTCTGCGTCTGTTTCTAATGTTTTCTTAATCAATTTGAGTTGTATTGTTCTGTTTCTTTGCATATTGGTCGTATTTTTATTGGATAACAGACTTTGTGAATTTTACCCTGTTGGGTGCCAAATATTATGTATGTCTTTAAATATACTTTAACTTTGTTCTGGAATATAATTAGGTTACTTGGAAGCAGTTTGATCCTTTCAAGACTTGCTTTTATGTTTTATTAAGCCCAAGCTTTAGGATGGGCTGACTTTTCCCTACTGCTGAGCCAGTATCTTTTTTAGTAGCCTACCCATTAATGGACTTTTGCATTAAAATGGCTTTTTACTCTGGCTTGTGGTAATATGGACTGTTCCTACCTTATATGAGCTCTAGTTATTAAACTCCTGCTCCCTTTTGGTGGTTCTTTCTCCAGCCTTGGATAGTTTCTGTATCTGGTAAAGCTCAGGAAAAGAAGAGACTGCATATTTCTGGAGCTCTCTTTTCTGTGCTCTCTTTGCCTTATAGCTTTCTCCGTACTGGTCTTGTATCCTGTAACTTCTTGCTAGCTTGGCCTCCCTGAATTATCAACTCTGTCTTCTCAACTCAGAGAGATCACTGTATTTAATTTGGCTTTACCCTTTTTGCACTGCAGTTTGGAAATACTCAAAAGGCAGTAAGCTGACGCAGGTGCACTGTTTGTCTCATTTGTTTCCCTCTTCTCAGAGATCACTGTCCTACCTACCTGTAGTCCAGTTAATATGCTAATTATTAATATGTTTTGTCTAGATTTTTAGTTTAAGGTTGGAGTCTCTGTTCTCGATCACAACAAGAAGCATAATTCCATAGTTATATCAAGACCATTACCATTATAGCAATAGTGATATTTTACCTAGTATCAATATTAGATCACAAGCTAGATTGGTCTAGATCAAGACCAGGCTGATTTTGTGATCCTCATGCCTCCTGAGTTGCTGGGATGTGTACTACCTTACCTGGCCAGTAGTGATATTTTTAAAGAAAAAATAGCAGCCCTCATTTTTTCCTTTCTCTCTTCATTTTCTCTCTCCCTTTCTTCCTTCGTTATTAGGTGGGGCCGAGCTAGGTAGGCATTCATACCAGCATGGATTGGGAGGTAGGTGACATGGCGTCCAATGTGACATGTCAAAGCCTAATTGGGGCGAGGAGTGCTCCTCATGTGTACAAGTGGTCTGGCTTGGAGTGGTGGAATCCAAATGAGATGAGAAAATATTTGGTATCAGAGCCAATGAGGGTGAGGGAGGATATCTACTAGCACTGTCCAGTGAGATGGCCTGGGAGCAATGATGCTTCACTTGCAAAAAGCACAACTAGCACCTATATCTTGTCTTCTAAACACTGTTGTCTACTAAAAGGAGCCCAGATCTTCTGGGAGATATGGTTTATTTTAAGACTGAATGTAAGAGGAACCTGGAATAACTTGTATCAAAAACTAAAAAAATGCTCAGAGAATGGTAGGCACATACCTAAAGGACATAGAAACTGAGTTTTTAAGAGGCTTCAACTGCCAAATTTGAGAAATTGAGGCATCAAAATTAATAATACTATACACAATACCATACTTCTTTCTTCCTATGGAGATAGGAGAAGCCTTGCCTTTGAGTGGAGAACTAACTAATGAATCTAAAAGGAATGATGAAATTAGAATCATCATCATTATAATAATTCAGCCATTAAGTATAAATGGATGCTATTGAGTATACTTAATACTCATAAATGGATATAAATGGATATTATATAATTATATAAATGGATACTTTGATGAGGAGTAGGAAATTCACATTCTTATAATATCTCCACAAACATTCCTTTCAGTTACAAAGGAAAAAAAGGAGTAACTTTGCCTGGGGAAACCTGGCAGATCCCACCTAACTCAAGTAAGCAAACTTACATCACCAGAAGTGAGACAAATTGAGATTGTATATCATTGGCTAGCATGGTGGCACATTCCTATAATCTCAGGACTGAGGCAGGAGAATAACAAGTTTGAGGCCAGCATCAACATCCAGTGAGATCCTGTTTCAAAAGAAAAAAAATAAAATGGACAAGGGATGTAGCTAAGTGGTAAAATGCCCATGTGTTTGATCCCCAGTACCAAAAAAATTAAAAAAAAAAAAAAAAAAAAGAAGAAGAGGAAGAAAGAAATTGTGTATCATGTGTATCATCTAGTAGAATGCAACGAGGAGAAGAAAGCTATGCTTTTGTGGTACTCCTGTCAAACAGTATCACCAAATCTAATCATGAGGAAACATCAACAAACTTAAATTGAGGGACATTATACAAAATAACTGTCCTCTAATCTTTGAAATATCAAAGTGATTGAAGGAAATTGAAGAAACTTGACACTATGTAAAATGCAAAGATCGTCTGATCCTTGGTTAGATCCTATTTTAAAAAAAATTTTATTCTACTTAGGTATACATGATAGCAGAATGCATTTTGATTTATTGTACACAGATGGAGCACTGGTTTCATTTCTCTGGTTGTATGTGATGTAGAATTCTTTGCTATAAAGGACATTACTGGGACATTTGATGATACCAAATGTCCCAGTGGGGTTAGATGATGACACTGTTAATTTCCTACTCTGATGTGCTTATTCAGGAGAATGTCCTTATTTGTAGGAGTTACATATTAACATACTTAGAGGACATAGAACATCAGGCCTGCTACTGACTCTGCATTGGTTCAGTATAAAAAGAGTTCTTTGTACTGTTTTTGTAAATTTCTGTAAGTTTGAAATTTTTTTAAAGAAATTTTCAGCAGGTTTATTTTATATTACTAGCAGATTTATTTGTTTGAAAACCCTTATATTGCTATAATAAGCTTACTCACATTAACATGTTTTAGTAGAGCAAGGTATTAAGTTTGGACATTTCCAGGAAATTGGAGACTTAGGCTATTGTGAGAACACATTTTACTAATGGTATATAATGACATTTAGGCCTTTACTTCTTTTTCTTTTGCTTCAGCCTTGTCAGATCCAAGCAGTAGACTTTCAACTTCTCCTCCTCCTCCAGCAATTGCAGTCCCATTGCTAGAAATGGGATTCTCACTCCGACAGATTGCCAAAGCCATGGAAGCTACAGGTGGGATAAATTTTTATTTTTCAGTATCTGTAGATGTGAGAAGCCTTGCTTTACTGAAGGCAAAGTATTTTTAAAGAGGTCATAAATCTTGGTAAGATTTTTAACACCAGGTTCATGTAACTGTTACCAGTTACAAGGGCATGAGACAAAACACTTCAAAACTGATAGCATAAATAACTAATTACTTTGTCCAAATTAAGTATCAGACTTCCCCCCCCCACCTCCCCGTATAGGTGCTCGAGGAGAGGCTGATGCCCAGAATATTACTGTCCTTGCCATGTGGATGATAGAGCACCCTGGGCATGAGGATGAGGAAGAGCCCCAGCCAGGCAGCACAGCCGACTCCAGGCATGGAGCAGCAGTTTTAGGCAGTGGTGGGAAGTCAAATGATCCGTGTTATTTGCAGTCACCAGGAGACATACCATCAGCTGATGCTGCTGAAATGGAGGAAGGCTTTAGTGAAAGGTGAAATTCTAATTTCTTTATTTCTGTTCCATGTGTTATAAATGGCACCTCCAAAATAACCATTTACTTCACTTCATAAATGCTTCTAGTGATGTATAAAATTGATAAATGTAGTTATATGAAAAGGTGGGCATTTTAGTTACAAGCTTATGTTTCTGTGAGGAGTGAAAATGACAAGTTTTGATCAGAATGGATGTTTTCTTGAAAAGAAGGAAGTGCATAAGTTTTATGTAAAATTTAGCTGGAAAAAGGAAACTGAAAATTAAAAGTTTGTTAAGTAAAATAAAAACCCTGATAAAGACCATTTTATCTCATAAGGGATATAATATAGAATGTTCAATTTTAATGTTAGATTAGTTAATATATTTGATAGAATTGGACTTTTCTGTCTCAATATGGTTAAATTTATATGTTCTTTTCATCTTAACTTTCAGTATCTAGTATAACACGCCCTTTTCACATTGTAAAAAGAATTCTGAGATTATGCCTGCCCTTAAATGAGATGTAATAAAATATTCTAAAATTTCCCTTAATATCTTTTCCCTTGCAGCACTACTTCCCTTGCATATGTTAGACCTTCATTTTTCATCTTGAATATAGAGTTATATGATTACTAAGGCTTGTGTCTGATAACACACAGGCTTTTTCTAACGAGCTCAGTGAATATATTCATAATTTATTTTGAAATATCAATTTCTCCTTGGCAAGGATTCCCAGTCATTTCAAATTATAAGTATTTAGTTATTTAGGCTTTATTTAAATATTTTATTCTATTCAAATATTTTACCTTCCTTTTCTTTTTGGTATTGGGGAATGAATCCAGGGCTTCACTTATGTGAAGTAAGCACAGTATCACTGAGCCACACCCCCAGTCCTGATCTAATTTGAATTTGAATCTGAACTAAGCACCATTTCACTATTGGTGGAATTAAAAATCAGGCAAAATTACTGCTCAAGACATAGTACATGATATTATCTATAATTTAGGTACTTTGCAAGGGACAAAAGATAGGTCTCAAAATTTTATCATAGGTTAGAGACATAGCTCAGTGGTGGAGCAAGTGAATACTTAAGCTGCACAAAACCCAGGGTTCAATCCCCAGTATCACAAAAAAAAAAAAAAAAACTTTTTCAAAAGCATATTTTATTCTCAGTGACATTTGGAGAAAAATGTAGTGCCACAAGAAAGCTTGCACCTTGCTTTCTTTTCATGATGAATTTAAAAAATTTGTGTTGCCTTCAAACTTGCACTTGTAGCACTGATAATCTGGATCATACAGAGAATGCAGCTTCTGGAAGTGGACCACCAGCCAGAGGTCGTTCAGCAGTAACAAGAAGGCACAAGTTTGATTTAGCAGCTCGCACATTGCTAGCAAGAGCAGGTAATTAATTTTATTTCACCTTCTCTTGGTGAATGGTTTTATTTTAAAGTCATTGTAAGAGCAGCATTAAAGAGGATGTAAACTAATACTACTAAGTATTCCATCCACCCACATTAACAGAACATCTATTTGCATATAATTTTCTACACATTTATATAATTTTTACTTAATTGAAATGAGAGAATACATGCATAGATAAGTGTAGGCACTGACTTTTTTGATGTATTCTGTGGATATTAGGTCCTTACCACTAGGTAAGGTCCTACCTAAGCAAAAATAAATTCCCTCAATTCATTAGCAAGTTATTATGGCATTATAATACAAATAGAATTACAATATACAAAGTATAGGGAATATGTTTTCCAAACCAAAAACTGGGATATGCAATTTGTCAAAAGAGGATTTGACCTTTGAAATATTAGAATGCAAATAATGATTCAGTCATTTTGGGGAACAGTGAGAGAGAAACTAAGACTGTCCGGGAAAATACAGGATATATATTTACATTGAAGTGAAACAGAAATGGCTTTAAAAAATAAACCTAAAAGAATAATAACAGCTAACATTTATTGGGTGTTTTTCTATATAAAAACTAACATTATAAAGAACTTTTGTGGGTTATCTTATTTAAACATGTAGCCCAGTGAGATAGGAGTTCTGTTCTTATTATTTTACAGGAGAAGAAACACATGTAATAGGTTTGTAGTCTAGGAGGAGATGGGTTCTCATTCTCATGTATGGCAGTTAAGAACTGGCAAAATATTTAGAATTGTTCTATTCATGCAAATAAAATGCCGTTTCTTGTTTTGTTCTGAGCGGGGTTATACCGCTCTGTGCAGGCCCACAGGAATCAAAGTCGGAGAGAAGGAATATCTTTGCAGCAAGACCCGGGGGCGTTGTATGACTTTAATTTAGATGAGGAATTGGAAATTGATCTTGATGATGAAGCAATGGAAGCAATGTTTGGACAAGACCTGACCAGTGACAATGATATTCTGGGAATGTGGATCCCAGAGGTACTGGATTGGCCTACCTGGGTGTGTGTGACTGCAGCGGGGGCTGCTCTGACTTATTTTCCTGCCCTCCTATTCATACAGCTTACTAACAGCAGCCTTGCCTAGAGTTGAAATCTCTGAAAGTCTTACATCTCATCTTGATGTTTGGGGATTTAGTGTTTGAAGTTGCTTTGGTACCTACAAACCAATATGAAAATGTTTCTCTGTTGCTTTCTCTGCGATTTTATTGCTTCTCTCCCCAGATTAGATGAAGAGAGCCATATTGTGGCAATATTTGTAATGTCAGAGGTAGATTACAAAACAAACATCAGGCTCCACAGATGCTGCTGGGTTAAGTAACATAGCTGCTTCATTCACATTGCTATCCGAGTGCATGCTCTTCTCCTTCATAGGTTCCATTTAATTACTGTTAATACCTCATTCGAGGAAGAAGTGCCCACCAAGATACCTTAAATACCTTCATCTAGGGACAGGGTACATGTGGGTTTGTATGTATAAATTGATTAGCATTACAATTTTTTTTTTTTGGTACTGGGGATTGAACTCAGGGGCACTCGACCACTGAGTCACATCCCCAGCCCTATTTTGTGTTTTATGTAGAGACAGGGTCTCACTGAGTTGCTTAGCGCCTTGCCCTTGCTGAGGCTGGCTTTGAGCTCACGATTCTACTGCTCAGCCTCCCAAAGTGCAGGGATTACAGACGTGCGCCACCGCACCCAGCTAGCATTACGATTTTATAGCAGAGAGACTAAAAAGTTCTTAGATATAAATCTTAGAAAGAGAATCTGCCATATTTAGTAAAATAATTGAATCCTAGTAATGTTTCTCAGAAATTCAGAAAATAGGTTAAGTATTTTATAACCTATAGATAAAAAATAGTTATTTTCACTCGAGAGGGTTTTTTTAAAATTGCTTTGAGATAGGGTAGATTATTGTATTCTTAACTATTTGTCACTCTTCTCATATTGCAATTTACAAGAGTGAGGGAGAGCAAAGAAAACCTTCATATCGTATGGTCTCAATTCTTATTTGTAAAAATTAATTAATTTTGTGGGGCTGGGGTGTGGCTCAGTGGTAGAGCGCTTGCCTAGCATGCGTGAGGCACTGGGTTTGATTCTCAGCACCGCATATAAATAAATAAAATAAAGGTCCATTGACAACTAAAAAATATTAAAATAATAATAATAATAATTAATTTTGTGGTACTAGCAATTGAACACAGAGGCCCTCTATCACTCAGCCACACCCCCAGCCCTTTTTATTTTATTTTGAGATAGAGTTTTACTAAGTTGCTAAGAGTAGCCTCAAATTTAGGGTCTTCCTGCCTCAGCCTCCCAAGTTGCAGGCACACATCACTGTGCCTGGCCTAAATTCTTATTTAAAAGAAATTTTTTATGTAGCATTAATGAAAATATTGTGAATATTTTAAGATATGTAAACAAAGTAGTTAATATTGTAAACAATCTGTTTACCTCTTAATTTTATATTAAATTGACCGTAATAATTCGGTATGAAATCATTTTATGCAGCATGTTTGTGAGTCTGAAGACAGGGAAGAAGTGGTGGTATGTGAACTGTGTGAATGCAGTGTCGTCAGCTTCAATCAGCACATGAAGAGAAACCACCCAGGCTGTGGGCGCAGTGCAAACCGCCAGGGCTATCGCAGCAATGGCTCTTATGTGGATGGCTGGTTTGGTGGTGAATGTGGGAGTGGAAATCCATACTACCTGTTATGTGGCAGCTGCAGGGAGAAGTACTTAGCTCTGAAGACTAAATCCAAGACAACAAGTTCTGAAAGGTACCTTGCAATTGTGTAGATATGCAGGCTCTTTGAGAATATCATATACCTTAAGGGATGAGAACTCACATGAAGACTTTTCATGTGAGGAATTATTTTTTACCTTCCCCAAAGTCCTATGATTGCTGAATTGGTAGCAGAAAGTGTGGAGAAGGTTGGTGAATTCATGTTTCCAGGAGATCTGGGAGACTTGTAGGATCTCTGAGATTTTGAAATAGTGTCATGACAGCAGGTCCTTCACGGAGTTTGTTAACCTTTGACTTGTTGGCCAGTTGAAGTCAGGACCCTTGCCTTAACTCTCAGAAGGCATACAATCAAATTTTTTCATGGATGTCTTATACCATGTTTCTGGCATCTTAATTAAGATCTTGTGGGGTTTTTTTTTTCATGAAAAAGTAGACTGCTCTGTTTAAATGAGTTTCCATGAAAATATTGTCTTTATATCCTTAATCTCTGTTAAGTAGAGTCTTTGCCTTTATTTTCAACTATTAAATTTTTAAGGCTTTCTGGAAGTTTGATTGAAAGAGTTGTAGATGATCAGAAATCTCCTCAGTTGTTTGGTAAAATAGTCATTGGTTTATTAGCATGTGTGTACATACTTACTTGTAGTTTTTATTACCCCATAACACAAAACACTTGTTTTTTGCTGCTTTATTAATGACCTCTTAAAATATTCTAATGACTTAATTTGCATTTTTGGATACTAACTTTTATATAAAAACACTATGTTCTTCATGTTTGGTGCAGGTACAAGGGACAAGCTCCAGATCTAATTGGCAAGCAGGACAGTGTATATGAAGGTAGTTGTTTGTTTTGAGAGCCTCTTTATTTTACACGTATTTTTATATATACTCTCTGCTTAACATTTGTTACTAAAATATACCATGATGTGTGTTTGTATTTATGTACATATTAACTTGAATGTTCTATAGTAACAACCCTAGTTTGAAAGTCAAAGGATAAAGGACCTGAGCTCAAATATTAGTTTTACCACAGAATGCTAACTTCTGTTTGTCAAATTTTTTTCCCAAGGTAGAAAAGAGATGTAGTATATTTTGATTTCCATCCTAATTATAAAAAGTGAAAAATAAAAAAATTGAGTTGACCATCAGTTTTTCTGGAGTACTCATTTACTTGAAATAAGCTGTTTAATGATTATGAATAGGGTTAAGACTTCAACCAATAAATAAACTTTGTTGGTCCCAAAGTTTATTTATTGGTTGAAACCTCCATGACCAGCTGTGACGTTTACAATTGCTTATTTTGTTTTCAACTATACTGACTCTTTTCCCTTTCTCTTGTCTCACTGTGCCTCAAGAATGCAGTTTGGTCAGGTCACCAGGAGATGATGCCATAGTTTATGTTGTGGATAGTGGACTTTCAATCCAGCTGCATTTTATTTTATTTTTATTTATTTATTTTGTGTGCATAAGGTTCTGGGAATTGAACCCAGACGCCCTTTACCACTGATCCACACCCCCAGCCCTTTTTATTTTTTATTTTGAGACAGGGTCTTGCTAAGTTGCTAAGGTTGGTCTTGAACTTGTGATCCTCCTGCTTCAGCCTCCCAAGTCACTGGGAATACAGGCATGTGTCACCATGCCTAGCTATTCCAATTGTATTTTAGATGTGTCTTATAATCATTGCCAGCAGAGCTAAATCATGGTTTATATTCACATATCATATATCTGTTTATTTAAATTCCAGAAGACTGGGACATGTTAGATGTTGATGAAGATGAAAAGCTGACAGGTGAAGAAGAATTTGAATTGCTTGCTGGACCACTTGGTTTAAATGACCGACGCATTGTACCAGAACCAGTTCAGTTCCCTGACAGTGACCCACTAGGAGCATCAGTGGCAATGGTCACAGCTACCAATAGTATGGAAGAGACTCTAATGCAAATAGGTAAACTGAAATCCTAATTTGCATTTATTTTATTGTCTATTTTAATTTGTTAGTAAATAGTAAGAAAGTGGTTTAATATTTTCTTACCTGATCAAGTCTCTTTAGCCAGTTGTTTTAACATTTTAAAGGTATGATATAATATTGTTTTGGTTTATTTGTGTTTATGAACTATTGAAGTGATAAAAGGAGGATTTATAAAACATGAGTAAGAAGTTTTTAAACTTTGTTATAAGAGAATTCTTTGACTAAAAATTATTGTGTGTTTTTTTTGTTTTTGTGTTAGAGAAAATATGGAATTTTTGTTGTAGGGAATACAAAATAAGGAATTAAGACAGTACTGGTAACTTAGTCCTTTATGTGTACTAAAAGCATATTTTTAAAACTGTGTCTTTCCTATATCTATTTATAGTAGAAGTGGTTGGGATGGTGGCACACGCCTATAATCCTAGTTACTTGGGTGACTGAGGCAGGAAGACTGCAAGTTTGAAGTCAGCTTGGGAAACTTAGTGAGAGCCTGTCTCAAAATTTAGAAAATAAAAATGGCTGGAGATGTAGTTTAGTGGTGGAGTGCTCCTGGGTTCAATCCCCAGTACTAATGGGCAGAAGGGGAGTAGATAGGTAGGTGGGTAGGTAGGTAGGTAGATAGAGATGGATCTGTCAATAGAAGTGACATATGAGCAAAAAAATGTATTCAACAGAAACTTTCTCCTATAGTAGAAAATATAATAGGTAGTTAGCTTAGAAATATCTAAATTGGAACTTAGAAATATCCAAGTTTCTTTTAAGGAATTTTCTGTATAATGAAGTTCCAGATGAACAAAACACACCGGTTTTTCTGTATTTCTTTGCAGGCTAGAATCTAGGTAAAATAGAAAAATTTTTCAGTAGTCCAGATACTTTTCTTTCTTACCTCGTTGAGAACTAAACACAATCCTGTTTTTTCAGGTTGCCATGGCTCTGTAGAAAAGAGTTCCTCTGGGAGAATAACATTAGGAGAGCAGGCAGCGGCTCTCGCAAACCCTCATGACCGAGTGGTGGCTTTAAGGAGAGTGACAGCTGCTGCTCAAGTTCTTCTGGCTAGAACCATGGTCATGAGAGCACTGTCCCTTCTCTCAGTCAGGTGAGTGTTATTTTGTGTTAAATAATGCTAAGTTAGCTTCTGGTATTTATTAGATAGGAATCTGATGATATTTGGGAAGATGAGATAGAAAACAAATTTTTTTTTGAGACAGGGTCTTACTATGTTGCTTAGGCTATCCTTGAACTTGTGGATCTTCCTGCCTCAGTCTCCCGAGTAGCTAGGGTTATAGGCATGAACCATGGTACCTGGTTTACTTAACTTTCTTTTCTACTTTATTATTGTTATTATTATTGGTGGGGGTTGGCAGGGGAGAGACTACAAATCAAACTCAGGGACTTGAACATGCTAGTTAAACACTGTACTACTAAGCTATGTCCCCAGTCCAAAATTTTTGAAATTTGAATATACACTGATGAATGAAAGATGTTAGACATAGTCACCGTTATGATTCACTAATTCAGTCACTCATTCAGTTAATACTTAGCTTTTTTTTTACATAGAAAATTATGCCATTATATTGAGTAAATGCATACATTTTATTTTGTTATTTGAAATTAAAAACCAAAGCTATTGATCCATTTCAAATAACAAAATTAGATATGTGCCATTTATTCAGTATAATTATTTTCTATGTTAAAAAAAAGCTAAGTAAAAATTAGCTGGGTAAAAATTAAAAGGTGAATGTTTCTGCAGAGTCAGCCCAACTATATAGCAATATCTCCTTGCAAATTCTATCATAGGGACTCTTGCTTAGTTCATATTTTGAACTAAGAATACCTGAAAGACATCCGTTTAAGAAAAACTTAAGCAGAAGTATTTGATGGCAAATCAGTAAAGAAAAAAGAACCCTGAAAGAAAAACTCAAAATAAAACTTAGGACTATGTGGTATTAGCTCAAGGATAGACAAATAGGGTAATAGAGAAGAACAGAGTTCAGAAACTGACTCACACATGTATATAATTTGATTTGTTTGATTTATAAGTGGTTTACACTGCAGAGCAATGGTTAAAGAATAGTCTTTTCAGCAACTATGGCAACGTCAGGTGGTTTACCCACATAAGAATATGAAAATGAGTCTTGACCCCAAACTTAACACTACATAAAATAAATCAAATCATTCCAAAATTGCTCTTAGATCTATGTGTATAAAACAATAAAGTTTCTATAAATAATATAGAAGAATTTATTCTTGATCTTAGGTTAGAACTTCTTAAGTCATAGGTATCTACCATACACAAAAAGATTGATAAATTACGTTGCATTAAAATAGAAAACTTCTGAGGCTGGGGTTGTGGCTCAGTGGTAGAGGTAGTGCTTGCCTCGCATGCATGAGGCACTGGATTCAATCCTCAGCACCACATAAAAATAAATAAATAACATGAAGATATTGTGTCCATTTACAGCTAAAAAAATAAAAAATGAAAAAAAATAGGAAACTTCTGTTTAGTAAAAATCATTAAGAAAGTAAAGAAACAAACCATAGAATGGGAGAAGGTACTAGCAATGCATATAACACGCGATATATAGAGAATTCCCATAAATCAAAAGGAAAAAGATAATTCAAAAGAAAAATGAGCAAAATACCCATTTTTAAGAAGTGCTTCACAGAAGAGGATTTCCAGATGGCAAGTAAACATGAAAAGGCATTTAAACCTCATTAGTCTTAAGAGAAATGAAAATATTAAAAGCCAATGATATCCTTTATACCCATTGGAATGACTAAAATTTAAGACTTGAGGACAGGAGTGAACATAAGGCTGTGAAACACCACTGAGAAAATAAAATGATTCAACTATTTTGAAAAACTGTTTACTAATACCAGTTAAAGCTGAACGTGAACATACTCTATGACCTAGCACTTCTGGGTATATATGCAACAGAAATGTGTCTACATGTGCACCAAAAGACATACATAAGAGTATTCATGACATAGCAGCCTTATAGTAGAAACCACCTGATTGTCATCTGTATGGACAAATGGATTATGGTAGATTTCATTTATATGTCAATGAAAATTAATAAACTGCATAATGCAATCACATGGATGAATCTTTTAAAAAATCTTGAGCAAAAGAAGCCAGACATAAGCCAGGCATAGTGGCGCATGCCTGTAATCCCAGCACTTTGGGAGACTGAGACAAGAGAATCATGAGTTCAAAGCCAGCCTCAGCAATGGTGAGGTGCTAAGCAACCGCATAAAAAAAAGACACAAAATAGGGCTGGGGATGTGGCTCAGTGGTCGAGAACCCCTGAATTCATTCCCCGATGCCAAAAAAAAAAAAAAAAAGAAGCCAGACACAGAAGAGTACATACTTTATTATCCTACATATATATGAGTTCAAAATTACAAAAGTAATTTATGGCTTTAGAAGTCAGACAGTGTGGCCAGGCTTGGTGGCATGCACCTGTAATCTGGAGGCTGAGCAAGAAGATCACAACTTTGAGACCAGTTTGGGCAACTTAGGGAAACCTTGTCTCAAAATAAAAATAAAAAGGGCCAGAGGTGTGACTTAGTGGTAGAGCGCCCAGTACCAAAAAAATAAATGAATAAATCAGAAATGTGGTAACATTTGAGGGGCATAGTGACTGACAAGAGCCCAAAGGAGGCTTCTGAGGTACTGCTATTAATATTTGTTGGTCTGGAGAGTAGTTACAGAGGGTTGCTCAGACTGTGAAAATTCATGCTACATGAAAATTTCTTACATGTTATAATCTGGTAATTTGGTGATACTTTAAGTGTACCCCAATATTTATTGAAATAAGAGAACATTTAGCTTACATAATATTTTCGACATTTATTAAGATGTATATGACTAGCAATAGCATAGCTTTCATTTTATTCTGATTTTTGATGCTGTGGATGGTATGTGGGGCTCCAGATAGTCCCTTAAAAATGTATTTTCTTTATTCATTTGAAGTATTTTCCTTCCCTGGCAGTGGTTCCAGTTGTAGCCTTGCTGCTGGTCTTGAGTCTCTGGGGCTAACAGATATCCGAACGCTGGTTCGATTAATGTGCTTGGCTGCAGCAGGAAGAGCTGGCCTCTCTACCAGCCCTTCTGCTACAGCAGGCACCACAGAACGTTCGCGAGGCAGTCACAGCAAGACCAGCAAGCCCATTTCTTGCCTGGCCTATTTGAGCACAGCAGTGGGATGTCTGGCATCAAACACTCCTAGTGCTGCAAAACTGCTGGTGCAGCTGTGTACACAGGTAAGCTTGCTTCAGTATTTATCCTACTGCATTGCTTATTTCCCTCTGATCCTTGAAGAAACTTTTATATGAAATATTTTTGTTCCAAAATTGTATGTAAAAATTAAGCCTGTTTGTTCTAATTGCCTCTTCAGAACTTGATTTCTGCTGCAACAGGTGTAAATCTAACCACAGTCGATGATCCAATTCAGAGAAAGTTTCTACCAAGTTTTCTCCGAGGAATTGCTGAAGAGAATAAGCTTGTAACCTCCCCAAACTTTGTTGTAACGCAGGCCCTTGTGGCATTACTAGCAGACAAGGGGGCCAAACTGAGACCTAACTATGATAAGTCAGAAGTTGAAAAGAAAGGTAGGTTTCATACTTCTTAAAATCTTCTAATCAACTCAATTCATGTTTTAAAAAATGTATTTTTGCATTGTTGTATGTGATAAATAACATGTGAGCTTCTTAAGTTTAGAACATAAAAGAAGTATGTGGATACTTGTTCACTATGTATGGAAGCAAGTATTAGAAAATTCACCAAATTAATATACAGAGTGTATTTTGACTCACCATAGATAGTAATCCTGGTAGGTTTCTTTAATAAAATTTAGATAAAGGCAATGTTATAAAATAATTATACTTTTAAACACCACTGTGTAATCAGTGGCTATCTTCTACCTTTCTCTCTCTCCTTTTTTTTTTTTTTTTTTTTTTTTTTTTGTGGTGCTGGGGATCAAACCTAGAGCTTTGCACATGCTAGGCAAGTACCACTGAGCTATGTCCACAGCCTGAATCCTGCTTTTTTTTGTTGTTGGGGATGGTTTCACTAAATCACTGGGGCTGGTCTCAAACTTGAAGTCCTCCTGCCTCCGCCCTTTGAATAGCCGGCATTACAGGTGTGCACCACTGCACCTGGCTTCTACCCTTCTCTTCTTCCGGAGTGTTTGGCCAAAGTAATGGGCTTTTGGATCCACCAGCCCAGTTGCTTGACTAGGCTGTTAAAATCTTTTTCTGCCCCCATGTGATTGAACCCAGGTTCTGTGCATGCTAAGCATGTGCTCTCCTACTAAGCTGCAACCCCCATTCCCAAGATATCTGAGCAATGGAAGCCAAACTGTTATTCCTAAGGGCAAGCTGCCTCTGCCTGAGCATTAAAATTATTTCTACTGCATTTCTAGCCTACTGAAATCTTAGAGCAAGGACTGTTTATTGATGTATAATAAAATGTTCATTTGCAGTCAATTGGATTTATTATGGAATTTAATATGAAGTAAATGCTTTATCTCTTATATGTATATCTTTGTGACATGATTGCTTGCAAAGTGCTAATTCTTAAAAGAAATGGGTTAACCCATTTTTGTTTGTTCATCACCACCAGCTCTCACCTGGGCATCATTTCATTGTTTTGTTTAAGCAGGTTTAATTGCCCAATTGTATGCCTATCCTTCCTATGATCCTTCTGCTGTAGGCCCTCTGGAGCTGGCTAATGCCCTGGCAGCCTGCTGCCTCTCCTCTAGGCTGTCTTCACAGCATAGGCAATGGGCTGCTCAACAACTTGTGCGCACTCTTGCTGCGCATGACCGTGACAACCAAACTGCTCCACAAACACTCGCTGATATGGGAGGAGATCTCAGGAAATGCTCCTTTATCAAGTTGGAGGCTCATCAGAACAGAGTATGTATTTTGAGTCTAAAGTGTGTTAATCACCTATATAAAATAGAATAATCTCTGTTCAGCTCAGTTTAGGTCTTGGTTTCTCATCTCTGTCTCTTTCTGCCCCCCCCCCTTCACACACACACACACACACACACACACACACACACAATTACCAAGATTTGCTTGCTAGTTACCAATTCTGCTTTCTTTGTCCGTTGGGTTGATATAACAGCATGGAAATAGGAGAAATCAGATGGGAGATTGGGCGGGGGGGGAATCTTGAAGAATTAGTTTCACAAAAGATAAAGGCTTATCTATGCAAAATGAAAAGTAATTGGCCTATTTTAATCTAACCTACTGAGCTCTGATCAGTGATAAGGACATTTGGAAGATGAAGACTGAACTGTGTTACTTAAGTAATTCTAAAACCACTTCTTAGTCTGTCAAACGACATTGTCATTTTATAGAACATACATGTGTTAAAATATTTATATTTCATTGAATTAAATAAATGTTTAGTCAAAGTTTTAATATGTCTTAGATAATTCAAGTGAGTTTGGAAAAGGTATGTTCAGCAACAATCAAGTAAGTTCTGATTAAAGGATTTTATCATTTGAAAAAATTCTATCAAATTAAAAAGAATCTACCATGAAACAAAGTGTCCATGTTATAATTCAATATGCATGATCTCATTTTTTTTCTAAATGGCTTGCAAATATATACTTAACTTGAAGTATAGTTTTAAAGTACTATTCCTAATTTTTCTAGGTAATGACATGTGTTTGGTGTAATAAAAAAGGTCTCTTAGCTACAAGTGGCAATGATGGCACCATTCGAGTGTGGAATGTTACCAAAAAACAATATTCACTGCAACAGACCTGTGTATTCAACAGATTGTGAGTGCTTGAATCACTTGTATAACATTTAAGAGAATCCCAAACATGTCTCATCTTGGTTGTTAATATAATCAAGTTGTCACTAAAGTTTTTAAAGTTTTTCTTTTTTAATAATAATATTAAATCTCCAATATGTATTTTTACTTTCCAGGGTAGTAATTCAGAAAAAATAATTACAAATTAACAATATTTGGACTTACTCAGGGTCTATTAGCGAATAAATGTTAAATTATATAAAACAGGTTAATTTTTCAAGGATTGTTTGGGAATTGGAGTAATTATGTCGCTTATATCAGAATGCAGCATTTTTTATAACATTATAGCCAGCTGTAGGTATTTCTTTTCTGAGGACTTTCCTAGAGAGATTAGGTAAACAGAAATTCAGTATATTCTGCATAATAATCATGTGTACAACACATATAAAATCAGCATGTCTGTGTTAACAAATTATGTACTAATTAAATGAGAAATAGTACAAGCATCAGTCTGCTATTGTGTACTCTAGTCTTTATGAAATCTTTATTTTAAAGTTTGGGGTTTAGTTTATTTTTGAATAATGAGGATTAGAATTCCATACAGTTTGTTGTATTCTAGGGAAGGGGATGCTGAGGAAAGCCTTGGGTCACCCAGCGATCCAAGCTTCTCTCCTGTTTCTTGGAGCATCAGTGGCAAATATCTAGCTGGGGCTTTGGAAAAGATGGTGAATATCTGGCAAGTTAATGGTAAGAGTCACACAAATACTAGTCAACTACTGAGGCTATTTATGCCTGTTTTTTTTTTAATTTTTTTTTAGTTGTTGATGGATCTTTATTTTATTCATTTATTATTTATATGTGGTGCTGAGGATCAAACCCAGTGCCTCATACATGCTAGGCAAGTGCTCTACCACTGAGCTATAGCCCCAGCCCACCCTGTTAACCTTCTGAGTCCAAACAGTGGCTTCTCTATACTTTGAAAATCATAAGTTGTTTAACAACTATGAAATCTCTGTACAATGTGATTTAAATTAGAGACAAAATACTCATTTCTTGACTTTTCTTTCTTGGAATTTTAACCTAATAGTTGTAAACTAAAAATTCTTTTAGTATATCACTAAGTAGGATTTGAGGAGAAATAGTGTTCAATGAATTTTAAATTACATAACCTTCTGGATCACTTGAATATTTCTATTTATATTTGTTTTACAGGTACAAATTCTTGTTGATTTTTATTACACTTTCTAGAAAATAAAAAATAAAATGTCAAGTGCAATGGTGCATATCTATAATCCCAGTGATTCTGGAGGCTAAGGCAGGAGGATTACAAGTTCAAGGCTAGCCTCAACAACTTAGCAAGGCCCTAACTTAACAACTTAGTTAAGACCTTGTCTCAAAATAAAATTTTTTGGGATGGGGATATAGTTCAATAGTAAATAGACGTGGGGTTTAATCTCTCATACCAAAAACAAAGGCGGGGAAGGAAGAAAAGAAAAAAAATATAATCTTGGGCTTAGTATTTTTGTTCATTTTTACATTTTTGAGGACTAGGTGTTGTACTTCAGTTATCTGGGGGAATAGCTAGCCTTTACCCTAGGTTAATTACTCTTATTAATTTGGTCAGTAATTATTAGGAGAGATGTTAGGTATTTGCCATTAAATATTTTCCTTTTTTCTCTCCTATAACGCTGTCATTTTTGTCCTATTAATAGTTTTAGAAAACCTATTAATTGAATAATAACTTAAGGATCCTGTCTTCACAGACTTATTAGTAGGCTATTATAAATTAGGAACTGCATTAAATATATTAATAAATTAAGTAGTATTTCTTTTTTGTTGTTCTTGTTATTTTTCTTAAATAGTTAAATAACAAATAGTTAATAATTTTTCCCTCTATAGGAGGAAAAGGATTAGTAGATATTCAGCCTCATTGGGTATCTGCCCTGGCTTGGCCAGAAGAGAGTCCAGCTGCAGCTTGGTCAGGAGAGTCTCCAGAACTACTGTTGGTGGGACGGATGGATGGATCTCTAGGACTGATTGAAGTTGTTGATGTGTCTACCATGCACCGCCGAGAACTGGAGCATTGCTATCGAAAGGATGGTAAATGCACTTGTGTCTAGTTGAAAAACTTTGCCCCAAACCACATAGACTTAGTGTTTTGGCTCTTGCTTTTAAAAATGCTGAGTGAATATTACTTTTGGGTTTTATTTACTAAATCATCTACTTGGTGCTTCACTTGAATTAGTTACTGAATTGAAAGATATTTCTCTTCAAACTTTTCTGCCAAAATGTGATTTAATATTATTATAATGCATATTAGTCATTCATCCTGTGTGTAAATGACTGACTTAACATTTGTAGCAGGTTACAAATCTCCCTTGAAAGTGGAATTGTCCAAGAGAAAAAAAAATAATAATCATTGGTAGAGATGAAATTGTTGACAAATGAGTGAAACTGAGGAAACTGGAAAAGGTGGAAAATTCTTGGTTTGAGAAAAGATGTTTGGAAGTCTGTTTTCCATTTATTTTCTTACCATGTACTGTGAATAGGTAGGCATCTTAGTAGTTTTAGTTAGTAAGTTTGGGGGAGTGGTATAATTTCAAAGCTCCAAGTGCCTGCTTACATGGTACTTCATTAACAGAGTGGAAGAAATTTTTGGGTAGCTCAGTGGTAGAGCACTTGACTAGCATGTGTGAAGCTCTGAGTTCAGTCCACAGTACTGCAAAAGCAAACAAGGCAGAATAGAAGAGGTTTTTTTAAAAATTTAATCTTTAAAAAATAGTTCATAATATTCACAGGGTTCAGATATTTAGAAAGTTTTAGAAGGTATAGAGTGAAAAGTCTTTCACCTAGCCAGTCTGTTCCCACACCCCCAATTCTATTACAGATACTGTTTTTTACTTCTTTCCTAGCCTTTCAGTGTTATATAGGCTTAAAGAAGCAGATAGTTTTGATAGAATGTGGAAACACACAGAGTGGGGAATATTAAATTAGCAGAAGGTACAGGTCATTTTCTATAACTTGAGTTATTTCACTTCTCAGTCATTAGTTCAGCAACTTAAAATAAACCAGAGAATTTGATTGTTGTCTCTCTTTTGTAACAACTACCTGAAAAAGAATAAAAGATTGAAAATGAGGTAGGTACTTTGTCACATAAAAATGACTTTTAAAGTAAGTTACATATAAGCCTTATGGTACGCTTACTTTTTGTCTAATGCATTAAAAAGCTAACTTTTTGTCTAATGCATTAAAGAGCTATTTGGAAACTTACAGTGGTTGCAGTAGCATATATTTGTTTCAAAGTATCTTTTAACTCAGAAAATAACAAAAAGGTCTCTCTCTTCTTTCTTTCCCTTGTTATTATCATGTTAGTGTCTGTTACTTGCATTGCTTGGTTCAGTGAAGACAGACCATTTGCAGTGGGATATTTTGATGGAAAATTGCTACTGGGAACAAAGGAACCACTTGAGAAAGGAGGCATCGTTCTAATTGATGCACATAAGGTAAACAGGTCTTCACCAGATAGTTGCTTTTTCTTGCTTTTTATTCAGTACCACTTTCTTTAAGATGTTTACATCAGATGTTTACATCAGATTTAATGTTATATTGTTACACAAACTCTTTAGTCCATATATGTACATAGAAAAGTCTATGTTAAAAAAAAATCAAGCCATGAAAAAAGTAAAACCAAAATAGTGATATGGGAATATGCTGGGAATACTCCGTTTGAAGTGCCTCCTATTAATGCCAGAAATTCCACTCATGAAGATGATTCTTTTATTGGAAACAGTTTGCTAATTCAGATGTATACTGGACACCTAGGCAGGTAACATAAATGCATGAAATCTGGAGTTGGAAGGTAATGGAAGGAGGGTTAAAAAACATCAGAAGAGCTTATGATCACAATCATGTAAACACAAAACATGTTGTACATTTTCATAGATGTTTGTTCATTTGGTGACAAGTACTACTTCTTTTTTAAAGTTTCTTCTTTTTCACAGTGTTAGTGATTATCGGTCAGTAAAAATGACTCTTAAAAATGAACATACAGATGAAAGATAATGTACCTGTTGGGAGTCAGAATTTCATAATTCATTCTGCATAACATTTATTGATTTTTGACTGCCACAAATATATGAAACAGATTATATTATAGGATGAGTTGATTTAGTGATTGGAAATGACATGGCAGTGTCTGATTGGCATAAATGTTGATTTCAAAATAATGGGAGTTATAGAAATATGCCATAAATTATTGAATTTAAAGTATTTGTGAAGGAAACATTATTCTGATTTTTCTCTCCCCCTGCCATTTTAAGGATACTCTTGTCAGTATGAAATGGGACCCAACAGGTCATATTCTGATGACATGTGCCAAAGAAGAAAATGTGAAACTTTGGGGACCTATTTCTGGATGCTGGCGCTGTCTACATTCACTCTGTCATCCATCTATTGTAAATGGCATTGCTTGGTGCAGCCTTCCAGGGAAAGGATCCAAGTTGCAGTTACTAATGGCTACGTATGTTATAAATTGTGTGTGTGTGTGGGGGGGGGTGTCTTAATTTTTATATTAGTGTAGACTGTTATTTGCACTAAATGTGGCTTCTCAGTAGTCTAAACAGCTTTTTTTGCCAGCTACTGTTCATATAATTTGTAATACCATATAATCACCTCAAAGAAATAAGGAGTGCTTTTCCAGTGTGAAACTTAGTATGTAATCTTAGTGTGTAATCAATTTTTTTTAAAGTGGCTGTCAGAGTGGCTTGGTATGTGTTTGGTGTATTCCACAAGATACCACACAGACCAGTATGACTAGTTCAGAAGGATGGTGGGACCAGGAATCAAATTGCCAGGTAATGTTCTGGTATTTTTGAAGACTTTCTCTGAAATCATAGATAGTATATGTAATCAAAGTAATTCTCCCTTGGTAAGATACTTAGCACAATACACTAAAGGGCAGAATCCCTTAGAGAAATGTAAATAATTGTCACACTTTGTGTGCTCTCTGAATTAGTTTAATTTATTTGAGTCAGACACCATAATTGTTAAGGTGAAATATTTAATGCATATTGAATAGTGACCATTACAATGGTGATGAATAGAATCAATGCTACTTATAGGCCAGTTGTCAGTTGAATCTTTGGTACAGTGAAGTAGGAACACCATGGGTGCAATCCTGCCCAGAGTATCATTCATAAAAAATGAAAGTCACATAAAGCTGAAGTTTTAAAAATTAGACCATTGGCTAAAAAATGTTCCTGTCAGCATGTTCCTGTGTCTGGAACTTTGAAATGTAGTCATTTCTGCCAATTTGAAGAGTAGAAAACTAGTTTAGAAATGGATCTGAAAAGATAAAACTCAATTTGATAAAACTCAGCAAAGGAGAACCAGACTGATATTTTATTATTTACTCAGTCAGGCTAACTAATCTTTATGAGAGAAAGTGTTCCCCTCTCCCCAACCCCTAGTTTTATACTGAAATGTAAAATTTTCGAGAATGAATTGTATGTCTTAAACCCATAAATTGCTTTAATTTTAATGAATATTAAAAATAATGATTGCAGAACGGATATAGGAAATCGGCAGGAGCCAAGTGTATTTATCAGCTACGAGGACACATTACTCCTGTTCGAACTGTTGCCTTTAGTTCTGATGGGTTGGCCCTGGTGTCTGGTGGACTTGGTGGGCTCATGAACATTTGGTCTTTAAGGGTAAGAGCATAGATTTTATCTTTATGTTAAGGGATATTTTTACATTAACTTAAATATATGTGGTAAAAATTAACCAATCCTAGGAATATTTTATGTACTAATACCTTGAATACCTAATAAACTCCTTTAAGAATACTCAGCCCTTAGAAAAACAATAACAATCCACTGCCCTTTAATTTTTCTTAACTGTTGATAAATATTTTTTAAAGTAATCAAGGTCCTAGAAAATTGGGTAGTTAGTAAGCACTTAGACATTGTTGAATTTAGCTGAAGTATAGATTTTAGAATATGTTTTTATGAATATAAAGTATAAATTTTCAGGTTAAGTAATGTGTATTGACAAATATATTTCGTTTTAGGATGGCTCTGTCCTGCAAACAGTTGTGATAGGCTCTGGAGCTATTCAAACCACAGTATGGATTCCAGAAGTTGGGGTAGCTGCTTGCTCAAATAGATCAAAGGTAATGTTGCAGATATATCGATTCATAGGATATAAGCCTATAAACAATTTTAGAAATCATGGTCTAAGCACCTTACTTCATGGATTACCAACATATCCAGAGAGATTGTTATCTGCTATAGATAATGCAACTATTTCATGGTGGAAGGAGAATTAAAACCCAGATCTTCTAATTTATTGTCTAGTACTCTTTCTACTATTCTGTAGGCTTTGGTGAAAGGACTTAATTGAGTGATTTTATTTCCACTGAAAGATATAAAATGGATTTTGACTTTCTGTTATGATTTTTGGCATAGCACTAAACTATCTCAAAAGAATTTTCTCTGGAAAAAAACCGACTTGAGACATTTAATTCAAGTATGCAAAATATATCTTGGCTTTCAAACTTAAGGCTCTAATAAAAACACTAGTCATCCTGCTGTGAAGTAATTCAATGATGTGATATCTCCTACTGTAATTGTTTCTCATCCCCTTAAAGATTAATGCCAATGAGCTGTTTTGGTTTACATATTATGTGGTTAAATGATATTAAAATAATCCATAAACCTGCATGAATAGTCCTATTAGAAGTAAAATATAAAAGTTAACCAATTCTAAGAATATTTTGCAATACCCTAGGCAGTAGTGGGCTATGTAAATAAACTATAGAGCCAGAGTAGAGCAGTTTTACTGCTTTGCAAATGTGTTCCTTAATTGACAGGGAATTGTTTCCTTTACTATCCCTGTGGTTGTATTAGGTTTTAAAAATATACTATCTACCTTGTCTTACAAGTCCTATGAAATAGGAAATAATTGGCATGGTTTCTTAAAGAGAATAGCTATGCCAAGGTAGTTTACAAATTTTATGATTCTTATGCACTCAATTTTATGGACTGTTGTAGTGGTACACTCCTGTAATCACAGTGACTCGGAGACTGAGGCAGGATGATCCCAAGTTCAGGGTTAGCCTCAGCAACTTAGTGTAACCCTGTCTCAAAGTAAACAATAAGAGCTAGGCATGTAGCTCAGTGGTAGAGTATCTTTGGGTTCCAACCACAGTGCCAAAAAAATAAAAAGACCATTTCTACTTACACAAAATTTAAGATGTTTTGAAGTTCCATAGAAAAAAGTACAGCTTTTTGGGAAATAAATGTCTAAAATGCAAAAGTGTTTAATGTAGTTACTGGAAAGAATTTCTCAGATTGCATGGTGATAGCATTATCTTTTGTGTTTTACTTAAAACAAATTTATTATCTGCCATGATTTATTTTCAACCAGGATGTTTTGGTTGTGAATTGTACAGCAGAGTGGGCCACTGCCAATCACGTTTTAGCAACCTGTAGAACAGCACTGAAACAACAGGGTGTTCTGGGATTAAACATGGCTCCCTGCATGAGAGCATTTCTGGAGCGGTTACCCATGATGCTTCAGGAGCAGTATGCCTATGAAAAGGTAACTCATTGCACTCACTTCTAGAGATCCACAGGTGCTTGGTGTTTTGGAATTTGAATTACAGCTTTGAAATTATTCCTTAAGGACATGAAGTCTGAGGAAAATAGTGTGGATATTTGGACAGAATTGAATAAAGTCAATTGTGCTGAAAATAGTTGTTCAGTGTTCCTAAGCCTTTTCTTAACTTTATTTTTACCAAAATAAAATAAAAACACAACCCCCAAATTTGTATCATTAATATCATTCTTTGCCAGATGATTTTTTCACTCCAAAGCTTCTTAAAATATCTATGCCTGTGAGTATAATCTTCCCTTTTCTGGCCCATATATCTGTTTATGTGTGGCTTTGCATCAAAATTGGGGTTAGGAATGGATGTGAATGTTAGAGTGTACATCCTCGCCATGTACCAAGCACATTTTCATGGAAAGTTTAGAAGAACAGCTAAGACTGAGCTGAGTAGGGTCATTAAATGCTAGAATGAAGAACT
The DNA here is from genome assembly GCA_028644305.1 of Xerus rutilus. Classification (NCBI taxonomy): domain Eukaryota; kingdom Metazoa; phylum Chordata; class Mammalia; order Rodentia; family Sciuridae; genus Xerus; species Xerus rutilus. The sequence continues at coordinate 96,608,555 of CM053401.1, read as the reverse complement.
ATGGAATTTGGACCTGTTGTCCAGGCAGATCCTCAAGTAGCAGCCTGCCTTTTAGCCCTCAGTAGTCACAGTGTGCTGCCCATAGGCAGGACTGTCTGGGTTCTGTTTTTTGCTTTTTTTTTTTTGCCAAACAACATTAATGTAATCAGTTATTACTATACCTAGTTAATTTCACTAAAGTGTTTGCCCAAGTTTTCTTTTCCAAGCCCTCAGACCCTCACAGAGTTGCTGTGCCATGACTAGGAAGTACCATAGAAGAGGACGGGATTTTCTTTTGGTGACTACCAGGGTTCTCTTGGTAATGGTAGAAGAGAGTAGGCCTCCATGATTTAGTTGTTATCTCCCCTGCCACTACACACATACCTTCTATATTCAGTCAGGAAAAAAATAATATATATTAAATGCAATGTGATAGCCTCAGTTGGCTACTGGAGCATAAAAGGACTATTAGTGGGAAAACCAATAAAGTTCTTTGATTTGGCTAGTATTATACTACCAACATTAGTTTCTTGGTTTTGCTAAATGTACCGTGGTTATGTAAGATGTTAACATTAGAGGAACCTGAGTAAAGAGTTTATAGGAATTCTCTGTACTGTGTCTCTAATTCTATAAATTTAAAATCTTTTGAAAGTAAACATCTTAAAATAGTAAACAAAAAATGATTACAGCTTTCTGAACATAGTAAGTTAATTTAGAATATTTGGTACAAGCTCTTCAACATGACCTATCTCGCATTTTCTCTTAGCCTCATGTGGTTTGTGGTGACCAGCTTGTTCACAGCCCCTATATGCAATGTTTGGCTTCCCTTGCTGTGGGACTTCATCTGGATCAGCTGTTGTGTAGCCCCCCAGTGCCACCACACCATCAGAACTGCCTCCCTGACCCTTCATCCTGGAATCCAAATGAGTGGGCCTGGTTAGAATGTTTCTCAACCACCATTAAAGCTGCTGAAGCCCTGACCAATGGAACACAATTTCCAGAATCTTTTACCGTTCCAGATCTAGAGCCTGTTCCAGAGGATGAACTTGTATTCCTAATGGTAAATGTAACTCAAGCAGCTATTACTTGGAGCTGAGATTGTATCAGGGGTTTTTGGCATACAGAAGACCCTTAATAAGTTTTTGCTAGCTGGAATAGCTAGAAACATGTCGTTAGATAAACTGAAAATATTTTTCTTTCAGGTGGTCATTTTCAATCTGATATGTCTCTGTGGTGACATGTTGATTATATGAGAGCTGAGTTCTCGTAAACCTATGGCTCTCAGTAACAGAGTTCCATATTTTTCTGTTTTTTTCCCATATATGTGTTTGTTTATCGCAGCATTTTTTTCATGGTCAACTTGTAAGATTTTATTTTTTAATTTTTTCCAGTTAGTTATGCATGGCAGCAGAATGCATTTCATTTTATTATACACAAATGGAGCACAACTTTTCATTTCTCTGGTTGTGCACAATGCAGTCATACCGTTTATGCAATCATGCATGTACCTAGGGTAATAATATCCATCTCATTCCACCATCTTACCTCATGCCCCCTACCCTCCCTCCCCTTTGCCCAATCCAAAGTTTTTCCATTCTTCCTATGCCCCCTCCCCCCATTATGGATCAGCATCCACTTCAGAGAGAACATTCAGCCTTTGTTTTGTTTTGTTTTAATTTTTTAGATGTAGATGGACACAGTCCCTTTATTTATTTTTGTGTGATGCTGAGAATTGAACCCAGTGCCTCACATGCTAGGCAAGCATTCTACCACTGAGCCATACATAACCCTAGCCCACTCGGCCTTTGGTTTTTGGGATTGGCTTACTTCGCTTAGCATGATATTCTCCAACTCCATCCATTTACCTGCAAATGCCATAATTTTGTTCTCTTTTAATACTGAGTAATATTCCATTGTGTATATATACCACAGTTTCTTTATCCATTCATCTTTTGAAGGGCATCTAGGTTGGTTCCACAGTTTAGGTATTATGGATTGAGTTGCTATAAACATTGATATGGCTGTGTCACTACCACATATAGATTCTAATTTATTTGGCACTTCAGTCATGCTTTGAATTAGTGTCAAATAAGAATATGAAAGAGAATTCAAATTGTCATTTCTTGTTGATTATATTTGAAAGTGCCTAGCTGTAGAAACTATGATGTAGGTAAAATATTTGTATAGACAGTGCATGATAGAACTTGATCTAACAACTCCTTTAATTAGTTAAGATTTATGTATACACACATTTGAACACATAAATATAATATAAAACAGACAAATATGAATTGAGGAAAATTATCTAAATATAGATTATTTTAATCAAGAAGCATCCTTTTGAACTCATTTGGTGCAAATCTGTCATTTTGTAGATGCAGAAACTGAAATATGAAATGATGATGACACCTACCCACAGCTGCACATTCACGAAAGTGGTAGCTCCTATACATGCCCTTGCACCTGTGGGTGCTCAGTAAATAAATGATTGATTAGCTTTGACTCACCAGAGCTTTAGTGAAAGTGTTTATAATAAAACTATTAAATAATAACTGCATAAAATCAAATTTGAAATGATTATAAAGCTGTTCTTGCAGGGTATGGTTACATGTGCTTATTATAGTCTTAGCTATTCAGGAGGTGGGGCAGGAGAATCTCTAGAGTCCAAGAGTTTGAGGCCATCTGTGTCATAGCAAGATCCCACTAAAAAATAAGTAAGTAAGTAAATGAATAAATGAATGAATGAATAAATAAATAAATAAATAAATAAATGGCAAAACGAAAACTCTACTTGCTCTTATTTTGTCATACTATTACCATGATCCTTTTTGGAAAGAATTTGTTTTTAGAAGACTTTATTATTAGGAAAGAACAGAAATTGTGACAAATAAGCAAGATTTTGATACTGATGTCTTCCCTGTCTTACAGGATAACAGTAAATGGATCAATGGCATGGATGAGCAAATTATGTCTTGGGCAACTTCCAGACCTGAGGTCAGTAAATATGAAGATGACTATATGGTAGTTCTCAGTCAATCTTTTGATTCTAAATGTGTGTGTTTTGTGTCCTGGTGTCTCCCATGGAGCCTGGCACATGTTTGATACCCAGTACATGCTCGTTTGAACAAATGGATGAATCTAAGTTTTAGGTGATTGTGGTTTTCTAGGACTGGCACCTGGGAGGTAAATGTGATGTCTACCTGTGGGGTGCTGGTAGGCATGGACAGCTGGCAGAAGCGGGAAGAAATGTAATGGTACCTGCTGCAGCTCCCTCATTCTCACAGGCACAACAGGTAACTAACAGGGTGAAAAATGGAGAGGAAACTTGGGAATTGACTATTCCAGTTCCTTTGCTGTTAGTGATTTATTGTGGGATAAAGCTTGTCCATTTCATAGTCTGCTGTGAGGAATCATTAAATAAACTCATGACAGGTAGCCTCCCAATAAAAGCTTGCTAAGGTTTTTATCAGACTTAAGACATGCTGTTAAAAATTTCTAAATTTTTCTTGCTTCTAAGTGTAACGAATTAACAGCATGATACGTTAGGCCTACATAGTACATATTTATGGAAGTTTATGTACTCCTTATGAGTGATTCTCTTTTGGGGTCCACAAACTCCCTAGGATCTTTAGCCATACTTCATTGATATCATTCCCCATTTCTAATAATCATGGTACCATATTTCCAAACCTTTCTGAGATTATTGCTTTCTCTTTTGTTCTTTCCTACCTCAGCTATGTCAGAATTCAGTGCTTTTTCTTATATACATCCCCTTTGGTTTCTCCCTCCTTCTCAGTCTTTAATATTGCCTTATCACTCTTCTCACTTTCTTCTTGTATCTGTGTTATATTAATGATACTGTTTTAACTCTGCACAATTGGCTGAAATCCCTGTAGATAACATGGTTCGAAACTATCTTAGATAGGCCTCATATATCTCTTGGTTAAGTAAGCAGTTTTATAAGTAACAAGAGATATAGGAAAACCATAGTTGATAACCTATCCCCTTTAGTTAAAATGATAGAAGAACTGATGTGAAGGTATCCTTGAGATACATGGAATCATTCAAATGTTTGCACGTTCAAGTGAAATAATAAAAGGGTAATATTTTTAATTGTTTGCTTTTTTACTAGGTCATATGTGGTCAGAATTGTACATTTGTCATCCAGGCCAATGGTACAGTGTTGGCTTGTGGGGAAGGAAGCTATGGCAGATTAGGACAAGGAAATTCTGATGACCTTCACGTGTTGACAGTTATTTCAGCCTTACAAGGTAAAATTGTTTCTTAATTTTGAAATGTTCAGAAATTATGACCTAACTGTAAAAATATTTGCTTATCTTGCAACTCTTCTCACACCTTTGTTTGATAAAATCATAGGTTTTCCACTTATATTTGAATTCTCTTTAGGTATATATAGAGTTTAATTTATATATTTGAAGCTATATTATTTTGCAGGTTATTTATAATATCAATGCTAGCATTCAGTGATATATTAAATAACTTTTTTAGACCCACTGATGATTGTTAACCAAATTTTTTAAAATTATAAAAGTATAATTTGACAACTATTAATAGTAGCAATCAGGCTTGTGTTTCATTAAAATCAAAAGTCAGTTTATATGGAAATGTGCAAATGGGCATCTCTAGCAGAGTTCTGTGAGACTTGGTGAAAGAAAACCTGTGGAAAAACCGAGGAGTGGGATAGCAGGCTCAAATGGTGGTTCCATTCCAAGTTTTCTAAGGAATCTCCATACTGCTTTCCAGATTGGTTGTACCACCAGCAATGTATGAGCGTGCCTTTTCCCCCACAACCTCACCAACACCTATTGTTGTTTGTATTCTTGATAATTGCCATTCTGACTGGCGTGAGATGAAATCTTAGGGTAGTTTTGATTTGCATTTTCTCTGATTGCTAGAGATGTTGAACATTTTTTCATATGTCTTTGATGGATTGTATATCTTCTTCTGTGAAGTTTGTGTTCAGCTCTTTGGCCCATTTATTGATTGAGTTGTTAGTGTTTTTGGTGTTAAGCTTTTTGAGTTCTTTATATATCCTGGAGATGAGTGTTCTATCGGATGTGTGTGTGGCAAAGATTTGTTCCCAGAATGTCAGCTCTCTGTTCACTTCATTGATTATTTCTTTTGCTGAGAAGAAGCTTTTTAGTTTGAATCCATCCCATTTGTCTATACCCAGAAGACTTAAAAACAGCATACTACAATGCTGCAGCCACTTCAATGTTTATAGCAGCTCAATTCACAATAGCTAAACTGTGGAACCAACCTAGATGCCCTTCGATAGATGTCTAGATAAAGAAACTGTGGTATATATACACAATGGAATATTACTCAGCAATAAAAGAGAATAAAATTATGGCA
>CM053401.1:96548741-96594711 GCA_028644305.1 Xerus rutilus | reverse complement strand
AGCATTTGGTTTTTTGGGATTGGCTTACTTCACTTAGCATAATGCTTTCCAGTTCCATCCATTTTAAGGCTCACTTTTCGAAATAAAGATTAAAAGCCCTGAGACCATTTGTCACATTTCTCACCCCAGTTAACCATTTGAAGTATGATGTCTGGGTATTGGCCAAGCAAATCCAGTTGCTGCCATTTTATTCCAGTGTGTAGCAGGACTGGTGGGCATTTTTTATGTTTTTGTTTTATTTGTTTTAATTTATTATAAAATCCTTACAGATCTACAAAAAGTCTTTAAAATATAATGTGTATTTGTGTGCTTAGCCAGCTGTGGGGGCTGAGGCTGTAGCTCAGTGGTAGAGCGCTTGCCTTAGCATGTGTGAGGCACTGGGTTCGATTTTCAGCACTACATATAAATAAGATAGATAGATAGATAGATAGATAGATAGATAGATCAATTGATCAATCCATCGACAAAAAAATTTAAAAAATTTAAACTAAAAAAAATTTAAAAAAGAAAAAAAAAACAACTGTGGGCACTTTCTGATTAGATCTAATCTTGCATTCCCCCCACAAATGAGCCATTACCTTAATTGTGCATTTGTCTTTCTTATACCGGTCTTCATATTTGGGTTGTTTGTTATCCCAGCCCACAAGCTCTTTGTTTCTACTATCCTCTGGTGTCTATGGCACTAGAATTTCGTAAGCAACTTTGTGCCTAAGAGCCTAAAACTCTCTTCCCCTTTTGCTAAACTCTCTACCTCTTAGTCACAGGTCCCTGGGGAAAACTTTCCATAGAGATTGTTTTCTCTTAAATACCCTAAGTCCAAGGTGGGGATGACTGCAAAATAAATTCTAAATAAGCAGGAGATGGTTTCTAGTTAATAGAATCCAGAGTGAGCAGTGCTGCCCTTCACTGACTAATCCTCAGTAGCCTTCGGCTTCCAGAAGGATTTTACTTCCATTTCTGATCAGAGACTATAGTGTAGCAGTTAATTTAGGTTCAGACTTTGGGACCACATTGCAAGGGCTAAGTCCTAGCTCCAGCACATATGATCTGAGTGACCTTGAGACTATTTCTTATCTGTAAAATGAGAGTAATATAGTACCTATTACAAAGAGCTATAGGAGTAAATGGACCAATTCATGTAAAGTTTTGAGAATAGTGCCAGGCACATAGAAAGTACTCAAGAAATTTTAGCCTTTATTAAGAGGAGTAATAATACCTCTGGGAATCAAGCTGTACAGATCTTAATATATAGGAAACTCAAGTAAGTTGAGTATCTTGTTTTTAGTCCTTCATGTGCATTCATAAAGGGGGTAGCTGAGGATGCAGTCCTTGTAATCTCCTTTGTGCAGTGAAAACCCTTCATGAATCATGTAGCCTTTTATTCTGTCAAGGCCATTTTTTTTCTCAGATCCCTGGGGAATGTGAGAGGTAGCTGTGCCACCTTGCCCATTTCCATTTTCCAGTACTGCCTACCTGGTCCTCATCTGCACCCTTCATTATTACGAAGATGACAATTATTGAACACGAAGGAAGAATATGACTTCCTCCCTCCCTCCTTTCTTTCCTGCCTTTAGAACTAAGTCCCATCGTTCATTGGGAAACTAAATTTCAGAAGATCAGGTTTCCATAATGATCAGTTTTTTAAAGTTTTAAAAATCAACCAAGCGGATCAAAAAAATTAAGTTGAGTTAATGAGTAGAGGAATAGATACATAGATGAAAAAGCAAATATAGCAAAATATTAATTATAGAATTTAGGTAGTGGAAATGGGTGTCCATTACACAATTATCTCAAGTTCTCTGTATTTTGAAAATTTTCACAATACTAAAAATAAAAGCAATGCATTTTCCTTCACATGTGCTCATTTGCTGTCCGAGCAGGTGTGTCAGTACCTCTGCAGCTGGGCCTGCCTGATGCAGTACCCCCGCAATATGGAGCCCTGAGAGAGGTGAGCATCCACACTGTGCGAGCCAGGCTCCGGCTGCTTTACCATTTCTCCGACCTCATGTACTCATCCTGGAGGCTACTGAATCTCAGCCCCAACAACCAGGTAATGTGCTAGGTGGGAAAGCAATGCCCTTGATGGGCTTACCAAATTCCAGAACCTTTCTTTTGGTCTTTGGAAAATTATGACATGGCTAATACTTCCTTTACTGTTTGATCCACAAGAAGCAGAAAAGACAACAGTTCTAGTCCCATTATGTGGCTGGTGTATTAGGGACAGTCCAGATATTGATAGTTGTGCCACTGGCCACAAAGTTTTCTTCCTTCTGTGTTTGATTTGAGGAAGTATGAATGGCTAGGCATGTCATGTATTTTCTGCAAGGTCAAGTGGATAACTTAAGTGCACAAAGCTATTGGGCCATGGTCAAAGTTGTATAAATGAACCTGAGAAATTTAGCAGACTTCTTTCTTTCCATATGAATGAGCATTCCGGGTCCTGTGGAGGGAAGGTCGGGGAAATAAAGTAAATTTGGCTGATTTATATGCTTGTATAGAATAGTCCACTAATTCAGAAAGAAAGAAAGCCAACTTTGTTTAATATATAGGCATGTCTGCCAACATGTATATCAGTTTGTAAAACTATTAGTCAGAAACCTTTGGGTAACCAGTGTTTGAGCACTTAGGAGAGGTTTGATAGATCACTGTTAAAATTAATCAGCCAACCAGTAGAATACAGTGTAGCACTGAACAGACTATAAATAGGTAGAGAAATGTTAAGGAGAAAAGCAACTGAAAATTATATATATAAATACATATGGAATAAAACTGGAAAGAAATCGTGTCAATGGGGTTATTTGGAAGGATTATGTATGATTTCCTATGTGTATTTGTGTGCTTTTTCTGTAGTTTCTAAGTTTTTAAGAAATGGTAATCATACATTTTATCAGAAAAAATGTTTTGAAAAGTTACTAATAGTTACTGATACCCAGGTTTATGCTTTTAAACTGCATTTCAAAAAGAATTTATGTTCTAAAAGTGATAAGTTATTTAAGACATATCATTTCTGATTATCTTATTTTCTGTTACAGAATAGCACATCTCATTATAATGCTGGAACTTGGGGCATTGTACAGGGACAGCTGCGGCCTTTGTTAGCTCCAAGAGTCTACACTCTTCCAATGGTGCGCTCCATAGGAAAAACCATGGTTCAAGGCAAAAACTACGGACCTCAAATTACTGTAAAGAGAATATCAACCAGGTTGGCATATGTGTGTGTAATTCACTAACTAGCTGGAATTTTTTTAGATCAGTGTTACTCCTAGCTCATCTCTATGAGGCTTAGTTTCCTCACTTATAAAGGATAGTAATAATATGTTAGTACCCGAGGGGGTCACAATGGACACAGCCCAGTTTGGGGCTGCTGTCAAGCCTATGTGTTCATACACCGATGGGAAGATACTATCAGGGATATTTGTGATGATCTGGGGAAGTTGGGGAGTTATATTTCATTCCCTACTACTTTTTTTTTTTTTTTTAAAGAGGACGGAAGTGTAAGCCCATCTTCGTTCAAATAGCAAGACAAGTAGTTAAGCTGAATGCTTCAGACCTCCGTCTGCCCTCCCGAGCATGGAAGGTTAAGCTGGTTGGAGAAGGGGCTGATGATGCTGGAGGAGTGTTTGATGACACCATCACAGAGATGTGCCAGGTATGTCCATGCTCAGTGTCCCTGCTGAGTTGCCCACTCTGTTAGTGGTTCTCTTACTGTTTCCAGTGATCACTTTGTCAGGAATGTTTTTATAAGTGTAGCAAGGATGCATTTGTAAGCCTCATGTGAAGTTATACTGTTAGTGCTGGATAGGTGAATTATAGCAAGGGTTTGGGAAATGTTTCCTGAAGATACCTTACCACATAAGTGTTAGTGCTTCACCATCTACCAATGACTCACACCATCTGTTATGCTATAATATTGGCAGAGGAAACAACAGTGACTCATAAGTACCTTTGTATAGCAAACAAATCTGGGACCACCCATGTGCTTTCTGATTTATTCTGGCACTTTTAGAACAAGGTAGAATTGCCAGGCTCCAGGGGAGTTAGAAAAATAAATGTTAAGTGTTTAAGCCAGTTCCCATTTTAGGAGCCACACTGGCAGCTTTTCTTCCAGATTAGCTTTGTCTCTTCCAGCTTTGCCTAATATTGGGATTTTTCTGATAAACCCTATGACTAGAACAAAACTTGGCTATCATTTATTGAGTCTATTTGAAATTTCAGCACACCACACTCACAGACACCCCTACTGGATAGACTTTCTTATCCTGGTTCTTAATACTGCAAGAGATTTTCCACATGGAAGGTTTCCTAATGTTATTTAAAATGAAAACCAGAAAATTACAGAGATGGCTGACTGTCACATAGCATTATAAATTCCTCAAAGTATTCTTTTTTCAGGATGATCTTGAATATAATTGGTTTGTTCTCTTGATGCATTTGATTGTTATTTCTTAACAAAATATTCTTTCTTCTACAGGAACTTGAAACTGGGATAGTTGACCTTCTTATACCCTCTCCTAATGCCACCGCAGAAGTGGGTTATAATAGGGATAGGTAAGATGGTCAGCAAGTGTTTATTGAATGTCTAAAATAATAATAACAAGAACAGCAATAATAATGGCTCACATTTATTGAGAGCTTCCTATGTACCAGGCACTGTTCTAAGTGCTTCACATGTATTATTCCATTGAATCTTCATTATAACCCTAAGGAGTAGATACTGTCATTATTCACTCATCACAGATAAGGAGACAGACATTCCACCATGACTTGATATTTACTATGGAACCAACTCAATGGTAATATAGAGGAGAAGGGTAATTTAGATTTGATTATGAAACCTGACTTATTTCATGTTTCTGAAGGCTTACATGGTCTCCCTTTATTGAATTTTCTGCGTAAGTCATTAAAAATCTTTATTACACTATCAAGTCACAAAGCTTAGTATTTTGTAATTGCAGTCTATTCTTATGAATGCAAAATTTTAAATTTTGAATCCTGCTTCATGGACTTGTAAATAAATGAAATGATTATAGGAAATAGGGCATTCCAGAGCAGGTAGTCTAAGGATTGCTAGGGTATTTACTTGCCTTTTTATGGTTGTTCTAAAAATAACTAAAAATATGGTCCCCATGCTGTCAAAAACAGAAGCCTGTTTTCATGTATAGCTGTTGAGCACTCAGAAGTGATTAGGCTTGCTAAAGAACTGAATTTTAAACCTCATTTATTAATTTATTGTTTTTTATTAGTGCATTAGAAGTACACATAATAGTAGAATTCATCATTACATATTTGTACATGCACATAATATAATTTGGTCAGATTCATTCCCCAGGACTTCCCCTTTCCTTTTCCTCTTCCCCTTATCTGTTCTACTGATCTCCCTTCTATTTTTATGAGATTTAATGAATTTAAGTAGCCACATGTAGTTAATGACTATTGTATTCAACAGCATAGATCTAGTCTAATGTTGTAGCTTCTGTTTGAAATTTCCATTGGAATTTTAAATTTTTCCTTCTCTAGGTTCCTATTTAACCCTTCTGCTTGCCTCGATGAACACTTAATGCAGTTTAAGTTCTTGGGAATTTTAATGGGAGTTGCTATTCGTACAAAGAAGCCTCTGGACCTCCACTTGGCTCCTTTGGTGTGGAAGCAGCTGTGCTGTGTCCCGCTCACCCTGGAGGACCTGGAGGAGGTGGATTTGCTCTACGTGCAGACCCTCAACAGCATTCTTCACATTGAAGACAGTGGCATTACCGAGGAGAGTTTCCATGAGGTAAGTCCTGGCCTGTCATGTTTCTGCTGGTGTTGACTTCCTGTATGCAGGCAAGTGTTTTCTGTTTAGAACCAAATATAGTCCTCCTCCTGCTCTCAGGCTGACCCCATGGCTGCTCCTAGCAGCTCAACCCCAGCAGTCTCAGTAGCTGCTAATGAGTAAAGTTGGCTCCAGTCCCTGGCTTCTGCTCCTTCCATTTTAATGTAGTTCTTTGTCTATTAGAGTGGAGAACCAAGGGAACCAAGGTGGAGAGAGAGGCCTGGTTGATCAGGTTCAACAGACCTGGTTTGAGACAGAGAAATTTGACTATTTTTAACTATAGCCAGATGAGTCAACACATTCTTACTGATCAAGTAGCCTGATCAGGCAGACCTATCTCATTTGCTTTGTTTTTTTTAAATATTGTTTTTAGTTGTTGATGGATCTTTATTTTATTCATTTATTATTTATATGTGGTGCTGAGGATCGAACCCAGTGCCTCACGCATGCTAGGCAAGCACTCTACCGCTGAGCTATAGCCCCAGCCCCTCATTTGCTTTGTTTTTATCCTTTAAAATCTTGGCTATTACTGTTGTGCAGTATTGTATCTGTGACATACTTTTTGTTGACATATCTGCCAGGTAGTAAAATTGTTTTTATTTTTCTGTTCTTAGATGATTCCTCTTGATTCTTTTGTTGGCCAGAGTGCTGATGGCAAAATGGTTCCCATAATCCCTGGTGGAAATAGTATCCCACTCACATTCTCCAATAGGAAGGAGTATGTGGAGAGGGCCATTGAATATCGACTTCATGAGATGGACCGGCAGGTGAGCTGAAACCCTGCAGGAGGAGCACATGAATGCTTGGGTTTATCTCCAAATGAGAGCTGATGAGTTACTACCACATTTGGGCATATGTATTTACTGCTTTGATTTATTTGTACCTGTGTTTCAGACCATATTCAGAGAATTCTCAGACCAGATCTGTGGGTCTCCTATCTCCTTACGCTAGGCTTTCACCCTGGCATTCAAACCCTGTCTTCTCATTCTTCCTCAGTTTGGCACATCCACACACCCACTGCTTCCCACCCCTGCCTCCACCACCCCTGTTCTGGCTAGGTCAGTCAACCCCTAAACACTAGTCTTACAATCCCACGGCATTCCTCTTTTCCTCTTCTTTGCAATCCTTTAAGCCCCAGATAGGAATTCATTTTCTCAGACCTGCTTTCCTCTGGGTCCCTAAACTGTAAAGATTTTTTTTTATCATAATTTGAAATCCCTTAAGATATACCACATACTTCTATGTGGTGGTCTAAGAACTAAACCCTAGAGTTTGGGTCTTATTTCTTTATTTTGTTTTTAAGACCTTGAATGAAGAATGTGTTTTCTTTTTCATTTATCTTTTTTCTGTTCTCATCTTAAGCAAGCATTTAATAAATGATGGGAGTATGAAGGAGTGACCATAGAAATGAATTGTGTGTCCACAAATGGTTCTTTTGGTAACATAACCATTAACACCCATTTCAATAATACTTATTTTCAGAATATATTGGGGTCTTCTTGAGAGCTGGATACAGCTCTGTGGCTGTCAAGATTTAGTAATCTGAAGTGTACCTATTACATACCTTTTTTAATCCTGGCTCTTTCATTGACTTTGGCTTTGGACCAGGTCCAGTCAGAAAAGTATTTCTGTTAGCTTACTGAAGGTGGATTCTGTCCGTGATGCTGTTTATATAGCCAGGATTCAGGTTTTATCTCCAGTTTGTGAATATTTTTAATCTTCAGAGAGTAACTGACTAAAAATGTATTGATTACCTCCACACCAGGCATAGTGGCAGATTCCCTCATGTGTAGTTTTTCCCATGGTCTCTGAGCTAAGAATTACTGTCACTGTTTCCACAAAAGAAAGCACAAATCAGAAAAAGGAGGGAGTGTGCCCACAGCAGACCCAGGATCCCAAGCCAGTCTTCACTGCAGTTGTCTAGGTTCTTCCACTAGCCCTTCCTCTGAGGGACAGATTGATGCTCCACTTCCTTTCAGCCATGTTCTGTCATGCCCTGGCCTTGTCCTTTTCTCATTAATAAGGCCTTTTCCTCTTTCATTTCCTCTTCCTCTCTTAGAACTGAATGTCTTCCCATAACTTCCCCAGTTGTCCCCCTGCCAGCTCCAGGCAGCCAGCCTCATGTCTCAGTATCATTTTTTTCCAGTTTTTATTTTGCATTGTACCAGGCATGACTGCTTGGTTTTTGACCTGCTTTGGCTTGGGTATTTTTTGTAGACTGTCCCCATTGCCAATCCCTGTTCCTCAGCCCTGGGCACAACAACCTTAGTACCAGTCATAACCCTAGGGCCTTCTCCAAGATGTGGTTCCTATTCATATTCTCAGAAGTTTTGTTGTTTATTGGAGATGATTTTGAGTTGGACAAAAGAGAAGAATTTATGAAACATCTTGAACAGTGATGAGTTTGTGTTTTAGGGTACACACTACTATACAACCTTAGAGGAGACATTTTTCTAAGCAAATGTTTGGGGCAGCCCCTGGCAGCTTCTGCCTTGGCATTGCCTAGCTAGAGTGTGCTCACCACTGTGCTAAGAGAACCAAAATGGTATAATTATGTAAACATTATTATAAGCCACATGGCTTCCATGTAGTTTCAACCATCATCAGAGTCATGTGGGCAGCAGTATTTATGTCACTTTTCAAATGACAAGATTAAAGTGATAGAGTTACCAAATAGTAGTTCTGGGACTTAGAATTCAAGTTTCCTGACTAAATTCTTTGTCTTTCCTGATTCCCATATTTACTTTATTATTTGCGCTTTTCTTTTTTTTTTTAACAGTGAGCACAAATAATTTTTATTTTTATTTTTTTAAATATTTTTTTTAGTTGTTGATGGATCTTTATTCATTTATTATTTATATGTGGTGCTGAGGATCGAACCCAGTGCCTCACGCATGCGAGGCAAGCGCTCTACCACTGAGCTACAGTCCCAGCCCACAAATAATTTTTATAAGAAGGATATAACTATTTTTCTTTTTTTTCTTTTGGTTGTACTGGGGATTGAACCTGGAAGCATTCTACCTTTGAGCTACATCCCTTCCCCTTTTCATTCTCTCTTTCTTTCTTTCTTTTTTTTGCGGGAGGATACCAGGGGTGCTTAACCACTGAGATACATCCCCAACCCTTTTTGGTATTTTATTTAGAAACAGGTCTTGCTGAGTTGCTTAGAATCTTGCTAAGTTGCTGAGGCTGGCTTTGAACTCGTGATCCTCCTGGCTCAGCCTCCTAAACTGCTGGGATTACAGGCGTACGCCACACCTTCATTTTGCTTTGAGATAGGGTCTCACTAAGTTGCCAAGGCTGGCTTTGATTCTCCTGCCTCAGCCTCCTGAGTTGCTGGGAATACAGACATATGCCACCACACCTAGATAGGATATAACTATTTTCAAAAGAAAAATACAGCTGGGCAAAGTGGGGGAAAACTATAATCCCAGTGACTCAGGAGGCTGAGGTAAAAGGATGACAAGTTGGAGGCCAGTCTGGACAATGTGGCAAGACTATAGCTCAAAATGAAATGAAAGAGGACTTGGGATGTAGCTCAGTGGTAGAGTGTTTGCCTAGCATGCATGAGGCCCTGGGTTTGATCCCTAATAGTGCGTGCATACACGCACGAACACACACACAAAGGTATATACATATGTATATTTGTGTATATTTGTACGATGTATATTTTACAAATCAGTATATAGCTACATGCGTCCTCTAAGAGCTACTTTTTTTTTTTGGTACTGGGGATTGAACTCAGGGGCACTCTATCACTGAGCCACATCCCCAGCCCTATTTTGTGTTTTATGTAGAGACAGGGTCTCACTGAGTTGCTTAGCACCTCGCCATTGCTGAGGTTGGCTTTGAACTTGCGATTCTCCTATCTCAGCCTCCCTAAGTGCTGGTTTTACAGGCTTGAGCCACCGCGCCCGGCTTAAGAGCTGCTTTTGCTGGTGAAATTCAGTGTCCACGCTTAACACAGTTTAACACCATACAGTGTTAGCACAGTTTAAAGCCATGTGTAACCAGGAATATGAGTGAGTAGCCACTGGGGAGCATACTGGGGGCTAGGATCTTGTGGGGAGAGGAGGCAGGTTCTTAAGTTGGACTTAGCCAGGACCAGAAGGAGTACAGAGTCCCAGAGCAAGGCAGAGCTCTAACAAGGGTGGTCCTGTTCACAGGCCTCAGGGTCGGGGAAGCAGACAAACAGGCAGCAGGTGCCCAGCCCAGTTGGGCCACCATGGGCGCATATCTTCTCACACATACACATGTTAAAATGAACACCCTCTCCCGGGAGCAGGTGGCTGCAGTCCGAGAAGGGATGTCCTGGATTGTCCCTGTGCCACTGCTGTCCCTTCTCACAGCGAAGCAGCTGGAGCAGATGGTGTGCGGGATGCCCGAGATCTCAGTTGAGGTCTTGAAGAAGGTGGTGCGGTACCGTGAGGTGGATGAGCAGCACCAGCTGGTACAGTGGTTCTGGCACACGCTGGAGGAGTTCTCCAATGAGGAGCGAGTGCTCTTCATGCGGTTCGTGTCTGGACGCTCTCGACTTCCAGCCAACACTGCTGACATTTCTCAGAGGTTTCAAATCATGAAGGTTGACAGGGTAAGTGGACTAGTCTTCTTTCCTTGGTAATGTCTGCCTGTATTTCTTCCTTTTTGCTTGCATGTTGAGAAAACCAAACTATGATCCTCAATAGGCCTGCTGATTCAGGCTTTAATCTTTGGAGTATCTATTTTTTTAAAATATCAAGCAGTAAAACTAGTTCAGTAATATCACTTAGCTTTTATGGCAAAGTTCTAAGTGGATATAGAAACCATACTGCAAGCAACAACCTTCCCGAATCTTCCAGCATTTTCCCAAGTTACCTAGTGTTACCTTTCTAGTGTTACCTCTTGACACTTACCATGTTCTGGCCATATGGGTTGCTTGCCTTTCTCCCCAGCAGACCATGCTGTTTTTAAACTTTTGTGGCTTTGTGTAGACTGCTTCCTCTGCTTTACTAAGTTCTCCTTCACACCCCTTTCCATCTATGCCTGGAAGCACTTGCTTGTCCATTAAGCACAATGCTTGTGCTGTCTCCTCCAGGAAACTCAGATGCTTTCCTGTGCCCTTGCCCCATGCCTGAAAGCAGACCTAATTAGAGTTCCTTCTCTTGGCCTCCTGAGCACTTGGTACACCCTTTGAGCCCAGCACTTACTGCATTAAGCTGGGAGTATGTGTCTGCTCTGACTCCACCACACTCTTCCCAAGCCCTCCCTTATGTAGGAGCAGGCAGTCTGTGAGCAGGGCCCTTGGTGTTTGATCAGAAGTGATAAGGTAAGTGGGATCTCTTCACAGAAGGCCCTTCTTCCAGTTTCACCTCTCTGGTTTTCCAGCAACTGTTCCTGGAAGTTGCTGTAGCCAAAGCTGTGCTTCTCCTGCTGCTTTTTGAGGCTGCAGGCCTGTTCTTTGCTCCTGGGCTAGGCTCACTGATGACACCATATGCAGGGACAGTTATGAAAAGAGCCTTTTCCATAAATTTTCTGCATGACTAGCCAGCAACTATAAGTTGTGAATCTATCTTGTTGCTTCAGTGTGGTGGAGAGGAGGAAATAGTTCCCTTCTATTCAGCTCTGGAAACAACGCTTGCCTTATGTCTCTGCTGAATTGTTCTTGCCACCTCAGGAATTAATCCACCACTAATCCCCTGCCTGGGGTTGTCAGCCTCAAAAAACTGACCACTTTGGCTATTTCTTTTGTAGCTTTTAGACAATTTTTCCAGCATCATAGTTAAGTAATTAGAGCCATCTAGTGGTGTTTCCTTTCCTTGCTGTTTTCAGTTTTTCTGCACTGGAGCTCTCTGTCATCACTGGCTCTGGTACTTTTAGGCTTTTGCCCCCACTTACCTCCCACCACTTTGAAATGCAGCCCCAACTGAGTGTGGGCTCTGAGAAGAAGGCTAGTTTCAAAAGGAGGCTGGGCAAAAAAGAGAGGGCAGGTTCTTTTTGTAAAACTTAATTTAAAAAAAAAAATTTACAGTGTAATATCATTACCATCATTAACAGATGATTTGCAAAATTGTTGTTTGCTGGGAGGGACAAGGAACATACAATACATACTTGTCTCTTTAGTATTAGCCATTTTCACCTTTGTGTAATCCTTCCTAGTCTTGGCCTCAGTCATACACATTTTTACATGAGGTATCTAGATTTTTGTGCTACTTTTTTTTTTTTTTAAACCTCATGATCCAGGCACTTTTCTGGTTTGCTATTGTCATAAGTGTCATTTTAAATGACTGCATCACCATCAGTTAAATGCATGCACAGTGATTTAACTGCTCCTTCCTCATCTGGGCTGCATGCTGGCATCGATGTTGAGTGAAGAATGTAGAATGCACCCTGGGAGCACAATGAGTGGCTCCCACAGCCAGTTACACCACACACTTGCTCCTTCCACTTCGCATGCTGTGCAGAGAATCCCTGCATCTGGCTTCAGTGCTGCACCCTCTTGGTAGACAGGAACGACTCTCACTGCACTCTTGCTCTCTGCCAGGCACTGTCAAAGTATATTCTCTTGAACAGTCCTGCCAGAGCTTATTGTTGCTTTTCACATATGGGCCTTGGAGGAGGTGAGAAGAGGAAGGAAGCATCTTCACCAAAAGCTTCGAGGGCTACAGGAAAGCAGGACTTGTGCTCATTCTGCCATGGCTTAGCCTTGCTTTCACTGCAGGTGGCCATGCAGTGGTGTCTTTGTGCCATTGGGGTGGTGGTAATGGGCAGTCCCACCTCTCCTCCTGATGCCCTCACGCCCAGTCATGGCTCTGGGTCTCTCTCTCTGCAGCCTTACGACAGTCTGCCTACCTCACAGACCTGCTTCTTCCAGCTGAGGTTGCCCCCCTACTCCAGCCAGCTGGTCATGGCTGAGCGCTTGCGCTATGCCATTAACAACTGCCGCTCGATCGACATGGACAACTACATGCTCTCGAGAAACGTGGACAACACTGAGGGCTCTGACACTGACTACTGACGACTGTGGGTGCTGTCACCCCTCCGCTTTCTCAATAATGCTCACTTCCAATTTGATGTTGACACACTTTTATGGTAACTACATAGATGTTTTAGGATCATAAACCAACATTATAAACAGTGGCCACATTTAGTTACTCTAAATGTAACAAAGAAATTAGATGTTTTTATTTTTCTGTGATTGTACAAAAACAAAAAACAAAAGCAAAGTGCTCTTGGTCAGGTTTTTCCCTCCATATTTTTGGTCACTTTTGATAGGTTTGCATGGAACCATTTTGGTGCATTTTTAGTTGGGAATGATACCTTTTTGTAAACCCACCCAGTGAACATGAAATTGTACATTGTGTATAATTGTTCATTAGAAAGGACAGTTTTACATGAATATTTCACATATTTATTTTGTTTTAATTTGAATTGCCTGTGCAGGGTTCCTTATGCAGAGAAATAAAGCAGATTCAGAAATCAGAGCTTAGACTTCTTTTGTTGCTTCCAGTGGAGCTGCAGCCTGCGAGTCGCCAGCAAGGCAGACGTCAGCCTAGAAGGATTGAGCTTTGGTCTAGGTCAGTCTCACTTTTATGGCTTTTTGACTAATTCAGAGATATTTTTTCACATTTAGAGGGGGCTTCAGCTGGAAATGACATTGCAGAAGACTGTCATGAGAGGAACCAGGGTTCACACTCCCTCTTGGCACTGGTTCTTCTGTCACCCTGGGTCTGTCTGACTTGTTCCCTCACCCTGGGCACTTGTGTCAGCCACAGGCCCAGCCTCTTGGCACCACCCATCCTTCTCTAACAGGCAGCACACCTACTGTGCAGCTCCACTGGCCAGCACCACATGGTACTGGCCCCACCTGCGAAGAACCGGAGAAGACAGAGCGAGCACGTGATGGCATTCAAGAACAGGCTGGGTTTAAAACGACTTGTCACTTCTGCCAGGAGAGCAGCCAAATGGGAGGCGGCACAGAAAAGACAGCTCTCATTGAAAGGCACTTAGCCTATATACTATATAAATGTGTGGCTGCGGACGAGTAAATGAATGTGTGAATGAACGTGAGTAGCAGTGTGCGGCTTTCACATTCTTAAACAAAGTTATGGTGGGGAGTTGTGCAGGAGGCTAGGGAAGGGCCACGCTTGGTACTTGAACCCAGCCCCTGTGGTCCCTCTGTGGTGTGTCTGTGTTCAGGAATGACAGAATGAGCGTGTGTTCTGGGGAAAGGGCCATCCTGAGAGCAGCTGTGAGTCTCTATGAAGCCAGAACATGAGCAGTAAACAGGCAAGGGCTGGGCGGCTTGTCTCCTCTACCTGCACAGGTCCGTGCCATAAGCTGCTTCCACTGGACTTCCCTCCTCTGAGGGCCTGATGCAGGTGTTTTTCTTGGTCCATGCCCCTTAGAGGCTTGGATGGTGTGTTGTTTGCTGACCTCACTTAGTGAACAAATACTTGCAGTTTGTTTGTTTTTACCCTTAAGCAATTTCAAGAAAACTCTGACCACCTGCCTTTAGAATTTGATTTCCCCAGATTCTTCTCAAGGTATAGCTTTGTTATGGGCCTCTTGGCTTTGTGGCCTTTGCCAAAGAGGGCTACATCTGGTAAGCTTAGTTTTTAGCTTTTTTTTTTCCTTTTTCTGATTTTAGTCTTTTTAAAATTCGTTCTAATTAGTTACACATGCCAGTAGAATGCATTTTGAACATCATAAATGGCATATAACTTCTCGTTCTTCTGTTTGTATGAGGTAGAATCACACTGGTCATGTAATCACATAAGCACACAGGGTCATGTCTGATTCATTCTACTATCCTTCCTGCCCCCATACCCCCTCCATCCCTTCACTCCCCTGTCTAATCCAAAGTACCTTTCTGTTCTTCCTAGCCCTTGCCCCCTTATTGTGAATTAACATTTACATATCAGAGAAAACATTCAGCCTTTGGTTCTTTGGGATTGGCTTATTTTGCTTAGCATGATGTGCTTTTGCTAATAAGCTAAAAGTGGGCATTGAATCCTAGAGCTGGAGGGGAGGTCTCTAAGGGTCACATGATCTCCTTTACAGGATGGAACTCCAAGGCCAAGAGAGGGAAAGCACTGAATCACAGATGCAGTAGCACACTGTGGTAGATCATAGGAGGCTGTCAACTCCTCCCAACATTTAGCCTGTGCAGAAACAGGCATGTATCCCTGCATATAAAACCTCCAAGCACCACCTCCCACTTCCTGGGGACTCTGGAACACCTGACCCAAATGAATGTGGCCTGATCTTTATGCTAGCCTGAGAGTCCTATGTACACCAAGCAGCATGGTATGGTTGACTGGCAGCTTCCAACCCAGGAGCAGCATCCTACCCCAGTGCTGAGGTGCCACATTCTTTCTCCCCTCATGTGACCTTGGCTGCCTTGACCAAAACAGATTTAAAAGATTTGACATTCCAGCAACCAGGGAAAGTCTGTAGTCTAAGAGTCTAGGAGGGCGTAAGTGACCTACTTCCAGGTGGTCCTGGAACACCATCAGGCTCCCATCTGCCCAGCTTCCCTTCCCTGGAGGTGCCTTGTTCTTCTTGACTTTGCTTTTCCTGAGCTGAATCTGCTGACACCAACGTTGTTCTCATAGTTAGAACCTATGGGAGCCAGAGGCAGCCCTCAGGCTCATTGCAAAGGTTCTGTCCTCCATCAAGTGATGCTGGCCCACCATGTACAGACCCGGCTTGCTTCTTCCCAGTGCCTGGGCCTTGTGGGCCTTGCCAGCCACTCAGGTTTTCTAGCCCTCCATGGATGTGAGGATACCTGCCCTTGCCTTGCAGGCACAACATATTTAGTCTCATAACTTTTTCACATAGAAGGTGGTATTGATACCATTTTACAGATGAAGAAACAGGCTCAGAGAAGTTATAACTTGGAGAAGCTGTGGACAGCAAAACTGGGAGGTGTACTCAAGAACACCCCTCACTCCCAGCTGTATATCTTCTCCCAACTAGAACTGAGTCCCTTGTCCTGGCCCAGTCCATAGCTGATACCCAGTAAATTCGAGTTGGTTGATTATTTAAGCATTCAATGCCTCCTGGGCAAACCTCTGTGAAGACCTTGGACACTGTGTTTTAGATTGAGCAGGGCATGCCTCCTGATGGTGAACAGCAACTGTGGGAAGGCAGAGTGGAGAGTTGTGACTCATTAGTGCCCACCTTCTGGGAGCACCTAAAATGGCCCTTGACTCAGGGACCCAAAGCTCTCCTGGCCAGGGTTAAGAGCCAGTTTAGAGCCCTGAAACAATACTGGACACAGTCATCAGCACAGCTTTGGTTTTGTGGTCAGTATAATTTGGTTATGTGGGGGTTAGCCTGGGAACCTAATGGTCATTTACAGAAGTTTCCATGGGAAAGGGACTTTAGGAGGATGGAGGTTGCCCAATTCAAGCTCAACCTACAATTATCTCTGCTTTACAAACACAATCCTGATCCTTACAGAAATCCCACAAACAAAGTTTTCTAGCTATCCCTGATTAACATAAGGAAACAAGTTTGGGGCTTCAGGTCTAATGGATATGGGTCTATATTCTAGACCCATATCCATTAGACCTGAAGCCAGGATCCTGTTGTTCCCAGACTAAGCTACCAATTCAGGGCAAACAGGACCTTCTGGGAATTGGGACTTATTAGGATGGTGAAAGCAAAGCCCTGGGGTTAAAGTGACCATTTTAAACATTCAACACCTCCTTCCCCTCCCTCCAAGCTCAAGCTTTCTTTCAGCACTGTTCACTGTAGTAAAAGGAGAATTGGTCCCTACAAGGACCCTTTCAAGTCCAAAGCAGTGCAGAATAAACTGGAAAGCCATCTGGAGGGAGCCTGGGTCCCACAGGCTAACAGTAGCCTGACCCCCTCCACTGCAGCCAGTGGCATGGTGGGTCTGGCTTTTCACACCAGATTAGAAGGGTTTATGCCTGGAAAGGACTTGGAGGGTTACCTTGTTCTGGTGTAAGTACTGCCCCAGCCAGGGGACCAGGAGGAGCAGAGAAGCCCTTCAGCAGTTGCCAGGTGGGGTGGGGCGGGGCAGGTGGATGCCTTCCTACCTGCCTGTACCTAGAGAAACTTCTGGGACTTTGTTAATGTTTGTGCTTAGGTCTGGCACCTGCTGGGATAAACTGACCTTTAGTTTTTATTTCATCCTTACTACAATCTGTCCCTTCATAGATCCCTCCATCCCTTCTCTGATCCCTCCCACTCCTCCTTACTTTGCAACAGCCACACTGACCTCCTTACTCCTTCCCTAGCACACCAACCGTGTTCCTAGTCTGAGGCCTTCGCACATGCAGTTCCCTTAGCCTGGAATATTTTCCAGATGGCTGACTTGGTTCCCTGGCTCACCTCATGCCTCAGGTATCACCTCAATGAGGTTTATTATGTTGGTCAACCCATCCTAAGTGCCTTCCCCCACCCTTTTCTTTGCCAGCCATCCCCAAATCTCCCCTACAGTTTCTCACTCCCCCAGTACTTACTACTTATGTGTTACTTATTACCCAGAATGGAAGCTCCACCAGAACAGAGTATGTCCCGTTTATCCTTGCTTTTTCTCATTTGGGCAACAAATTAAGGAACCTGTGGTTAGGCATCAGGATGCCCTTTCAGAGCAGAGAAACACCAGGCTACTGACGCGTGAAGGGTCTTGGTTACAGCTGACAGTGGGTGGAGCTGGAGTGTGAGCATGGCCCACCCACCATTGCTGCTCTCCTGCCTCTTCCACTTACCCAGAGTCCCCCGTGTACTGGAGACTGCGAGCCCTTAATAAAGCCCTGAAATTAAAATTGGAAGTGCCCACGTCCAGCAAATCCAACAGGTAAAAAATCTCGTTTTTCACCACTTAACAATGGTTCCACTATCATCATAACCTGAGTTACTGCTGTTGTTTTAAAATCGTTAACTTTTTTCCTTCAAATGACATACTTTGCCCTTAAGAGAATGGTACGCAGTTTACAAATAAAGAATGAGAACGGATTTTCCAGAATGGTTTCCGCAGTCCTCCTTGGACCACATCTGCCCCAGGAAAGACAAGCAGGGCGGGGTGAGCGTGGGCCAAGCCGCTAACCAGCCCTTTGGAGCAACAGAACTCGCTCTGCAGAAGCTCTCGGAGGAGGAATACCAGGGCCCCTGGGGACTGCGGACAGCGGCCGCAGCGGGATCACTCCGCCTGGTTCCCCAGGGCTGAGCGCGACGGCCACAGCCCCCAGCCTGTAGGGAGCGCAGGCTGCGAGCTCCGCGTGCTTGTTATGGAGACCCAGCACCGCGGTCCGAGTGCCGGAGGGCAGCGCAGGCGCCTCCTGCCACTGTAGAAAAGAGGGGAACGGTGCTGGTTATTTAGTGAGAGAACCAGCAATTCGGTCGTTTAATCTCGCCTTCATCCTCTGTATAAAATCGTGATATGAGGTAGGTAAGCAGGCATCATCCCCAATGTGTAGACGGGAAGCATGAGGCTAAGACGACGCGGCGGCGGGCTCTGAGCCACAATGGCCTGACACCAAGACGCTCCCTCCCAGGGCCACGGCTGGGCTGGCCTAGCGTGGCAGCAGCTTGCGGCGGGCCGCGCTGGATGCTGACGGGCGCGGGAGCTGGTCGGGGATCATGGCCGCGCTGTGCTCGGCGTGCAGGGCCAGGCGCGGGCAGGCGGAGCGCAGGCGGAGCAGGCCGGCGGCGCTCACGTTGCGGCAGAAGTCCACGTGCAGCGTTTGCAGCGCGTACCCGTGCGCCGCCACGGCCGCTAGCGTGCGGTTGGTCACGCGCGCGCAGTTCTCCAGGCGCAGCACGCGCAGGCGCGGGCAGCAGCGCAGCAGGCGGACCAGGCAGTCGTCGGTGACGTGACCGCAGCCCGACAGCGTGACTGACGCCAGGTTGGGGCACCTGCGGGGAGAGCACCGTGACCTAGGGCCTAGAGGGGTGCGTTTAGCCGGCTGCAGTCTCGCCGCGTGCAGAGGCTCACTGACTTCTTCAGTGCATCTGACCGCGTGCTACAGGGACAGGGGACTCCGCCTTTTACCGAGTTTGAGGAAGTCGCCGGCTATGAGCATCCAGGATTCCAACCAGGGCTTTCTGGGCCATTCCCCTAGCCCTTGCTGCAACCGCCGCACCCCCACTATACCCAAATCTTGAGGGGGTTCTTGGCTCGGAGTTTCAGGAGCCTCAGTAGGGGAACCTGGCCCCCAGAGACCCAAGCCTTCTATGAGCCCAGGGCTGGCAGTTCCAGGGGATGCGCCTTAGACTCAGTGCTTAGGCCAGGGTCCCAGAAAACCTTTGGCAGGATTTCGGTGGGAAGAGGGGTTTCCTTGGGGAATGGCTTAGTGACATGGAAGCCGGGGAGGTGTACCTCTCAGTGTCGGTTCTAGGGCCCAGTTTCAGCTCGGTTAGCTGGGGGCGGCAGTTATTGCATCCCCTGGACTCCAGCCTGGAACAAGTCAGCAGTCAGAGGTAGCTAGATGGGGCACTGAGGTATGTACAATTAGAGACACCCAGAGAGATGGCCCAGAAAGCTAAGGATCCCTTCGCTCCAGCCTCACCAGCACCTGCAGGAAAAAAGATCTTGAGCAAAGTTAGACTTGGCTTGTTTTCAGTGTGTCTTTTTAACCTATCACGCACTGAGCCTTAGTTTCTCTGGGGTGGGGTGGGAGGACAGTGGGTGGGATGTTTACTACCTGTGGGGTTGTGAGGATTAAATGGGATTTGGGGTGTAAAAAGCCTGCAACAGGGCTTCCTATCTGCAGCCGTAACTCACTTTCCTGCAAACTAGACCAGATTGCTTCCACTACAGGAGTGTCTCATGGGCCTGGGCCTGGACTCTGTAGCGAGAAGGGGTTGTCTGGCCTGGTCCTTTTCCTCATCAGCCTCCCCCTTAGTTCCCTGACTGTACATGGCTGATCTCCACACTCTGTTGCTGGGGAGAGGAGAAGGAACTAACAAATATACTGGCCCAACCACATTTCACACACTGAGGCCACATCTTAAGTTCATGTTCTTTAATTGCATCAACAGAGCTGGGGGACTCAAAGCCTTTTGCTCTTTCTGTGACACCAGGGCCCTAAGCTTAACCCATCCCATGGCCCAGGAGGTCCACTCCACACCTTGCTGGGTTGGAGAATTAAACCTCGTTCTCTTAAAGCAAGAACGCATAAATTCAGGACTAATCCCTCCTGCCTCACCCTCCTATAACCCTCATTTCTGAACGTTGTTAAAACTCATCCAGAAAACCTGGGCTGGTCTAATCAGGGCATAGCCCCAAGTCCATCTTCTGTTTTCTTCCTTCCAGGTTTCAAAAGAAGAATGAGGAGTGGGAGGTTGATGTTTCCTTCCATTCCTGTCCTGCTGCCAGCCAACAACAGCTATTAACCTTGGGTAGCAACAAACCAGCCAAGCCTAGTTTTCCAGGAAGCCAGCCCAGCTTGTTAGGATCAAGGTGTTCTTTCTCAGAGGCAGGACAGGCTGGTGTGAGCTCTGTAAGCTCCCTGGCTGCTCTATCCAGGTGAAAGCTGGCCTGGTGGCCCAGCCTGTGTTGGAGGTGCAGTTGAAGATTCAATAGAGGATGTTTGGGGACATACTTATATTAAAAAATTACTCACTAATTATTCAATATTGATTTGAAATTCAAATTTAAGTGGGTGGTCTATAAAATATGGCAACCCTAGATGGTGAGCAAATGATAACACCTCTTGGAAGATTGGTTTTGCTCCTTTTGCTCATCTCTCTGGGTGTCTCTAATTGTAAAAGGAAGCCAAACTCCTGCCCTATAGCCACTGTGAAGATTAGTGAGTTCCTCAAAGGAGACCATTATTTATTGCTACTTCCAGAGTCTGGTTTGGCTCAGCTAAATCAAACACTCAGACTCTCCTTCCTCAGCAGCATTTCTCAGGCCTTTGGGGCTCCTTGCTAGGGCCAAAATGGAGAGGTGTGCTGATTGCTGAATCTGGGAGCCTGTTCCCAGGGCCTGTCCTTGAAACTCCAGGCCTAGCTGGACCTACCCAGCAGTTAATGGCTGCCAGAGAGGATAGCTGCCAAAGAGCAGGGACAGCTCAGCCCCAGTGCCTTTACAACAGAGGCAGCTTTGGGACCCTGAGGCTGAGGAGTGTTAGCAGATAGATCAAAATTTTATCCATCTACTGGGAGCTACACTGATTCAGGGACTGAGCATCTGCCTTGGGCTAGTCTGAGGTGCCCAGAAGCAGAGGCATCGTGATCTTATAATTTGCACTTCCCTGGTTCTCCTACTCCTTCCCCAGAGCCAGCAAAGCCAAAGCTGCTCAGGAACAAAGTTGCCTACCTGTCACACACCTGGAGGAGGAAATCACTGACCAGGCTCTCATGCCGGCTACAGATGCTCTTCTGGAAGGTGCTCTTAAGCCAGTCCTCAATGCTGCATACCTGCACCCGGCTGGAGTGCCAGCAGATGGACAGGCTGCGCAGCGCTGGGCCCAAAAGGAAGTTGTCCTTCTTGAGCTCAGTGAGAGAACGGAAATGCAGCAAAGGCCAAAGTGCAGGGTCCTCAAACACATCATGGAGCTTGGAGCAGGTCCTGGCAAGGCTCTTCCTGCTGTCCTTGTCCAGGAAGGAGAAGAGGTGCAGCAGGCACTCCCGGTTGAGCTGGGTTATATGCATGGTGAGCGGCAGCCAGAGTGTACCCAGCTAGCGCTGACCTGCCTCCTGCTGCTCCTCCCCAGCTCAGGGCTGGTGGACATATATGGTTGAGGAATGGTGTTTATTTTTGGCCAACAACTGGTCCTGAAGCTGGGGGAGGGGGGTGCAGGGAGCCAGGATCCAGACATACATGCAGCAGTCTGTGGCTCAGCTTATGTTCAGAGGGATTGAAAATCCTGGCAGAAAAGCAGCCTATTGAAGTTAAATAGTTTCCTTAAAAGGGATTTCTTTTCCTTTTAGCTGACGGTGTTTAGCAGAGCTCTTTTCACTTTTCCTAAGGCATTTTTGTTGGAAGTGGCTGGCCATACCAGCTCTGTCTGGGCTTGCAGTCTACCCACTAGCGGGGAGTGTTAGTATTAACTGGTTTTGTAGGACATCAGTGTGGGTCTTTTGCTCCACCCTTACCAGGAAAAGGCGTGCTGGATGTCAGAGCTAAGACTGGTGGTGCTTTCAGAGCTGGGAGCAGAATCCACGTATCATGTCTCTTTCATTATTTTTGTTCAGTAGATTGACGGCTTCCAGGTAAGACTGAGCTGCCTTCCAATCCTACTGCCCTCCATCAGACAAGAGGATTTCCTTAACTTCCCAGATGGCTCTGATTTTACCAGGTTGTTTCATAAAAGATTTAACTGAAGTAGTTTATCTTTCCAAGGCTTTTACTTTCAGCTTTATTTGGCTTTACATTTTTCATATATGTCCTTCTGCTTCTAGTTTGTACTTTCCAAAGTATCAGGACAAATGAGGTAGCTCTTAATAACTGCATTAAACACTTTTACGTATTTTAGTCTGTTTGCTGTTGAAGGCAGCCACAGCATCTGCTGAGTGTCCTTCCCTCTTAAAGAAACCCATGGGTCATCCGCTGCCCTCTCTCATGTTCCTGTGGTCAAGTAGCCTAGGGGTAGCATCCATCAAGTTCTCTCCTCCTAAAGCACCTGAGGCGTCCGATATGGTGGACCTACTTCCTGATACCTCTTCACCCCTAGGCCTGTGGCCCTACCTTTGTTCCCCTGCTGTGAGTTCCTAGTTTTGCTGATGGGTTGGTTTGGGGGACACTGGTGCAATACAGCTGTAGAGGTCCCATCCTGCCTTTGCAATGCTGAGATAAGGACAGTTTTCCTCTGCTAGCCTGGGGAACTTTAGTTTACTCTCCCCATTGAACTGGAATTGGAAGACTTGTTTCTGGACGTGTGGATGAGGTGGCCATGCAGCACCTGCTTCTGGAACTGAGGCTGACATGTACCAAACAGAGGCAGCTAAAGAAAGGTGAGCACAACTGTCCTAATCAGCATCCCTGCCCTAAGCAGTCTCAGTTGGTCTTCCTGAGCCTGTTACCCCAGCATGAGAAGGGGACATGTAAGAGGGCTGTCTGTCCTGCTCATATTTCAAGTTTGTCATTTGAGTTGTTCAGAATGACAGCCGCAGCCCCTTGCGCTGTATCTGAGTGTGCTGCTCCACTGCACAGATTCCTGCAGCACTACAGGTGGCGGGTTCCTAGAAAACCTCGTCTCCACATTCCCTCCCAGAATCTTCTCAAACCAGCACTTCACCTTTGGGAACAGGTGGTCCTTTCAGCTTGTTAAAAGGTAACACAGTGTAATCCTGCCGCCTGCTGGAGAAAAACCCCTGGTGGTTCATCATGGCTTCCTAGCTGTGCTACTGCAGCCCTGCTGGGACAGTGAAAGACTGGCAGGGAAAATGTGTGGATCCTTGTCCCTTTGCTGCTGCTCCAAGTGAATGGCAAGAGACATCCCAGACCAGGAGGTGGGCCTCATGGAGTGAGCATTGCTGGCCGAGGGTCTGACATGCAGACAGACGACTGAAGGCTCTGCCCTCTTGGCCTTGTCTCAGCTCTGCTGTTTGGCACAGCAGTGGCACCTGAACAGCACAGATGCTGAAAGGAAGGGTGCTTTGTGGGGCATGGAAGTGAGACAGTCTGAGCTGCAGGCACATCTGCCTTCGGTTTTAGAAGACGGACAGAACAGGCAAATAGGTAAAACAGAAAAGCAACAGGTGTGGAGACAGTTGTTCCTGTTTTCTGTTTGCAGGAGGCACTGGGCAGAGAAGGTGTGTAGAATCTTGCCATAAGCAGAATATTTATTGGCACCACTTATTTTGCCTGTTTTACTTTAAAAGATGATCAATAAGCTTTGCCCCGAGCCTGAAAACTGATTCTTCAAGGTAGCTTCTGGCTCTAAGGGAAAGCAGCCTCATTTTCCATAAGGTCAGTAATCACAGGAAACAGGATTTCACTGAGCCAGGTGAATGGCCTTGGACCCCTGACTCTGGCCACTCTCTTGTGGCACTGCCTACTCCTTCCTGCCCACATACAGCAGCAGGTTCAAAGTCCTGGGGCTTCTGTAAGAACTACCACCTTTTGACAGTTAAGGCCCAGAGCTGGAATCAGCGCATCCTTTATTTGGTTCCACTGAAAGGGGTTCAGAAATAATGGTCAGAAGAAAAGAGAACAGACCTTTAATGATAACTTTCCATAGAATAGTTCAGGCTGGTGAAGCAGAAAAGGGATGTGATTACAACTTGAATGAACCAGTCACTTGCACAATTAAATAATCCTCTTGGCATAACACACACTAGGTTTTAATGGCAAACAATGACGTCACAGCACAACCAGCATGTGGAGGCTGTCACACTCACACCTGAGGAGGTTCTGCACCAGTGACGAGGTGCAGAGACCTGGACCAGAGACAATGCTACATATTCACTGCTCCTTCCCGGGCCAGGGGCACCATCTTATGGCCATACCCTGGTCACAGGGGACCCACACCCTCACTGAAGGAAAAGGTCTTGCTGTGAGCCTTTCTAGGCCCAAAGTGCAGAGGCTCCTTGAGCAACAGGGTCCATGAGAGAGTTTAGGGGACAGTGGAAGTCACAATAGGATAAATATGTCTGAAAGATTTATGTACACTAAACCAATAAGGAGAGGTTTGGCTTTAAGAAATAAATATGTCCCACCCCAGAAACCATGCTGTTGAGTAGGTTCCACAGGCGAGACACACATTTAACACTTAACCAGGCCCAGCACACTTGACTGGTTTAATTCTATTACATCTGTCATCAGTATACACTGAGTAGAATACAGTGGATAAGCAAAAGGTTTCTCCACCATGGAGAGATTTGTGTTGCCACAAACTGTTTCTATTCCCACCTGTGTGGGAGGACTTCTGAGAATTTCCTGTTCCACGGAGCCACGTGACATGAGGCCCTGTCTCAGCATAAGCTCTGAGCAAGAAGCCACATGCGGGCTAGAGACAACATGGCGCGGGAAAGCCCTGAAGAGCAAAGAAAGATCCGTTAACAGCAATGTGATAAGGCTACAGCTACAGGATGAAAATACAAGTAGGCACATTTACATCATGGGCATTCAGATGCACAATTCAAATGGATCCAATCACTTTCCAAGAGTCTTCATGATACCACTCTAAACGTTTCTGCTTAAGTAAAGTCAAGCAATAAAAATGCTACAAAAATTTAAAGAGGAGGTGTGTTCTTCACTAACAGCACTGCCTGTCTGAAGACCACTTTCTCCAACAGTAGTCCAGCCCGCCACGAAGTTCCATTTAGCATGAAAAGATAGCTCCTTCATCAGTATCAATTCTGCCAGGCTTTACTGTTAGTCATCTCAGTGCCCACTCCAAGGCTGGAGTCCTCAGTGTGATGTTAGATGATCTAGCCATCTACCTCTGAGCCAAAGAGCCTGGACTCACAGCAGAACTGAACAAGGTCAGAGGAGACTTGACCTATATGTGTTTTAATGTACTGATAGATTAGCGTAAATGAGTCAAACTAATTTCTGTAGACCAAATGTCATATTTTCATATAGTTCCACCTAATATAACAGGACTATAAACTATTTTAAATACTTCCCTCTTAATTGCCTGCTAGGACTCTGATTATAAGACCTAAAACTTTATTCTTTGGAGTGAAAACTTAGGCCAGTGTTGTCCAACAGAACTCTATCCATTGTGGAATGTCCTAGACCTGCACAATCCTAGCTGAGTGTAGGTGCTGAACAGTTGAGATATGACTAGTGTGACTGAGGAAATGAGTTTCAAATTTAAATAACCACATGTGGCCATCATATTAGATAACACAATGTGTGTCTAACACATTAGACATAACTGCAGTTTGCTCCTTGTCATGTTAAAACATTTATCCAGCAAATGTGTTCTGCTCTGAGAGAATTTGGGATTTATCCAGCTAATTATTAAGGAAATGCAGCCACATCTGCTCCTACAACTATAAACAACTGAGCTAGAATGAAAGCCATCAGACTTGCTTTTACATTCATACACTTGAAAAAGTCTTGACTCTTTTTCCTTTTAATTAAAAAAAAAATAGGATTGCCAAAAAGTTGGCTGAAAACAGGATTGCCAAAAGTCTGCTTGGTTGGCTGAACATGAAATGTATTTTGTCCTTTGTTGAAAAAAGGGAGGAAAGAATAACAGGGACAAGAAATGAACATGAAAACAGCATGCAGTTCAATGCCTGCATGCCTATGCTGGCAATCCTACTCTCCCCAAGTAATTTACAAGTAATGCCATCACCACCCCAAAATTAAAGAGCTATCTTAGATCTTAGCATCCTTGAGGAATCACAACTGCCTTCTTTAAATGAGACACTGGGTTCAAATTTCAATTTGAGCTCCATCTAGTGCCTGTACTTCTATTTTTATGGACAACAGTTCTGAAACAAACACTACTGAGTTCAAGAATACAAACTATACTAATTCAAAGTGAATATTTTTAACTTGCTCTGCTCTCAGGATAGGCCAAGAGAGTTAAAACCCAGAGTAGCAATGACCAACTTCCTTCAGACCCCACAATGACACCTGGAGTGTAGGTGATGGCCACAATCAACTCTGGGTCATCCCTGCCTCAGATGGCCAAGCAAGAAGCAAGTCTTGTAGACATGCAGTCACTCCCAGTGCTACAACTAAAGGGGGCCTTTGTATGCTGGTTCAGAAAGGCAGAGAAGCTATGATTTTCTCACCAGATAATACCTGTACCATGCCTTCTTTAAATGAGACACTGGGTTCAAATCTCAATTTGAGCTCCATCAGAATTGGAACAAACTCAGAATTTTTAAACACTATGACATACTTGTTCTTATTTGGATTTTTCTGTATTCCTGGCCTGTCTCCCCCACCCTGAAATCACAAAACAAAAACTGAAAAACCCAGAAATAGAGTAATTTTTGAATTTTCAGTACAGGTATAACTCGACCAACAAATTTATTTAGTTAGTGCTGATCATCAGCAGCCATGAGACACTACCCACAACAATTACCTGGTCTACTTAAAGATGCCCTCTCAGTTATCTTTTACAGTCAAAATGAATGATTACTGAGCAGTCACTGTGAAATCTCGTGGGCCACAAATTCTGCACACACATGATCCTTGATTGGGAGTCAACCTGATCTCCATCCCAGCTGTGAAAAGGCAGCAGGCAGTAACGTTACTCTTCACACTCAAGAGCATGCCTTGCTTCCAGCATGTGAGAGTAACAAAAGCATTGATGTAAATGTGCTTGAAGTGAGAACTGAAAACATTAATATAAAAAAGGCAAACAGAACTCAAGTTCTTGAAACTACATATAAAAATTGAATTATTACAACTAAAGCAGCAAATCGAAATGTCTGCTGAGGTTTTCTGGTAGAACAACAACAACAAAAAATTAGTTGGTGCCCATGTTCAATAAGTCACTACTAATGACAAAACTAAACCCAAAATAGGAAATTGAAAAGTGCATAATGAAATTAAATCTTGGATCAAGTATTTATGGAAAATTGGAAATGTTGTCCGGTGTAGTTGATGAATAATGATTCAGAGGAGGTATTAAAGTTTATCTGATCCAGCTTTGGCCTGGCGCTCCACATAAAAAAGGATGTAGGCCTTTGCTTTCACAACGGTCTCTTCGTCAGTCAGTGTTACAGTACTGTCATTGAAATGGAACCAGCGGCCTTCATGGGTCGCATATGCTGTGTAATGTCCAGAACCAACCCTGTAAAGAAAAGGCACAAGATCAAAGAAAAACAAAAGACTGCAGAAATCACAAGGACCTGTGCAAACATATAACCATTTATTACACATATAATAGATTTTAATAACACTGTAATTAAAGAATAAATCCTAGAAACTTTTGGTTTAAGATGGTTGGCTGGGGCTGAGGTTGTGGCTCAGTGGCAGAGCGCTTGCCTCGCACGTGTGAGGCACTGGGTTCGATCCTCAGCGCCACATAAAAATAAGTAAACCAAATAAAGACAGTGTCCATGTATAACTAAAAAATATTTGAAAAAAAAAAAAAGATGGTTGGCTGAGCTCATGTGTTTAACTTTCCTCCAAACCCACTGAAAAGATAAGGAATATATTGATACTGGAAAATAGGAAAGAATACCATCAATTGACCAGAAATTGATGGTTTTCTAGAACACACAAAGCAAACAGCACTGGATTAATAGGGAAAGTAAGCAGAGTTGTAAAACTTTTAACCTCACAAGTTTAAGTCAAGGCCTATAGAAACATGGAAAACTGAATGCCAGATTTCCTGTCAGAATCTTGGGGAAAAAAGTGATCTTAGGAACTACTCTGCCTTAAAGGAAGTAACTCCCTGATGCTTTGGTTATCAAGGGCTTTTCCCAGTCAGCATGACCAAACTGTCACACAAAGCACCCCAGTGTCAGCCCTCCCATTCAGGACAGAGGCCTGCTAGAAAAACCCTTACTGAAAAAATAAAAAATAAGTTATGGACTGATTCAATTCGGGTACAGATGAAACCCAAATTGATGACTTGGAAAAAACAGGCCATGGTGGTCTTTGGAAACAGAGACAGAAGATAGAGCCAGGAAATTGACTATACACTTAATAGGGATTCTAGAAGAGAGAAAAGAGAATGAGGTAGAACATATAAATATGTCCATGAGGTAAAGACTAGAAGTGTCCCTACCAGCTACCAAGCAGGAATGCATTTCTTAAGTACAAAGGCAGAGAGGATCCTACAACTTCCTGGGATGCACATAAAGTGAGAATTAGATTTGTACCAGACTTGTCATTTGCAACATTAGATGGTGAAGTCATTGGAGTAATGTCTACAAAGTTGTGAGGGAAAAGGATTTTAAACATGGAAAAGGATTTTAAACATGTTTAGAGGATTTTAAACATTTAAAAGATTGATTTGCCCAAGTATGGCAGTCCAAGTTTGAAGGTAAAATAACCATTCTCAAATGGACCAAAAATAAGAAGGTATGTACTCCTAGTACAAGCTTTCAAGGAAAAAATTAAGAATGTAATTCAACAAAATAAAAAAATGAATCTTTAAAGTACATGACATGGGTAAATTATTTCAAATATTATCCCATTTTCCCCTTGTATAAAATTCAGTTGGAAAATAAACAACTTTGGAGTAAAGATGACTCAGGATATTGTGGGTAAAAGATTAGGTGCTCAATACTGGGCCCAAATGAACCATTCTTCATTTTGCTTTTATATTCCTTCTCTTAATGCTCTTAATACAACATTCTCTCAGGAACTCTTTCCACATCAAGATGGAAGGAAAGTTCTATTTCACCTACTTTAATGAATGTGAACTCATTTTTAGGGCGTTCAAAGAGAATTATCAAGACTAGTGCAAAATTGCAGGTGTTCTTGTGCCAGCCACCAGTTGTTCCCACCCACAAGCAGAGGCTGACACACTCACCCAGAACCATGGTGCACGACTACAGCAGCAAGGTCATACAGGCAGTTCTCTGGGCCACTGTTCTCAGGCTGTGGAACAAAAAGGAGAAGGCATCGCCAAAACTGGGTTAGAAGCAGTGGCTAATGACATCAGTGCCTCCTGCCTCTCTGACTTCTACCCTCTCTGTGTGAAGACTTAATTTTAACATACAGCCACCTTTTTACCATGCTAAAAAGGTAATCACCTTACCTCTAGTAAGTAGCATTTCATGTCTAAGCCTCTCAGTGGAAATTCTACGTATGTATCAACTTTGTTTCTTAAATATGCTGTCCAATGAAATCTTTTCAAATGCAAGCATAGCACCTGGGTAACAGAGATAAGGATGAACACTGTGAACCAACACTCAATTTACCTTTCAATAACTTCCAGTCTAATGTCTCTCAAGTAATTTTTGAGGTACCCTATCAGTATTTCTTCTGCCCCTTGTTATGCTTTCTTCTAGCATACCTTATACACTCTCAAAAGTTCAGCTTTTATTACAACCCTGGACACCAATACAGAACAGTTCACACAGTCTAAAATTATAAGAATTTTTTTGCATTAGTCAAGCATTTCCCCCTTTGAAATAGCATAATTTGAAATTCAACACTTACCTTGGGCAGTTTTTGAATCCAAAACTTTTTTGTGGACTTTTGTTTCTTTTTGCATTTATGGCACATATATAACTCTGTCTCATCAAGTTCTTCTAAGTCAGTAAAACTGCGAAGACAATCTAAAACCAAATTGATTTTGCAGCATTAAAACAAGATGCCTTTTATAGAGACAGTGTGCACTGTAGGGGGGAAAACTGAATTTGAAGTCAAATGACCCAGATATAAAGCTCAGCTGTATCAGCTCTGTGACCTTAGAAAAGTCAGCCTTCCTCAGGTGCAAACTGGAAACAAAAAACGATATCTACTTTGAAAAGCTGTATGAGGACAAGGAATAACGTGTAAAGCACCTGGCATCATGCCTGACACCTGGAGATGATCAATCAATGACAAATGATGTTGGTTTTACTACAATTAACAAAAAAAATTAGTCTGGAAATTCTAATAAAAACTCATTCCTGATGAAATCAAAGTTTCAGTAGCAATGTCTCTCAATACATGACCTTAGGACACAAAGCATCAAGCTTATAAAAAAGAAAGTAAAATTTAGATCCAACATTTTCAAAGTAAACATAGATCACAAAAGGTTAATCTCCAATCTCCAATGAAACTTTTGTCCAGACTCTACTCTCAAGTCCCCTACATAAATTACAGCTTTTTTTTTCTTTTGAAGATTTAATTGTTTAATCTGGGGTTTGGTAAACTGTGGTTCTAAACCAAATCCAGTCAGCCACCTGGTTTTGCAAATTATTTCTGTTGGAACACATCCACATCCATTTGCTTACAAATAACCTTTTATACTACAATAGCAGAATTCAGCAGCTGGGCAGAGAGACTTTATGTGCTGCAAAACTTAAAATAGTTATTCTCTGCTTCTTTACAGAAAGTCTGTCAACTCCTGCAACAAATCATATTCAGAAGTCTATATAAAATGTATGTTGTTATTCCATAGAAAAAATATCATTGTACCCACCGCTCAGGGCAAGAGATGGATTCTCTCCAGTACTTGAGGATCCAGGGTCTGTGTGCACATCTGCTAGAGTTGTGCAGTGGGCAATGTCACTTTCCTCCCCCAGAAGTAGCCATATCCTTTGGTGTTAATAATTTCTTTGCTTATTCTTTTAGACTACAAATATGCATTTATGTATTGTTAAACAATGTATTAGTTTGATAAGATGGGTAAGCTGTGGAAGGAAAGACCAAACTGTCTCTGTACTCTTGAGTTTCCAGGTCACAGTCAGCCTCAGCTTCTCTGAGAGAGTGTAAGAAAAAGCCTCTATGGGGAAGTTAATGGGAGCAAGGTCTAATAGGGCTTAGATGTGGACTGATACTACAGAGGCAAGCATAGGGTCAAGGGCCCATGCATTCTTGAATATGCCTTTGCTTCATAATCCCAGTACCTGGAAGGTACATCCTACCTCTGCCTCCCCTCAGTTCTTCTTTCTTTCCTTAGGTCTTTCTAAACCTCCCCTTCTTTCTTCAGTTTTGCCCTCAGATTCCATTGAATACAACTTCATTCAGACTGGTTCTTAGGAAAGGTATACTGTTTCAACATTACACTTCCTGAAGCAAGTCTCAAGACACTAACCCAAACTTGCACACATAGTGATGCCATTCTCAGGAGTCTCCCAAGTTCCATGTCTCTAGCTATAAAGATCACTGACTATCCTGCAGACTGGCTGGTTCTATGAATCCCTTTAGACTGGCCACTATGGTGCCTGTAAGTTGTGAAGCTGAAATCATATGGGAGCTTTTATCAGCAAATATTTGTTGCATCATGTAAAAAGCTGTGGCCTTGGCAGGGATGGGAGATGCTCAAAGAAAAATACTGTCAAAAGAATGAAAAGACAGGATACAATGTCAACACACAAAATCAGTTGCATTTCTGTATATTAACAATGAACAAGCCAAAAAGGAAATAAAGACAATTCCATTTGCAATAGCATCAAGAAGAATAAAATTCTTTGGGGGAGCGAGTACCAGTGATTGAACTCAGGAGCACTGGACCACTGAACCACCTCCCCAGCCCTATTTTGCATTTTTATTTAGAGACAGGGTCTCACTGAGTTGCTTAGTGCCTCGCTTTTGCTGAGGCTGGCTTTGAATTCACAATCCTGCCTTGACCTCCCGAGCTGCTGAGATTGCAGGTGTGCACCACTGCGCCAGGCCAAGAAGAATAAAATTCTTAAGAACACATTTAATCCAAGGCAACAAAAGACTTGTACCTGAGAAATATAAAACATCACTAAGAGAAATTTAGAAACAAATCAATGAAAAGAAACTCTATTCATGGGTTCAATCTCTTATCATTAGGTGGGGGTTACTAAAGAGTTAGTAGATGGTATTGTCAGTCTCCTTTGGTAATTAATTAGCATCTCCAAGAATCTGGTAACTCTTACAAGTGCTGAGATTAAAGAATGTATAATCAGCATTTCACAGCAACTCATTTGCAACTTTGAGACCAAAATTAAAATGCCTGGAAGTAGTAGGCTGCTCTCTTGTTCCTTCTCCCTGCTACCACTGGGGAGCGCCTCAGCAAGCCACACTGGCAGCACTCCAGGTGGAGGGCCCAGAAAGGAGCAGGGCTGTAAAGGAGGTCTTCACACCACATCCGCCACCACCTTGCTTCCTTTCTAAAGATAAAGCGCCTCTTGCCACCACCTGTCCTGTCCTCATCTTATCCCAGCATTTTATGTTCCAACATCTTTCCTCCCTGCATTTTTTTTTAAATATTTTTTTTACTTGTTGATGGATTTTTTTAAATTTTATTCATTTATTATGTATATGTGGTGCTGAGGATCGAACCCAGTGCCTCACACTTGCGAGGCAAGCGCTCTACCACTGAGCTACAGCCCCAGCCCCCTCCCTGCCTTCTTGAGACACTTAAAATTTATAGGGTGACCACTCAGTACAGTAGTCTCTCAGCTGTTTTATGCATAACATAGTGATAAAGACATGTGATAAAATGGAATAGAAGATGATATCAGGCTAGGTCCATTGGTAACACATAATGAGCAATATAAGCTGAGCCTGATTTTTCCAGTGGTTTAAAAATTGGTCTTAACCCATTTTGTCCATCATCCCAGATGTGGAACACCTATAAAAGCTAAGCTCTAGATTATGATTTACAATCTGTTTTGATGCACCTGTGTTAATTTCATTTAAATACTTGAATTGAAAACTCAAGACTTAATGGGTTAATGAAAATGGATGAATACAGAGCAACAAAGCTTTCCCAAGATGTGAATGGTGGTAACTAGTGGACTGTCCCTGGCTATATGTTCTGCTTTCACAGATGGCCGCGGAGATGAAGTTCATATTGATGGTGTTGTGAAAGTAATCTAGTACATTTCAGGATCACTCAGGCTTTTGAAATAGTTAAAATGGCAGTAGTCACATATGTAAATGTTAAGAGTATGTTGTATCCAGGAGACTTCCTCTTAAATAGTGTTCATTTGTATATGTTTTAAAAGTAATGGCTTTCCTTATTATAACAAAGCAACATGTCCATTCTAGAATTTGGGGAAAATTAAAAAATAAAACACTAAGAACATAAGCGTCCTTTATAAGCCCTACCTTCCAGACATGTCAAGGTTAAGGGACTTTTAAAAACTGTTATTTAAAAGATGTTTTATAAAAAGTCAGCAGATGGAACTTTAAGAATGATTATGGAGTTTTATTTTTTGTTTTTTAACCCATAGAAATCATGACAAATAGGTATTAGGTTTCTAGGAATGCGGAGAAGCTTTTTGAAACCCACAATGGAGGTAACTGCAGCAGTGGGAGGTGAGTCTCTACTAATCAACCAGGGGACATAATGCAATAGACTCATTACCAAGCCTCCCTTGGAGGCTCCCCTCCAACACACCCGTCTCTGATCTTAGGCTGCTGCTGCTGTCATAATGAGTCCCACCTTTTGGTGGTACTGCAGCAGCAAGTGTGGGGCTCCTGAACCTGTTAAGCAGCAGGGAGAGGTATGGGAATAGGGCTTCTTGAGGCGGGAAAAACCAAAACCCAACTAATGAACAATGAGGACAAGAATTTTTACCAGTATCACTATTTCTCCTAAAGAACTCACTCCACCTTTATTTACCCTTGGTATTATTTGGCTCTAAGGCTTGCTAGGGAAGTTAAAACCGGAACTACTTCATAACCATAACATTATCAGGTGGCAGTTGAAACTACATGCAGATAGGGGGCAGTGTTGCACAGTGGTAAAGTGTGCAGGTTCCAGAGTAGGCCTGCCTGGATTTCCATCCTGGCTTAAGCTCTGCCAACTATTTACTACTGAAACTTTTTATTGCTAAAAACTGGAAACAATTTAAATGTCCTCCACAGGTACTAATTTAATGCAAATTGGTACAACCAATCTGGAAAGCAGAATGAAGATTTCTCAGAAAACTTGGAATGGAACCACCATTTGACCCAGGTATTCCACTCCTTGGTCTGTACCCTAAAGACTTAAAACAGCACACTACAGTGACGCAGCCACTTCAATGTTTATAGCAGCACAATTCACAATTGCTGAACTGTGGAAGCTTTCTAAATGCCCTTCAGTGGAAGCTTTCTAAATGCCCTTCAATAGATGAATTGATAAAGAAACTGTGGTATATATACACAATGGAATATTACTCAGCACTAAAAGAGAATAAAATTAAGGTATTTGCAGGTAAATGGATGGAGCTGGAGAATATCATGCTAAGCAAAGTAAGCCAATCTCAAAAAACCAAAGGCAGAATGTTCTCTCTGATAAGTGGAGGCTGATCCATAATTGGGGGGTGAGGGCGGTGTGCTGGAAGAATGGAGGAACTTTGGGCAAAGAGGAGGGAGGGAAGGGGAAGGGACATAAGGGCAGGGAAAATGGTGGAATGAGATGGACATCATTACCCTAGGTGCATGTATGACTGCACATATGGTGCAATGCTACATCATGTTCAACCAGAGAAATGAAAAGTTGTGCTGCATTTGTGTACAATGAATCAAAATGCATTCTGCTGTCATATATACCTAGTTAGAATAAATTAATATAAAAATAAAAATTTTTTAAATGAATAAAAAAGAAAACTAATGAAATAAAAAAAGAAAGATAAAGGTGATAATAGCTGTGTCATAGGAATGTACCTACAAAATACCATTCACATTATGTATGGAAGTATATTATGTATAGTGATTTCATTTATGTAAACTAAATATTTACATGTGCATTAAAATTATTAAACAGCGTGTTATCTCAGGGAAGTGGGATTCAAGAGGAAATGGAACTGTCACCTATTTTTTTAAACCTATTAATTAAATAATAATTGAAAGGAGTAAAACAAAATGTATTAACTTATGTACACTTTCTAACTAAGCTTTGCTAAATTAAGTTTTCATAGTACATAAAGGTGATTTAGTAACTTTAACAAACCAGTTTTACTTCCTGTTCTCCATGGAGATGCTATTTGAACAGTTTATATTATGTGGAAGACTGCCAGTTATAAAAATATGCCCCAAGACCCTTGAGAATCTTAGGAGCTTCAAAACTGATGTATAATTTTCCTCTCATGAAATGCAATAAAGTATAAGCAGCTTCCTCAGATTCTTAATTAATACACTAACACATACTATTTTGCTAAAAAAAAGAAAAAATGTTGATGGCACAGTAGAAAAATGTGAACTGTGCAAAAGAGTAAAAATATGCCTTACATGGTAACTAAAAGTTTCTTATCTAAAGAAATAAATATTACTTTTTAAATTTAAAAAAGTGCTTCAATGAACATCTTTTGCATGTGTTTTGTCCACATTTATGAAACTGCTACACCTAAGGAAATGCCTATTACAAGTAGTGATGTCCCTACCCTCCAAGAACAAGTGCACCAATTTATAGTCCACCACTTTCACTAAGATAGTATCTATCTTTACCATTTTCACCCATTTGTGTTGCTTACATTTTCTTGAATAGGATTAATATTTTTTGATGTTATAATGACCATTTGCCCTTTTTTCTTTATATATTTTGCTTCAGCACTGCAATGGTCACAGATAGTTTTGTTAAATATTTTTTTTTAGTTATTAATGGACCTTTATTTTACTTATTTATATGTAGTGCTGAGAATTGAACCCAGTGCCTCACACATGCCAGGCAAGTGCTCTATCACTGAGCCACAACCCCAGCCCCACAGATAGCTTTTGACAATCTTTATCAAGTGAGCATTTCTAATCCTCTCTTAATAAAAGATTTATCTCTTGTTCTTTTAAATTTTTTCAAAGCTTATTTGGACATTTTAATTATCTTCTATGATACTGCTTTAGTATCATAGGGTACTATTGCTAATATTTATTTAGGATTCTTTGATCTACAACAAACAAGAGTAAGGTATATTTTTTCCTTTTTAATGGAATCTTTGTCAGGTTTTACAACTGGGGTTATTTTAGCCTTTCATAATATGCATACTTTCTGTTAATAACTTCAAATCCCAGGGTTCTCTCAACTAAGTATAACAATTAAAGATTCAAAAGCACACATGTAGTTCTTGCCAAGTGGACTTGAAGTATGTTGATGACTCACAAGTAATCAATTATCCCCCGTTAACAAAGAAATGTTTATCAATCAATTGAAGTTCACAACACTGGATGTCCAAGAAAAGAAGTGCTCTTATTGATAAGAGTGGTAACAAAGAGAATGAGGGATTGCCAAATCCTATCACCTACCTGTTTAGGCTGATGGTAAGCTCATTAGCAAAATAAAAATCAAGTCTGATTACTGAAAGGAAAGCTTAGTTGAGAATATGGAGAACATGTTTCTCGCCAAACTATAATTTCCTCAGGATGGTCTGCGTGCCCTGAAGCTACTCACACTAATCATGGGTCCACATAGAGAAAAATACTATCTAGGATGCAAGGCAAATGCCACTGCCACTTTCCTTGTTTATATAGTACCAATCAACCACCCAAGCCGTCATACTCTCTCTTCCTGGATGATCTTCGGAAAGGAAACATTGCTCAGTGTGAAAATATTCTAGGATAATACATAACTGAGATATTACAGAAAGCAATAAGAATCATATATACTCAGAACAACACAATGCAGAAGTAAGGGAGAAGCCTAAATACACTAGGTCTGCTGGGTCTTCTAACCAAATAATATTTAGATTAACTAGGTTTTCCTACATATCAGAAAGTACTGTTTAAATATACATTCCTGGGGCTGGGGCTGTAGCTCTGTAGTACAGTGCTTGCCTCGCATGCGTGAAGCACTGGGTTCGAGCCTCAGCACCACATAAAAATAAACAAAGATGTTGTGTCCATCTACAACTAAGAAAATATTTAAAAAAAACACATTCCTGTATTTATGTTGACCAGATTTTTAACTAATGTTAATATTATTTAAAAAGTCATAATATAATTTTGATTTTATAGTTTGTCTAATTCCTTTAATTCTCATTGATTTCCACTGCAAACGACCAGATAGTTTTATGAATAAGTTAGCATGTATTCATGTACCCTAGAGAAAACAAAGTGACATGACATTCAATATCAAATACCATTTGATACTGTGATAATATCTTAATGTAAGTAGGCTAAAAAACAGTTTTGGAGAAACATACCGTAGCCACATATTTTGTGAGGAGGTGGAATGAATGAGACTTCCTTAAATTTCTTCTGTACTCTTGTTA
The DNA here is from genome assembly GCA_028644305.1 of Xerus rutilus. Lineage (NCBI taxonomy): Eukaryota > Metazoa > Chordata > Mammalia > Rodentia > Sciuridae > Xerus > Xerus rutilus. Next base: position 96,557,261 of record CM053401.1, on the reverse strand, counting down.
AGACAATCAAAACTGGTTGGGTAGGAGGGAGTGAAATGAAAGCATCTACAAAATGTTTTAATATAGAGTTGCTCTCACTCCTTACAGTAGTTTACCATCTAGGAGAGTCACCCTGAGAAATTGTGCCTGAGCAACAGCACCACATCAAGACCTCTGCTGCTTCTCTCTACAAGCCAAATGCTTCTCAATGCTCAGTACACTGATGATACAAAGAAGCCTATCCTTTCCCCAACAGAAAGTTGTGTTTCCTCTAGGATAATCTGATTCTAGAGAGGCACTAAGAGAACTTTCTGCAATAAAGGAAATGTTCTGTATCTGTACTGCCCAAGACACTAGCCACTAGCCACGTGGTTCCTATGCATTTAAAATATAGCTAGTGTGAATATGCAATTGAATTTTTCATTTTAATTTAAATTTCGACAGACACATGTAACTCATGGTTACCACATTAGGCCGTGCAGTTTTCTTTTTTAAAAATGAGTAATATTTTGTTGTGTATATATACCACATTTTCTTTATCCATTCATCACACTGAGGGGCATACAGGTTGAATCCATATTTTAGCCACTGTGAATAGTGCTGCAATAAACATGAGGGTGCGAGCATCTTTTGGGTTAATTTCATTTTCTTTGGATTATATGCCAAATAGTGGGATTGCTAGATCATATGGTAGTTCTATTTTTAGTTTTTTGATGAACCTCTATACTATTTGCCATAAGGGCCAAACTGTTTACATTCCTACCAACAGTGTTTAAGTTCTCCTTTTCCCATATCACCAGCCTGTTTTACTTTTTGTCTTTCTGATGGTAGCAGTTCTAACTGGGATGAGACAGTATCTTGTGGTTTTGATTTGTATTTGAGGATTAGTGAGACTAAGCATTTTTTTCTTATACTTGTTACTTATATGTCTTCTTTTTGAGAAGCATCTATTTAGATCTTTAGCTTACTTTTGAATTGAATTATCTGTACTTTTGGTGTTCAGTTTTTTGAGTTTCTTATATATTCTGGATATTAATCACCTGTCAGATTATAGGGGACAGACAAATGCAAGTGGTGGGAACATGAGGTTAAGGGAATAATTCCATAAAATGGGCTGATGGTGCTGACCCTCATATGCTTTCTTTTCTATGAAGCAATTTATCTGCAGCCTTACCTGGCTTAAGTGGACAGGCTATGTCACATTCCTCAGCAAACTATCTGTTATCTACAGGAGAAATGCTGGCCCAAAGTAATGTTGGTACTCTGAAGGGGCAGACTTTTGTGATCTTTTTAATAGACCAGATCCCAAAACTTAGGGAGATAAGGATAATTCCTCCTATCCATAAAATCTGTTAAGAATTTATGGTTAAGAATCCAATTAGAACTGGTCAGCATGGGCCAAGTGACCTACAGCTGTTATACCAATGGGGACTTGAAAGTCTGATATCATCCTGCTGTCAGACAAAAGTCAAGACGTGGACCTGGGTGGGACTTTCTGGAAATTTCTCTGGGATGCCCAATAAAACTGGAGTGCAGAAGAGGCACATAGTCCCTTTTCTCTCTTAGAGAACCCACTTTCTCCCTTAAGAGTGTCTCCTTTTCCTTTTCCTGTCCTTTGTAATAAATTCAAACCTGTTAACTCTGAGCAACATATCTGAAATTTTTCTGCCTTGATCACAAGGATCAGGGCTGGTGGAGGGGGGCGGGTGTCTTCACACTGCCTCAGTTTCCCAAAAGGCCCCAGCTCTTTAACAAGATGCCTAATTTGTAAATATTTTCTCTCATTCTGTAGGCCATCTTCATTCTGTTGATTATTTCCTTTGCTGTGCAGAAATTTCTTGGTTTGATATAATCCCATTGGTCTACTTGTGTTGCCTGTGCCTTTGAGGTATGAAAGTTTTATATGAAAACTTATATATAAAACTTACATATAAAACTTATATATAAAACTCAACAAGTTTTATATGAAAACTTGTTGCCTATACCAATATCCTATAGTGTTTCCACTGTTTGTTTGGAGCCATTTCATAATGTCAGATTTTGACCCATTTTGAGTTGATACTTGTGTATGGTGAAAGGAAGGGATCTAGTTTTAGTCTTCAACACAGTTATATCAAATTTCACCAGCACCATTTACTGAAGAGACTGCCTTTTCTCCACTGTATGTTCTTGGCATCTTTGTCAAAAGTCATCTGGCTGTATGAATGTGGATTAACTTATGAGTTGTCTATTCTGTTCCTTTGGTCTCTGTGTCTATTTTTGTGCCAATACCATGCTATTTTGGTTACTATAGCTTTGTAATACATCTTGAAATCGGATACTGCAATGCCTTCAGCTTATTTCTCTTTTTGTTCAAGATTGCCTTGGCTATTTGGGGTCTTTCGTGCTTCCATGTGAATTTTAGGAATATTTTTTCTAGAAATGAAGAAAATCATTGGTATTTTGGTGGTAACTGCATTGAATCTGTAGATTGTTTTGGGTAGTAGAGACATTTTAACAACATTCTTCTAATCCATGAATATGCGAGGTCTTTCCACCTTTAATGTCTTCAATTTCTTTCTTCAGTGTTTTGTAATTTTCAATGTAGACATCTGTCACATCTTAAATAAGTTTGTTCTCTGGTATTTTGTGTGTGTGTGTCTAAAGTGAATAGGATTGGTTTCAGGATTTCTTTTCAGCCTTTTCTTTATCAGTGTATAGAAAAGCTATTAAATTTATTTTTATTCTTGGTACCCAGGAGCACTTTATCACTGAGCTTTTTATTTTACCCCAGCCCTTTTTATTTTTTATTTTAAGAAAGGATCTCATTTTCCCAAAGCTGGCCTCAAACTTGTGATCCTCAGGTGCTTCAACCACACCTGAGTGACTGGGAGTACAGGTGTGCACCACAGCATTTGGCTAAGCTACTGATATTTCTATCTTGATTTTTTTATCCTGCTACTTAACTGAATTTGTTGATCAATTCTAACAATCTTATGGTAGAATCTTTAGGTTTTTCTATGTATAGGATCATATCTGCAAACAGGAATAATTTGACTTCTCTCTTATTTGTATACCTTTTATTTCTTTAATTGTTCTAAAATTTTCAGTACTAAATAAGAGCTTTGAAAGTGGACACCTGGTCTTGTTCCCAATCTCAAAAGAATTGCTTTCAGTTTTTCTCCATTTAATATGATGCTGTCTGTAGGTTTGTCGTATGTGGACTTTTAATGTGTTGAGGTATGATCTTTCTATATTTATTCAGGGGTTTTGTCATGAAGGGATGTCAAATTTTATCAAATGCTTTTTTTGTACCTATTTAGATAATCATGTGATTTTTACCCTTCATTCTATTCATATGTATGTTTATTGATATGTTGAACCATCCTTGCATCTCTGCAACAAAACCAACTTGATCATGGCATGCTATCTTTTTGATATGCCAGGAAATTCAATGTACAAGTTTTTGTTAAGCATCTTTCATCTGTGTTCACTAGGGATATTAGTTTACAGTTTTTAGGTGGCTGTATCCTCATCAGGTTTGGTATCAGGGTAATGCTCACCTCACAGAATGAATCTGAAAAGTTTCCCTCCATTTCAGTTCTGTGGAATAGTTTGAGATGCACTGGTGCTGATCTGGTGCTTGTGTTGATTTTCTTGTAGTTGTTTTGAATATTCTTTGATTTTTCCCCTCTCATTCATCTTTGGGTTCAATGGCTTAATATACTGATTATGTCTGATTTTTTCATTTGTGTATCTTCTACTAGGTTTTTTACTTGTACATGCTGTCATTGTGGTAGTTATCTTTCTTTGACTTTTGGGTGCAGGACTACCTTAGGCATCTTTTATAAGGCTGGTCTGTTAATCAAGAACTATTTATTTTTTGCTTATCTTAGAAGGTTATTATTTCTGCTCTGATTCTGAACAGCTTTGCTGGGTATAGTAATTGTGATCGGCAGTTAATTTTATCAGGACTTGAAATACATCATTCCATACTGGACTGCAGGGTTTCTGCTAAGATATCTGTTGTAAATCTGATCGGGCTGCCCTTAAGTGAGACTTGGCCTTTCTTCTGCAGATTTTTAAATTATTTGTCCTGTACTTTGATAGTCTGATTATATGTTGTGTGGTGAGGATTTTTTTTTAATTTTTACATTTATTTGAATTCATTTGAAGTCACAGTACATATATAGACCTCAATTTTCCATCTCTCTGGTTGCAAACAAGATAGAATCACACCATTTGTGTCTTCATATATGCACCTAGGGTAGTGATGTCCATCTCATTCAACCATTTTTGCTACTCTCATTTCCCCTTCCCTCCCCCACTTTCCCCCTGTTATTTTTCTCTCTTTTTTTTTTTTGGTACCAGAGATTGAACTCAGGGCTACTCAACCATGGGGCCACATCCCCAGCCCTATTTTGTGTTTTTCATTTAGAGACAGGGTCTCACTGAGTTACTTAGCACCTTGCCATTGCTGAGGCTGGCTTTGAACTTGCGATTCTCCTGCCTCAATCTCCCCAAGTGCTGGGATTACAGGCATGCACCATGGCACCCAGCTGGATCTTTGGGGTTATAAAGGACTCTTGTGCTTGATTTACCATATCTTTCCCAATATTAGGAAAGTTTTGTGCTATTACTTTATTGAGTATGTTTTTTTATATTTCTTAACTTTTATTTCTTCCCTTTCAGATATGCTGATGAGCTGGACATTTTATCTTCTAAAAGTGTCTCCAAGATCCTGTGCATCTCTTCATTATTTCTCATTTTTCTCTTTATTTCTGTTTGAAAGTGACATTTCAAATGATGTTTTCAAGCTCTGATATTTTTCCACCTAATCTAGTCTGATGAAGCTTTCAATTATATTTATATCAATTGCACTTATACTTAAAGCTTTTCATTTCCAAAATTTCTCTTTGCTCAATTTCTCACTCATATCCTATACTGCCTTCCTAATAATTTCATTGAACTTTCTGTGTTCTCTTGGATCTCAGTGAGCTTTATAAAGATCAATTTATCAACCTATTTAGGGAACATCATATTGCCTTGTTTGTTCATGTTTCTTGTGTTCCTATATTTAAGTTGATAACATTTAGTGACATGGTAGCTCTACCACTTTTATGGATGGCTTTCATAAGTAAAGGCCTCTAGAAGATGTATTGGGGTATCAATTTGTTAGGTAAATTGTTATTTCTAGTTGAGTACCATACTGGAGTTAGACTCTGTCTCTATGGGTTGTATAAGAATGGGGGAAATCCAGCAATCCAGGAAGGTATGGTAAAGGTAGTAGTGTGGGGGATACACTCTGGTTATTCCTATAATGTGAATGGCAGCCCCTACTGAGTGATTTGGGTATCCTTAAGCACTGTTGATATTGGCTGTTATATGAATGAGTCTCTGGTACTGGCTACTCAAGTAGTGGTGAAGGGCTTTGAAGCACTTGTCCTCTGACCACTGTGGGTCCAGTTGCTTCTCAGGGAGAGATGGACGCAGGAATCATAGCACACTCTCTATAGCACTTACATCCACTCTTGATAGTGGTACATGATCACATGAAATGTGGGGGCAACTGATGCAGGGGACCCACATAGGTGCAAATGCAAGTAAAGTGTGTTATTCCTCTCGCTATTACTGTGGGTGTGTCTGCCAAAAAGCAAGACCTCAGACCCCCCTAGATATGCACACCTATGGATAATTATAGTGTCTGCCAGGGATTAAGTGGGTATCCCACCCACTACCAGTGCCCCAAACTACTCTAGCACCACCTGTACTCACTCTAGGAAATAGGAAAGGTCCTCTCCTTGGCCCACAGCCTTTGGACTACTGCTGCAAAAATCCTTAACTTCACCCATGCCTGTCTCATGGGTCTTGGGCCAGGTTCCATCTATGCCCTAACTAGATAAAAAACCTGAAATCTGTATAGTAGACTGACTTTGGAAAAGGTTATTGTAGCTGAGATCCACCTTGAGAAGGGATCTCTTGTCTGAATTTGGACTGTTTGGGTGGGTCAGGATATCCCAGCATAGCCCTATCTCTGGGACCCTACAGATACCCCACTGCATTGGCTCTGTGGGTAGCTGCCTCATGAGTCAGATACAGTTTGGTGGAATGTGTCTGACACAAACCCCCTGAGAGTACTAGAGTGGGGAGCAAGTGTTGAGATGCAGAAGAATAAAGGTTGCAAACCATAAGAACCAGGGGAGAGGAAAACTTCCCTTCCAAGACCAGGAAGGCCAGTGGGTTATGGTTTCATGTGGGTGTCAGGATTGAGTGCAATTGCCTGCTCAGTTCCTGCCACCCTTCTTTCAATGCCATTCATGGATCTTTTGGCTATTATGGCCCCAGCTGTAAGCTTGCCTAAGAAAGTCCAGAAAGAAACTCTGCCCACTGATAGCTATACTCCATTCTCCCTTGCTCCTGATAATTTCTCAACTGGGAGGAGTTTTTACCTGGCTTATGCTGAGGCCCAATCTCACTCAGTCCCTGGGAGGTAGAACACAAGAAATGGGGGTCTAAACCCCTGGCTGCTACTACACTTTCAGGGTACACAGTCTAAGAAGGTTGGGAGAGAAAGAGCCTGGCACCAGCCACATTCTACTCTTACTCTCTCCTGAGAGACAGGCATGGGTGGGACTTAGGCTTATGGCTATGGCAGCTGCTGGCCCTGAAGCTGCAAGATACTGAGGGAGCTAACTTTGGTGCTATGGGATAGACATAGGCCCCAGGCTTCTGGCAGTGTCAAGGGGCTAGCTGCTGGCTCCTAAAGCAGGATGGTGTCTGATAGTGGCTAGCAGTGGCTATTCTACCATCTTGGGTTCTGAGAATTGGACAAGTCCCAAAATGAGTTATTTTTTTGGAGTAGAGAATCCCTCTTAGACCAGCCAGTTCCCCAAACTGGATTTAAAGTCTGCGAGGACCAAGAAATTCTCCTACAGTAAGAACTGCTGGTCTGCTGCTGTTAATGGTGTTGCTGGAAGTGTGGGGTTCCTCCCCCACAAACCCTAGCCAATAGGGAGACAGGGCTGAAGTTGCAATTTGTTTTTTTCTCTAGGATGCCTTCTCTGACTCTCCATGATGTTTAGGGTTCCCATCATTTCCTTGCTGATTTCCAGAATTCTCCCCCAAAATTACTCTCCACAAAATACAATTTTTCTTTTGTTGCCCTGGTTCTTCTCTATGGCAGAACTGCACGCAAGACACCTCTATTCAGCCATCTTGGATCCTCTCTCCATAAATTTATGTCTTTTTCCTTGATAAAAAAGCTAATTCTCATCAATGAAAAAATTAGTACAAAATCTTCCAAAGTAAATTAAAAACAGGCTTCCAGCTTAGCCAATGTTATATCATCAATTGATTTCTCAAATTATCATTCATACAAAAGAACAAATGATATAATTTATAAAACTTTGCTGAGTATTCTTTTGGTAGTTACTAGTGGGATATCCATAAAATTGTTTCATTTTGTCAGAAATTTTTTTTGCTATTAAATGGAATTTTGAAGGGTAGAAAAAAAATTACTGGTAAGTTACAACAAAGATTCATTAAAGATATGAACCACATATCTTTAACCACATGAAACTTAAAAATCTATTCAGCTTTTTAAAGAAAAAATGAATTCTAGAACATTAAAATATCTTTACCTCTTAATGAACAAACTGGTCCATTTTCTTGATTTTTAGAGCGCTTACTTCTGAATTGACTTGGAATATCCAATGAAAGGTCTTAAAATGAGATAGGAAAACAGATTTGTTAAAGGAATGTAACTTCTCAAAAGATAATCTCAAAAACTAATGTATTTATAAAGATTTCTTTCTTTGAAAAATAATATCATAAACATTAACATTATTATTTTAATAAAATAGCATATTATGCATATGTCAAGTATGTCTTACCTAGAAATGGATCAAATTTCCTTGACTCTGTCCCACATATGAGGCAGTTGACCTCATTCTGGAGAATGCCTCCAAATATAGCTGTGACAACAGTTGATGCTCCATTTCTAAAGAAAACACCACATGGGAAACATCTCACTAAAACCACTTCTTTCGAAGAATATGCATATGATTTATAGTTATTTAAATTATGAAATGAAAACACCATAGCTATATAGATATATACTATATAAAAGGTTTAAGCCACTGGTCTTCCCCTTCTAATCCTACTACTTTCTCCATAAGCAACTAACATTGGCCATTTGTATTAACGACAAACATATCATGTATGTACGTATATGTAGGGCAAGATACACCCCTTCCACCACCTGCCCTCACATATCCCTGAGAAAGGAGGAAACTGTCATATATTTGAATCTTTGCAACACTTCTCATAATGCACAGAATTCTTTTTTTTTTTTTTTTTTTTTTTATGATGGATATAAGTTATTTATTGTAGTAGTCTTTGTAAAAGAAAAGACTGAGAATAACCTAAATGTCCATCAAGACGGGATCAGTGAAACAGATTTTGGTATTATGCATATGATAGGACACCCTGGAATCATATAAGAAACGATGACACACATATATTATTTTACAATAATTGTTATGATACATTGTTAAATGAACT
>CM053401.1:96491078-96548241 GCA_028644305.1 Xerus rutilus | reverse complement strand
AGCATGGGAGGTTCTTCCATCTTCTGAGATCTTCTTCGATTTCTTTCTTTAGGGTTTTGTAATTTTCATTGTAGAGGTCTTTCACTTCTCTTGTTAGAGTGATTCCCAGGTATTTTATTTTTTTGGAGGCTATATGCACAGAATTCTTACAACTATTAGACTTTGAATAACATCCTCAGTCTGAGGAGGTAAAGAAATTTAATACAAATTTAGTAATTACTGCTAGATGTATGACTTAAATTGAAAGTGCTGGATGTTACTGTCAAAAAACCTTTTTTAAAGGCTCACAAAAAATAATACTATAAATAATTTTCTTGTAGAGATCCAAAATATATGACTTTAAGAACAATGAAAACGTTACATAAGCCCTTTGTGCCTCTGCTCTAGCAAGTGTATACAGGATAACAGGAACTGCCATCTACCTCAGAGGCCTGACATGACAATGAAATGTGTTATAAAATGTACTTTCAGAAGAGTGCTTACAGCAAAAATAAAGCACATGAAGTATTTGCCACTGTTTTATTAGCACAAAGTCAGATTACACCTGGTATTTGCTTCCCCCGCCCCCACCAAGTATATATCTTCATCATGTACCTCATGATAACTGCAGTGTGTCACAGTAGGGACATACCATGAATTCAAGATAGGGCACCAATGAGAACAGGAATAGCAAGCATCTGTAGGGTACTATTTGTAGGCTCCTTTCTAAGAATCCTCACAATAGCTCTATAAGGTATAGATACTGGTATCTCCATTTTACAGACTATGAAGCCAAGGCTAGGGGTTGAGTAACTTGTCTCAAGGTCTAGCTAAGCATCAGCTCTTAATACTATGTTCCTTCTCTTAATTTAATCCAGATAATATTAATAGATATTGAGGTGACTTCCGTTTTTGCTATCATCAATGGTACTACAATGAATGCTTGTACATTAGCCTTATACGCTTACTTGAACCAGAAAACACCTTTTGCTATTAACAATTTGAGGTGATTTCTATCACTTAAAATTAAGTTGTACTTTCTGAGCCATTCCAATTAACCTTACTGCAATGATGAAGTAGACAAAACAAATCAAAGCAATTTTTCTATTTGAAAACTTTGATTCATTTTCAAGGAAAGGCTTCCTTACTTGACTGGCAGAAGACAGAGATTGATTATATTATTTATTATTTTTAAAAGTGTTCATAAGACATACTGGCATTAGAAAATTAAAAAATGGGAGATACATAGAGAATCGTAGACATTTCAGATTTATACCTGTGTCATAAATAAAGAACATACCCCTAAACTACCTACTACAAATGATGGAGCTTTCATGTTGATGGTCACATTTAAGGTTGCCTTTAATTAAAATGGAACTGACTGTTCCATTAAAAAGCAGTATATTTAAACTCAACATATCTCTTTCTTCTCTTCCACTGAGAAATCAAGTTTTGGCTATCTGAAGTATATAGTGTACCATGACTTAAAACAAGATTCATAAATTAATTTCAGAATTGTTGTTGCATTATGTTGTAACTAAATCCCAAGAGAGCTTAAAGACTGAGGCTCTTACAGTGCTAGGGTCCTTTATATTACATTAAAGATTTTCTATATTAAAAAAGAATACACCTGCCATTTATTTTATCCCCCTTCAGTAGAAGTAGGTGTATTTATATGAGTAAATACAAATATTGCACAGGGGGTATTTTTCTACTTTCAGCAAATAACCATAGTTCCTGAAATGCATTCTCCCACATGCACTGAAAGAAATAAAAGGAAGCCGGGCGCGGTGGCTCAAGCCTGTAATCCCAGCACTTAGGGAGGCTGAGACAGGAGAATCGCAAGTTCAAAGCCAGCCTCAGCAACAGCGAGGCGCTAAGCAACTCAGTGAGAACCTGTCTCTACATAAAACATAAAATAGGGCTGGGGATGTAGCTCAGTGGTCGAGTACCCCTGAGTTCAATCCCCAGTACCAAAACAAAGAAAGAAAGAAAGAAAAGGAACACTGAATTTTTGATATTTGATTATATATATTTTTTTCTTTCTATTCCTAAATCAAAAATGAACTTGCAATGACTATTCTTTAACAACGTCAAGAAAGGATATAGATTAACAGTGAAAACTCACTAGGAACTAAAAGAACATCCTATAGTATTATACAAGGGTGCCCTGGGCATCATATAAAATAATAAAGACATACACCTTCTCATCTCACAGTCTATCCATGATAGAACCCAGTTCAATATCCTTTGTGTATCAATATGGCATGATACAATACAAACAGAAATTTTCATTTAATATATATCTTTAATTTGGTGCTAGCAAAAAAAATAATTTTACCAGGTCACAGGTCCTTCCCTCTCTATATTGGAGTCTAAATGGAGGCACAGCTGCTAGAACCTGGAGGGACAAACCTTTTGAGAAATAATGGCAATTCACATCAGTTGCCCTTTTCTGATAATGCCAGATTAGCTACGAGGCTGCTCTGTCATTAAAAATATCAAGTCTTGCTGAGCACAGTGGTGCATGCCTGTAATTCCAATGGCTCAAGAGGCTGAAGCAGGAGGATTACAAAGTTCAAATCTAGCCTCAGCAACTTAGCGAGGCCCAAGCAATTTATCAAGACCCTGACTCTAAATATAGAAAAGGGCTAGAGGATATGGCTCAGTGGGTAAGTGCCCCTGGGTTCAATCCCTAGTGGGGTGGAGGGGAGCAAGTCTTACTAAACCAGGTTTATTTTATGTATTACTCTTTTCTTTTTCTTTGGAGAGTTTGTCTTGTAAATCCCTTTCCTATAAATATCAGTACTGAGAATTCTTTTTTTTAATTTGAATAAAGCAGAACTAATTGACCAAAATCCAGACTGAAATAAATAAGTTACTTCTTCTTCAAGCAAAACAAACTCTGTGGTCTTGAAAGCATATTTTGGGCTACTAATACACAAGAAAGTGGTTTGTTTTCATTCATGTTGTAAAGCAAGAAAAAAATTGAGAACTCAAAAATTCCTCAATTTAATTTAAAAAGGTAGACTTTAGAAAAGTTCATATTCAAAATATTTAAGCTTTTATTTTTGGTAAATATATAATTATTTTGTTATAAAAATTAAGTCTACACATTATTCAACACATTTAGGGGAAACTTTTCAAATGCTAAATTATACTCCTTTTCTCTAATTAAAGTTTTAAAATAATCTATTCAAAAAACAATCAGAGGGCTGGGGTTGTGGCTCAGTGGTAGAGCGCTTACCTCGAATGTGTGAGGCACTGGGTTCGATCCTCAGCACCACATAAAAATAAAAATAAAATAAAGATATTGTGTCCATCTACAACAAAAAATATATACATAAAAAATTTAAAAAAAAACAATCAGAACTATATCAAGATGAAAATATAAGACACTTCTAATGTGGAAGCAAGACATGTTAATATCTTAACATGCTTGTCTACTTGGTCACAAAGTTTAAGTGCAAAGAAGTTTCAGAAAATGTCCAGCTAATCCCTCCATCTTCTATAATCTAACACATAGTAATACCAATAGAAACGTCAGAGGTCCTCTAGAAAAAAAAAAAAAAACAACTAAATCTTACATGCAGCATTTGTTACTTGCAGACAGAGCAGAATTCTCCTGCAGAATCGCTGAACGGGAAACTCCATTGAAACCACCCTGGAGTTCCAAGTGTAGGTGGTCCAAAAGGTAGCGCATGAATTCATGGGCATCCTGCTGCTGATAGCCCCTTGAAGCAAAAAGAAATGGTTACTGGGAAGGTTCTGCCTGCCCAGCCATACACTGGGAGTTGAAAGGGTATGGCAGGCAACATGCCTGGAAGGACTACAGCCCTGTACACACAAGCACACCATGCCTCCATCAGCCTTTACCCTACTAACTCTCTTCTAGACAGAATCTACTACTTAAAAATAAGCTTAAAAACCACTGAATATTAGAGCTAATTGAATTTGTTTTTTTTTTTTTTTTTTTAGTTGCAAATCTTTATTTATGCATTTTCATATAACAGCTAATTGAATTTGTAATGATATCCTCCACTGCCTCTCTGCTTTAGAGAGGAGAGAACTGAGAGGTTAAAAAAAGGGAGGCAACAGACTTCCCTAATGTCCTAAAGCAAGAGAATAACAGACTTGACTAAAACCTGCATCTCCTGGATGGATGCTGAAGCTTACCACTATCCCACACAGGGCCTCTCTGGAAAAGGCTTAAATGTTAAAATTTTACATCTTACTCCCCAGAAAACTAGGTGTAAAACATCTTACTCTCTAGAAAACTAGGCATAAACCACCACTACAAGAAATAAAGAATTTAAAGTTTTAGATTGAAAGATACTAATTTTTAAAAATTTGAACAAAATGAAACTATAAATGACCAGAATCTAGGCTGAGATAACTAAGTCATTACTTTTTTCTGGCAGAAAGAAAGAAAACCCCTAACTAAAGAGTTAAAGATGTCTTAACATTCTATAGTTGCATCTTAATCTCCAATTCAAAAAGACAAAATACTTTTTAAATGCACTGACTCTTACACAATTGTGCTTTATCTTGAAATTTAAATATATATAATGATATTCTTACATTGTATCTTACATTCTATGCAGTCAGGAAGTTACATGGAATTCTTATAATAACACATATCAGTGTTGAGTGAACAGCAATGAAGGCAGACAGAAAATGAAATTAACATATTTGGAAGGTCTAGGGCAAGTCAGATAAAATAAATCAAGCAATGTACTTCTGTCTACATTTTGCCAGCACGGAAGTTTCCTTTTAATCAATCTAAATCTTCTGATGTGTAGGGTGTTTGTTTGCCGCCAGGGATTGAATCCAGGGGTGCTTAACCTCTGAGCCACATGCCCAGCCCTTTTTATTTTGAGACTGGATCTCACTAAGTTGCTGAGGCTGGCTTTAAACTTGGAATCCTCTTGCCTCAGCCTCCCAAGTCACTGGGATTATAGGCATGTGCCACTATGCCCAGCTTGGTGTGTTTTTAAAGTCAAAACTTCCATCACCCTTCCAAACAATGGTTCTGTAAACAAAATTTCTTTCAACCTGAGTTTCCCTTAATATTTACTTCCCCCTTTTTACTGAAAAATTTCCTGGAAATTATAAATTGTGAAAACAATGTCAGTAATCAATGGAACTTAAAAGTCAGAAGTCACTTTAGCATTCCACGATAGCTTTTTCTCAACTACCATATTTAGCATATGTTCAAATGGTTCTCCTAAAGTTTATATGAATAACAATGTCAAAATTCAGTCAAAAGCATTCTAAGATGGTAGTTCCTTTATATGTCTAAGGAGATCCTTTAAAAATATTCAATACAACATCCACTTGTTTTCATGACTCCAAGGTACAATTGGTACTATCAAAATTCTATCACATACAGAAAAGTTCATTCTCTCAAAATAACCTAATATCTAAACCATCATTTTCCTAAAATGTACCATGAAAACCAACACCTTGTAGTTATGCCTATATTCACTGGGTAAACACATACCTGTCCCTTTTTAAAAACCAATCTGTCTAATGTACATTAATGATTTTTCCAACCACACAATGATTCTCTTTTCTTAAAATACATTATGTTCTAATGTTTCCTACCATTACAGACATGTTTTTTTTAACCCTGCATAAGACTGTGGAACATCAGCAGTTCTATAGAGGTAGGTTTTGAGTTTCTGTTTTGAGTTGTGAAATGTAACAGAAAATAGTATATGTTTTTTCTAAGACTGGAAATTTTTCTGATTCTGACTAAAAACACATTCACAATCCTCCTTTTTTCCTAAAGATCTTAATTGACTTTATTTTTGGTTCTAGAATTTGACTATACTTCATTATATAAAATAGAATATGTTTCCTGTAATTCCATTTTTAAACATTTAAATACATAATTTCCTTGACTTATCTGAAAGCCTTAATAAATATTATTTAGCACGTTAAATTCAACAAACTTTAATGATCTTGTCAATTATTTCCCAATTATACTATCCAGGCAACTTTCTCTGGGTTCAACTTTGGTTTCTCTTGTGTAATCATGCTAAAGGAAGCACACTTTACATTCAGGTGCACTTTTTATGTTCTGTATTCATATTTCAACCATGTCACTCAAACAATTGCTTGTAAAACTAATGAGGAAATGAATTTATGAAGAGCCAACTGTTGTCTTTGTGATGAGAGAATTGAGAAAAAGAGGACAGAAGGAAATAACAATGGCCCCAATTTTAACACAGTTCCTTGTTTTTACTTGTTCACGAACTCAGATAAAATTATCCCCTTTTCCTAATGTCTACATAAAATCTGTAGTAAAGCTGTCACAAGCAATCACTATTGGAGAGCACACTACAAATATAAAAAGCTAAAAAGATCTTGAAGCATCCTTTCTGAATGGAGGGCTAAGAAAGGGCAACACTGCTAAAGCACAAGGTATAAATAAGAACACAGAGGCAGCAACTGTCTCTTCACAATAATTTCTGGCACAATGAAGACAAACCAAATTTACCCAAATCTTAGGGTAAAGAAATGTTCTGATAAAGAATAATCAAAGAACCAGGTGTGGTGGCATATGCCTGTAATCCCAGTGAGTCAGGAGGCAGGACGATCACAAGTTCAAAGCCAGCCTCAGCAACTTAGCATAAGGACTTAGCAAGGGACTGGGGATGTGGCTCAGTGCGTTAAGCACCCCTGGATTAGATCCCTGGTACCAAATAAATAATAATAATCATTGAAGAAAAGGTTATTTTGTACTACTTAAGTATAAAATGCAAGCATTCCAAATAATGAAACAGACATCACAGGACAAAGACATACAAATACTTGTGGGATACAACATGCAAAACTGACATTCCTATGCATTACTGACTATTTTGGGTTTTGGCAGTGTCAATACGTAATTTGGAAAATGGAAAAGACCAATAAGGAGTAGGACATGCCTCTACAGAATCAAACGTTATCATTCTAGAACTTCCTCTAAATTACTTAGGACACATTAGAATTCTAGGTTCTACTCATATTTAAAATGTCTAATATTTATACAAAAATTCTAAGTTATTGTTTTGGGAAAAATATCTGCAAAACCAAAACATGTTGATTTATTCCTATCCAGTATTTGATATCAATCATGACTGAGTTTCCTGAAGACAAAAACTCCAGAAAATAAAAATGACAAAAATGAATTTGTGCAGGGCGCGGTGGCACACGCCTGTAATTCCAGCAGCTCAGGAAGGTAAGACAGGAGGATCACGAGTTCAAAGCCAACCTCAGCAAAAAGGGAGGCATTGAGCAACTCAGTGAGACCTTGTCTCTAAATAAAATACAAAATAGAGCTGGGGATGTGGCTTAATGGTTGAGTGCCCCTGAGTTCAATCCCTGGCACCAAAAAAAAAAAAAAAAAAAAAATTTGTGTTTACACAAAATAACAGATTTCTTACCTAGAAAAACTAATATTGTTTAAATATAACATCATATTTTTGAAGTCCTTCTATTTATAAATATCTCAAAAGATTATTAAAATACCACATACAAATATCTATTTATTGTACTAGATTTTTTATACTATCTATAAAAACCAAGAAGAAAAGCTAGTAAATAAGAATAATGTCTCAGTTACTTATTCTCCCATTACTTTTAGGCATTCGTTGTAACAAGAACTGATTTTAAAAAAAAGCAACTAAAAGTTCTGCGTTAGAAAATTAAGGCAAATAAATTAGGTTATACATTAAAGTAGAAATAGCATAAGAGTGACATGAAAAGCAAGCAAATACTATCATGACTTGATTTGAATTATCAAGAGACCTTCCTAAAGTGTTAACATTAAGCTGAATCCTAAAGAAAGAGACAGGGATAACAAGGCATACAAAGACATCAAAGCAGCAAGACAAAATTATGGTAAGGAAAGCAAGTAATAACACAAAGGTTAGCATAATAGACTATCAA
Organism: Xerus rutilus; assembly: GCA_028644305.1. Lineage (NCBI taxonomy): Eukaryota > Metazoa > Chordata > Mammalia > Rodentia > Sciuridae > Xerus > Xerus rutilus. The sequence goes on along the minus strand of CM053401.1, from coordinate 96,540,324 downwards.
AATTACAAAAGCACAGACCCTTTGACCCAGAAATTTCTGAATATGTATATATAAGACATTTCACTGCAGCACTGCTTAGAATGGCAAAAGATCAGAAAATAAATCTATACAACCATTGGTAGGGGAGTATTACATAAATTATGACACAAGTGTACAATGAACCAAGGAAGCTATTTACTAATAGAGAATCATGTCAAAGTAGAACAAAAAAGAACACAATGTCAGTTATATTTAAAATCATACATACAGACACACTTGTTTATATATGTACACAGATTATCAATGAAAGGATGCACAAAAATCTAGTAACTATGACTGTTTCCAGAAAACAGAATGAATGGCTAGGGTAGAGAGTAAAACAAAAAAATTCACTGCATATAACCTTTTGGATTTTTAACCATGTGCATCTTACCTCTTTAAAGAAGTAAACTTTATAATTTTTATGAAAAAGACAAGGACAGGACAAGTTGTGCATAATGGAAGTCATTAGTGTGCTAAGTAGATATGTATGGTGGAAAAAGGAAATTTTTTCCTACTGGTTTTTGGTTTGAGTTGGGGGGAAAAAAGAAAAATTAGCCTTGATGTCTTTATCCAAAGCTGCTGATTACATTTAAGAGTATTTTTACCTTGCAATTCATTTAATAAATGAAAGTTGTTCCTCCTACATGCATTTTTATATTTCACAGTCATCATATTTCATTCCAAGGTATCAAGTTCCCTAGACATTGTTATATGATAATCAAGAAAAATGGGCTTTCTAAACTTAAAAAAATGGTTTGGGATTGTAAATAAAGGTAATAAAAACATAATTCAAGATTCATTGTGTTCCTACATAGGCATGTTTTAAGAATCTTAAAGCATACCTAATAGGAATAAGAGCTATGAGAAGAAAATGCCACCTCCTTGCCTCACACCTGGGCATTGTGCAGTGACCATACACAAGAGCTTTATCCATAATATAATCTCAATATCTAGACCTAACAAAAAAATTAGTCTTTCATTACATGAAAAGGGAAAACAATCTAACTTACTACAGAACTAAAAGAAAGCCTAGCTAAGAAAATAAAAGCACCTAATTCTCAGCAATCATTAAAGAAATTTAAGAGTTCACATATATCAGAAATCACTCCAGAAGCCAGGCACAATGGCACATGCCTGTACTTCCAGTGACTTCTGGAGGCTGAGGCAGGAGGATCCCAAATTCAAAGGCAGCCTCAGCCACTTAGTGAGACTGTCTCAAAATAAACTAAAAATAAAGGCTAGGAGTATAGCCCCACAGTAGAATGTCCCTGGGTTCAATCCCCAGTCCCACCAAAACAAAACAAAACAAAAAACAGAAATTTTCCCAGAGAATACATGCTGAATTCCTCAATCTGGTTATCTGTTCTAAAAATTCTTTCTCTATTGTTATGGTTTAGATATGTGGTATCCCCCAAAAGCTTATGTGTGAGACAATGCAAGGAAGTTTAGAGGTGAAATGACTGGGTTATGAGAGTCTTAACCCAGTCAGTGAATTAATCCCATGGTAGGGATTAACTGAGTGGTGACTATAGACAGAATGTCACTGGAGGAGGTGGGTAACTGAGTCGCTTTCCTCCACTACACTCTTCTGCCATCATGTTCAGTCTCACCTCAAGTCTCCAGGAATGGATCCAGCTATCTAGGGACCAAGACCTCTGAAATCATCAGCCCTCAAATAAAGTTTTCCTCTTGTAATCATTCTTCTCAGGTCTTTTGGTCACAGCAACAAAAAAACTGACTAAAACACCTCCGATACGAATATTAGAATGTGAAAATTAAGCAGCTAAAATCTAAACCATGTTCACAATTGGGCTTTAGAAACTAGAAAGAGCAGAGATGTGGGAAGATTTAGAGGAAAAATAGAATTATACTATACAGAACTACAATAACTTTTCTAAACTTCCAAAGAATGAAAGGCCTTGGTCACCTGGGGACCAAGAACAATATAAAATTAGTTAGTGGGTCTTACACAAGACATGTGGACAAATTACTATTAATATGTCTATTATTAACCAACTTCACAAACACATAGATTCCAATTCTGTTCATAATATCTATTAAATGCATAACACTGAACAAGTTGCTTTTCCTATTTTGACTTCTCTGAAATGAGGGTAGCTCTTCCCACCTTGGCTGAAATTTTGGTTGTTTTTGTGGGGGACAGCGTTACCAGGGATTGAACTCAGGGGTACTCAACCACTGAGCCACATCCCCAGCCCTATTTTGTGTTTTATTTAGAAACAAGGTCTGAGTTGCTTAGCACCTCACCATTGCTGAGGCTGGCTTTCAACTTGTGATTCTCCTGTCTGAGCCTCCCAAAGTGCTGGGATTACATGCTTGTTTTTTAATGAAGATCAGGTATAATATTTTCTGCTTGCCACATAGTAAGCATTCAATAAATGAAAATTAACAATAGAATACAAAGATAAAATCCCTATAGAGTCCAACTAGGTAATTGTGTTAGAAATAACCTGACTAGCAGTATCTTTTTTTGTTTTTGTTTTGTTTTTTTGGTACCAAGGATTGAACTCAGGGGTACTTGACCACTGAACCACACATCCTCAGCCCTATTTTGTGTTTTTTATTTAGAGACAGAGTCTCACTGAGTTGCTTAGCACCTTGCCATTGCTGAGGCTGGCTTTGAACTCACAATTCTCCTGCCTCGGCTTCCCAAAGTGCTGGGATTATAGGCATATGCTACTGCGCCCAGCTCTGACTAGTAGTATCTTATCAATCATTACTACCTTTCCTAGTTAAGAGTAAGGAAATTCTAAAATTCTTATAAAATTAGTCTCTCCTAAGAGAAAATTTAAATGGCATGATACATAAGTTCCTTTCAAATCAAGACCAGGATTAACAGTAGTTATTCAGATCAGATCATCAAGACTAAACCTTTCAGCAAAGCAACAAATTTCAGTCCTTTGAAGTTGTTAACTTTTAAACATTTCTCTACTAAAAAATAATCTATTAGGCAATAGAGCAAGATATATTTCTAAGTTTTACTACACTCTGCTGTTTTTAAGCAAAAGAGAAGGATATATACTAGGTATTAAAATCATGACTAGTAAGAATCATAACTCACTTCAGAAGGATGAAATTATTCAGGGGTGGCAAAGGCTGTTGTCCAGCACCTGCTGTGCACCACATCTACTATTACCTGAATCTCCACAGGGCCAACTAACCCAGAAGAAGTGGGATGTCTCTGACACCACATGTGGCCAGAGAGAAAGCCCCTGTAACAGTCACTCTACCACTATTCCAGGATGGGCACTGCAACGCTTTGCAGCATAACTACTAATGGACATGACTAGTCTCTTCAGAGCATCAGAACCCAAATCAGAAGAGTAAATATAACACCATGGATTTCTATTTTTCATTTGGATATTTTTAGTTGATAAAACAAGACAGTGTGTGATAGCAATTACTCTAAGATTTTGAAAGAACCAAGAAAATTTTGTCCAGTATTTTTCCTAGCACACATGTTATTTACAAGGGTTTTATTTTTATAACAAAATACCCTACCCTTTGTTAAAGATCTTTCTAATGGCTATTATTTGTAATTTAAATAAATACATTTGTTTAGACAAATATATTCAACTTCTTTTTTTTAAAAAAGAGTCATCTAGAATAGTTGGAATACCACTACTTTATCAGAAATTGTTTTAGAAGCAGTATAAAGACTAATATTGTTCTAAAATATCCTTCTTTAGTACTTACCTAAAATTTGGCATTATCTTCCAAACAACATAAAACAAAGACTCTGGGCTAAATGCGGTCTGGCTGCCTTGCCATAAAGCACAGAGTGTTTTTCTAAACTCTTCTACCAAAGACCTGGAAAAGAGGAAGGAACAATACCCTTAGCATTACAAATAAGGGGCTGCCATTTCAATGCATAATGTTTAATCATCTAAAATGCATAAGTTGAAAAATGAAAGTTTTAAAAGGGCCTAGTCTTTTCTGAATTATGTCTGACTGCTAAGTTAAATAAGAACATCTCAAAAATCCATATACATAGCAGTTAATTATTGACAAAATTAGTTTTTAGCACATGGTTAATTCTGAGAATACTATAGTACTGCCATATTTATAGACTCTGAATTTTTTTAAATGCACAGAAATAATAAAGCAGTAGATAATTTACAAGCCAAATCCTTAAGAATTTCCATTTTAAAAACATAAACAAGCAGTAGGATCTCTTTCTCCATCTCCTGCATTCCTGCTTTTTTTCCCCTTCTCTTTTTCCCTTCTCTTCTTTCTTTAGTACTAGGGACTGAACCCTTGGACACTTTACCACTGAGCTACATCCCCAAGCCTTTTTGTTTCTTATTTTGAGACGCCTACAAGAGTCTGAAAAGTCCAGATTATTGCTTTCTTAGCCCACCTCAGTCAGAGAACACACACATGGCCTGGGTTCTGAACTTTTGAAGCAGAGTGACAAAAAGAAGTAAGGACAGCACTAAATCCTCTCTGGTGGTCGTAGCAGTAAAGATCATCACCCAGAGTCCAGGGGCAGCAGTTAAGGGCAGCTTTTACCAGCACCCATCTCCAGTAGGGCCAGCAGTAGGAACTCTGGCACCATACTGTGCAGGAAGGCAGCAGTGCCCTTACTGGACAGTTCTATGGGTGACTGTGGCTACAGTGCTGGCTGCCTAGACTCCAGATCTGATTTTCCACCCACCCAATTCTGGTGAGCTCACCAACAGCCCTTTAATAAACCCCTTTTCTGCCTAATTCAGCCAGAGGCAATTACTGCAGTCTGTAACTAAATCCTGAATGACAGTGGTCATTGACAGTGATGCATAAAGCACTACTTAAATTTTCCCCTTAACTTGTTGTGCCCATGCATTTCTTCCTCTTCTACCTGATATCCTCTCCTACCCAAATGCAGCCTCCTTGAAAGCAAGCACTTTCTACCTCATCCTATATGCTGCTACCAAATAAAACTCCCTTCAAACACCACTCATGTGATATCATTCTATCTCTGCTCCAATGCCTGGTTTTAAAGTTTCTCCATCCTGGGTATCTACCCATATTGCCCATTTTTCTAACATGTTCTATCCTACTCTCCCTCAGCCACTGAGGAAGGGCAGTGTTAAATTACAAAATGGTATTTCAAAATGAATGGGAATATGAGTATGTGGAATTGGGGACAGGTAGACAAGGAAAACATTAAATATATACAGATTATAAGTCACTGCTCTATTTCAGTAAAGAAATGAAAAATCGTAATACATTAGATCTTCTGAACCCGAAATAGGGAAAGGCTATAATGAATTTAAGTTTGGTCCTTAATAGTTAACTATTTTTTCCCCTCTTCATATCAATTAGAAATTGACTGTATTACCCTGTATAATACAGACTGTATTACTGTATTACTCAATTAATCTGTTGGCTGCAAATTAATTTTATTACCCAAGACAGGTTTGCTGAACACTATCAGACAAAGCAATTCACATAAACTAATGATATTCATGTTGTTCTACACCTAGAACTCTATTGCATATATAGATGTCAATTCTAGAATGCCCAAATTGGCAAAGACTCAATAAGTATAATGCTAAATTTATCCTCCTTGTTATAGTAAACAGAAATAAAAGAATTTCAACAATTATTAAGACTGCCAGCTAGATACTTAAAATACAATTTTCATTATGGTTTTTCTAAAATGTGCCTGTGAACTCAAATAATACAATAAAAATCACCAGTGAGAGTCATGTGTTTTGTAACTCAAAGCCAGAAAGGACATATTCTGATAACTCACACATTGTTATCCCCTTGGCTCCTGGTGTGGTATGTTCGCCTTCCTGCTGTTTTCCCATTCCTTAACTCCACAGCAGGCAGTTCTTTGAAATAACAGCAAAACTGCTCAATGTTACTATTTTAAAAGGAAGGGAAGAAAATGATTATTAAAAAAAAAAAAAAGAATAGAACAGAACTTAATAGGACTGTAAAGAAAATTCTATGTAATCTAGCTATGGATTTTTTTTTTTGGTGGGGGGGTACTGGGGATTGAACTCAGGGGCACTTGACCACTGAGCCACATCCCCAGCCCTATTTTGTGTTTTATGTAGAGAAAGGGTCTCACTGAGTTGCTTAGTGCCTCACCTGTTGCTGAGGCTGTCTTTGAATTTGCAATTCTCCTCTCTCAGCCTCCCAAAGTGCTGGGATTACAAGCATGTGCCACCGTGCCCAGCCTAGCTATGAATTTTTAAAGTGTAATCTTTCAAATAATTGTCTCATTTTAAGTTGTATTAAATACAATCTCTTGTATTGAATTTCTTCATTATAGTTCTTCATGCACTAAAAAGTACAGACAACTTTGTAGAAATCAACAAAGAACTTAAAATCTCTCTTAAAAAATATCTCCAATTTTCCTTCCATCTATTACCATTACTCTCTTCAGGGTGCTAGTTTCAAGGTATTCAATAATTTTCTTAAATAAAAACAGACCATGAAAACGTCCACATTATTTAGAATTATATATTTAGAATTATACAGAATCATTCAGGAGAACTCGGTAGTAACTAACTTCTTCTTTGAGCAAGAATAGAGAAGAGAGGCAATACCTTTAAGGAAAGATCAAATACAGTTCTTCTCCTTATTAGCAGTTTGATTTGGGAAGATAATTTACTCTGTGGCATGTAATGCATCTAACACTACACAATTTTCAAAATATTCTGCTGAGGTCGGCCTTGTGGGCTATTTCATTTTTATTACTTCTCTTACGTTGTGAAGATCTTCTAGACGTGTGGTCTTCTGACCATGCTGGAGACTTAACTAGTGACTAAAATGAACTCTCTGAACAAGGCTCCCTCTACCCCTGGGATCTGCAAATTGGTCCAAAGACCAAATGTAGCACTTGATCAGGGAGTTTTTACATTTTTACAGTAAGTTTTACATTTTTAAAAGGTTAAAAAAAGAAAAAAGAAAAATCTAGTAGAAAGGGAGAGAAATTGAGAGAAACATGTACGTGACCTAAGGACTAAATTATTTATCATCCTGCTATTCACAGAAAAAGTTTGCTGATCCCTTCTGTAGCCTATTCAGGAAAAAAAATGAGAAAAAAATAATAACAGCTAACAGCTATTTACTACCACGCACTGCTGTAAGACTTCTGACAATTATTTAATCTTCTCACTACCCTATGAGGTAGGAATAATTATTTCCAATTTTACTGATGAGAAAACTAAAGCAAAGGCAGTTGTGTAACCTTCCCCTAGCAACATGACTACATTTAGAAGCACAGCCTTCGCTCTTAAATCTTTCATGTGAGATACTTAAGCTCTGACTATAATGTTACCTGAGTGACTGAAGGATGGCATTCATGAAACATGTGTTGCCCAAATTCCGAAGGCCTGTCGCACAAATGGTAGTGGTGCTTCCCTGTAAAATGGAATAAGAAGAGGCCATTAGTAATGCCAGAGGAAGGCAGATTGTTTCAAATATCAAAGTTAAGGAAAAGCCTCTCCTTGAAACTCTAGTACCAGGCTAGTCTGGAAGTAGTCGTTTTGTGTCCCAAGAATTTGTCAAACATACTCTCATTTTAATCTCTGTGTATGGATATTTTCTGAAGGCTGTTCTGATCCTGGGGTTGTTCTAAATGGGAGTATCTTATTGGAAGATTATGAGAAAATAAGCATTAATGTGTACCATGGAGTACAGAATGCAAAAATAAACAGGAAAATAAAGTTTAAGACTTAATATCTATATAAGATTCTACTTAAGCTAACAGAAACTGAAAGAATTCTATAAGCCCCAAGTATTTGTCTGTAACTTGAAGCCATGTATAAATGACCAATACATGTTTTCTTAGCAATGAACCTTAAAAACACAACTTCTCTTAAAAAGAATGAGGCTTGCTTTTTTTATTAGTTCTACAATGCACCATGATATCTGAATACTATACTTAGGAGGTAGATCTACCAATTCAATTCAAAGCATTTCTGCCTTCTGCCCATTAATTCAAATGGCTATTAGAACACTCTTGCTGTTTGTTCCAAAAACTTGACACTGTGGCCAAGCGCAGTGGTGCACATCTGTAATCCCAGCAGCTCCGGAGGCTGAGGCAAGAGGCTCTCAAGTTCAAAGCCAGCCTCACCAAAAGCGAGGAGCTAAGCAACTCTGTGAGATTTCGTCTCTAAATAAAATACAAAATAGGGCTGGGGATGTGGCTCAGTGGTCAACTGCCCCTGAGTTCAATCCTCAGTATCAAAAAAAAAAAAAAAAAAATCAAGACTGTGTGTGTCCAAACACAGCTAGCATGACAGCAAGGGTAGATGCAGGGCAAAAATACTGGTTCATTTAAAAAACATTTAGTGATCTTTAAATTTTTGCTTTGGTTCAGGGATTGAACCCAGGGGTACCTAACCACTGAACCACATTCTCAGCCCATTTTTAGTATTTTATTTAGAGACACAGCCTTGCTAAATTGTTTGGGACTTGCTAAATTGTTGAGGCTGACTCTGAACTTGCAATCCTCCTGCCTCAGCCTCCCAAGCTGCTGAGATTACAAGTGTTTGCCACCACACCCAGCTTGATCTCTAAATTTTGCTAATTTATTAATGGCTCATGGCTTGTATACCATTAACAGATGGTTACAAGAATACTTTTATTTATTTTTATTTTTTAGTACTGGGGATTGAACTCAGGGGCACTCTACCACTGAGCTACATCCTTACTTTTTTATTTTGAGACAGGGTCTCACTAAATTGTGAAGGCTGGCTTCAGACTTGTGATCCTCCTGCCTCACCCTCCTCACTGGGATTACAGGTGTATGCCACTGAGCCCAGCTGCATATTCTTCTATGGTGAAATTATTTAAAAGAAGTCCCAAGGAATAAAATTTGCAAAAGTGCAGAACCACAGAATTTGCACTAATGGTATTTACCATAAGGAAGAAAAGATCTTTAGGATCCCATAGAAAAAGGAATAAGATGCATAAGCAGACATTAAGAGCAACCTGCTTCTACAGCAGAGGAACATAGTAAGGCACTGACAGATGGAGGACTTACTGGGGTCACATCAATAATCATTAGTGTAAGTAGCAAATGTTTTGTAAAATACTCCAAATCTAAGGCACAGATTAATAAAAGTCCATAAGTAACAACATTAAATGTTAGAGTTAAAATATAACAATGACTATATCTCAACTACTTCATGTATTTGAGTAAGTTTTAATTACTTACATTTACTTTTAATAACTTGCTGTTTAGAGATGAGTTTTCCAAAAGTTTTCTTTTCCTATGCCTGTCAGCCGTGAAAGCTGAGCTATTAAAACACAAATAGTCAAAAAGACATTAATATATACATGCTACACAGCAGGCTAAAGAATAAACTCAAGCTGCCCTCTGCATCTAGGGCATGCAGCCCTGCCTGACTGTTTAGTCATGCCATCAAGTGACCAGTCAGGCCCACAAGTATTTGAAATTAACTGAAGCGTTCAACTTCCCTGGAAATTCCCACTGCTCCTCCAAAGCTGAGGTAGGGCTGGATGCTGATCCCAGCAAAGTTGGCCAGCTAGATGTAGTCTGTGAAACACGCCTTCCCAATTTCCACTCTATCTACCTAATCAGTTGTGAAACTTCAACAATGAGAAGACCCATTCCTTACAATAAAAGGAAAAACCTGATTGACATCATTATTCAGAAATGTAACAGCTGAGTCTAAAATAATATGCTATTTATTTCTTAAGTTGGATAAAAGTATGTTTCACTCATATGCCTTGATAGATTATGATATAATCTGAGTATGAAGAATAATAAATTATAGGATTATAAGCATATATAAATTCATTTGATTCACCTATGCTGTAAACAAATTCTAATTAGGTCAGAAATTCTTAAACTTCTCATCAAAATTTTCCTTGATGAGAGATGTTGCTTAAACTTTATCAGAAAGTTATTCTTCAAAAGGTCACTTTAAAGTTATTAGATATCAGAAGAACTAATCTGAAGGAAGTAAAAATTATAGTTAAACACAGGCTGTTAAGTCTGCCAATTCTTTTCTACCTTCTAAAAGTACCAAGCTAATCCAAAGTAAATACATAATTATATTTCTTTCCAGAATTAAAGTTAACGTAAGTTTAAAATTCAGATGCAAGGTGGCTTTTCAAGTGCTCCACAGCCACATGTGCTAAGTGTCTCCCATAATTAGAAAGGGCAGATCACAGAATGCTTACATCATTGCAGTAAGTTCTACAGGACAGCGCTGCCCAGAGGATGTGTAGGTTAAACACAAATGTAATCACAGTTTTTAGATTCCACTATAAATTAAAGCCTATGTTTGCAAAACATAAAAATAAATTTAATTTAGGTGATGTTTCTCAGCACATGAAAAGAACTGCAAAGTAGATTTCTCAGTGGGGCCAAGTAGAAGTATGCACCAGATGGCTGTGACATCTTTTACCTGATGAAATACTCGGTGGAAACAAAGTATTGCCTAACTATATAAAGACACATGCTCTGGAAGGCCCTATTTTCCCTTTGACTTAATTCTGATTTACTTTGGACTGAGGTGGCAGTCTTGTCTTAGAGAAAACTGCAAGTAGCAGAGAAAACATTCTGGTGGTTACCCACTTTTATACCAAGCATGTAAGATCTTTATAATGACATTATCATACCAAGAGTGACTAATTACTTCAGCAACCTCCTACTTCATAATTTATTGTGAGCAACTTCAAACAAAATTAAATGTTTTGGATTCGCATATTTGTACCTGTGTTTCTAATCCTACATAGGCTCATGATGCTTAGTTCAAATTAAAAGAGGAAAAAAGCAATTTGAAAAAAAAAAAGAAAGGAGCCAAAAGATGACAAATCAAAAGTATTTAAATGCAGGGCTGGTATTATGGCTCAGTGGTAGAGCACTTGCTTCACATGTGTGAGGCACTGGGTTCGATCCTCAGCACCACATAGAAATAAATAAATAAAGGTCCAACAACAACTAAAAAAAATTTTTTTTAAAGTATTTAAATCCAAAGTGAATGAATTATTTTAGAATCTTCCTTATAAGTTATAAAATCTACTTAAGGCAATAACACATGAGTAAAGACTTTGGTCAACAAATACTATATTTGTTGCACTGAAAGAAATTAGGTTATTTCCCTTTCAGTATATATTCTGAAATATTCTACTGGCTCTACATTTACGTTTACCAAAGGACCCTTACTCTGGCACATTTTCACAATGCCTTCTATACACCAACTGCCAAAATAAATCAGATGGCACCTGATGATTTGGGGTGATTTATACAGATTTCACTTGAGTCAGCAGTCATTCCAGGCCATGCTTCCAGGCCATGCTTCTATCCACTGTAGCTTCAAAGGCATTGCTATTTGGGTTTCTATTTATCACTTCAATTTCGGGTCCAGCAAGTTTTATCTGAATAAGCATTTGGCTATAGCAATAAAAGTCTATTCACATAAATTCTTCAATTTCTTTATGATCACAAAGTGTGCACAGTTCTTTGTAATTTCAAATATACATTATCTCTAACAAAAAAGGAAAAGATGAAAAGGAAAAGAATCCTGTGCTATTATACAGATGCAAAGTATGCAATGATATTTAAATCTAATTTCTCTTAAAATAATGCATAAATCTTAGTCTTTCTAAGATCTCATAATACATTTGACAGATTTTCTAATACCAGAGGTAACTCTATAATGATCTTATATTGTTTTCTGCCCTCTCCTTGCACTCTCCAAACTCCTTTTGCAAATAAATTGAGTAGCTTACAAACTGGTGGGCAATAACAAACAAAACAATAGGTTCTCAGGCCTTTAGATAATGGTTCATCTAGAGAGATGAAGCAGCTTGACCCATTTGAGTCACATTAGTTAAGAACAGAGCCAGGTCATAAATAACTCTAATATTTTAATATGTGAAAATGCAACTTCAACAAATGTAATTTCTCAGTAAATGAATGTGGACAAAATTTCAGATATCCAAACCTAAAGCATAGTTTATCAATATTTTAATTACAATAAAAACATGATGAAGTTATAGAACTCACAGACAAAATTCCATTCAAAATACTAAAGGGCCCCTTAACACCACTGCATCCCTTTTCTCTTTTCCAAGACCTAATACTTACTTTTCCAGGTTCTGTAAGTGTTCTCTGACTTTCTGTACCAGTCCCAGCTTGGTGTCATTAACCACAAAATCATCACAGCGATAACTGCAAGGAAAACATTAATCAATGTGTATATAAAGAACTTGAGGAAACCACAGTAATGAAATCACTAAAAGGCATGGCTGTTGCCAAGATGATCACATGGCTCTGCAGGCAGTTACTGTTGGTGGTAAGTTTAAAGAGGATCTGGAATACACAATGGAATGTTTTTAAGAGTCCTTTTAAAAAGCCACATAGGCAATGAACACTAGCTTCTTTTCACATTTTTATTTAAAAGCTCTTCAGTTCCTCCTTTGGAAATGAAATGAGCTGCGACATGTGTTACATTCTTTTTAGTGGTGCATAATACATGGAAAAGGAAATAAAAGCACCAATTCATGTAGCCTTAAGCCTAAAGCTTTAATGTGACACTTTCCAACCTGAATTAATGGGAAATTGGGGGAGGAGAGATATAAGTGAAAATCAGGGAAAAGGTAATTTAACTTGCAGAGTTGTATAAATAGGAAAACTACAAGCTGGATATTTGAAACATAATTAAAATAAATAGAATTCAGATGAGTTAGGAATAAAGAATCATTCTGAGGCACTAGAAAACAAAAGTATGAAACAGAGGCTCCATCTTTCAGGAAATTGCTAAGTGCTCTAAAGAAAAATATTTAGGGTGTTTTTAAAAATTGACATGGTATTTTAGCAAGTCAATGAGCAAATAATGTAAGAAACCACATATAATTAATTGCACTAGCATTCAGGTTCTTTTTTTTCCCCTGGAATAAGGCCAATTTTAACAAAAACAACCTATAGGCTGGCAGTAAGATATTCTTTTAAATATGCAGTTTTGTATAAAAGCACTTGTTATAACTACTAAAGAATAATGAAAATAACACAGCTATTCTGAGCAAACAAAACTTTGAAAGAATAGCATTTAGTAAAAATTAGGCCATCTCTAACCGAATCCAAGAACATCTGATATACCTGAAACCAATCTATAAAAATTTAAAAAATAAAAAAGAGAAATAGAAATATAGGTAGGAAATAGTGATTTTAAAAATTACACACAAAACCATGGCTTATGGCTTTCAGAGAAGTGAAATTTTTAAGTGAATGCTTTTAAAAACTTTAATGTTGCCTTTGTAATTATTAACATGCACCCTCATTAATTGACCACTCATGCTGTCAATCAGGATTTCTCTAACACATTCTCAAGTTCCCAAGGTCAATTCCCAACATTTCCACAAATAGCAAAAGAAACTGTTTATATCCTGGACCATCTTTCTTTGATCCAAGTACCTCTGGAAGGAGAATAAAATTTTCACTGGTTTTATTACAAATACATAAAGGTATTAAATTAATGAAAAGGTTTAATTCTTCACTCCTTTGAGCATAAACGAGGGTTTAAGAACTACTTTGTGAATCTGGGCTTAAGATACTTGGTACTTCAATGAACCTTATGTATTCACTGCAAAATGAAATTGGATTGTTATTTTACTTTAATTCCTGTTTACATTTTTATTTTATGCTTCCATAAATTTATGCATGTAGTTTGGATAAAACAATATTCAGTGTTCAAAACAAACCCACTCCAAATGCTAATGTTCATCTGGGAAATGAAGTCTAAGTGCTAATTCAGATAATTTTTCTGTATTAAGAGGATGCTATTATATGTAAATGAAAAGCAAACCCCCACCTCCTACAAAAAAAGTGGTTGCTTAGTTGAAAGGAATAAAGTATCTGATTATTTCATAAAGTATTTTGGTGGTGTGATAGGGCTTCAGCCTAGGATATACAATTACATTTGTTGAAGTAGCATTTTCACATATTAAAATATTAGAGTTATTCATGACCTGGCTCTGCTCTTAACTAATGTGACTCAAATGCGTCAAGCTGCTTCATCTCTCTAGATGAACTGATCGATTTTCATCACTGAAGTGAATAGGCCGCTCTGGACTACAGAGTTGCCCTAATGCCCTAATGTTAGTGCCAACTGAGAAAATGAATTAATTTTTAAAGATTTTTAAAATTTTACTTAACTGAATCAGCATAAAACCTTTATGAACACAATTGTACCTTATGATAGAAATATATTTTGCTTTCATTATTACTTTGTGCAAAATGTATAGCAATGTATATATCATGTGCATGTGACATTTCCAGCATTACACAAGAGCACAGCATGAATCTAGTTGTGTCAACAAAATGATTCGGTTCATATGATTTTTCTATGTAACAATGTAGTATTATAACATTATTTCAATATTTTATGCAGACTACATGAGTGTATAGCGACACTTACAAAATATAATTGGTAATTAAATTGAAATAGTTGATTTTTTCTAGCTCAAAAATTAAGAATGGAAGCTGGGCACAGTAGCACCCACCTGTAAGCCCAGCATTTCAGGAGACTGAGGCAGGAGAATCCAAGTTCAAGGCTAGCCTGGGTAACTTAGTGAGACCATGTCTCAAAACAAAATATAGAAAAGATTGGGGACATAGCTCAGCAATACAGCACCTCTGGATTTAATCCCCAATACCAGAAAAAGTAAGAAAAAAAAACTGAGAATGAAAAAAATTTTAATTTTCAAATGAAGGCATACGACTGAGACAAAATCAAGTAAAGATGAAGAAAAAAAAGGCATGTTGCAGATTTAACTAAAATGGCAATTTCAATTTGCTAAAAAAAAGCAAAATTTAAAAACTGTATAGAAAAGTTTTAAGATCATAAAATGAGACAATATTAAGAGAAAACTGCAAATGTATTTTAATGTAATAAAAAAATTGCCTCAGTCAAAAAGTAATTGAGGAAATTAGTCACAATTAAATGAGAAATTAGATGTATAACAAAAACATACTAATGATTTTTAAAGGATCTGAACTTGTAACTTTGGTTAACTATAAAATGGCTTGGATTCTTGCTCAAGAAAGAAACCATTTGTAGATAAAGAAATTACTATTTCTATTAAAAATATTATGAGGGAAGATTACAAGGGATATTTCAAAAAAAAAAAGAAATATCTCCAGTTGAACCATCAAGCAACAGTCAGACCTAACAATATTAAAAATCAATATTTGAAAGTTCAAAACAAACCCACGCCAAATGCTAGTGTTCATTTGGGAAATGAAGTCTTTTAGATAAAGACTTCATTTCTTTTAAATAAAGATCAATATTTAGAAGTCAGTATTTAAAAATTTACAGGTACTTTAAATTTTTTAGCTTTAAATGAGTTTTTACAAGGCACTGCCCAATTAATACTTCAGGTATGTTTTGTCAAAAATGACTCCGAAATTTACAAATAAATGACTGTCTATTTGCAACCTTAAAAAAAATTGATCTCATGTTGTACTTTTAAACATTTTACATTTGTCACTTTCAGCTAAATATTAAAAGGTTTCTATTAAGACATTGTTCAGTGAAAAATCTGGGCTTACTGGATTTATTTATTTTCTTATTTTGTTCCACCATCTGACATACATTGCAAATATTTGTGCTCTGAGGCAGACTATATCACAGAGGCAGTGATTAAAATTGTTCAGCATATACATTCAAATGCTACAAATTATCATGTGTTTATACTGGTAAGATGAATAGAAAAAAACGAATTTAATGCCAATGTTGGCTGCTTGTGTTTGGGAAGAGTTTTACAAAGACTTTTCTTTTTTTTTTTTTTTTGACAGTGGGGATTGAACCCAGGGGCACCTAACCATTGAGTCACATCCCTAGCCCCTTTTTACTTTTTATTTGTAGACACAGTCTCACTAATTAGCTTAGGACCTTGCTAAATTGCTGAGGCTGGTCTTGAACTTTCGATCCTCTTGCCTCAAACTCCTAAGTCGCTGGGATTACAGGCATGTACCGTGGCACCTGGCAAGACTTACTACACTCAATTCTAACTCAAAATTTCCTTGAAACAAAAGAAATGCTTGCCAATAGACAATGCTCAGAGTAAAAGCAGAAAGAGATTTTTAAAAATTGAGCACAATTTACATTTTTTCCACTTATATCACAATGCATAGGAATGAGTTAAATTTGAAGATCAAAGGAGAAAATAGTTTATTTGTGACCTAGCTTGTGACAGGTGTAAGAATTTCTGTTAGAACTGAAACTTTTCATAGTACAAATCAATAATGATTTCACACATTTTTCAACATGAATAAATGTGTAGCAAACTTTAATTATAATAGACTGCATTACAAAAACTGCAAAACCTACCAGAAAAATAATACCTCTTTGAATTTCATGTGATAATATGGAGTTATCACAAAAGTCAATGGATTTATTTGGGCAGATGTTTTGTAACTAATATGTTTTTGCTTCCAAATAAAACCAACTGTTGTTTTTATGAGTCAGTTTTGTCAACAAAGATGCAAATATTAGAGAAAAAATGTTTTTGTACTCCTTTTATTGGAAGACTTAATAATATTTGGAATAGCATGAATCCACTTTTTAACTGCAATTTTTATGACTCTAAATACAGATGAAATGTTTCTGATGAAAACTTAGGTTCTCAACTGAGATGTGCTATAAACCTAAAACAACTTTGGATTTCAAAGATTTCATATGGAAGAATGCAAATGATTTCTAATAATTTTTACATTGATCACATGTTTACATGATAATATTTTGGATACAAAGTTAAATATAGTATATAATTAATTAGTATATTATAGAACTAATATATAGTATATTATATAATTAATTAATATAGTTTTAATTAATTAATATAGTATACTATATATTAATTAATATAGTATATAATTAATTAAACAGGTATAATTAATTCTACCTGTTTATTTTTTAACGTGGCTACTAAAAATTTTAAACTATACATGAATTGCATTATTTCTGTTATATACACAAGTAAAATGAAAATCTAGGTCAGCTAAGACACTGCTCTAAGATTCTATACTACTACCCAATATCATAAAGGGACAACTAATATAATTTCATTGTCTAGATTTGTTTTCACTGGCTTAAAAACATTTTAAAGTTTTTACAACTGTTTTCGTTTCTCAAGAGCCCATTTTAAGAACTATTTTAGTCACTGAGAGGGATACTTACTTTAAGTAAAGGATATAATTTCTCT
The DNA here is from genome assembly GCA_028644305.1 of Xerus rutilus. NCBI lineage: Eukaryota > Metazoa > Chordata > Mammalia > Rodentia > Sciuridae > Xerus > Xerus rutilus. Next base: position 96,523,098 of record CM053401.1, on the reverse strand, counting down.
GTTGTCTGAATTCACCATGCTATTCAAGTGATTGATTATTCATTATTTAAGAAAAACACCTGCTTCCATGGGTCAAAACTTCTAAGAATGTGTTTCATGAGGTGGAGAATCCATAAATATTAGTTGCCTTCCTTTGTGTTACCAAAAACCTCACAGCATGCTTTCCCTCTCAACTTGCCACATTCCCGTTTTGATTTCTTTTTCCTCTCTGGCCCAAAACAAAAAGGAAAAAGAAAAAGTGGCAAAGGTGAGAAGTGAAAATTTAAATGTTGCTTGGTTGTTATTAAACTAAGTTAATCTCATGTAAAGATTAACTTTACATGAGATCTTGCTTTCTAACTGGAAACTATCCTACTAATACTGGTGTTAAAAAGTCCCCAGGCAACACTGAGTTCGGAGTGGTGAAAATTTAAAGTCAGCCTCAACAACTTAGCAAGGCCCTATTTTTAAAGGGGGGCGGGGGGCTGAGAATGTGGCTCAGTGGTTAAGTGGCCCTGGGTTCAATCCCTGGTACCAAAAAAAAAAAAGCCTCCAGACAAGCAGGCACTTGAATAAGTAAGTTCTAAAACCTGCTTCCTGATTTTACTACGACTGCATTGAAGCTATTTGGTTAGAATTATGCTCATCTCTAATGCCTGAAAAAAAATTTAATAACTCTTAATTTTCCCTTCAAGAGGATTATAATAAGTACAAAAAATGTACGTAACTTACAGGCTGTGTTTCAAAAGCTTGTGTATTGGTATGAATTTCTCATTTTAAAATAAAAGTCATAAAATATGGTTAAATACCCTACGTAAAAATACATGTTTCACAAACTACAATTGAAATGGTGTTGTAAAAAACTCTACTTCTTGGGGTTTTTTTGTTTTTTATTTTTTTAAATACTAGGAATTGAACCCAAGCGTGTTCTACTACTGTGCTACATCTCCAGCCCTTCTAATTTTTCATACAGGGTCTCACTAAGTTGCCAAGGCTGCCCTGGAACAGGATCCTCCTGCCTCAGCCTCCCAAGTAACCAGGATTACAGGTGATGCTCAGCTCCTCCTTGCTTCTTAATAACTGGCACTAAGTTGTGACAGGAGAAAGCGGGATAGGATTCAGATAACTTGATTAGTCTTTGCCAGGAGAAGAAGCCTGAAGTTTAGCATCTCTTTATATACATAGGTCTTCACACGTGATATAAACATAAGTCAGGGACTACCTATGTCATTCAACCAACTTTTAGGCTATTAAATTTATACTTAAAAGTTCATATCTAGTGACTTCAGGTTACTCTCCAAGATGAGCTATATTTCTAATAGACTACTTGTCAGAAAAGGAGAAAGGCTCATTTCTACATTTAATGAAAGACAAATTAAGAAAAATCAAGTAAATTGAACATTAAAAAGAAAAAATAAGCACATGCCCTCTCCCTCATCTACTGATGCCACTTCCTTCTGCTGCTCCTAGAGCTGCTTGAGTACTCATTAGGTGCAGACCTGGTACTTCTTTTGTGAAGCAGCAGCTGAGGAAACTTTGACACTTGCTATGGCCAACAAACAGCCCAAGGGCAGACTCAAGACTGAGAACAAGGATTATATTAACTTGAAGTTGGTGCGGTAGGGTGGTTCTGTGGTACAGTGTAAGATTAAGAGGCATACACCACTTAGTAAACTAATGAAAGCCTATCATGAATGACAAGGTTTTTCAATGAGGCAGATCAGTTTCTAATTTGCTGAACAGCCAATTAATGAAACAGACATACCTGCACAGTTGGAAATGGAGGAAGAAGATATAACTGATATGTTCCAGCAGAAGACAGGAGATGTCTACTAAAAAGGAAACCTGCTATTTTACTCCAGAACTCTGTTCTTACAGACCAAGAATACATTCTCAATTAGAAAACTGCAATTTGGTTCCACCACATCCTAACTACTACTGTACAGTTTTCTCTATTCTTTCATTTTTCCCCTTCCCCATTCCTTTATTGTACATAGAGTACCTGGTGCTATGTGCACAGCATATTGCATTTTTTAAAAAAACTAAATGGCCAATGAAATGTTTTGATTGACATCAAATAGAGGTGGGATGGTGAAAAATACTGGTTCTGTGAAAATATCCCTTTCTCCATTAGTGGCATGCTCATTCAGCAACTATCTTTATATTCCAGTAAGTTATTTTGCTCTCACAGTTTTAACAACAACAGCAACAACAAAAAACCCTGAACAACATAAAAAATCCTTGCATACCTTGTTCAATTGGAGAATTTTAATGTTTTTTATTTATCAATGTAAAACCAAAGACAATTTTATAACTTTTTTGTACATAGCTGTTACATATAGAGCAATCTGTCTTTAAGTAGGGGTAAATTACTCTTAAAAAAAAAAGATTCCTAGATAGTTTTCCCTTCAAATCAAGCATCTTGCTGTTTAAATAAACTTGTTTAAAAAAAAAAATGCTGGGCCGGGTGACACATGCCTGTGATCCCAGCGCCTCAGGAGGCTGAGGCAAGAGGATCACGAGTTCAAAGCCAGCCTCAGCAAAAGCAGGGTGCTAAGCAACTCAGTGAGACCCTGTCTCTAAATAAAATATAAAATGGGGCTGGGGATGTAGCTCAGGGTTGAGTGCCCCTGAGTTCAATCCCTGGCACCCCCTGTAAAAAATAAAGAAAAACTAATATTTAGAAGTCATAATAGAAACACACTGGAGATGCCAGATTAGGTAATAAAGTATAAAAAGGGAAAGTAAAAAGAGAATTAGTATCATTCTTTGCTTCCAACAGCTGTGAAAGCAACACTATCATCTATGACTAAGTAAAGATTAGTCTCAAATCCAAATTCCTTGAACCAAATATGATCTTAAAATAGTTTTACATTTCTTTCAGTCAATAGTTAATAAATTAAATGTACAATATGTCATTACATGCATGCTGCTGTTAAGAACATAAACACAAATGATTTTACTGTCTTGAAGTCAACATATATCAAATAGCAGTAAATTTTCATATCAAACAGAAATTGGAATTATAATTAGGGAGGTAGAAAATGGATAAAATCTCATCTTATTTCAAGTACTGTTTGTTCTGATAAACAGCAAAAATGAAAATTTTTTCATGTTTATTCTTTATGATTTATTTGATTTGTTTTAATGTTATTAGCTGAGAGAAGGAGAGTGAGTCAATCTGCCCTTGTTCACAGTGTTTACATTACTAGTATCTTGCAGATTTTATTTTACAAAAATCTTTAAAATGTGTTTATTTGGCCAATCTAAGTAAATTCATCTAACTAAGCATAAATAAACTGCTAAATACTCAAAGTGAAAACAGAGTAAGGACACCACATATAAAACTGCTTCAGGAGACTGTGTAGTTCATTGCAAATAATCATCAAATCTATAGACCACTGGCAGCAGGTATGTTAAATATTTGCCAAAGTTTTTATTCCCTCAAATAAAAACCTTTAATAAAATGTGTTTTCTTCCCATACTGTCAGTGCATTATTTTGGAGATTCACGCACTAAACACTAGGTATATCTGGCACATGGCAGTTTCTCAATGAATATTCAAGTGGATGTGTGCATGTGCATGCCCATGTGTGTATATATTTGCTTCATACTTTAATACATTTATTTCCAAATATAGTTGATAGTTTTTGTCATTCTGTTTAATAATCCTTTTTGTTTGTTTGGTCATTTAGATTTTTGAACTGATGACTGCTAACAAAAATGAAGCTACTAGTTTTTGTATATTTATCACCTATCAACTTTCCAGAATTTCTTTATTAATTCTAGTTGCTGTTTTCTACTCTAGTCTCAGGTTTTCTGGGAATTCAAGCATAATTTGAAAACAGAAATATTTTTGTTTCCAATATTTATATGAATTACTTCAATTACTGTCTTATATAATGGCTATAACTGCCAAAATATTGTTTAATAAATGACAACCATGTCTCTTCATGGTAGGAAGTATTTCTGTCTTATTTCTGATACAATGGAAATGGCTTTAGCATTTCACGATTCAGTATATGTTTGCTTTCTGTTTTTTTAGAGGGAGTGGTAAAATATAAGTTTAATAGTTTCCTTTTATTTCACTATTACTGGGTTTGGTTTGGTTTTTTTTATGAGAACTGGATCTTTAAAAACATATTTTTTGCTTCTAATGATGCAATAATCTAGGGTTTCCGTGTGGAGGGAGTACTGGGGATTGCATCCAAGGGCACTTTACCACTGAGTTACATCCTCCGTCCTTTTTAACTTTTTTTTAGTTGTTGATGGGCTTTTATTTTTACTTATTTATATGTGGTGATGAGAATCAAACCCAGTGCCTCACACATGCTAGGCAAGCACTCTACCACTGAGCCACAACTCAGCCCCTGCTTTTTAATTTTTTGAGACAAAGTCTCACTTAGCTGCTTAGGAACACTTTATCACTGAGCTACAGCCCCCAGCTCTTTTTTGTTGTTGTACTGGGCACTGAAATCAGGTGTACTTATAACCAATGAGCCTTATCTCCAGCCCTTTTCACTTTTTCTTTTGAGATAGGGTCTTGCTAAGTTGCTTAGGGCTTTACTAAGTTCCTGAGGCTGGCCTCAAACTTGGAATTCCTTCTGCCTCAGTCTCCTGAGTCACTAGGTTTACACTCAGATGCTACCAGGACCAGATTAGGGTTTCCTTTAATAATGAATATGTTGGTAGTCTTTAGGTGAAATTAACTCGGTAAGGACATAGCTTCTTTTTGATATTGATAAACCTTACTAGGTTAGATTTGTTGTGCGTATGTATTTATTTATTATGGCAGTACTGGGAATTGAACCCCAGTGGCATTCTATCACTGAGTTATATCCCATACATCTCTTTTCATTTTGAGACAGTGGCTCACTAAGTTGCCAAAGCTGGCCTGAACCTGCCACCCTTCTGCCTAGCCTCCTGACTCGCTGATATTTTAAGCATGTACCACTACATCCAGTTAAATTTGCTTTTAAGTTATAGTTATTTGCAATTATTTTAAATAGTTAAATTGGTATATTTCCTTGTTTTTGAGTTTCTATCAGATTTCTGGCTTAAGGTTTTCAAAGTTTCGTAACATGAATGTACTCAATCTTAAATTTTAAAAGGTTAAGGCTAAACTATCCAATACTACCAACTAGTTACACATGACTATTTAAGTTTATATTAAGTAAAATAAAATATTCAGTTCTTCAGTCACACCAGCCACACTTAAATGCTCAATTGCTAATGTACTGAATAGCATAGATTTCATACTCAAGACAGATAAAAGTTACTTCTCAGCTTCAAAACTCTAAGAGGTTTTTTTTTTCCATTTCTATTGTTAGTGCTATTGAAGTTACCCAGGTCATAAGGTTCCACATCATAGTCTTGATTAAGAAAATATGCCATTCCAACCATTCATTTTTTAACATATTTTTTAGTTGCTGATGGATCTTTATTTTGTTTATTTATATGCAGTGCTGAGAATCGAACCCAGTGCCTCACACATACTAGGCAAGCGCTCTACCACTCAGCCACAACCCCAGCCCACCATTCCAACCATTTACTCATCCGAAACAACGAGGAATTACCATACAAATAACCTGATTTAAGCAATATCAAAGAAGCAGGTACATTAATCTCCCACCCACAAAACTATGTTTATACAGTAAGTCATGTATAACATTTATGCTAAAAATAAAATTTTTATGCAAAAAGTACACCTAAAAAGAAGGATCTTCCACTAAAGTAGCAGATCTTCCATTAAATTTAGTTTGTTTCATTTTGATGTTTAGAGGCAAATTTGACCTATATATTTATAAAAGACAGATACTGGAGGAGGAAAAGAAAAAAAAAGTAAGCTGACATTCTGTTCTAATAACTTCATATATTTCAAACTTTTAAATTTTTAAATATAAAAGAATTCCTTTAAAAAATAAGTGTATGTTTACATTTTCTTCTATTAAATTCTGATGTCTTGCCACCAAGTAAGTCAATTATAGAAAATTTAAAAATCACCTGCAAAGAAAATTTTATATCTTTTGTCAAGCAGATAAATACCAGCTTATTAATGAAGTCTTTTAATTTTTAAACCTCTGCTAGAAAGTTTCTTTTAAACTTCAAAATATATTTCTAAATAAACAAAACTCTCCCGTTTCCTAATTGTTTACAACAGGTATATGCAGCACTTGTGGTCCCAGTTATCTAGGAGGCTTGTGCAGGAGCAGCCCTGGAGCCCAGAAGTTCTAGGCCAGCCTGAACAACATAGTAAGACCCAGTCTCTAAAGGAAAGAAGGGAGGGAGGAGGGAAGAAGGAAGAGAGGAAGAGAGTAATAGAGGGAGGGAAGGAAGAAAATTTGTTTCTAAACAGTTTACATGAAGAGGCAATAAAAGATATTTCTTTTTTAATCACAATTGCCTTAGAAAAAGATGCAGTATTGGGGCTGGTATTGCAGCTCAGTGGTAGAACACTTGCCTCTCATGTGTGAGGCACTGGGTTCGATCCTTAGCACCACATAAAAAATAAATAAAAATATTGTGTCCACCTACAACTAAAAAAATATTTTAAAAAAAAGATGCAGTATCAATTTAAACCTATGAATAAGAGCTTTATTTCTGTTAATGTGAATTAGAATTGCTACTTCAAGTGTTTAAAATCTGAAAATACAAACCCCCCTTTTTTTAGACAAATGAATTCATTCACATTTCATAATATTTCTTTGTTTGAAAGCATGCTTTTTAAGACATTACCTGCCAGGAGGGAGATATTCCAGTTATTTATTTATTTATTTATTTATTTATTTATTTAGGTGCTAGAAATTGAGCCTAGAGGTGCTTTATCACTGAGCTACATCTCTGGTCTCTTTTATTTTTTCTTTCGAAACAAGGTCTCAGTTGCATGGGACCTTGCTAAATTGCTGAGGCAATTTAGTCTTTGAACTTGTGATCCTCCTGCCTCATCCTCTGAGCCACTGGGATTACAGGAGTGTGCCATCACATCCAGCCAGTAATTTACTTTAATATTCCTTTCATAATTCTTCATTCTTAAAAATTCAACTATTGTTGATAAGAATTCAAATTTGACAAGACTTTATGTCAGATGTCAAGAAATCATTTGTTTTCTATTTTAAATTCATTAACTCCAAATGTCTACATACTTAAAATTTCTAATTTTAATCTCTGTTTCTTTTCAATCTCAATAATGTATATCATATGCAATTCCATTTGCACTGGTTAGGGGAAGGAAGTGGTGGAAAGGGAGGAAATACTACTTATACAATAATCTGAACACTAAGCCTTCTATGAAAATCTTAGGAAGGTTTTCATTTTTACTTAAACCTTCATTTACCTCTCAGTTTCATGTTAATCTGTTTATCTCCTCAAGGAATAGCCTTGTGTCAATTCAGAATTACTCCTTTTGGTATTTCTTTCTCTCTTTTGAAGTAATGACCTATTTTATGTTTTCTGCTTGGTTAATTAATATAGTACATGCTTCCCCTCTGGATGCCTTGTTTAATCAGAACTGAGGTGAGCTGTTCTAGAAGGGTGTCCATCTTGGAAAGGAAATGAAGTAGCTCACGTAGGTCATGATTTAAGTCTTCTGAAGGAAAAAAAAAAAAGTCCTGTGACTCTTCAGTCCTCCAGGATGATCAGAGGACACAATACTATAGATTTGGTATAACCTTCCCCATTTTTGAAGATAGTTAATAAAACTCCATCTTTTAAACACACCAGACACTGAGTACTGGGGAAAATATAAGATCTGAGATATGTTTTCTTCAGTCCCCAAAGCCATTTACAAATAACTAACATGAAACAGAAATTACAAATATCCCAAGAGATATAAGTTCAGGAAAGATTACATACAGCTGCAACTGGAGCTAGCGGGAGAGGAAAGAGTTCAATAGTAATTCTATTAAGGATGTGCAAAGAAAAGGCAGGGTAGGGACTCTTGGTAAAAGAAAATAAAGACAGAAAAACTAATAAGCCTCAGAGTATCTTACTTCTCTAAAGCACAGAGCATGATGCTTTTTAAAAAGGAGTTTCAATATTAGCTAAAGTCAAAATACTTAATAATCAAATACATTAAACCTAATACACTAATATTTTTACTACTGAAGCTAACCATTCAGGCTAGCCATTATAAAAATTTATATACAAAGAGAATTCATAATCTGAAGTAAAATTATCTAAAATGTATTAGGAAATAATACACAGAGAAAGAGGAATTTTCTTTTTGTTTGCTTCTTTTTTTTTTTTTTTTTTTTTTTAATATTTATTTTTTAGTTGTAGGTGGACACAATAGCTTTATTTTATTTTTATGTGGTGCTGAGGATCGAACCCAGTGCCTCCCGCGTGCTAGGCGAGCACGCTACCACTGCGCCATAACCCCAGCCCTGTTTGCTTCTTAATAACAGTTGAGGTATGAAGAAAATATTAATTTAAACTATAGTTTCATCAGTTTACAACAATCTTTTCAGGCTGACAGTTTAATACTGTAGGGTGATTCCCTGGCCCATTTTGTTCTAAAATCCACAAATGAAACAATAATATGACCAACCAGCTGCAGCTCCCTTCCTGCAATTCAGAAGCTCTGGATATCCACACACTTGCAGCTCTGTATAACTTCACACAAAAGACTGGCAATTGGCCAAGAAGCCTCTGCCATGGCGTACACTCCCCAATGTTCAAGATTTTCCATTTAATTCCAATTCATCCATGAAACGACATCTACTTTAGCAGACTGTATCAATGTAAAACAAATTAAATTCCAATTTCAAAGTAATAAAAGTATTCTCCTAAAATGTAGAAAGTAAATCCATTAAAATATATAACCTATATTTATTTTAAAGAGCCTTATGAATATATAATTCCACTCCATTAAGATAATCATTTAAATGTCCTCAAAGAGTCACTATTTCCTCAGAATCTGACCAATAGAAAGAACACCAATTGTAAACTTGATATACCACAGAGATTTTAATTGTATTTCCAAAGTTCCCCATTAAGCATTTCATGCACATTGCTAACTAAAGATCAAAATAAATGTTTTTAACATCTGGTACATACACAGGTTGATATGATTTATGACAATAATTGTGCGATTGATACTTCAAGAATGATTGTTTTGTTTTTGTTTTTGTTTTTTGGTACCAGGGATTGAACCCAGGGACACTTAACCACTGAGCCACATCCCCAGTCCTTTTTATTTATTTTATTTAGAGATAGAGCCTCGCTAAGTTGCTGAAGCTGGCTTTGAACTCGCAGTCCTCCTGCCTCAGCCTCCCAAGCTGCTGAGATTACAGGCGTGTACCACCATGCCTGGCTAATTTCTGCTATTTTTAAAGCAGAAATACTTAAGAACATACAGAAACACAAGGTTGTGTAAATCAGGTAGATCTGTCATTCTAGTCTTCTAAGGGATGGGGGAACTATCAGAAACACTTTAACATCCTGGCTAATGCTTAACTTTAGTAAAAAGGAGCGTTCTGCAGCAGCCAATAACAATAAACTGAGCATTAGTTGTGTAAAGATCTCAGGAAGATTCTGATTTTAATTGAAATCTTCATGTACCGTTTAGATGTTCTCTCTTCTAGGTCTGGACACTTACATGAAGGATCACTGAAAGAATACTTGTCTGAATGGCTAAACTCTGAGAGGTTTATTCAATAGCAAAAGTTAGTAAGATTAAACCTATAGAAGTTTAAAAGACCTAAAAACCACTACCTATTTTCTTCCTTTTAATTGGCACTTTTCTATAATGATAAACTAATGAAGATGTAGAAAAAGATTAGTACAAAACTTCAGTAGAAAATGTAAATTAAAAATGGTATCTGGACTTTAAATCCCTCTCTGCCCATTACTGCCTTCATGTGACATTCAAGAACTACAGGGCAAAAAAATCTCTTTCTGAAGGTATCCTTTAACACCTTCATTTTTCCCTTCAATATCAACAACTATTAGAACTAAAGGTAAAATGATTAAAACAAGAATTATTCATATTTTTCTAGTCAAGGAAGGACAGAAATTTGCTTCTCACCAAGATCAAAACTGCAAAAAAGATTATGCTTTCTGTGCATACCAAATGGATATGAATTGTTAAACCAAACTTGTAACTCAAACAACCTGTTCTAAGTAGTCACAAAAATAGATACTACTTTCGTGTCATTTACATGAAATAAACATGTATATTATATTACAAAAAACAACTGGGCCTCTAATTTCTTCTTAAAAGTTGAAATACTTTAAAAAAAAATAGCCTGAAAGGATACATACCCAATTCTTGACATTTACCTGTCAGAGAACAGAACTGCTCTGAGAGAAGGAAGATTGTCAAAACAATCTTTCAAACCATGAAGATAAAATTTGTAAGGTTATATGATAAATTGTTACTGTACAGTAGAAACGTGGGTTATTATATTAGTCTTCAGTTTAAAACAACACAAAACAAGTTATAATGAACAAAAATAATGAAATACTTTTCTTTCCCCGAAGCTTACTGGGATGGACAAGGAGTAGCAGGGGTTGGGAGAAAAGAGGAGGCCTAGAAGTTGAAAGGAATAATGCAAAGTGAAATCTGAATGAATTAAAAAAGTGTACTCCTGATGGCTCCCATCCCCTATAAATCTAACAGGACTAAAAGGAGGTAATGGCAATAGCTACTGGCTTAGAGAGAGGGAAATGTAACGAAGATGAGTTGCACACACAGAATAGGAAATATCACTTGCAGAAAATATTAACTTACCAGTATGTACTGTAGCTACTGCAATCCATACACACTGTATGCTGAGCTTTATCTTGCTTTTCTGACTTCTTATGGTTGGTTAAGGGTATTTGTGCATCTTCATAATGTTTTTTTGCATGGCCATTCACATACCTTACAAAAACCAAACCAAAGTTTACTTTAATATAAATATTGTTTGAAAATTAAAGTAGTAAGAGATAATAAACCAGGCATGGTGTCACACACCTATAATCCCAGTGACTCAGGAGGTTGAGGCAGTAGGATCACAAGTTGCCTTCGCAACTTATCAAGACCCTGTATCAAAATAAAAAATTAAAAGGGCTGGGGATTTAGACCAGTGGTAGAGTGTCCCTGGGTTCAATCCTCAGTACCACCAAAAAGTAATAATAATAATAAAATTCAGTGTTAATTAAATTGAAATAAGAAAGAACGGTAAGAGCATTCATTCAATTACTCAGCCATAAAGAATGAAATTATGGCATTTGCAGGTAAATGGATAGAACTGGAGGCTATCTTGCTAAGTGAAATAAGCCAATCCAAAAAACTGAAGGTCCAATATTCTCTCTGATATGCAGATGCTAACACACAATGGGGCAGGGAAGGGGGATAGAAGTTCACTGGATTAGACAAAGGAGAATGAAGGGAAGAGGGAGAATGGGAATAATAAAGACAGTAGAATGAACTGGACATTACTTTCCTATGTTTATATATGAATACACGACCAGTGTAACTCCACATCATGTACAACCACAAGAATGGAAAGTTATACTCTATGAATGTATAATATGTCAAAATCAACCCAGGGCCTCACAAATGGTAACCAAGCACTCTACCACTAAGCAATACCCACAACCCATAAGGTCAACATTTTTTTAAAAAGAGGTTGACTTTGGCTTATGCTTCTTGACAGCCAAAGCCTTACCTCTGGTGATGGTACACTTTTTAATTTTTTAAAACTTGTCTACAGTCTATTTTTAATTAATCACTAGACTAGGGCCAAGCAAGCAAAGGTATTATCCATTCAGATTGATGTCAATATCACTGATATTATCATCACTTACAAATTCCTCAGATGATGCTTTTGTTATAGCTTTTTTCTTTTTCTCAATTTTTCACAGACTGTTAACTCCCAACTTGAGCAATTATCAAAGATAAGTTCTGTAAATTAAAATATTCAACCATTTTCCACAGGGTCACAGCTTAAATATGTCAGTCAAACATGGAAAAAGGATAATCCCCTTTCTCATCCATATGGCTTCACATCTTTTGTTCGAATGTCTGAATAATCATCTATACTCAGAAACACATTTCTTTGGAAACAATCCAAATAAAACACAAATCATCTTAAGCCTACAAAACTTGTTTTTCAACATGGACAAAGATTATCAAAGGTTGACTATGTTCATACAAATTTGATAACACTTTTCAACTAAGATGTAGTAAATCATTTTATTAAAGTAGGCAAAATGAAATCAAAGAAAGATTCATATGCACATGAACGCATGCAAATTCATCCACCTTTACCTAAATATCACACAATGCTATCACTAACTGCCACTACAAAGACCCTTATAACACAAAACTTGCCAGTTCCCAAAAAGCAGCCAATCTGTAGAAGGCAAAGTCTACTTAAACAGTGAAAAAAAAATGTGGGTTAAATAGCACCAAAATAGGGCTGGTATTGTAGCTCAGTGGTAGAGAGCTTGCCTCGCATGTGTGAGGCCCTGGGTTCGATCCTCAGCACCACATACAAGGCAATAAAATAAAGACATTGTGTCCATCTACAATTTAAAAAATATTTAAAAAAAAATTAAAAAAAAAAATAGCACCAAAATAAACAAGCCTAGAGAGTTCAGATGACATTTTCACCATGAAGCACATTAATTATACCCAAGGCAACACTTACCTTAGGGAGAGTAGGACAGTTGTGGTAACTTCAAACCTAGTCTCTATATCCCAGGAAAATGGAATACATTCAAGGCAATATTAACCTCAACTCAAAATTTAATCATATTTTTTTTCCATTGGTGAGGGGGGTACCAAGAATTGAACTCAAGGGCACTCTACCACTGAGCCACATCCCTAGCCCTATTTCATATTTTATTTAGATACAGTGTGTCTCACTGAGTTGCTTATTAATGCCTCGCTCTTGCTGAGGCTAGCTTTGAACTAGGAATCCTCCTGCCTCAGCCTCCTGAGCCACTGGGATTACAGGCGTGTGTCACAGTGCCCAGCTCTTTTTTGATTTTTTCAATGTGCTTTGAATACAACTAACTCTTGGGTATACATGGGTCCCCACAAATGAAGCATAATGAATTTTAAAGTAAAATCATGGTTAAAAGTGTAAGCCCAAAAACCTAGACTTCCTGGGTTCAAAAGGAACCTTTATCACATTCTGGCCATATGAGCTTAGGTGAGTTACTGATCTTTCTGTGCTTGTTTTCTCATCCACAAATAGAGGTAACAGTACAGTGCTTGTGTTTAACAACAGGCTGTCAAGTGATTACATCATACATTATTCCATGACTCAAAATGAATGAATGTATTTTATTAGCATTTTCCTTTCTATTCTTAACTACTAAATATTTATTGAGAATTCAAACAACAGAATTGCTTAGAAAGGGGATACATTAAGCAAATATTTTGAGATAATACATCATTACATAGGTCAAGAAATACTCACTACTTAATTAAAAAGGCAAACTATGATATCAGGTTCAATATCCAATCATGTTAATTTCTATTCTTATATTTATACTACATATTATAAAAAACAAAGGTACTATGATGAGAGCCTTTAGAATAAAAAAATTAATACTGAACAATAATAATAAATGGCATTACCACTTTCAAGTCTTTGATAAAGTTAGAAGTGTGACTACTGATGACATTAAGAGCAACAATCACAATTGGCTAATTAATTGGTAACTGGCTAATACCCAAACACATTAGTCAAAAGTTAACAGTTTTAAGCTAGGTGCAGTGGCACATGTCTGTAATCCCAGCAACTGGGAGGCTGAGGCAGAAGGATAGAAAATTTGAAGCCAAACTTGACAACTTAGTAAGTTGTTTCAAAATAAAATAAAAAGGGCTGAGGATGTAGTTCAGTGGTAGAGTGCTTGCCTAGAACGCATGAGGCTATGGGCTAAACCCTAGCATAGCCAAAACAAAACAAAACAAAACATTAACATTTTTGTATAAACTAGCTGGCTTATATAAAAATAAGTATTTCTCTCATATAGTTCTGGATTTTAACTACAGTAGACATTTTGGCCTACAGTACAAAAGGGAAAGTTTTATCATGTGTCAAATTCTTAACTACAATCACAAAAATATAAATAGAAGGTATTATGAAGACCAACAGAATATATAATTCAAATATGCTATTGATAAGCTATGTTCCTAATTGAAATAATATTCAACTTTAGACAAGTAGACTAAAATTACTTTAAAAAATCAGTATATTTAGCGATCAATACCTAGAATTACATGTTTTATCATTATTATTGTCTTTTATGAAAATTAACCAATCAGCTATATAAAATGGATGTCTAAATTCAGGCTACTGTTAATGATCTACTTACTTAAAACATATTTCTCTGAAGCTAAGTCAAATTTCTAAATTTAAGCTTGCTTTTAATTAGAAACAGTATACTGCAGAGTCTGGACATTTTTCAATGTGTTTTTCCAAAACCTACCAAGAGAATTGTTTGTTACTTGGTACTAAGAACATTAATCTTTCCAATTTTTTTCTCAAAAATTTGTCAGGTCTTTTTACTAGCATATGACCTTTAAAATTTTTAGGGTATAGAACACTATGAGACAAGAAGAAGATATAACTATATAAATTTTATTGCATTATAATTCTCACCTCTCAAAATCTAGGAGAGAAATGTGTCTCTTCAAGTGCAGAATTTAAGTGCTTCTACTTTTCTTCTCTTTTTTTAAAAAAAAGTTACCTGTATAAAGTACTTTCAAGTTTCCCAAATCCTAAAGATTTTAAAACCACAATAGCCAAAATTAAGATATGCAGTTAACGTTTCCAAAGGTATGCTTAAGTGTCTGTGAAAAGAATACTCAATTCCAGAACTCAACATGTGGTAAAAAAAAAAAAAAAACTTAAAAAAAAAAGTGAAGTGCACAAAGATACTCTTTTGATGCAAGAAGAACCTAAAGACAACAATGTGGAAATATTGCAGATATGCACAATTCAGATTTCAGCCTGTGTGACTTAGTATGATTTCTCATCTTCTAATAAATTCAAAGCAGATTTTCTAAGCTAAAAGAGCAGTAGCAATAAATGAGCTACTATGGCTAAAAGAACACAAAAATTGATAGTGGGGTTTGTATTAGAACAAGAGTCAATGAAATTTAATATCATTTTGAAGCCAAAAACTGGGAAGAAATGTTCAAGATTAAAACTGGGGTGAGGTGGGGTAGGGGATGTTAAGTCCATGGAAAGCAAGATGTCTTAATGGAACAATGAACCATTTGGTACATTTTAAGAATAAATAACTCTACAGTGAGGTCATTTTCAAAGGAATTCTTTTATCTGTAAAGGTGGGCCGATAATAGATGAAACAAGATTGGCCATGTGTTGATAACTACTGAAGTAAGTAAGGAGAACATGGAGTTCAGTTATACTCTGTTTTGACATGTGCTTAAATTTACCCTACTAAAAGTTTTTAATAAAAATAACCATTAAATAAGCTTAATCTTTTTTCCACCAGTGTTAGGATGGAATCCAGAGCTTTGTGCATATTAGGCATGCATTCTGCCTCTGGAGCTATAAGGTCTCATGAAATTGCACAGGCTGGCCTCAAACTTGTGATTCTTCTGCCTCAGCTTCCCAAGTAGCTGGGACTACAAGTAGGTACCATCTTGGTTGGCTGTATTAGATAAACTTTTATTTCAAAAGTTTAAAGTTCCCTTATTTCAGCTGAATGTGGTAGTGCACACTTGTAGTCCTAGGTACTTGGAAGGCTGAAGCAAAAGAATCTCCTGAGCTCAAGAGTTTGAGACCGGCCTGGGTAACAGAGAGAGATCCCATCTTAAAGGAAGGAAAGAAGGGAGGAAGGGAGGGAAAAAAGAAAAAGTTCCCTTATTTTGTTTTTCCAACCAAATATTACTAACAGATTATCTTGATAATCAAACTAATTCTTCTAAGTATCAACATGAAATGTTTTCCCATAGATTTTTCCCAGTTACACCAAAGAACAAAAGGTTTCATTGGAGAAGAGAAAGAACTATATGCTATAATTAATAAGGTACTAAATAAATCCAAATCAATAAACTTTGACATAAAGCTTAAAGGCAAATCTTAAAAAGCAAATAAGGTAGTGAAGTAACAAGTATGCTACCTACCTTCCACAGTGGACACTTGAACAAGTCAAACAGACCCAAGGGCTTTTGTTGGACCGGCACACTAATAAAAAAAAAAATACAATATAGCAATTATATCATGTTATTTCCCAATTTCTCCCCTAATCTGTAACATATATCCTGTGATCAAGTTATAAATTCTTTGGCTGCTTAGGGTAATGAGTTATAAAACCCTGCTTTGTGAATGCACTTATGTCAAATGGCTGCATTGAAAATAATATAAATGCATATCCACTACAGCTGCTCATTTTAATTGTTGGCTCATTTCAAATAGCTTAACCACAGGTTAAACACATATATACTTTTCTCCTTTATTACTTATTTCCTTTTACCACCGTCTCCAACAATTAATGATAGTCTATTTTCCCATTAGAAACATTTTGAGTCTAGTCTTCTAATCATACATCTTTGCCATGGAGGTCATCTACCACTATAAATAACAATTCTTTCAGTATATTTAGTAAGAGGCACAACCTAAGGTTATAGTTATGAAGAGTAAGCCTAATTTTTTAAAAAGTAACACTCAGTTGTGTAAAATACATGACAATGGCATATAATTCTTGCTGATGTTATTATAATCAGGATGATATAATCAGATATAAGTAATTATTTTAGGTATTACAGGGGTGGGACCAGCAAGAAGGGGAAAGGAAACATTAATTTTGGTTAAATTTCTGTTTGATTTTACTCATTCAATTAAAAATATGTTCAGTACATAATTTTCAAAAAGAGAGCAATATAAAATCACCTGGAAGCCAGGCATAGTGATGCACACCTGAAATCCCAGCAACTGGGGAGGCTGAGGCAGGAGGATCACAAATTTGGGGCCAGCCTCGGCAACTTAGCGAGACCCTATCTCAAAATAAAATAAACAGGGCTAGGGATATAGCTCAGTGGTAGAGGCCTCTGTGTCCAATCCCAATACCACACACATACTCTCCCAAAAAACAATCACATGGAAAGTGTTTTCAAAACACCTCTGTTCCACTGAGGCAAAGATAACAACAGTGGGACTGAAAAAGTACAGGATGAAGATATAGCTGTTGTAGAGCACTTGCTTAGCCTACATGAGGCCTAGTTCAATCCCCAGTACCACCAAATACAAACAAGTGCAAAGAACATGCATATTTTGAGAAAAGCAGCTTCTCAGATGATACCCTAAGACAACCCCTTGAGAAGCACTAGTCAGCCTCCTTGAGGCATGGGCAGGGCACCAACAGTACAATCACACACTCAGGATCACACCTGGCATTTAGTAGGGACTTAATAAACATTTGTTGGAAATAAAGTTTAAATTTCTTAGTGTAGGAAACCATGCTTTTCCAAAATCTGGTCCCTATTTTCATCTCTCTTGCATTATCACACATCACAAGCCTTTTTCACAGTTAAGAAACATTAACCAAAACTGTAAATAAGGCAATCAAGTGCCCTTTTAATGTATCCAGAAACATTATCTTTTTAACAAGTTCTCCCAAAGATATTTAATTATAGTACCATTGTTTGACCTGCCGTTTACTATAGTTTAGGACCCAAATTCTGTAATATTACAGGTTAACTTGTAGATTTTTATTTTGTAGAGAGAACTTCTATACAGCAAACCCCCAACATTATGACCCTGTGATTATTAACCAACTTTGTTTCTAGTCTAACCATTTGATTCCAATGCTCTTTCCTTGGTATCTAGATAACACTCACTCAGTTCCCAAATGCTCTTGGAACCAGCTTGAACATTCTACTGGTTCCCTCATTAATGAGTCAAATAAATCTTTGATTATGTTCACTCTGTATTCCTACAAGAGAGGAGAAGGAAGTAAGGGGAAAAGTAGAGTACAGTGATATTCTGTCCTACAGACTCTCCCATCTAGCCAGCAAAGGACTTTAACCATTTTTGAATGCTTTGAGGGAGAAAATCCCCTTCCAGTTAGCCAAAGGCTCTTTCTTTCCTTAATGCATCCACACATTTACTTTAGTTGACAAGGCTGCCCTTGAAGACATTTGAGTGTTTTACTGAACTATGCCGAATGCTGTTATACATTCAAGTAAGCTGCATGACAGAAAGACCTACAAGCATGCCAACCAAACTGTTACCAGCAATTATTTTAGGGAGGTGCATGGGAAAACTATTGTGAGGGGAGACTATTGGCTTTGGATTTGCACATCTCTGTGGTGTTAGCCCTGCATGAGAAGAATATGACGTTTTTATAGTTTGAAAAAAGTCCAGTAAAAAAGTACATCAGAATGTTGGGTGTCATGGTGCACATATGTAATCCCATTGACTCCAGAGGCTGAGTGAGGCAGAAGGATCACAAGTTCAAGACCAGGCTCAGCAACTTACCGAGACCTGTCTCAAAACTAAAAGAATAAATAAAGGGCTGGAGAATGCGGCTCAGTGGTTAAGTGCCCTGGGTTCAATCCTTTGTACAATAAATAAATAAATAAGTGTACATTAGAACACAGTTTACTTGAACAGGTATTCATGGTTTGAGGTATACTTTGGAGGACTGGAAAACCAGTATTATGCTTTTTGTTTCCATCAAGTCTTTGTTTTAGCAAATAGTAAGAAACATCGTAACTCAATCTGGAAAAAAACTGCTGAAGTTTCTGTGTTGGAGTGGGAGTACTAGCAGCTGAACTCAGGGCAGCTATACACAGAGCTATATCCCCTGCCCTTTTTCATTTTTGTTTTGAGACAGGGTCTTGCTAAGTTGCCCAGGCTGGTCTCAAACTTTCAACCTTCCTATCTCAGCCTTCTCAGTAGCTAGGATTATAGGCATGTGTCACCAGGCCCAGATCTTGTTGAAGTTTTATATTATTCTAAAACAAGTGATTATGTTACAATAGTAGATTTAGGCCCAAGTTAAGTATTCAAAGAGTTTTTAAATTATGCAGGATTTTCTATTTTCTCCTTTAATTTAGAATGTTTCCTGTCAAGTATACCTTTCCCCCTCTTTACAGTTGCAAACGTACACACAGTACAGTTTTGTGATCTTTTTTTTTCCTCCATTGTTATATGAGTGCATTTCCTCACATTATGCTTTTAAAACAGGGTATTATCTCTAGACTTCAAATATCTCAAAAACTATTATTAATTTTTTTAAATTTCTGAGTTTCAAATTTTAAAATGAAACACTAAGGTTGGGGGGAGGAAGAATTCAAATAACCTCTTTTGGTATGGGTCTTATTTTGAGATGATAAAAATGTTCTGGAACTAAACAGAGTTCCAACTGTGGATGTACTACATGCTACTGAATTTGTTCCCTTTAAAATGGTTAATTTTGCATGTGAATTCTACCTCAATGAAGTAGAAGATACCTACACATACTCTTAAAACAAGGATGAAGAGGGAAAAAATAAAAGGAAATAAGGTTCTGATTTCCAAAAAATTAGAAACAAGTGACTGTGCCTCTTCAATAAATCTAAAAACAAAAATACAAAAACAAAAATCCTTCACTTTCTGAGTCATGAAATCTGATATCTTATATCATTTATTATAAGAAAGTTGATTGTGATAAGACAGTTGGTCTTAACTATTTAAATGACAATACTCTCTGAGAACATAATATATTCACAGCAAAAAAAAATGTAAAGACTAGAAAACTATAGAGAATAGGGGGGATTCTGAAGCCAATAAATGGCATTGCTTTGGGAAATATTCACTCTGTTTATACAACTTGCCCCAATTTAAAAACCATTAGTATACCCCAAGACAATTATAATATAAAATGAAGGATACTTGCTTTAAATTAAACTAATTCTCCATTATTGTTAAGAATGAAACAGGTGGATGGAGATGTAGCTCAGTGGTAGAGTGCCTGCCTATCATGCTCGAGGACCTGGGTTCAATCTTCACCACTAGAAAAATCAAAATGAAGGACAGAACAGAACAGGTCATAGCATGAACGACAGAATACTACAGATCATCTTAAAATCATTTATTTTAATCATCTTTAGGGAAAATGTCTTATTATAAAAAGGAATTTCAATTTATAGTCAGATAAGTTTCAGAAGTTTATCTGCAGTATGAACACATTTCCCATAGAAACAGAATTAAAGGTTTCTAGGCTCTTGTATAAAATGCTGTATGAAACAATATAGCTGAAATACTGGCACATGCACACACATGCACACATATGCATACACATGATAAAACCACACATAATAAAATATTTTAAGCTCTAAATACAGTATCTATTCAGCAAAACATAAAATTATTAAATCAAAGGGGTTTTTTAAAAAATATTTATTTTTTAGTTGTAGGTGGACACAATAGCTTTATTTTATTTTTATGTGGTGCTGAGGATCGAACCCAGTGCCTCCCGCGTGCTAGGCGAGCATGCTACCACTGGCGTCATAACCCCAGCCCCTCAAAGGGGTTTTAAAAATAAACTTAAATGCTTGGTATTTGAAAGAAAGAGGTGAGAAGGATGGAAAGTTCTGGAAGTTCATAAAGTTCAATCTGTAAATTTATAGGAGCTCTTTAATACACCTAACTACATCTCAAAGCAATGCCAAGGAAAAGGAACCATGCAATGTATTCTGCAAACAGTTACACTTGACCATAACAAGGTCATTCGGCAATTCATAGACTCATCTTTCATTTAGATTATAAAATTTTTTCAAACCAAGGTATCCTCTCCTTCAATAAAGCTCTCTCATTTCCTTGGATTCTCCTAACCTAATTTCAGTCTCATTTCTCAATTTCTGTGTATCTTAGATCAAAATTGGCATTGTGAGGCTTCCTTTCCCTCCCCTCCTCTTCAGGGATGGTCCCAGAACCTTTATCTCTCCCTGTTCTCTTCTCAGCCTCTAGCTCTTCAAGTTGGAAAGAGAGGACCTGTGTCTGGAGGAATGGAGAACATCTTGATCCTCTTTAGAGATCAAGCTATTCCCAGAAGGCAGAAGCTATAACATAAGGAAGGAAGGAAAAGTGGGTGCAAGAGCCTCACCTCTAAAATATGCATCAGACTCATGTTTACTTCCTAAAGCCCAAAGCTTTAATTTTTCTGGAAACCAGAGGCAGAGAAAAAGCATTTAAGTGACCTTCAGATCAAAATTGGTTTTGCCCACTATTCATATGAAGGGAATAGCAATTTGAGAGAGAAAAGGGCAGAACTAGGAAATTCTGTGCTTTCAGGGGCCTGTTTACATGAATGTTTTCAAGTTGTGTTTGAAAGACAAAATGGCATCCACACCAAATATTGTATAATATTCTTTCTATATAACCACTGGTTTTCAATATCCTCCTAGTAGTCACTATATAGAACCTAATAATAGAGGACATGACAAAGCCTATCAACAATTCTGGAATTCTAATTTTTTTAACAATTAGTGTTTATACCACAACTTCATCATTGTCTCTACACACAAAATAGTACAAGCATAAAGCACTAATAGGTGAGTCACTTACAGTGCATACATTATTCAGAGTTGCTTCAACTAGGAGAAAAAGCTCTTTATCTTCTCAGGCATGCAGAAAAGTGAGGATCAGATAAGCAAGATTCTAGTCCTAGCTCTACCATTACCTATAAAAGTGAAAATGTTACTACTATTCTGAGTCTATGTTTTCATTGTAAAATGAAGAGTAGGCAATAACCTTGTCCATTCTAATTATAAAATTATTCAAAGACTAAGAACTGGCAAAATTTAAATGAATCAATCATTTTATCCTCCCTTATAAATAAAATTCTAATTTCAACCCAATTTTCTTAAAGGGCTTACAAAAGATTAACTGCTAATGTAGTATAATTTTCTAAACCTGTGGTTTTCAGGTTTTTCCCCCTGCTTCCCATCATCCCTGAAGCAAACACATTCCCACCACACTGCTCCTCAGTATCAGAACTCACTACACAGAAGGGTGGGAAGGAAGTATATGATATCACTGTTCAAAACTGTTACAAACATGCTGACATAACAAGAAAACTCAGAACCCCAACCCTACATAGAATTTACCACAACACTTTCAAAATATTAGCAACCAATAAGAAAATATCCACAAAATATTTTGTTTAAAGTGGTCATTTGTGGGGCTGGGGTTGTGGCTCAGTGATAGAGCACTTGCCTGGCATGTGTGAGGCAATGGGTTCAATTCTCAGCACCGCATACAAACAAATAAAATAAAGATCCATCAACAACTAAAAAAATTTTTGTAAAAAAGGCCATTTGTATTGAATTAATATTTATATAGTACATACTGTGTACCAGAAACTATATATGAATATTACTTCATTTGACCCTCTTACAATCCAAAGAGCTATGAATTTCTATTTGGCCTGTCTTATAGATTTAGGAAACTGAGGGACATTAAAGTTATACAACTTGCTAAGTTAGTAAGCAACAAAGCTAGAACTCAAACTTATACCATGTTTGAAAGCACAGACTATGGCAAAGCAGTTAAGTCCAGAACACTGCCACTTATGTTTGATTTGTTTTTTTCTTTTTCTTTTATTTAGTTTTAGACACAGGTCTCACTATATTGCCCAGGCTAGGCTTAAACTCCTTAAGTTTAAGAGATCCTCTTGCTACAGCCTCCTGAG
Organism: Xerus rutilus; assembly: GCA_028644305.1. Lineage (NCBI taxonomy): Eukaryota > Metazoa > Chordata > Mammalia > Rodentia > Sciuridae > Xerus > Xerus rutilus. The sequence goes on along the minus strand of CM053401.1, from coordinate 96,500,475 downwards.
TAGCTAGGACTACAGGCTTGCACCAGGGCTTGCCACTACACCCAGCTTCACTTTTGTTGTAAAAAGATGCCATACTACATGTTTCTATTTCTCTGCAGATATCATCTCTATATAAATTTTTTTTAAATATTTACTTTTTAGTTGTAGGTGAAAGAATATCTTTATTTTATTTTTATGTGGTGCTGAGGATCGAACCCAGTGCCTTATACGCGCTAGGCGAGCACGCTACCACTGCGCCATAATCCCAGCCCCTCTATATAAATTTTTAAAGTCTGAAAGAATATATAGTAACTGTTAATAGTTATGTAAAAGAAAATGGTATGGTGAGTGGAGCCACAAGGACCTGCTTTCATTTCCAATTCTATTATTTGAAGTTTTCCAAAAAGCATTACTTCTTTCACAATAAATGTTAAATTTAAAAAGCTTTCAAATTTAAAGATATTGGTATTATAAATCTTTCCTAATGAAATGGACTTAATCTAAATTTTCAAGCACTAGTAAATTAAACCAAAAATCCAGTATCATAACTCTAGATTTGTAAAAACATAATCAAATAAAAATTTTTAAATTTTGTGGCTTTTATTAAAACATGCACAACTCCATATGAGTTTCAATAGTAAAATTGCTACTGAAATTTGAGGACAAGGTAAATATCATCATAAAAATTCTACAAATATTCCAGTACAGGGCTGGGGTTGTGACTCAGTGGTAGAATGCTTGCCTCACCTGTGAGGCACTGGTTTTGATTCTCAGCACCACACAAAAATAAATGAACAAAATAAAGGTCCATCAACAACTAAAAAAATATTTTAAAAAAATATTCCAGTAGATAGGTAGAAATATATTCCATACTGACCTAATTTATCCTCCAACTGATATGTTTTTATATTTAGGAGCAAGGTATATAATCTTCCATACACCATAAAGACTCTTAGAACTGCATGCTCAGAATCCTATGCTATACTAAATATTCTAAAGTATCTTTGAGTGTCCTGAAATTATTGGGGAAAGGAACTGGTAAAGTTACAAAAAGCAGAAACCAAGCCATAACATAGTCCAGAAAAGAAATGAAGCTATAATAAGCAACTGCCAAAGGTGCCAAGGCAGCCTGAATACAGCCAAAAGCATTGTCTGATGTCCCCCACCCCCACAATGCTGTTCATTATGGGAATGGGTATTTTGGTTCCCAGGGAACAGGTCAACAGGAGAATTCTCATAAAAGCAACAGGAGGTACTCAGGGCCAAAGAAATGAGCCAAGGAAGAGTTTGGGAGCTAAGCAGAGATCCAAATACTAGGAGAGAAGATCAAGCAAAAGACATCAAATCCAAAATACTGACAAGTATTAGCTTGAGACTCAAGGCCAAGATCACAGAACCCTGAGTTCAGCACCAAGAAAGGTAGACAATTATAAAGCAAAGCTTGTCTCCATTGCCTTTCCTTTTCCCCCCATGAAAACCTTTTCCACTTTCTTCCTTTTGACAGCTCTCTTACCCCCGTTCATTTCTTATTCTAGTCTGGCAGTCCAGCTCTCCTGTATTATTAGACAAGTAAATTAATTGTTGGTAAAGTCACAGTTAAATCATTTGTCATAACATACCTTTCTGCTTAAATGCCCTGTGGTAGATTAAACATGGAGCTATACTAAGCAAATTCTTTCACACTCTTCCCATAGAGAGGCAAGTTCTATGTCCTCATTCCCTGAATCTGGGCAGGCTCTGTGACTGCCCTGGGCAATTGAATATGGCAGAAGTGATTCTATGCCAATTTGCAAGTCCAGGTCTTAAGCTTCCTCTTGCTATTGCTTGGAATGCTTGCTCTAGGGGAAGCCAGCCGCCACGTAAGAAATCTAATTATCCTGAGACCAACACACTGTGAAAAGCCCAAACCACATTTGGAGACTATGACATCAGAGGAGGACAGAGAAACACCTAACTCACATAGAGACATACTGAATTAAGAAGCCACTTTGGACGATGTTCCATCCCCAGAAACTGCCTGATAAAATCTCTATCAAGCTCTTCCACAAAATTATAAGCAAAAAAATTTTTTTAATTACTAGGATGCAGGACAGTTTGTTACCCAGCAACAGACAACTGCCATAGAGGGAGGGGTATTAATGATAAAATTTCCTCCACATCTGCCAAACAACTCACTGGAATGAATGACAATTGTTTAGTAGAAGTGAAAATGGGAACTTTAAGAGGATCTACCCAACAGGGATCTAAACTATCCAAAGATAAGTCTATCAACAGAGACAGTGAGAGGTAAACACAGCAGTTTAGCCTCAACTCAGCTGCCACTATCCTTTGGACTAATTATTTCTGTATCACATCAATATTTAAAAAACTCAAATCCAGATGTGCTGCTGCTACCATAAGATAAAGTCTTTAGAATGAGCACCATTCCTAATTTTGCCTTACACTGTCAAAATAGTAACAGCAGGTTCAAAAATTCAAAAGCACTATTCCCATACAAATCACAAATTCTGGATAAGGATCCTTAAAAAGTGCCATAGGCACTTGCAGGAATTCCTTTTCTGTTCATTAAATACTACAAAGTCTTATCTTTCCTTCTTTTACTTTTCTAGATTATGTTATTTAATAAGCATTCTGGGACACCTCAGGTTTTACTGAAGGTTGAACTGAAAAGTATCTAAATAATTATAAGAGTTGCAGACAACCTACTCTATCTGTTTCTATTTTTACCCCCAAGAGTTCTGACATACTCCTCAGCCAAGCTGACTTGATTTCCATCACAAGCCTGATCTCAAACTTTTGCAGCTGGAATCAAGAGTCTACAGCCTAATCAGAATCCCAAGATTTCTTAGGAAGTACTCACAACTTTCTCTTAAAGTTCCTGTCAAATTATTCCCCAGCTGGCCTGGCAGGGCAAAAGGAACACAGTGACCAGAATTCTGCTTATATTGTTTTGGTTGCAAGGTCTTGATCTCCTTCCTGTCCTTGACTCCCAACTCTGCCAAAAGAACCCCTGACTTTTTTTATTTGTCCTAATTAGTTATACATGACAATAGAATGCATTTTGACACATCATACATAAATGGAGTATAACTTCTCATTCTTCTGACTGTATATGGTGTAGAGTTACATCAGTCGTGTAATCATTTATGCCCACAGAGTAATAACGTCCAATTCATTCTTTTATTCTTCCTATCCCTATACCCCTCGCCTCCCTTCACTCCCCTCTGTCTAATCCAAAGTACTTCTATTCTTCTCTAGTCCCGCTCTCTATTGTGAATTACCATCCACGTATCTGCCTTTGGTTCTTTGGGATTGGCTTATTTCACTCAGCATGATATTCTCCAGCTCCATCCATTTACCGACAAGTGTCATAACTTCATTCTTCTTTAAGTCTGAGTGATATTCCATTGTGTGTATATATACCACATTTCCTTTATTCATTCATCTGTTGAAGGGCACCGAGGTTGGTTCCATAGTTCAGGTATTGTGAACTGAGCTGCTATAAACATTGGTGTGGCTGTGTTACTGTAGTATGCTGACTTTAAGTCCTTTGGGTATAACTGAGGAGTAAGACAGCTGGATCAAATGGTTTTTTATACAAAAATGTACCAAACCAAATGTGCTGCCTTCACAGGAATTTTGTGGACTCAAAATAAATGTTAGCAGTCATGTGATGTAGCGAACCAAGTATGAACTTCAGAACCAATATAGTCTACCATTCTTTTATTTTAGGACTTTACTGTTAACAGTTGGTTCCACAGCCTATTTCTTCACTATAAAATAGGACAATACCACCCCTATCTCACCTGGCTATGATAAGGATTTCAGCAGCCAAACTTATAAAGTAAACAGCATAGAATCTAAGAAATAGAAAAGCACCTAGTGGGTGCTGGGGTTATGGCGCAGTGGTAGCGTGCTCGCCTAGCACGCGGGAGGCACTGGGTTCGATCCTCAGCACCACATAAAAGTAAAAATAAAAGCTATTGTGTCCACCTACAACTAAAAAATAAATATTAAAAAAAAAAAAAGCACCTAGTGAGCTAGGCACAGTGGCACACACCTGTAATCTCAGCTACTTGGAAGGCTGAGGCAGGAGGATTCCAAGTTTTTTTAGGGAGACCCTCAGCAATTTAGTGAGACTCTGCCTCAAAATAAGAAAAATTTTTAAAAAGGATAAGGGATGTCACTCAGTGGTAAAGCACCCCTGGATTCAATCCCCAGTACCAAGAACCCAGGGAATGTCAGATGTCAGTTCCTTTCTCCTAAAACATATATTTAAAAGAATAAAATAACTTTCAGGAGTTACTATTACTATTATTATTATTATTAAAATGACCTTCAGGAGTTACTATTATTATGCACACTGCAGTTAACATATGACACACATACTACAATTGTTTTCTTCAGCTTACATTCTTTAAAAGAATTGCAGTTGACAATATTTTTCACAGAAAAATTCCAAATACGTAAGTCATATTAAAGCCAGCAAAAATCCCTCAGAAACTCCTTCTGTATCTGACCTAAGATGAAATTATATTCAAAACATCAAATGAATGAAATAAAATGCTCAACTTTAATAAACTTATTTCAAAGCTTATATACCTATTATAACCACCATGACAAATCATTAAATTTTATATATCCAATGTAAAATAAATATTTCTGGAAACAAAATGCATTTTAGAAGCACATTTTGAAAGATAATGTAAGGGTGTTTGGACAACTTAATAAGATGTGACTCTTATAAGATAAAACATTTAAGTACAGAAGTAACTCAAGCATCAAACCATACTGAAATACATCAAAATCAGAGGTATTCAGAACAGATATTAAATCCTGGTTTGTCAATATAAGCAACCAAAATATACTGTAGGTATCTATCCTATTTGGTATATTATCAGTAGAGCAACAAATGAAAATGTCAAAATTCAGACTAAAAAAGATGTTAAGTTCTTAATGTAAACTATTTCATGTTCCAGTAATCAAAAATGATGAGGTTACAGGCCAAGTCATTTAATTGTAACTTTTTTAAAAATTTTGCTTAACATAATGGTCTCTAGTTCAGTCCATTTTCCTGCAAATAACATAGTTTCATTTTTATTTATGGCTGGTTACTTCTAAGTTTTATTCAAGCAAAGTGAACACGAACTATTTAAAATTACCTCAAATTTAAGATATGGTTATCAGCTTATTTTTATGGAGGTTTTAACTTCTACCGTAAATAATTCTTCTTTATACACCTTATTATCTGGTTCTCTTTAAGAAGCAATGTCTTTAGAGCAGAAGTTAATTTTGAGACTTTTCTATATCAGGGCATGCGCAGAAAACAATAACATCTAAATGACATACGCACATAAACTGAAGAGGCTTCTCAGAGCCAGAAGTGATCTGCCTGGGGGCAAAGCCACCCTCACAGTAAGGGAATCATTTACCTCATATAAATATGTAATACCATCTGTGGCCCCTCTGACAGGAAACTATGTTAACCAATCTTTTACTTGGTTATCTAGCCATGCAACAGGAGGAAGTCTGACTTCTATTCCAATGCCTACTTGTTGGAACAAGAGATTAAAGGTCATCAGTCCCCTGAGAAGACCAGCAGCATTATCTGGGATTCTAAGATGTCATTCCTCTAAGGACCTGCAGTTGGTAATCATCAATCCTCTGATAACCATCAGAGAAAGTGAATGCTGAAATCCTTATTTCTATCCTACATAGAACTGTCTTGTCCTAATGACATTCTATAACCCTAAGAAGGAGTCAGTCAAGTCTGCAAAAAGAAATCTATGTAAATTAAATTAAAAGAAGTTTCAGAAACAGCTAGGTCTGAGCACTCAGATGGTAAAACAGCACTGATAAGTATGCATAAGGAGACAGTCAATTGCTTAAATGAACCTTGACCCAAAGCATATGATTATTAGTTCACTAAAAATGTTCCCAAGGCCAATTACAATTCTCTTGATTTTCAAGTTTTCCTAGACAGAAAAATAATTACAATAAAATATTACACTTCAATAGCCTTGAATACATTGGTAAGGCCACAATAAATAGGAAGATAGGAGTAGGCAAAGAACTTGAACTATTATTATGAAATCATTTACACATTACTGCTTGCACAATTAAAAAGTTTAATTTTATTCACCATCAGAGATACCTAATAATAAAAAGATACCTATTAATATAAAAACATTTGTAGAAGACTATTAATTGCAGCATTATTTGTAACTGAAAAATACTGAACAACCCTAAATGCCCACATGTAGGAGACTGGTTGAATTCACTGTGACACATCCACAAATGGAGTACTATGAAACTGCTTTAAAAAGGAGGAGGAGAAGTGGGGGGGGGGGGAGCAGCAGCAAAGTTCCTACAAACATGGAGTGATATCCAGGATACACTGTTAAATGAAACAAAGCAACATCCAAACAAGTATATATATAGTCTACTATCTTTTGTGAAAGGAAATAAGAAAATACATATCTGCTTAATTGTATAAAATGCAATACAGAAAGGATAAATCAGAAATTAAACCAGTATCTACAAGGGTAGATGAAAATGATTGGAAAGGACTAGGTAGCTTCACTTCTTGGAATAACTTTTTGTATAGGTTTAACTTTTGGAAATGTTAATATTTTATATACTCAAAATGAAAATAAAAGCAGCAAGGATGAGGTAAAAAGAATCTAAAATGGAAATCAAATACAAATAAAAGAACCTAACTATATCTCAAATAAATAAGTATTAAAAGGAAGAAAACCAACCAAAATAACTTCTGAACATAATACGTTACATATTGTCAGTATAAAGACAAAAACTATAAACAAATACTGAACTCTAGTTACAAGGGCCTTTATTTGCAATGGTATGGGTAGCAATTATAGAACAACTTTCTCTGATTACAAAACTGAGCAAACAAGTACATATGTTGCAGATAATGGGAACCAGATTCTCACTGTTAGAGAAGGGTGTTAGAAATGCAGAAGGGCAAGAGAGTTGGCATGTGGTGCTGAATGGAATCATAGGTCAATATGAACTCATGGTTATACACAAATACACACAGACATAAATAGATCTAGACATGTCTATTATATTTTTTAGCTCTTGTTTGCTGAGAGATCTTAATTTATAAATATTATTTCCAACTAACACAGGGTTGAACACAGGGCTACTTGGAGAAATGGTTGATTCCAAGGCTAGGCAGGCTGAATACAAGATGAGCCTTTCTTGCTATGCCAGAGAGTAAGAAAGGACTCAAAGAATGACGGGGACATATCAAATTTACAGATTAAAGAGGTTCCCACTGGGCAAATCTTAAGAGAATTTGAGCCAAGATAAATAATAATTATAGAATATCACAGAATAAAAACCTATGAGTCCATACTAAAATGAGTAAACAAATGAATAACACTTGGTGAGGGGAAGCTATCCTTATCAACTAACATGTGTAAAAGAAATATGGATTAGACAATCATTTTTCATCTATTCCAGTAATAATTCATTCAGTCAAGAACCATTAATGGATGCTGAACTATTGGGTGAAAGTTCAGTGAGGAATAAGTCACACACACATAATCTCAAAAGTGTCTAGAGTAACTCCTACAAATTACTTCTTAGTAACAAGGAGGGAAACACTAACTTTACATTGAATTAACCTAGCAAATATTAAATATCATCTAATAAAGCAATCAAAGTTAATATCATCAAAAACAAGACAAGGGGCTGGGATTGTGGCGCAGTGGTAGCGTGCTCGCCTAGCATGCATAAGGCACTGGGTTCGATCCTCAGCACCACATAAAAATAAAATAAAGAAAGCACTAGTCTCAGCTTGATTTAAAAAAAAAAAAAAAAAAAACCAGACAAACCAACATTATAACCTCTTGATATGATGCCCTGAGGAGACGTTACTTACTTCTGTTGTATTCCTATCAAAAAAATGCATAAATAGGCCCAAATCTTCATCATGTCAGATTAGGACCATACTTCCTTAACAAGACTCCTATTGCACAAGAAGTAAAATCAAGAATCAACAAATGGGATGGATTCAAACTAAAAAGCTTCTTCTCAGCAAAAGAAATAATGAAGTGAACAGAGAGCCCACATTCTGGGAACAAATCTTTGCCACACACACATCCGATAGAGCACTCATCTCCAGGATAGATAAAGAAATCAAAAAGCTTAACACCAAAAAAACTAACAACCCAACCAATAAATGGGCCAAAGAGCTGAACACAAACTTCACAGAAGATATACAATCCATCAACAGACATATGAAAAAATGTTCAACATCTCTAGCAATCAGAGAAATGCACATCAAAACTACCCTAAGATTTCATCTCACGCCAGTCAGAATGGCAATTAACAAGAATACAAACAACAATAAGTGTTGGCGAGGTTGTGGGGGAAAAGGCACGCTCATACATTGCTGGTGGAACTGCAAATTGGTACAACCAATCTGGAAAACAGTATGGAGATTCCTTAGAAAACTTGGAATGGAACCACCATTTGAGCCTGCTATGCCAGGCTATCCCTCCGTCTATAACCAGAAGACTTAAAAACACCAAACTACAATGCTGCAGCCACTTCAATGTTTATAGCAGCTCAATTCACAATAGCTAAACTGTGGAACCAACCTAGATGCCCTTTGATAGATGACTAGATAAAGAAACTGTGGTATATATACACAATGGAATATTACTCAGCAATAAAAGAGAATAAAATTATGACATTTGCAGGTAAATGGATGGAGTTGGAGAATATCATGCTAAGTGAAAAAACCAAATGCCAAATGTACTCATTGATAAGTGGATGCTGTGGGGAAGTGGATAATGTGGGGAAGGTCATGGGAATAATGGTGGAACTCTGTTCACAGGGGGGTAAGGGGGGAGGGGGCATGGGGACAGTAAAGGTAGTGGAATATGATGGTCATCATAGCCCTAACTTTATGTATGACTGCATATATGTTGCGATTCTATACAACTTACAACTAGAGAATTGATATGTTATCCTCTATCTATGTACAATGAATCAAATTGCATTCTGTTATCATGTAAGCCTAAATAGAACAAATAAATATGAAAAAAATAATAATAATTAAGCTTTTTAGAAGTTGGAACATCATGGAAATAAAATGCATGTATTCTTGCAATAAATAAATAAAACAAGTAAATAAATTAAATATGAAAAAAATGCATAACCTGCATCTAATCGTGAAGACAACCCAGAAAAACTCAAAGTGAGGGACATTCTATAAAACTATCTGACTTGGCTTTTTCAAAAATGCCGACATGAAAGACAAAGGCTAAAGAACTATTTCAGATGAAAGATAAAGGACCACTTTGTCTTCAAACTAATCGGAGTAAGAAGGATATAAACAGAAGGTCCATATATAAATAATAAAGGAAATAAGGCAAAATCTTAA
>CM053401.1:96454282-96490578 GCA_028644305.1 Xerus rutilus | reverse complement strand
CAGTTTTCCCAGCACCATTTGTTGAAGAGGCTGTCTTTTCTCCAGTGTACGTGTTTGGCTCCTTTATCTAGTATAAGGTAATTGTATGTAAGTGGGTTTGTCTCTGTGTCTTCTATTCTATACCATTGGTCTACATGTCTATTTAAAAAAAAAGAATCCTGTATTCTTTATTTCCCATCAAGAATATACTTTAAAAAAAAAAGACACAGGAGAGAGGTAAGGTTACCAATGTATACAGTCAAAGAATCTTACAAACCTTGCACCAGTTTCCCTACATTAATGGATGATTAACTAGTCCAGCAAAAATATTACAACATATTAACTCCAGTAGTCCAAGTGACTTACAACTGTTTCTTTTATATAGGCTTACCTATCCAAAGTTTAGTTTGTGATTTGGCTTACCAAAGTTAAACCTCTTTGGGCTTATCTATTCTCTCTGTTGACTTTGATAATATAAACAACACTGTATTTTATCCTAATCATCAGAGAAGGTAGACGTAATAATTTATTTATTCAAATAGATTAGTGCAAAATTTTAGTTTTGGTTATTTAACTGAGTAATTAACAAGATCTACTTCTTATAGGGCAAACTGAATTTAAAATGATATTCATTTTTAAAAGGACATCAAATATGGTAGACCAACTTCTCACTATCTCCTACCTAAAAATCCCACTACAATGACAATAAAGGGATAAAACAGACACAAACACACAGGATAAAAAGAACATAAAACTCCATCAAAGCAGACAAAGATTTTAACAGTTTTTTGGAAGACAGGAAGAAATCAGAGGAGTAATATAGTCTTAGTGCAAAGGAGGATGCAGCTCAAGTGCCAGCAGAGAAAGATGCAGATGGGAGAAGACAACAAATAGCAAGGGTAAGGATGACACTGAAAACAAGGAGTCCAAGGACAACTGAGTCAGGGAAAACCTTGCACTCCAAGGTCAGGACATCAGAAGCCAACTGAGAGAAGACAGAACAACTGAACAGTGCTAGAAGAAATTCTCCACACTAACATCTGAGTGTCTTCCTGCAATGAAGATGACTTTCTCCCTATCTCACAGGGAAGCCCACTGTAGACAAGCCCCACACATTCACAGACCTGTGTAGTGCTTCACTTCTACATGAAAAGAAAAGGACAAAATATATTTTTAAATAAAACCACCAGAGAATCATTTTAAAAACAAAAAGAAAAGAGGGAACAGAAACAATACATGGAGCACAGAAAAATTTCAAAACAAATTCTAAATCCTGGAGATGATATTACAAAAGAGCAGCAACAGGATGTATATAAATGGACTGGCTAGAAAATGAGAAACAGCTCTTGAAAATTAAAAATATGATCATCAAAATTCAATGGAAAATGTGGAAGAAAAATATCAAGGAAACATCCCAGGAACTAGCACCAGAAATCAAAGAAATATCAAGATAAAAAAATAGAGGATCCATTCAGGACACCCAGAATTCAATTAACAGGAATTGCAGAAAGCAAAATGAACAAATTAGAAAATGAGTATGATGGGAGGAGCATGCTATCAGATTTATATTTTTTTTAAAAAGGAACAATGCCTTTATTGTTCAAAGAGAAAATGTTTTCTAATCTTCTGTATTCATCCAAGCAATCAAGTACAAAGGAAGAATAAAAATGTCAGACTTGCAATAGGTCAAAAATTTACCTTCATGGTAAGGGACCTAGATGTTATGCTCCAGTGAACAATGAAATACACTGAGAAAGACAATGGGACCCAGAAAATGGAAAGCCTAATACATGGGAAGAGTAAAGAGAATCATGGAATTAAAAACTATGCCGTAAACTGGGCATGGTGGCGCAGGCTTATAATCCCAGCAGCTTGAGAGGCTGAGGCAAGGGATCTCAAGTTCAAGCCAGCCTCAGCAAAAACAAGGCACTAAGCAACTCAGTGAGACCCTGTCTCTAAAAAAAATACAAAATAGGGCTGCAGATGTGGCTCGGTGGTTTAGCGCCTCTCAGTTCAATCCCCAGTACAAAACAAAACAAAACTAAACTAAACTAAAAAGCTGTCCAGTAGGCCTAGAGAACAGTTATCTCAAATGGGAGATGACAGAACGCTCTGAGAAGAAGGTCCTCAGGACAAACAGACACACACAAAAAAATTACTTTTTAAAAAAAAATCTAAGACTGTGGATGTAGGTTGGGTAAAATGTTTGCCTGTCATGTGCAAGGCCCTGGGTTCCCCCATAAGCACCACCAAAAAAAAAAAAAAAAAGAGAGAGAGAGAGAGAGAATAGGGGGGAAAAAGTCTATTACACATGAAATTTAGAATAGTAGTTCATCATTTGGGGCCAGGTATTTATTGAATTACCTGTACTTTGAGGCCAACTGGCAGAGCTAATGGCATGTGTCCTCCAGTAGCAAATGTAATTTCAAAGCTGGCCAAAATTCGTCATCTATATGTTAACAGATCCAAATACCTACAGAGCCAGAAAAGAGTGGGCATCTGGTCCTGCTGACTTCCACATACAGGCAAATTCTGATCCATAAGGCGGATCCTCCCACTGGCTCAAGCTTTTTACTCTATTTTTAAATTGACTTTTGAAATCAGTTTTCAGCATCAAATGGAAACAACATATAGGAAAGTGTGTGAAACAACATATCCTCAAAAACTGTGATATATTAAACAAATTTATCCCATCACAACTCAAATTTGTCTAATCCTACCTTGATAAAAAACACTTATTATGCTACATCTACTAAATCAGTCTTCAGCTTAAATATTGGAACTGTGCTCCTACCACCAAAGTGAAAAAAAATAGAGGATGGATCAAAACCCCTAAAGTCAAGCAGATTATTAAATCAGAGTAAAAATGGGCCACTTCTGCCTTTGGAAAATCAGACACAAATAGCTAGGAAAAAAATTACCAGGAGTTTATATTGTTTCAAAAATAACTTCCCCTATGATGCTGATTATATAGAGAATGTAAACAAAAGCCATGAATCACCTAAGAAAAGTTCTGGCATCTAATATTTCCATTTATTTAACATAGTAAAACCTATGCAATTCCATGCTTTTGCTAACAACCCGAGTAAGCAATTCCACAGTTAAACAGTAATTGCACTTCAAAAGAAATGAATCAAATCATAAATGTAAGCACCAAGCAACTATTATTTCAAAACAACAGCAAGTACATGCAATAAAAAAATATTATTATATATATTTTAAAAAAGCACTCCCTCCCATAAGTAAATAAAATGATTATGAGGTTTAGGAACCTCTTAACATCAGACTTTCCTTAGAGAACAACAGGTTTAATACCTGCATTTTGTAATTCTCTTTCTAGTTTCTTTTTATCGTGAAATAAAGGTTAGCATTAAAGCACAATATAGAAAAATAATTCTATACTTGTATTTACTGGTGGGCTAGGAAACTCTTTATTCTTATAAAATTAATGGGACTATCTGTGAAGAAAAAGAATGAAAAAAATACAAACTGAGTATATATACTTACATGCTGCCTAAATGGTCAAATACCTAGTATTCCAGGAAATAGGTACCAGTAAATTCCAAAAGCTCTTTAGTATTCAAAGAAAAAAATGTCTGAAAATACATATTTTGAAACAAGGCTCTAATGCAACCACACACAAAGCACGCAAAATGAGTAAAAAGAAACTAATGTGTTTAAGTGCTCAGAATTAAATTTTCATGGCATGAATGTTGAGCTGTGGCAATTCACACACACAAGGTGAAGCTTTATCCTTTAGTTGTTGTAAAGCAATTTCTTTAAAATGCTGAACAATCTCACTATTAACATCTAAAAAAAATTCACATGGAAATGGGAGTTCATCTCAATTAAAGGACATTTTACTAAAATTAAAGTTTTCTAACAATAATATAAGCATTGACTCCATGGTCTCTAAGTTATATGGCATTTAAAAACAAATATTAGAACATTTTTCTAACAACATGTTATCACAGGGAAGCATGTCATAAGAAATTTGTTTCTTGGAAATTTCGACTTGATCTTCAAAAACTTTGATCAAAATATTAACATCCCAATATTGTGTAACAAACATTCAAAACAAAGGAATGAACAATAATCTATTGTTTAAAAAAGAAAACCTGTGCTTGGTCAGCAAGGACAAAGATTTAAAGGAGCCAAAAGAGTAAGTGTGCTATCTTATAATCAGTTAAATTAAACCTGCAGGAATATGACAGTTAATTGTCAGTCTTCTCTTCCCAGTGATGAGACATAGTACAAGAAGTCCCTAAAATTTAAGGTCTTCAGGACCAGTCAAGGATAAACAGGCAAGTAGATTTCTACAAGGAGGGCTATCTTTTTTAAAAAATATTTTTTAGTTATACATGAACACAGTGTCTTTATTTTGTTCACTTATTTTTATGTGGTGCTGAGGATCGAACCCAGCGCCTCACACGTATGAGGCAAGCGCTCTGCCACTGAGCCACAACCTCAGCCCCAACGAGGGCTATCTTAAACTCAGTTAAAACAAGAGAAAATAACAAGACAGAACATCTACTAAAGAATGGAGAACAGCTCACTGAATCAACTTCTCAATCCTAAAGCAGAATACAAAATCTCCAGGGAAAAAATCCAGTTGATTATAATACCTTTTAAAAGATATATGCTGGAGGGCTGAGGATGTGGCTCAGTAGTCAAGTGTCCCTGAGTTCAATCTCCAGTACCAAAAAAAAAAAAATATATACATGCTGGTTTATCTTAAAAATACTCAATTCCCTCCTTAAAGGATCTTGTACAATTAAATTAGCATTCATTATTTGTGAAACATATGCCTAACACAAACAAGACAAAAGCAAATTTCACTTTTCAATGTCTATGTTTAATTTTTTTTTTTGTACCAGGGATCGTGCTCAGGGGCACTCAACCAGTGAGCCACATCCCTCGTATTATTTTGTATTTTATTTAGAGACAGGGTCTCACCGAGTTGCTTAGCACCTCATCATTGCTGAGGCTGGCTCTGAACTCGCAATCCTCCTGTCTCAGCCTCCCAAGCCACTGGGATTACAGGCGTGTGCCACTGTGACCAGCTTCCATGTTTACTTTCAAAAGTAGTTTTCAAACTCTGAAACTGCCTTCCTAAACTCATCTGGATTTTATGCATCTGCAAATAGCACACATACTTTTCCGTATATCTTAAGATGGAAATTAGTTTTAAGCTCTGCAATCTAAAGACTGTAACTTTTACAGGAAATACAACTGGAAAATCTTAGAATATAACTAAAGGGAATCAACAAAGTATGCTGCCTAAAAGCAGATTCAAATAACCTCTGAGCTACCAGAGGCAAAAGCAAAATTTCCTACCTTAAGAATTCTCTCTCTCTTCCACCCAACAGCAAACCACCTCCAAAAAGAATCTCCTCTACCAGAAATAAAATGAAAAAATGGGACTGAGGGGGAGCTCAACTGAAACATATTTTAAATAACCAAGAGCTATTAGCCATAGCTTTGTTGAGGAGGCTGGTTTATTACATTGAACTAAAATAATGTGAATTTTGGCCTACATAAAATTAGACTTGAACCTAATGAAGTTGACAATCAAAACAGCTGGTTTTCTTCCCATTTATTTGTTCTAATTTGTCAACACTTTAATCAATAAATTGGATCAGGGAGTCAAATACCAAATTTTAAAGAGTTATTTTCAAGATATGGAATTTGAAATGTATTTTCATGTCAAAAATATTCAAAGGAATTACTTCAAGTATTTTTCCAACCACTTTAAATCCTTTAAATTATCATTAAACCACTTTAAATTATCATTAAGTTACTAAATGACAAAGATCTTGCTTTTAAAAAGTCAGGTTAAAAGTTTAAATGGTATTTGAGTTTAAGCTTTGGGTTATCTTTAATACCCATGAGCATCTTAAGTAATTCTTAACCTTTGTCTCAGTTTCATAATCTATGAAACAGGAAAAACTATGAGTAGTTAATTAAATTAGTCAGGATTAAATGCTAGCAAACTGCTTTGAAGTTACTTTATGTTGTTCTCAATTCTCCTCCTACTCAGTAAAACTAACAAATGAGAAAACATCTGGAATTACTATAGATGATAACATCTGCAGACTCACAACAGTTAAAAAGATGATCTGTATTTACAAGTGTATAAGCCAAAGTTCATTCAACAACCCCCCAAAATTTTAAGAAATGATTGCAATGAACAAGTTTTAGGTGAATTTCCTTTCAGCCTCAAAGATATTTACACTTACAGGATACTACACAGAAATCTCAGATTATCTTGAGAGGTCTTGGCACAAGACAATCCTAGGTAAAATAAACACGCTGTTGCTGTCCTTATGCGATTCTCAGCATTCTAAACTGCCAATCAAGGTAGGCTTCATCATAAGTATTCCTTCCAAAAAGTACTAGCCCCCACTGAGAATCTATCAAAGTACTTCCTTCTAAGCCATCTGTCCAGGAAAAATCTATTACAACACCTAGAATTCAGTCTCTCTCCTGTCTGAGGATATGAATAAACATAAAACACTAAAATAGATTATACTGTATATATTTGCCACTTCAAACACTGAGAAAGCTACCTATTAAATCTATTCCAATGCCGAGGCTAAATGCAAAACCTATATGTAGTAGGTTGGAAACTGCAGCTTAACCAAACACTATTTTTTTTCAAAAAAGAAAAAAATATATAAAACAAGGGGCCAAAAAAAAAAAAAAGCAGCTAAGGGGAAGTGTACATGTAAATTATTCCCTGATGGAAAAGGGACTCAATTAAATTTTAAATTAGGAATTTAAATTACTGAGCTACAAACTACTCATTGGTTTGCTTACTGAGCTCCAAACACTATAAAATCATAAGTTTTTCTACATTTAGTTGGAAGGATCCCAAACTAATCTTTTATATTCCAGTAGAGAAGGAAATTGCATAAATTTCAATAAGGAAGAAGTAGCATGTTATATGAGCCTAATGCTAATGGTATAAAAACAAATAATGATGAAAAGAAATTATTCTGAAGATAAATGAATGACAGGAAAACAAATCAGAGTTTTAATTTGCCCGTCAACCCCATTCTTCCTTCTGCTTAAGCTGTGAAGGATGTTCTTTATACAATAAGTATACTACTTAGGAAGTAATTTCTGATCAATGAACACATCAAAATTTCTTCACAAGAGCAAAATGCTGCTCTTTTTCTGGCTGGAACCATGGACGGTGCTGAAGAGAAGAAAAAAAGGTTCCTGCTGCGCCAACAGAAACCCTTAAGTAAAAGCAAAGGGATTTTGCAGAGCTGAAGGGAAAGCACCTGAGAAAGAAATTTGCCCTGATGCTTCAAAAGGCAAAGAGGAAGCTTATATATGCAAAAGCCAAGCATTATCACAAGGAATACAGGCAAATATACAGAATAAAGATTCAAATGACTAGCATGGCAAGAAAGCTGGCAACTTCTATGTATCTGCAGAACCCAAATTGGCATTTGTCATCAGGATCACAGAAAATTTAGTCCACTAGATAAACTGGAGTCTTCTTTAAATGTAGGTTGTGACCAAATTATACAAAATAAGCCATCACTCCATCAAGATGATTTCTTACCTTGATCACAAGTTGATCAGTTCATTACAAATTTATTATCACTGACAAAGAACCAATAATCAACATCTCATCGTACTAAACGAACTGTCTTTAAAATTTTTAGTTGTAGATGTACATAATAACTCTATTTTATTTATTTTTTTATGTGGTACTAAGGATCGAACCCAGTGCCTCACACAGGCAAGGCAAGTGCTCTACCACTGAGTCACAACCCCAGCCCAGCCCTGAATGGATCTTTTAAAAAAAAAAATTGTTTCTAATATTCACCCCAAACTGCAAAACATTTACTTGATCTAAAGAGAAGTTTTCATGAGTAGAATAATAAGAAAGCAAGTATTACTGAAAACCTAAAGAGGCACCTTCAACTGTTCAGAGAATAAATCAGGGGAAAAGTCTCATGCCTTTGTTATTAAAAGTATCTCCAGTTTAACCTGCTATTTAACCTAAACCTCTGAAGTCCAAGTGTTTGGTCTTTGGCTTTCCTTAGTTATTAAAAGCTGTGTTCAGGCCATTTTTTAAAAAAGCAATTTATGTTTTTATGTTTTTTCCCCTGTCTTTTGCCACTGGCTAAACTCTTTCACCCACAAAAATAAGGAATGCTCAAGCTTCCAGCTTCTGAAAATAACATCTGGTATGTGCACCTAACAAAAAGCTTGAGAAAATGTTCCATTTTTTTATTTGAAACTTTTTCATTTAAAACCAGCATGCCTTTAGCAATGATTAGACATAAATCAGTTTTTACCTTATTAGGACACTGCTAATTTCAACATTTACCTTAAACCCCAACATGGATTTATCTTCAAAATTTAGCTTCCTGTCTTTCCCTCAACTAGATGAGACTGTAATTTTTTTTTTAACTAACAAAGGACTATAGACCCCATAATCTGTTTCCCAGCTAATACATTTCAAAAATTCCAAGTTTCTACAAAGGCATAAATGTTGCCAGCCTCAAGGATTTCTTTAATTTTTTAAAGCTATTTTGATAACCACAGGTATCATTAACTGTTACAAAACTTGTACGCCAGTGGATTCTCAGTGTGGTCCTGAACCCCTAAGAGTTTCCAAGACCCTTTCAGGGAATTCAGAAGGTTAAAACTATTTGCATGAACAATAAGAAGACATTACTCTTATTGTTTACTCTTGTTTTCTCAAGAGCATGGAGTTTTCCAGAGGCTACATGAACTGTGGTATCTAAGAAACAATGCAGAAACAGATATGAAAACAAAGAGTTGCAAAAATTTAAAATAATTCCATTCTTTACTAATTTTTGTTTTGAAAAACATTTTACATAAACTGTCATTTACATTAACAGTTATTAGATCTATTGTTACTTGTAAGTAGATTAACATTTAAAATTAAAATTTTGTTTTAATTGCTAATACGGCAATATCAATAGGTATAAGCCACACAATGTTCCTTTAGGGTCTTAAAATTTTTTAAGGCCATAAAGTGGTCCTGAGAACAAAAAGTGTGAGAAGCACTGTAGTATACAATTATATAACATAACACACAGTGCCTTCCAGGGATAAGAAGCTCAAGTTAATTCTGAAATATAATTACTTCTTACCACTCTAATCTTGTTGAGTTCTGTATCTCCTTGTAAAGCATAATTCAGCATAAAGCCAGACTGTTCTGGGCTCCATTTAATGGGCTTTAGATATTTAATTATTCAGGGTCCTCTTTATAAAAATGTTCTAAGCTGCAGTTCCACCTATTAGTTGGATAGTGTATAGCAGTTTCTGTGTGTTTTCACAAAAATTACTTTGTTCATCCTAACAGCAACCTGTAAAGTAAATACAAAACATTACTTCTCTTTTAACATATGACATAACAAAACTGACACTCAAAGGAATCAAAACTACTTGTCCAAGGATGTACTGCTAGCTAGCAGAGCCTAAGATGTTGGTCTTTGGAAATTTGCTTAGCTGTTTCACCCGGGTATAATTGCAAGCTCCCAAAGAAAACAAGGCAAGGGCATTACTTTTATTGTCCCAGTGCCAAAATAGGGATTTTCCTCTCCTCAATAAGAACGTAATCAGACTCAGTACCCAGTCACAGCATTATTCAACACATTGACTATCCATTTGGTCCTCTACCAATAAATAAATAAATAAATAAAATTTAAGAGTGTTGGAGGAAAAAAATACCAGAACACAAAGCTCCAAGATGATCTGTTAAGGACTCCCAGATTTACCAATCATTTAATCACTGAAACAACAGGCAGGCAAGAACAGGATCAAGTTCAATACAATAACACTAGATTATATCAACAAATGAATGCCTACAAGCTAAAATAGGAAGCCCAGATGGAATGGGTTCAATTCACAGTGTGGACAGAAGACAAAACTCACACAAAGTTGAGAAACTAGCTTAATTGGTTTATAAATCCAAGCAAGTGACTAGAATCACCTTTGCAAAGCAGTGTCAGAGGCAAATTATTTGTTGCAAGATGCAAAGATGCCATTCTATCCCTTGGACAGAAATCATCCCTCCCTTAGTGCTAAACACACTACTTATTTCTTGCCATCAGAATAAGTCTCTCCATTTTCCTCCATTTTAACTTACCAAGTTCCTCAAGTGATGCTTGATCTTCTGCATCTCTATTCCACAATTAACTGGCAAGACTGACTCACAATAGGATATTTGCCACTAGCATAATTCTTGTCTTTTTTTATATGCATGTGTCAGTGCAGCCATTTTTAAGTTGGATGTGATTTTACCTAGAAAAAGCCAGAATCATGCTAGCTGTCCACTTTCTATTAAACAAGAGTAATTGTCCCGTTCCTTGTGAGGTGTGTTTTTATTTGTATTTGTTTTTTCCCAAATGTCTTTTGGAAAAAAGTTCCAGAGCTATAGCTAATGTGCCACCGATCAATTTGCAAAGTAGTGATACACCCTATTTTTTGTCCCATACTCAACATTCACTGTTGAAGATCTACGTATAGGTAAGAGTTAATTTACCCAAGTTTCTGCATCCTCAAGAAAGAACTACAATACTACAATGTTAAACCAATTAACTAGTTAATTTTTAAAGCCTACATGCAAAAAAAAAAAAAGACGTGAGTTTACAAAGACAAGCAAACCATCAAACGTCCAAGAGTTCCAAGAAACTGCAGTTATTTCTATTCCTTATCCTAGAGTACGTTCTTCTTTGTGGCTACATTTTCCTCCCAAGTACATAATCATCCTTTAAGAAGTAATCTGTGAAGAAGAAGAAACCTGCCAAAAGTGTTAAAGCATTCTCTAAACTATCCTCCCAGTCCAATCGACGAGAAATGTCACACAGCTAAATGGTACCATCGCTGTTTCTATATTTCTTTAAAAAGCGAGATTTCTAAAGTGCACAATTCAAATGTTAACGCTACAACCCTTGCTACTAGTGATCATCTTAAAGCTAATAAACAAAGACTAGCGGCGGCACTAGGGCCCTACCAGGAAGTAATCAAAGCAGGCTGGCCGGTGCGATCCTAAGAAGTCGGTAGAGCAGACAATGAGAGGGCACTAGGGACTCCAAAGGGGCCGGCAGAAGGAGTTAAAAGCTTAAGCTACTCAAAAGCATTACATAAACCTAGTAACTGTTTTACAAAAACTCGAACTCTAGAATCCCAATGCAATTCCAGACAATCCAAAATTGTGTCTTGAAACAATCTTAGGCAAACTCGAGCCACCCCTCCAGAAGCAGCTGTTGGCTCGAGTTTCGGAGCTTTCGAGTCCACAGTCTGTTTTCCAAACTTCACCCTCCCCGACTGATGAAAGATTCCGACCTCTGCCGCCCAAGCTTCCGAACGCCTCTCGAGGCTTCGGGTTGCCACAGCCTATGGGGAAGGGAAATAAAGCCCAGCCGAGGCAGGCGGCGGCGAAGGGCCCCGCGCGCCGCACAGCCCAGACAAAGCTACTCCAGGACAGCGGCTTATTTTCCTGTCGGGTCCGCTGAGGAACGCAAGTGGGGCTCAGCCACACGTGCTGCAGCCCTGCGGGGACTGGACACCGCCCCCACAACCGCCAACCCCACAGCACCAGCGAGCACAGCCCCCAAGCTCCTCAGGGCGGGGCAAGGGGCGCGAACGCGGGCCAGGGTCCCCGCCCGCCGCGGCCCCTTCACGCTCAAGGCCCCCGCGGTCTCCCGCCCCTTGCCGGCCTTTCCTTCACCGGCCGGCCGTCGGGCCGCGAGAAACAAAGGAGCCGCTGCTACTCCCCACCCGCGTCCGCCTCACAGCGTACCCCTCCCCAACGCGTCGGGCTGAGCTCGCCCTCATCCATCCCCAAGTCCGCGCACCGGCTGCCTGCGGCCCTTAGACGGCAGGCCTGGCAGAGCCGGGGCCTCGGGTGCGCGGCCGGCCGGCTCGGGGCCGCACTCACCGCTGCAGCACCAGGACGACGGGGAGCCGTTGGGGAACTTGGCTGAGTCCGGAGCGATGCAGACGCTGGAGCTGAGGTGCGGACACTCCATGGCCACGAGGACCGTGGCAGGGAGGATCGAGGCTCCGGGGCCGAACGAGGAGGGGGCGGAGGGACTTTAGAGGCTCCGTCTGGGGTCGCTCCTCGCCGGGCGCTAAGCAGACAGCGGCTGCGTCCCGAGCCCTTGCGTCAAAGAAAGCAAGGGCTTCCGGGCGCCGGGTTTTCCCGCCCGCCTTCTCTCGGCACCCCGCTCCGGAGAACGTGGAATTCCGGGATCCGGGTTCTGTCGCTGCCTCTAGACCCAAGGCTTCCGCCTTCCCCGGCCGGCCCCGACCGGCCCCGCCCCCAAGCCGGCCCCGCCCCCGTGCACTCCCGCGGGTGGGGTCTTGGCGCACTCCAAGCTGATAGCTCAGAGTCCTGCGGCACTTGGAAGTGAGTTTCCCAATTCCGTCGCCCTGTGCGGCCGCGGCTTCCCTAAAGCAGGGTAGTGGGTTACCCGGCCCCGGCAGACCAGTCCGGTCCGCTGCGTCTACCCGGGTCTGGCGAAGGAGACTGATAATGCATGGCCTGTGTTGGTCTGACTACGACGCGGCTTAGTGGTAGAAAATCTGGTCACACAGCAGAGTGAGAGAAAGAAAATAAAAACCACTCAGGCAGACAGGCACCGTAAGCTCACATTTTACACAGCAAGAAACATGCTCGGGGAGATAAAGCCTGGCCCTGGGTTTGCGCCAGTGGGTTGCTTGAGTCCCAGAGCAATCTGATGCAGCATTCTGTCCTCTGAGGCAGGTGCGATCCCGAGCCGATTCTGGGTTCTACGCACGTGGCTGTAGCTGGAAGTTGAGTGACTGGGCTCACTGGGGTACCCACGAACCTGGGTTCAGACCCTGTCTCTGTGACTAATTTTGTGTTACCTCGAGCACGTCGTTCGTGAACTTTACAAACCTCACTCACCGCTGGAAGTGTAAGTGAAATAACAACCTGGTCTTCGAGGTTCCATTACCAGGTGATAAAAAGGGAAGGGATCTAACATTAGACACGCTGAACTGCTTCCTAGCCCGGCACTTTGCAATACAATATACCTCGTTTAAGCTTCACAACACCCTACCAGCTGATGTTATGATTCTCTTTTTACCGCCGGGGGACGTGAGTCTGTTAATTTGTTAATCCGTGCTGAGATTGAGACCCCTGCTCTCTGGCCTATTTTAGAAAGGAGCTCATGGGAGGGTAAAACCCAAGGGGCTGCTTAGGTTCGTCTTACACCAGAACGAGCCTGTGACTTAACCAGGGACAGTCTTAAGGACGTCCAGGGCTAATACAAATATTGCCTTAAAAGTTTGGGCTCCTAGTAAAACCCGTGAAAGGAGCCACAAGGTCAGAAGGCAAGTAAGGGGAGGGGGAAGACTGATGTAGCAATTCTATGCGCAGAGTGAGAGGGAAGAAGGAAGGTCCGGAAATGATTAATTGGGCCGGGTAGTGGTTAGAGTGGGGCACCTCCCTGAAGTGCAATCTTAGAGCTGCCCAAGGTCACTACTCCCTGGGTCACTTCTCACTACTCCCCCAACCCCAGCAGCCCTCTGCTAATGGTGCCTACCCACCTGCAGCATCTGTGACCTTTTCCCCCTTTGTTTCTTCAAAGTTCCTTTGTCCCTTTCCAAATTATATTCTTGGACCTGTTATGGCAGTGAGAAGTTGTGGGAAGTGCCTAGGAAACCAGTTAAGCGAGTGCTCAAATCTTAACTCTGCCACTATTTGATGGCCAACCTTAGCAAGTGTTTCTTGTTCCCCCAAACCTTTTTCTTAATCTGTAAAACCAGAAAAATAATACTTATCTGAAAAGGAAGACATTAATACTCACGAGAATTGCCACCATGTAGTAGGTACTGGATATAGTTCTTTTGTTTTGTTTTGTTTTGTTTTGTTTCATAATAGTAGATATAGGCTGCTTCCCTGAGAAGAGAGGAGGATAAACAATAGTATCTAACCTTTGCTCAAGCTCTTCCAGCCATCTCCTCCTAGCAGCCTGTTTATCTTTAAGGCTTGGCTCAACCAATCTTCTGTTTCTCTCAGGACATGTTCCCCATTTGGTATCCATAGCCTCTCATTTGGCCATGGAGCAGTCTGACTCATGCTGTCTTATACTAGTATGTAATGTTACTTTTTTCACCCTCTCAGAAACTGTTTCCTAATCCCCTAAACCTCAGTTTAAACATCACTTCCTCCAGGGAGTCCTTTCCTGACCCTGCTTCACCCCCAGGGTACCTCCCAGAGTGTGATGCCCTTGACTGCCCCTATACTGCCTTTATAAAACATTCTTCATGCATGTAATTATTTGTTTAATGTCTGTCTTCCCCTTGGAGGTCCATAAGGGTAGCAAACAAGTCTGTCTGGTTCCCTGCTTTATTTCTAACATTGTATGTAGAACATGGAGGGTGTCCAGTAAATAAGCGTTCAATGGATGGAAGAGTGGGTGAGTGATGCCTTAGCAATGTTTAGGAAGAAAGGAGCTTAGGAAGCGGTCCAATACACACACACACACACACACACACACACACCAGGTATTTGCCACCTTGAGAGTGATCTCTACATTTCCATTTAATTCTGTTTGTGATTTTCAAAAGGATCAGACATGTTAAAGCACCTTGTAAGGTATAAACTGCTAAAATAAATATATTAGTATTATTATTGTCTTCTCTTTGTAACCAGAACAAAAATCCCCTGGAGCAGGGGCCCTATTTTAGCCATTTTTTTTTTTTTTTTTTGATACCGGGAATTGAACTCAGGGGTACTCACCACTGAGCCACATCCTCAGCCCTATTTTGTGTTTTATGTAGAGACAGGGTCTCACTGAGTTGCTTAGCGCCTCGCCATTGCTGAAGCTGGCTTTGAACTCCTGTCTCAGCCTCCCAGAGTGCTGGAATTACAGGCGTGCGCCACCGCGCCCGGCTTTTTAGCCATCCTTGATTTTGGTAGTCCCTTAAAGGGTAAACTCCGGCAGTCCAAAAAACTCCGGTGAAGTCAAAGAGGTTTTCCGGGGGCTTTTGGTAGCCTGCCCTAAAACAGAGAACTTTCCCGGGTCTTTCAAAGTTTCACAGTAAGAAAAATTTGAAGGGGAAGGGGACCCTTCAGTGAGTAAATGTGTCAAACGGGAGAAGACCACGGGGCACCCTGGAAATCTGCTTTTTCATCCCTGATTTCTGCAGCTGCATTTAATACAACGTTTCCTTTTCTTTTCTTGGCCGGGATCCCTTTGGCAACCAAGAGCTCGGACTTACACACCAGCGTGCCTGGATGGTGAGGAGGGAGCTTCCAGCTCCGCTGCTTTGCACAGCGCTGCCACCACCCCACTCCCCACCCAGCCCCCTGGACATCTGCGTGGTGGTTGGGGGGGGGGTCTAACACCTGCCAAAAGGGTAGAAGGGTGGGCCTATTTTAAAAGTATGCATTTTTGCACAGAGGAGAAATGCGCAATTTCGACTGTACTATGAAATGATTCTCTTCTAAAGAATGTATATATACGAGCTGGGATTGTGGCTCAGTGGTAGAGCGCTTGCAAGCGTGAGGCACTGGGTTCGGTCCTCAGCACCACATTAAAAAAAAATAAATCAATAAAGATATTGTGTCCACCTACAACTAAAAAATATTTTAAAAATTTTTTTAAAAAAAGAATGCATATATACACTGGGGTGAGAAGAAGTGAAGGAAGGGGATGTTCCCAGTTGCTTGAGAACTGTGATCAGGAAAAAGCTCAAGGTTGCTATGACCTTCCTAAAATTCAGACTTGGTGACTTATGGCAGAATCTAGCATCCTCAACAATTACAAACCTGACCTGGTCCTGGGGAAAAAAGTAGTTCTGTCTATCCCCGTTCAGGTAAGACCAATTGGAAACACCCAGAGAGCTGGTTTAAATATTTACTATAGAGATTTTTCTAAGAGCAAAGCCTCCTTGGAAAACCAAAGTGAGACCAAGAGGAGGCTTGTAAGCTTGTAGGTGTTAGGGGTGGAGGAACATCGACTGAAGAACTTTTTCCATTGTGGGGTTTCATTTTCCTAGCAGCACTGATCTGATATTTTCTTGCTTTACTTATTTATCTATTATCCATCTCCTCTATGAGAAGAGAAACCTTGCCAGTCTTGTTTGAAGCCTGATTGCCAACTCCTGGAATACAATCTGGTACATGCCAGGCCCTCAGTAACTATTTGTTGAATGACTAAATAAAAGGAGGAGGACAGGGGAAACAGCCCAGTTGTAGAGTCCATGTCCTCAAGGCTTTGGGTTCAGTCTCCAGCCAGCAAACCCCCCCCCAAAAAAAGGGGGTGATGATGGCTTGGGCTTCTGCTGATGCATCCTCACTTTCTTACTCAAGAATATTGATGGTGTCATTCTTCCCACTTCTTTCCATTTACCCCTTTCACATTACCTCCCTGATCAAAATTCTTCACTGGCTCCCCTTCATAGTCACCTGTCATCTCCCTTTTGCTAAAGTTTTTGTGTTTTTAAAGAACTGTTCTAGCAGTACCTAAAATAGTTCTCGTATTATATATAACGTTCTTCCTCACCACCCTGTGCGCTGTTCATCTGGTCCCTTTCTACCTAGCCATCTTCTCCTCCTTCCTCATTAAGCACAGAGCCTTCTCAGGGCAACCCTCCATTACTCACCCAAGCTGACTTCAAAGTCTTCCCTCACTACCACTCCCACCTTCTGTCCCTGCAGTTTGTCACATGGTGCTGTTATTTTCTGTTCACATTTTGGTCTTACTTGGGAGGTGTTTTAATTTTCATCCGTGTTCTTGGTATGGAGTAAGCAACAGCAGATATTAAAACTGATTATATTTATTGATAGAATGTAGTTAGACGTGTCCCCTTTGAGAGTGATTGCATAAATAATTTCATGTAATTGTCCCCTAGGTATTCAGAGAAAGGATCTCAACTATTTAAGAACAGAAATTTACATTTTTTGGGTCCCAACTATGTGCCAGATACTATATCCAGTGGTTTTCATTTCTCCTTTAATCCCTGGAAGATTAATAATACTACCTCCTAGCACTTAGGGAAGCTGAGACAGGAGAATCTCGAATTCAAAGCCAGCCTCAGCAATGGTGAAGCGCTAAGCAACTCAGTGAGACCCTGTCTCTACATAAAACACAAAATAGGGCTGGGGATGTGACTCAGTGGTCGAGTGCACCTGAGTTCAATCTCCAGTACCAAAACAAAATAATAATAATAATAATAATAATAATAATAATAATACCACCTCCATTTTACTGATGAAAGAACTAAAGCTTAAAGAGGGTTAAATAATTGCACACATTTATACAACTAGTATATGCTCATTTATCAGAGAAGGCAAAGTTTTATCGTTCCTGCACATGGTCATCTAAATGATTTTGCAGTATTATATGGAGTTCCTAATGATGAGGAATCTAGGAACCACAGGACACAGAAGAGCCTTCTGAGTAATCATTATGTTCAGTACCACTGTAATACTTATATCATCCACATCTTAATTTGTATTGCTTTTGCTTTCCTCTTTATCTCTGAGAACCTCTTTTGTGAAGATGAGGAGGTTTTCCTGTTTAAAGACCTCTTTGCAGATAAAATACTGATGGATTAAGCACCACAGAATGGCTGTAGCACTGAACAACCCTCTGACAGGAAAGGAGTCACTGCTCTCTCTGGCCTGGTCTTTCCATTTGCAAAATCAGAGGTTTCAACTAAATAATCACCCTTACAAGAGTGAGCACCCGCAATCTCTAATAGCTCATGGCCACCCAGTGACACTGGCAGAAGGAAGACTATCTTGGTGTGCTATGGCAGTGATTGCTAATTGTTCACCCAAATCTGTTTTCTTTTCCTTCTGGGTTCACAAATAGAATTTTCTCAACTTCCTTTGCAGTGAGGTTTTCCCATCAATGGAATCTAAAGACATCACAAGGATTAGCCTTGACCAGCACTGTGGACAGCCACCCATGACTCAAATACTTCAGTGTCCAGTTTGGTTTATCAGCACATGAAGGAAAGTAGGGAAAAATATTAGGCTAGGCGCAGAAGGAAATGTGGGTCTGCTAAGCTTCAAGTATGCCCTTTCTGTGTTGCCTCTTCAGCTATTCATTTATTTAATCAGCAAGTCTGTCTGCACTCCTATCATTTGCCAGGCACTGGTAAATGCTTAGAGCTCCATGGAGTCCTCCTCTACACATTCCTCCGCCACTATCAAGAGGGAAACCACTGTGATTTTACTCATTTTCTCTTGATTGCTAATTGCCTGATTGTATATCCACACCTCTGAGTTTCCAAGTGTTGTTTAGACTTGGGCCTTAAGCCTTTCAATGGTATAAATGATATCCCATGTAAAGGGCCTGCTTGGTGCTTGGCATACAGTGGACCTTCAATAAACATCTGTTTCCTTGAGACCTTAGCAGTTAGGAGAATTGATGCGGGAGTCAGGGATGATGGCCTGTTACCATTAGTTCTAGTATAGCTGACACAGAGAGTTAGATTTTTGTCCTTTTAAAGGGATATGGACCAGGCCATTCGTTCAACAAATATCACTGGTGTGCTAAGCTTTGTGATATAAAAATGAGACGCACAGCCTTATCCTCAAAGGGATGAAGAAAAAGGTACAAGAAACAGACCAGCAAACAGGCAATTGCAACAGTGTGATAAGTGCTAGGAGGGGAAGTACAGGATGTTTCTTAGCCACAAACAAGGGACAGAAAACTAACCCAGGCTGGTGGATGGGGGTTGGGGTGGAGGAAGTGTCAAGTACAACTTCCTGGGGGAAGTGGCATATAGCCTGGGACCTGCTTGATACCCAGGTAATGTATGTAGGATCAGAGTGGAGAGGGAACAGCTGGAAAGGCTCAGAGAAGATCTGAGATGTCTGATCCAGCTGGAGAGTCAGGTACAAGGGGACAGAAGGCTAAGAGATGAGGCTGGCAAAAACGGCAGAAAAGACAGTGAGGGTTTATAACAAAGAACAGCCAACACGGAGAAATCTGAGTCTTTAGGACTCTGGCATTTCAGGGTTACACTTTGCCAACTTCTAGGAGAGGGGATGAGGGGGCAAAGATACAGGAAGAAGAAAGGAACTAACAATTATAAAGCATCTGTAAGGCATTCAACTGTGTTAGTCATCTGGGAAATGCAAATTAAAACCACACTGCAAACCTAGCCAGAAACAAACAAGCAAGGGTGAAAATGAAGATATGAACCCCACACACACAGACCCCATCTTGACCAGATCTCAGAACTTTCTTGAGGAATTTACAGTCCATTGAGAGGAAGAGGCAAAGACATTTTAAGAAATAGAATTGTGATAGAGAAAGGAATGCTAGGCTTAGAGAACCCCAACTCTGCCGCCTCCTATTCTTTCTTAAGCTTAATATGACAATTTAGCTATCCAGAGTATTTAGCTAACCAGAAAAAGAATTTCACAAACATGTAGGACATAGATTTTCATAGTCTAAACTCTTCAGTGAGGTGCTTTATGAATTGGAAAGAAGCAGGGCTTTGGGGCCAAGCAGGCGATGGTCCCATCTCTACCACTGACCTGCTGTGTGACTTCAGGCCAGCATCCTAGCCTCCCTGAACACCCATCTATGAAACTGGAATAATAAGAACTGCTTCCAAAACAGTAACATCCTTGCACTGTTTCCTCTACCCAAATATTTATTGTTTGGAAAGAGAGAATGGGGATTCATGTGTTCCTACCAGAACCATTTTCTGAAGTTGTCAATGCCCATAATTATGCATTGGTGTAATCACTCTAAAAGTTATAAGCATATTTTATAATTAAGTCATTAAGAAAGCCCTTCTATGTTTGTTGTGGTTATAAATATTTTCTGGCAGCAGCAGCAACAGAGAAAAAAAAGTATTTGACATTTCATACCATCCAAAGAACAATGGCAAAAAGGCAAGGAAAGGAACTTAGAACCCTTTTGGCCATTCTCAGTTCCCTATGGAGCAACTGGGGGTTTCAGGCTAGAGGTGGAGGCCTGAAGCTACAAGGATTTGTGGAAAATGGCACATTCTGAGAACCCTCTGAGCAAAGTCATTAGAGAGCTGAGAGGGTTGGGAGTTTCACAGAGCAGGAAACTAGCCCCAGAGAGAAGCTACATATGTCCAGCATCACACTATCCTCCTGCTGGCTCCAGACAACATCATGCTTGCTGATGCTGTGCGAGGCCAAGGTGGACAAGAGTTTTTTGTGCACTTTGGTTGGCCTTTTCCTGTCTGCAGAATGTGCAAGCTGGCTCTACTGGGCAAAGAGATGCTGCAGATGGGGAAAGCCCAGAACATAGCAGTCAGTACAGCAAGTTCCCTCCATAAATAACCTCCAGACTCAAGCCAGTAAGCCTCTGAAGGCAGTGGTAGCCCCAGGACAGAGTGCCTGGCACATAAGAGGCACTCAGGGAATTACATTACTCTGGTAAATAAATGTGTAAGCAGTGAAAAGCTTACTGTAAAGCTAGCCCTGGAAGAATATAACAAGAAACATAAGAGCTGCTGGCTCTGCAGAGGGAGCCTGGGTGGGAAAAGAGAAGGAAAGAGGGAAATTACTTTTCACTTCACACCCTTTTATTCCTTTTGGGTTTTGTACCACTGGTTTCCAAAAAAGAAATATTAAGCTGGGCTCAATGGTATGCTGCTGTAATCCTGGCTACTTGGGAAGCTGAAGCAGGAGGATCAGAAGTTCCAGGCCAGCCTGGGCAACTTAGTAAGACACTGTATCAAAATAAAAAATAAAAAATAAAAAGGGATGAGTGGGGCTCTAGCTCAGTGGTAGAGCACCCTTGGGTCCAAACAAAAATTTTTTTTTATTAAAACAAGATGAGGGCTGGGGTTGTGGCTCAGTGGTAAAGCACTTGCCTCACACATGTGAGGCACTGGGTTCGATCCTCAGCACCACATACAAAATACATAAATAAATAAAATAAAGGTTTAAAAAAAATTAAAAAAAAAAAAACAAGATGAAAGCCTATTGTGATTCCCTATTCAGGGAAGTTTGTCCTTCAGTGGGAGGGAGAGAGCAGGTCTTTAGAGTTAAACTAACTTGAGTTTGACTCCCAGCTAATCCTGCTACTTCCTAACTATGTGTCTGAAAGCAAGTTACCTACCTTCTCTGAGCTTCATGCTACCTCACTACAAAGAGGATAATGATCATCCATTACATTGTGATGAAGGTGAAATGTGATAACATAGTTACACTTACAGACACCCACCCTGTGCCAGGCATTCTTCATAAAGTTCTCTGTCTGTGTATTGACTAGTTCATCCTCAGGACAACCAAACAAGGGAGATACTGTTATTTTCCTTTTCTACATTTTACATATGAGGGAACTAAACCCCAGAGATACTACAAGGAACTTGCTTAGGGTCTCACAGCCAGACATGCTCCCTGCCTCCAAGTCAGGCTTTTCCCACCTCTACTTGAAATATTAGCATCCTCTTTTTCATTAGGGAATTCTTAAAAATGCAAATATTCTCAAGATCCAAAGAAATGTCTTTTCTAGTGGTGGGCTTTTGGATGTGGTAACAGGCTAATGAGAACAATGCTGGTTAGGGAATCAGCAAAGGGGCAGGTGAGGGAGGGAGAGGGAGAGGGAAAGGGATTGAGATTCCATTCTAGTGAAGTTAAATAAGAATTTTGCAATCAGAATGTAGTCAAATTGAAGCATATGTATAATTTTTCTGCTTTACCCTTTATTTTAACTATTTTTAGAATTCTGAATTATATATTGGAGGAGGACATCAGGAATTCTTCAGGATATAGAACTTCTGAAAACATTAATAGGGTGGAACAAACTTTTGGGCAGAGTGGCTTCACCCACACACCTCAAATGTGTCCTAGGCTGAGTCCCTTCTGTGCATATCATTGATCCTACAGTTATCCATAGTAGATCTTTTAGTGTTTGACATCCTGATGTTAACTTGTCTATGAAGACTCAACCATTTTCCTTTTTGTAACCGAATTTAAAAAAAAAAAATCCAGTGAATTGAATGTCCCAGGCAATTGGTTCTCAATTCTACTGAGTTTTGACTGCACATGGAAAAATAAAAAATAATTTGCATTTCCCTAAAAAAGAGTTTCAAGGTTAGAAATGAGCCTGAGGGGCTGGGTTTGTGACTCAGTGGCAGAGTGCTTGCCTAGCGTGTATAAGGCACTGGGTTCGATCCTCAGCACCACATAAAAATAAGTATATAAAACAAAGGTATGTGTCCATCTACAACTAAAAAAAAAATTTTTTAAATGAGCCTGGATTTGTAAAGGGTGAGGACATTGATTTTCTTTCCCTGAGCTGAAAAGACTCTTCCTCATTATGTCCCAGAATGATGCATTTCCTTCCCATTTTCCCTCCCCATGCCCATCACCCATCACCTCTTCTACCTCAGGACTCTCAATGTTTCCTATAGACCCCCCACCAGACCACACCCTCCTTAGAGACCCTCACTCAGGTCATGAAGGGGCCTGTGTGCACATAGGGAGCTCCCAGCATTAGGACCAACCCTCTTCTTGGTGTTGCCCCTGAGCTGTGGCCAGGAAGGGAGGAAAGCGCATCAAGGCCTCGTCTCTGCCACATCTCCTACCACAGATCTTCACACAAACTCGCCTGTCTCTGCCTGTGCTCTACCAGAAGCTTTCAGCAGCTCCCCACTGCTCCCAGAAGCAAGCCAGGCCCTTCCCCGGATCCCCACACTTGATCCCTAACAACCTGCCAGCTTCTCTCCACACCTCCACAAGGGCTGGGTGGCTACAAGATCCTGACTGTCTCATCTTGGCTTCTGGCTCAAGCTGTTTCCTCTGCCATTTCCACTAAATCCCAGGAAGTTCTCCCATCTACCAAGGCCCAGCACACAGCCCAAATCCTACAGCACTCATCTCACTCATATTCTCTTTCTCTCCTTCCTCCTCTTCTCCCCTCCCTCTCCCTCTTCTCCTCTCCCCCTTCTCCTTTCTCCTTCCCTCTCTTTGTTTGGATTATTTCCCAGTTTCTTCCACATTCCCTTGAGGCTCTGCTTATACAATCGTATGCCACAGAATAATGTTTCAATCAGTGACAGGCCGCAGATACAACGGTAGTCCCATAAGATTATAATGGAGCTGAACAAATCCCACCACCTAGTGCCATGTAGCTGTCATAAGGTCCAAGTGCAACTCAGTACTCTCATATACATTTATGCCAATCACATAAATGTATGAAACAAAATTATGTACAATGCATACACTTGATAGTGACAACTAATTGTGTTGCTGGTTTCTGTATTTACCATGCTTTTTATTGGTATTTTAGAGTGTATTCCTACTTAAAAAAAACTGTCTACTATAAAAGAGTGTGCTGTGTTTCACTGGCAGCATCCTCGTACATCTCGTGTTTACCACATCTCTTGATTGCATCATTTTCTCTTCTGCTTGATTTAATCTCTGTTGTTTTGTTAATCCTAGGAGTTGTTTTGGTCATAGGAGCAACAGGCTATACTATAATCTAGGTGTGTGGTAGGCTATACCCTCTAGTTTTGTGTGAATCCATTATTGGATGTTCACACAGGAATGAAATCACCTCATGACTCATTATTTCTCAGAACATTCTTATCATTAAGTGACAGATGACTATAACTTTGGGCACTTATTTCAGTCTACTTTGGAGTAGTCTTTGTGTTCACACCACCCCCAAGTTAGAAACTGTGCCCTGGAATACAAAAGCTGCCCATTCCTCTTCCATGGGCATACATGCTATTGTGTTGGCCCCAGGGTTTTGCACCTAGAGTAGGTTCTCAGTAAAAGTGTGGCACTTGAATACAGCAACTTGATGGACAGAACTGAGTTTGAGTGCCTCTCTGTCTGCTAATAACTGTGACCTTGGACAAGTGATTTACCCTCTCTGAACCCCTTAGGTCAAAACCTACAAATGAAAGTTTACAATTACACCTCCCCTACAGCATATTGACAAATGGATGAGATAACATGTGTAATGTAACACTTGCCACTCATATAGCAAACTCGAGTCACCAACTTCATACTACATACTTTTGGAGTTTTTCCATCTTTTTCCCTAGACCCTCTGGAGTTAGTGTCTGGGGATAAGGATACCAGAATATTAACTTTGAAAGACAAAGCTGGGGCTGGGGGGGAGGGGGTAGCTCTGTGATAGAGAACTTACCCAGGATGCACAAGGTCCTATTTTTGATCCTGAGCACTGCAAAAGACAAAGACAAGACAAAGATGACTTTCATACAATCTGGTAGTAAAGATAGAAAAGATTCTGAAGAAAGTTGGTGAGCACCATGCTGACAGCCTCAGGAACTGTAGGAGGTAGGACTACTCCTTTCTCAGCTAGAGAGGTCAAATCCTACCAAATCAGGCCCATTAGTCTCTACAAGCTGAATATTAGCACCTACTAGAGACCCTCACCAAAGCCATGGCCACACTGTACCATGAGCCTGGAACATGGAGAAGAGGCATTTTCAGTGGAACTTGGCCAATGGGTCTTTCTCTAGCAGTTGGGGTGAAGGGTACAGAGGCCAGGACTCTAGAAGGCAGGGAGCCTCTCCTATCATCAAGACACACTCTGTGCCAAACAGCTTTCTGCCCATACCTTGGTTTCCAGGAGCAACAATAACCCTGGGAAGAGGCAGAGGAATGGGGTGTGGGGTGGAGAGGGCCGGCATGCAGCGGGTATACACAACGATGTTCTGTTTGGCAGCTGTGAATCTCTGGGCACATTATTAAATAGGCATTTGGATATTTTCAGTCTTCTGAGAAATTGGGTAGACCATCAAGCTTTTCTCAGAGCTGGGCTCCCTTGAATAAGTTGATCTACTTACTCCTCCACACAATCCTCATCAGCCTGTCCTAAATCTAGGTCCCTGTGATGGGGCAATATTGTGGGATTGATACTGAG
Source organism: Xerus rutilus (assembly GCA_028644305.1). Taxonomy (NCBI): domain Eukaryota; kingdom Metazoa; phylum Chordata; class Mammalia; order Rodentia; family Sciuridae; genus Xerus; species Xerus rutilus. The sequence goes on along the minus strand of CM053401.1, from coordinate 96,465,721 downwards.
GGAGGAGTGGCTGCCATGGGAATATTTGAATGTCATGTAGCCACCTTTCCTCTGGAGATGGGATCCTGGACTAGGACCTTCGTACTTGAGTGATCTATGGAGATCATCTAATTCAATCTGCCCTTTTACAAATAAGAAAACTGAGACCTAAAGAGTCCAGTCCAGGAAAACCCAAGGCTGCTCATCCCCAAGCCAGGGTTTTTATCCTGCTTTTCTATGACAGTCCCATGAAGACATTTTCCTGTGCTATGATGTCACTATATGGATAAACCTGGATTTAACTAGGAAATGTGAACTATACTTGCCCTAATGTCAAATCAGAGCCTCACCACTTCTTGCCTCCTCTGTAGCTTATCATTCCTGTGGCTGGGGGAGGGGTGTGCAGAAGGAGGACTTGTGTGAATGGTATCCAGACTCACATTTGGCTAGAAGCTTTGGGTGGAGTTGGGGAAGGTCCAAGGTGTGAGGGCTCTGGGTTGATCAGCCTGTTTTTGTGAGTGCTGGCCAGGGAGGCAAGCATTTGCTTCTTCCACTCCTAAGGGATTTCTAGCCTCTTTGTGTGCAATGAGACATCCCTGGGAGGTAGCATCTGGCACCTGTCCAGAAAAAGGAGAAACTGTGTGAAAAACTGATGATAACTCACATGGGTTTAAAAAAAAAGGCAGAAGAAAGAAGGCTGGCATAGGTACAACCGATGGAAAGGCTAAAAGAAGGGATATAGAAAGAATTAGTGAAACTCACAAGGCGAAATTCATTCACTCAGTCATGAGATCCCTAATTGAACACTTACTCTGTACCAAGTACAGTTCTAAGCACTGGAGAAATCAGACCAAGAGTGGTGCAAAGACCCTCAAAATACCAAAATCCACATATGCTTAATCATGTATAAAATAACAGTATTTGCATATAACCTATGCACACACCCTCCTGTGCACTTTAAATCATCTCTGGATTATTTATAATATCTAATACAATGTAAATGTTTTGTATTATACATGTATTATACATTTATATTATAAATGTTATGTATTATACTGGGGGGTGGGGCTGTAGCTCAGTGGTACAGCACTTGCCTAGCATGTGTGAGGCACTGGGTTTGAGCCTCAGCACCACATATAAATAATAAATGAATAAAATAAAAATCCATCAACAACTAAAAAAAATTTTTTTTAAATAATTATACTGTAAGCTGAGCGTGGTGGCGCAAGCCTATAATCCCAGCACTTAGGGAAGCTGAGACAGGAGAATCGCGAGTTCAAAACCAGCCTCAGCAACGGTGAGGCACTAAGCAACTCAGTGAGACCCTGTCTCTACATAAAACACAAAATAGGGCTGGGGATGTGGCTCAGTGGTCGAGTGCCCCTGAGTTCAATCTCCAGTACCAAAAAAATAAAAAAATGAAAAAATAATTATACCGTATTTTTTAGGGAATAATGACAAGAAAAAAGTCTGTACATGTTCAGTACAGACAGTATATATACATATGTGTGTGTGTGTGTATATATATATATATATATATTTTTTTTTTTTCCCACAGCTTCCATCCTAAACTGGAGCCTAATGCTGAGCTTGGTCAAATTATGTACTTGTCCAACTGCTGTGTCTATTTGCTTGTCTGCCTGTATTTGAGACTGTGATGATTTTAAAAGTTTCAGCGTATTGGCCATTTGCCACCCTTGCACTGGGTGATTTCCTTCATTCTCTTTCTCTTCCTCAATTTTTATCTCTTCTTCTTTTTTCTTATCTCCCTTCTTTCTTTTCTTGAGAGTCAGATTTATTGTAGCATACTTTACATACAATAAAATCCACTCCCTTTCTTGTATGTTTCTGAGTTTGACAAACACATACAGTCATATGGCTACCACAGTCAAGTGCAGAACATTTCTATCACTCCAGAGAATCCCCCCTCCCCATTCCCCTTTTGTAGTCTTGCCCTCCTTGCCCCAGGCCTGGTGACCATGTATGTGTGCTCTCTCCCTAAAGTTGTGCCTTTTCCAGGTTGTCCCATACACAATTAAGAAAAACAATTTTTTCCAAACATAACTGGTTGAATTTATGGATGTGGAGTCCATGAATACGGAAGATTGACTGTACTAGAAACAGCCAAGCTGTCCTCTAGCAGAATGCTAGGGGAGAAAGGCAAGAGGTAGATCAAAGGGGTTGGACCTCTGTTGGCCTCAGAAGACCTCTGGATCCATAATCCAGGGACTCCATGAAGCTGTCAGGATCTGGGACATTCTGGGAGCTCTGAGAACCTCCTGCTGCCAAACATACCAACTTCCAGTGTGGGTAGCAGAGCTGTCACTGTGCTGTGCGGGCTTCACAAAGGGACTTTTTTACCTCAACAGAATGGCACCATCACCCAAAACTCTCATTTCTTTGCCCTGCCAGGGTCAACCTTCTGGATAGGAGAATACTCAGAAAGATACTGCCTAAAATGTCTTCAATAAAGATTTATTTGGGGGCTGGGGTTGTGGCTCAGTGGTAGAGCACTTGCCTAGCATGTGTGAGGCACTGGGTTCGATTCTCAGCACCACATATAAATAAATGAAATAAAGGTTAATCAACAACTAAAAATAATTTTTAAAAAAGATTTATTTGGCACAGGAATGAGAAGTTATGCTCCATTTGTGTACAATGTGTCAAATCTACTGGATCTGGGGCCCTAGCTCAGTGGTAAGAGTGCATGCCTAGCATGCATGAGGCACTGGGTTCCATCCTCAGCACCACATAAATATAAAAACAAATAAAATAAAGGTATAAAAAATACAATAACATTAAAATTTTTTTAAAATGCCTTCTATTATCATTTATAACTTATTAGAACAAATTAAAAATTTTAAAAGATTTTTTTTGGACATCAGAAGAACTGCCTCAAGAGTCAGAGGAAGGAATATTCATTGACACAACAAATGTTTATTGAGAATCTGCTAGGTGGCAAACATAAAGAAGGTCTTATATACACGATATTTCTTCCTCCTCTTAGCCTTACGTACATGTTATTAGGCCCACTAAAGAGATAATGAAATAGGATCAGAAATGTTAAGTTAATGCCAGGTGTGGTGGTGCATACCTGCAATCCCAGCAGCTCAGGAGGCTGAGGCAGGAGGAACACAAGTTCAAAGCCAGCCTTAGCAGCTTAGTGAGGCCTTAGGTAACTTAGCAAGACTCTGTCTCAAAATAAAAACTAAAAAGGGCTGGGGATGTGGCTCAGTGGTTGAGCACCCTGGCTTTAATCCCTGGTATCAAAAAATAAAACAAAAAAAGAAATGTTAGGTTACTGACCTGGGGTCACACATTGAAGTAAGTAATGGGAATGGAGAGGGTTGGGGCAGAGAGGGAGGGAGGAGGGATCCAAACTCAGCTCCATCAGCCCATGAGAAGCCTCTGTGATCACACTGCACATTGCAACACAGCAGAGGGTTCCAGACTTCCTGCCCTCAGCCTTTGTAATCAGCAGCAGCTACTTTGGATCTAAGACTCCTTGTTTATAAAAATAAAGTGCTTGAGAAATATGTTTCCCAAGTGTCCTCCCAGCATTGGATTCTTTGTCACAATGTTTCCTCCTCTTGTCTTTGTAAAGGCTCTGCTAGCTCAATTCTCCCTGGCCACCAGCACAGAGCTCCACTGGGAACACCAGTCTTGCCTGGCCTTGCCCCCTGGAGGACATCAGTGGTACTGCAGGAGCCCCCAGGCTCTGGGGAGAGGCCCTGTAACTATCAGACCATGTCAACGTAATCACATGTTAAAGCCAACTTTAATTACTGCTTTCTCTTTTTTGAAAACATGGATCTAGAAAACATTCTCACAGCCCTTCCCACGCTCACCAGGGCAATACTGCTGGAACACTTAATGACGGGGAGCATTTGTAGCCTGAAGACCTACTGGTTCTATGAGTCATGTTTTAAAATTGGATTCTCTCCCCTTTACTTCCTACACTTCAGTTTCTTTTAGGTCCTACAAAGCCATTTATGAATCTAATGCTGACTTTGCAGGGCTGCCAGACTATGATTACAAAACAATAAGTTTGTCTCTTAAGTTAATTATTTTTGTTAAAATTACCAATTTTTGGTTAGGTAATATATATATGTGATACAACATTCAAAAGTCACTGAAGGGTTCTCAGTAATTATCAGATGGCCCAACAATTCCATTCCTGGGTAGATACCCAAAAGAACTGAAAAGAGGTGTTCAAACAAAAGCAAGTATACCATATTCAGAGCAGCACTATTCACAAAAGCCAAAAGGTAAAAACAACCCAGATGTCGCCATCTCATTGATAGATATACAATATGAGGTTCCTCCACACAATGGAATATTATTCAGTCATAAAAAGGAATAAAGTAGCCGAGTGTGGTGGTACAATCCTGTAATTCCAGCACTTTGGGAGGCTGAGACAGGAGAATCACAAGTTCAAAACAGCCTCAGCAACAGCGAAGTGCTAAGCAACTCAGTGAGACCTTGTCTCTACAAAAACACAAAGTAGGGATGGAGATGTGGCTCAGTGGTCAAGTGCCCCTGAGTTCAATCCCTGGTGCCAAAAAAAAGAAAAAAAAAGGAATAAAGTACCAATACATTCTACTATATGGATGGACCTTGTAAACATTACACTGATTGAAAGAAGCCAGACATAAAGGAGCCTAAGGCAGGAGGATCATGAGTTCAAAGCCAGCCTCAGCAATAGCAAGGCACTAAGCAACTCAGTTAGTTAGATCCTGTCTCTAAATAAGATACAAAATAAGATTGGGGATGTGGCTCAATGGTTGAGTGCCCCTGAGTTCAATCCCCAGCACTGCCCCCCCAAAAGGCTACATATTATATCATCCCGTTTATATGAAATATCCAGAAGAGGCAAATCCAGAAAGACAGAAAGCAAGTTAGTGGAGAGCTAGGGGGTAAGAGGGACTCATAAGTATGGGTTCTCCTTTTAGGTGATGGTTGTATCCCTAGGCTTCTGTTCTCCCAATTCTCCAGGCAGGAAGTAGGCCCCAGTTGCTCATGGGTTCATCCATGACCTCAAACACTGAGGTCATATCTAAAGCTCACCTAAGGACTTGCTCATGGTACCCCGCTTAAAGGATGGCTTTCTGTAAGGTAGCAGGCCTCCAGCCGGGCAGCCTCTCTCCTCTTGGAGCCCCCAGTATCCATGAGGGCTTCTCTTGGAGTACCCCTCACTGGTTCTGTGTTCATGTGGGAGCACACTCTCCAGTCCTTGAGAGAGAAGGAAGCACCATGACCAACTCACTATTTCAATGGCTCCCTGACTTCTGGATTTCTGCTTATTAAGTCTTGATGGGGGGGGGGGGGGCTAAGGAGCTTTATACTGTCTCTTTGTATGTCCTCCCTAGATATGTCTAGCCCCTCTCTTTACATGTGAGAGTACCTAATATCCACAGGCTTCAGCTAAAATTCTGAAACAACTGATAAGTATCCATTCAGCACCCTGTGTTCCCTATACGTATGTATATATAAGTACATAAACCTGGAGATTGAACCCGAGGCCTCATGTTTGCTGGACAAGCACTCTTACCACTGAACTACACCTCCAGCCCTTGTTTAATTTTAATTTTTTAAATTAAAAATTAAAATTAGCAAGATAGGGTCTTGCTAAGTTGGTCAGGCTGGTCTTGAACTTGTGACCCTCCTGCCTCAGCCTCCCTACTAGCTGGGATTACAGGCCTGTGCCACTGCACCTGGCAAAATGGAATTGTTTCATAAAGGCAGTTTCCAGACAGGCTTCTCTTACTTAATATTCTATTGTGAGTATTTCCCCATGTTGTTAAATGTTTTTGAAAAAGATGGGGTTTTTGTTTATTTGTTGTTTTTGTGGTGATAGGAATCAAATTTAAGGCCCCCTGAATTCCAGGAAGTCACTCTACCACTGAGCTACATCTCCAGCCCAAAGTTTTTTTTTTTTTTTTTTTTTCTTAATGGCTGTTTAAGATTTCACTGTATTGATATGCTATAATCAATTTGATTATTTGTAGTTGGACATTTAAGTTATTTCCAATTTTTAGATAACATCATTTTAAATGTCTTAAATTACTAAACTATTAGGGATTTCTAATTGCTTTCTTAGGTTAATTTCCTAGAACTGGAAGTTTATTATAGAAGAGTGTGAACTCTCTTAAGTCCCTTAATACACACTATATTGGTTTTCTAGAAAAGCAGCCCATCAGGATGAATTCATCAGCAGAGCTTCAGAGTGTACACTTCCATGCCTCCTCACCGGTATTAAGTAGATTATTTCATTTTAAATATTTGCCAATTTAATAGGAAAAATTGTGTGTCATTGTTTTAAAATGTTATGCTTCTTAGAGAAGCATCAAAAATGTCCCCATTATGTTACATGATTACAGAAAGCTGCCTTCCTACCCTGCACAAGACAGGGACACTGGGTCCATCTGGTTGTTGAACAATTTGTGCAAGGCTTGGGTAAATGATGTTTTACTGGTGTGACAATTGCTTGCTGTGGTAGAGAGAATAATGGCCTCACAGAGATGTTCACATCCTAATTTTAGAAGCTATGAATGTTAGGTTATAGGTGTAATAGTTTGGGTCTTAAATGTTGAAGTCTTGATCCCCCATTCAGCAGTGATCAGAGGATGGGACATTGGGAGGTGATTGGACCATGAGGTCTCTGACTTCATGAATGGATTCATTTACTTATGGATTCATAACTTAATGGGCTAATGGGAGATTGTGGAAACTTTAAGAGATGAGACTTAGTTGGAATAAGTAGATTATGGGAAATGTGTGCTCTGAAAGAGTATATCTTTTTTTTTTTAACCAGGGATTGAACCCAAGGGTGCTTAACAACTGAGCCACATCTTCATCCCTTTTTATATTTTATTTAGAGACAGAGTCTTACCAAGTCACTAAGTGCCTCACGAATCTGCTGAGGCTGGCTTTGAACTCTCAATCCTCATGCCTCAGCCTCCCGAGTTGCTGGGATTATAGGCATGCACCATTGTGCCTGGCTAAAAGGGTATATCTTATCCCTGGCCCCTTCCTCTCACTCTCTTTTTTTCCTGGACATGAGGTGAGATTTGCTCCACCATGCACTTCCTGCCATGATGTTCTGCCTCACCACAGGCCCAGAAACAACAGAGCTGAATGACCAAGGACTGAAACCAATTATTTCAAATTTTTAAAAGGCATCTAATTTCCAATTCTTAAATTTCCAATTTTTAAATTTGCCAAAACAATTTTTTTCTATTTTAAGTTGAGTTTACCAGGTATTTTGTCACAGTGATAGAAAGCTAACTAACATACTTGGCAAAGGGGAATTGGGATTGCAGGTAGAATTAAATTCATTAATCAGATGACCTGAAAAATTGAGAAACTATTTTGGATTTTCTGGGTGGGACCGATGTAATTGCAAGGTACTTAAAAGTGGAAGAAGCAGCCAGGTACAGTGGTACATGCCTATAATTTCAGCAACTCACAAGACTGAGGCATGAGGATTGCAAGTTTGAGGCCAGCCTGGGCAACTTAGCAAGGCCCTGTCTCAAAAATTTAAAATTGGTTGAGGATGAAGCTTAGTGTAAAGTCCCCCTGAGTTCAATCCCCAGGACTAGGGGAGAAAAATGGAAGGAGGCAGATGAATAGAATCAGAGAGTACATGACCACAGAAGAATGGTCAGGGAGATGCCTCATTGCTGGCTTTGAGGATGGAAATGGCCATGAGCCAAGCCATGGACTCAGCCTCTAGAAGCTGGAAAAGGCAAAGAAGCTGTCTCTTAGAGCTTCCTGAAAGGAACACAGCCCTGCCAACGTTTTGGTTTTAGTCTGATAAGACCAGTGTTGGACTTTGTGTGTATGTGTGTGTATGTGCTGGGTATCAAATCCAGGGCCTTGCGCATGCTAAGCAAGTGTTCTACTCCTATCCTATGACCCCAGAACTCCGACTTTTGACCTATGAAACTGCAAGATAATAAATTTGTGTTGCTTCAAGTTTATGGTAATTTTGTTATAGCAGCAACAGAAAACAAATACACATACAGAACATACCAAACCTGCCTCTGCAGAACCATGGAGTCCCCTGCTTTATAAGAAAATAAGTTTCCCATTGCTTTCCATACCTGTGTACTTGCCAGTATCAAGCTATGTGAACAGAAGGACATTTTGAGCCCAGTCGGCCCTTCCTGCAAAGAGGGATAAGGGGTCTTTGGAGGAAGTGTATATAGATGTGGGACTTCTGCCCACATATTCAATGCCCACACACCAGCCTTTAGAAATGTTTTTCTTTTCATGCTGTTTTATGCCAAAGGAAATGCACATTTCTGATTTACTTAATGGTGCCTGATTCTTTTACAAAGACAAGGGATTTCCATGGTTACTTTATTTTTTTATTATTTTTTAGTTGTCGATGGACCTTTATTTTATTTATTTATATGTGGTGCTGGGTTTATATCTGGTTACCTATATCTTAAGAGTTAAGCTAGGAAAAGCTGATGGACTTCTACATGTTTCTCTGTTAAAAGTGTGCTATGAATGCATTGAGACAAAAATAAATTCTCATTCATTTATTAAAAAAAAAGATGTAAGCTAGGAAAGAAAGCAGGAACTTGAGAGTGGTAGTTGCAACACGGGAACTCTACAAAATGGGAAGATTGGTGGGGGGTTTATAGTCGATATTTCAAAAGTGCATTAAAATACTACTATGCAGAAAAAGCTATGGCAGAGTCTGAAAGTTTGCTGAGTAAGAGCCTCTGGATACACGAGGTATCATTATTAATAACTACTACTGTGGGTATATGTTTGAATAAGAGACACACTATGTGCTCTTTGGTACATCCTTCTCCCCTCAGCCATCTTTGGCCACTGTAATGCAACCACTTTATATGCTGAGAGAGTGCACTGTATAGAACTCAGTTGGGAGAGCTGGTGGTGGGGTTTGGAGGTGGAGAATGGAGTCCTTTGGGAAACAATTCTATTTATAGGAATTGTGGTCTGTTGTTCTACAACCTCCGGGATTATGTGCTGATGAGGATAATTGCATGACCAATTTGGTTTCTATAAAGATCTTCATTATTCCTTCCTCATTGAGGATCATAAGTATAGCAATATTTGGCTTGGAATGTTTTTATTCCTATAAGAAGATTCTATTTTAAATATGAAGTGTACTTGCTTTAGATCTGTGCTTCGAAATTTCCAAAGGAAGATCTTTTTATAAATTAGCTGAATTCTCTGTGGGCTTGTGTTTATCAAGTACTGTTTGCAAAGTATTTTGCAGTGGCATAAACATCACTTTAAAGCAGGAAGTTAGCTTTTAATCATTAGTCTAAAGTCAAGAGCTTCAGAAAATGAAAGGCTCCAACTGGAAGGAAATTTCACATAAGTCACAACAGGACGTTAGGTGACTCTGGGTCTGCCTTTCCATTCAGAGCTTTTGGGTATGTACATTCATTTGTACCTCTTAAAGGCCTACTTTGTGCTTGGCCTCATTTAACACTGTAGTGTGCACCAATCACATGAGCTACTCAAAGTGCAAGGACTCTGTTAATACATAAACTTCCATGTGCAAAGAAGGGGAAGAGACTTTATTTTCACAGCTATAAAACTGTGTGAATAAACCATTCATTTACTCAATCTGCTGGTGAGAGACCTTATTTGGGTAGTTTCTTTTTTTTTTTTCCTATTCCAAACAATGTTACAATGAATAATCTTGCACATGTACAAGAATTTCACTAATACAGTAGTTATAGAAATGTGAACCAGAGACCCACAGGGATCCCCAAGTTTCTTTCACATAGTCCATGAAGTTTAAATTATTTCCTTACCATTTTCCCTCTTGTTCTGTCAGGTGTATGCTGTGGTGTTTTCCAGAGGCTGACTGACACACCCACAAGGGTCTGAAAAGGGAATTAAAATACTCCTACCTCTTCTAATTATATGTCTGTTAAACTGGATTTTCCTTACCCACTTCAACCAAAACAATGTATCACAACATTTGAATACAAGTAAGAGATTCCAGTGTTCTTCTCCTAAGCCAGGCATTAAAGAGATTTGAAAAGTGTGCAAAGCCACTTATCTCCCTAAATTTAGAAATTGAATTATTTTTCACAATATGAGTTTATTTTAAAATACATTAATATAAGAAATGTTAAAAATTTTCCCAGTTTTAATTTCTAATATATTAAATATTGATAGATATGATAAATGAAACTTTAGGAGGCTCTTAGTTTGGACTGAGCTCCTGCGCTAGGCTCAAGAGACCAAAGGAAAATGGCAAAATTTATATCATTAAGCCAAAACTAAGGTGTCTGACCTTCTGAGAGAGAAAGGAAGAGCCAAATCCCCAAACAGACCAATTTTAGCCAGCATGATAAGGAAGTCTCCTCTGTTTTAACCTTCATGAGGAAGGTAACTTTGAAAGGACCAATCCGATTTTTGTGGTTTTTTTCCTGCTTTCTTCAGCCCTTTTCTATCTATAAAGCCAACCTCCTCTGTTCTACTCATCAGCACAATGATCTACTGAAGGAAGGATGGAGAGCAGGTATGGAGGAAAAGGGGAAATACTAGGGAATGGTATTATATTGTTATATTGTGTTCATGTATGAATATGTAACAAGGAATCCCATCATTATGTACAACTATAATGTACCAATAAAAATATGGAAAAAAGACAAAACTGATAAAAATAAATAAAATGTTGGATTGATGAATCAGATAAAAATCAATTAAGATCTTTAAATTTGTTGTAATTTTGTCTTTTGACAAATATAACCCATGTAAACATAAGCTGTTTGGGATCTTTGGTAATTTTTAAGGGTAGGAAAGAGTCCTAAAATGAACATATTTGAGAAGTATGCCCTAGTGTGTAGCCTCCTAGGTGGAACTGCTAAGCTGTGGGGTGGGCGCATATTCAGCTTTTTTTTTTTTAATATTTTTTTAGTTGTTGATGGATCTTTATTTTATTCATTTATTATTTATATGTGGTGCTGAGGATTGAACCCAGGGCCTCACGCATGCTAAGCAAGCGCTCTACCACTGAGCTACAGCCCCAGCCCGCATATTCAGCTTTAGATGGTAAAACCACTGATGCGCACATCAGATAGAGCACTGATCTCCAGGATATATAAAGAGCTCAAAAAACTTAACACCAGGGGCTGAGATTGTAGCTCAGTGGTAGAGCGCTTGCCTTGCATGCGTGAGGGCCTGGGTCCGATCCTCAGCACCACGTACAAAGCAATAAAATAAAGACATTGTGTCCATCTACAACTAAAAAAATATTTTAAAAAAATTAAAAAAAAAAACTTAACACCAAAAAAACAAATAATCCAATCAATAAATGGGCTAAGGAGCTGAATAGAAACCTCTCAGAAGATGATATACAATCAATAAACATATATATGAAGAAATGTTCAACGTCTCTAGCCATTAGAGAAATGCAAATCAAAACTACCCTCAGATTTCATCTCACCCCAGTCAGAA
>CM053401.1:96433381-96453782 GCA_028644305.1 Xerus rutilus | reverse complement strand
ATGGAATATTATTCAGCAATAAAAGAGAATAAAATTATGGCATTTGCAGGCAAATGGATGGAATTAGAAAGCATTATGCTAAGTGAAGTAAGCCAATCCCAAAAAACCAAATGCCGAATGTTCTCTCTGATTAGTGGATGCTGATGAATAAGGGAGGTGGGAATGGGAAACATAAGAGAAATGGAGGAACACTGGACGTGGCATGGGGGAGGTGGGGGGCAGGAAAGGGGAATGGGTATAGTAAAGATGGTTGATTGAGATCGTCATCACTACCCTTGGTGCATGTATGAAAACACAAATGGTGTAACTTTATCTGGTTTGCAACCAGAGAAATGGAAAAACTGAGCTCTATATATGTGCTATGACTTGAAATGCAATTAAATAAACTAATAAAATAAAATAAAATAAATTAAAATAAAATTAAAAAAAAAAGAAAGGATATTGAATACAAAGTATTGGGGGGATGATTTGCTTTCACCTCCACACCAAGATCAGGTAACTTGTTCTACAGAGAGAGAGCACAGTTTTTCTATCAAATAAACATGTAAACATTTCACTTCCTGCTACTGCAAAAAAAAAAAAAAAAAAAAAAAACCACTGATGGTTAAGTTCAGTTTGATATCATTTACATAGAGCCACCTATATAGTACACAACTAAGCTAAGTACCTGTCACTTAATTGTTGAAAGGAATTAAGTAGAATTGGACAGAATTAAAACCCAAATGAACTGGTGGGCTATAAAACAACCTGGCAGATAAGAGCCATTGGTGTCTTTAAACACAGCCTGCCAAACCCTTGGTTTTCCCATGTCTGAGAGGAGGAGGGCACAGTGCCAGGGTCCATTCTGGTAGGTTGGGATGTTTTCCTTTCAACTTGTTGCTCTGTGGGTCCATGCTGGTTTCTCACTCATTTTATGTGGTAAGTGACTGGCTTTGAATCAAGTCAAGAGTGTGAGTCTCCCAGCACTTAGGGAGGCTGAGACAGGAGAATCACAAGTTCAAAGCCAGCCTCAGCAAAGGCGAGGTGCTAAGCAACTCAGTGAGACCCTGTCTCTACATAAAAAAACACAAAATAGGGCTGGGTGTGTGGCTCAGTGGTCGAGTGCCCCTGAGTTCAATCCCCAGTACCAAAAAAAAAAAGAGTGTGAGTCTCCTAGAAGAGCCTGGGTACCCGCTCAGCCTGAGAATGAATGAGCACAGTGGAGGAAGAAAGAAGAGGTGGGAGGAGGGAGGGGAGCTCCCTCTACGGCTCCCCAGTAAGGAGAAGAAAAATAAAACTATAACCATCAGAAACATGAGACAATTAATCGTGTGAAATGAGCTGTGCCACTTGTGACACATAAGTCAAGGTCTTGTCTTTGCTGAATAGGCCCCGGCTCTGAAAATACCTGAGAACAGTCAAACCCAGAGAGGTGCCTCTGTGTGTTCTAGGGGCAGAGCCTGACCTTCCTGGGATAGGAAGGGAAGAGGAAGGGCATGAAGAAAGCAGTAAAATCTAGCACTGTGTTAGAATATGCAGTTAGTTCTTATGACAAATCTGTAGCATAGATATTATTCCCATTTTACAGAAGGGTAAATCAAAGGCCCAGAAGGATTAGGCAGTATAATTCAAGGGATATAATCTTTGGAAGCAGTTCTGAGTTCTAATATCACATCCCCTATTACAGGCGCCATCCCCTAATGTCTGCATAACTGTGGGTAACCACTTGTCCTAATTGAATATATTAATTTCTACCTTACAGGGTTGTGTGAATAAAATCCAATCAAAGAAAATGATGCACAGAAAGCACAACCCTGATGAGGAGGCGGATGTTCACTGAACATGACTCCTCTTGCTCCTTGCCCCAAATTAAGCATCTGGGCAGAGTAACCAGGCCAAAACCCAAGTCATCTGGTGGTCTTATAGCTCAATCTTGTCCTCCTAGGGATGAAATGAGTAGGATTCCAGTGGCTCCTACTGTCACTCTGCACCTGCCCAGGAATAAGCACCTGGAATCAATTCTCCAGCATCTGAGGAGACAACAGACACAGGGTTCCCCATGCTCCTAGCAGTCCTGGCCCTCACACACTCCTCACTCCCAACACTGCACCCAGTGACGCCTCCCCATACCCTCACTTTTGGGAAATCCATTTTTTTTTTGGTACCGGGGATTGACTCAGGGGCCCTCGACCACTGAGCCACACCCACAGCCCTATTTTGTGTTTTATGTAGAGACAGGGTCTCACTGAGTTGCTTAGTGCCTCACTGTTGCTGAGGCTGTTTTGAACTCGCGATTCTCCTGTCTCAGCCTCCCCAAGTGCTGGGATCACAGGCTTGCGCCACTCCGCCCAGCTGGAAACCCATCTTTAGCATCCAAAGAAGGGCCATAGAAGCCCTGACTCAGACCTCAGGCCCCTGACTGGTCACTATTAACAGTCTATTGGTGTCAATATTCCCATATTCCCCCAGATCCTTCCACCTGTCATGCAGAGGCATATGTCCATGGCCTGCCCTGGGGCACCTTCCATTACACCATCAGATACAAGTGTATGTCCTGGACCTCCCACTCTGCATCTCCAAGAGTTGGGTGTACTTCATCCAGGACTCCCTCTTCACTCTCTGAGAAGGAAGGTCCCAGCTCTTTTTGTCCCCTCCTCCACCAGGTAGGCCTTGCCACTTGTGGATAACTCATCAGGGGACTTCCTGGCTGACACAGACCAACTGAGTCAGGTGGGAAAGGAGGAACAAATCATTTCGCCTCCACATTCTCTTGTCTCCTTGGGGAATAACAAGGTGCTACTTTGTACAGATCTGATTCCTAGGGTTAATTTTTCAATTAGTTAAAACTCAGGGAAGAGAAGTGTGATTTTCACTCATACTCAGTAGACTGGGAGCCTCTTGAGGACAGAAATTGTTTCTTATTTTCAGTAAATAGAAAAATCACATAGTATTTAACATGTATAAACAAGGCAAAGGATTATGAGAAACCCACAGAGCAACCAGCTAAAAGGGAAATACCCTAACCTACCAGAAGGGGCCCAGCATTGCTCCCTGGAGAATCTATGGGTCTAGCTGGGCTGCATTGAGGGGTTGATGCCTCTCATCAGCAAGGCTGCTTTAGCACCTGCCCATTCAATCAGATTTGATTCAATTCAATTCAACTTAATTTCTTGCAACAACTCAGTTATTGGGGGCTGGGCTGAGCAAATGTGTTCAAACTGCTGAGGCCCAACTCCCCAGAAAATAACTTTGGAGTGACAGGATTCCAGAAAGAGAGCCTAATGAATAGGTATTTTAACTGGGACAAGAGATGGGAGGAGAGGCAACTGCTGCCAAGTTATAATTGAAGGGTTCAGTTTCTGCCTTTCATGCTGAGATCTCAGAGCTTTACCAGGGAGGGGAAGAATTCACATCTCACCCCCAAACAGGCCAGGCCACAGAGAGCTGCTCCTCCAACGGTGCTCAGAAACAGGTGTACTTATGCTGTTGCAGAGCTGAAACAGGAAAACCAAGGGGGAAAAGAAAACAGTTAAAGCTGTCCCCTTAAGCATTCTCTGTACTGAAAATTTCTAATTTTGATATTTTAGTTACTTTTTAAAACATCATAAAACATACTCATCTATTTTCAGATCATAAGACAGCAGGGAGGAGAAAAAGATATCAAGGAGTGTTGGTAAAAATAAAACATTACGCTAGTAAATTGCAAGAGAAACTCTACATGTCAACTGGACCTTATAAAGACAGAGACAACCAGATGAAGAGAAAAACCCCAGCAGAATTGAAGAATGTTTACATTCTTGCAACCACAAATGTGAAGTGAGCTCAGAACCCAGTGGGAGTTTAACAAAATAGTCAAGTTCAAAGTGGGGCCGCTCTGTGCATATTTCCCTCCTGGTTGCCCTGGCAATGAAACATCTGCCTTATAGGAATGAAATATTTTTTGAGAAAAACCCACAAGCAAAAGAGAGTTTCTGGATCTACAAACTTGTTATTCCTCCTGCTGACATTGGCCTTACGAGTGTAGGAAACAAATTAAGTAGCTGCCTCCACCTGTGACCATCCCTATGTCACTCATTCACACCACTGGCTGGCAGGACACCTCAGGAACCTAGGACCAGGAATCCCTGGAGTTTAACCTCCTGGAGGAAACAAATTAAGTAGCTGCCTCCACCTGTGACCATCCCTATGTCACTCACTCACACCACTGGCTGGCAGGACACCTCAGGAACCCAGGACCAGGAATCCCTGGAGTTTAACCTCCTGGAGGCTGCCTGAGGGGCTTGGCACTGGGGACTTGCACTCAGGAGGGGTTAGCAAGAGTAAAACTGGAGTCCACTTGTTAGCTAGCTAATTAATTCTTGAGAACATCATGGAGATGTCAAAAGGAATAAGATGAGATCCATATCCTCCATGTGAAAACAAAGTACAGAGACATACACACAATTAGTTGTACTATAAGACTAAGATGACCAACAGCTTGGGAGGCTCAGGCAGGAGGATCACAAGTTCAAAGCCAGGCTCAGCAATTTATAGAGGCCCTAAGCAACTTAGTGAGACTCTGTCTCAAAATAAAAATTAAAAAATGGCTGGGGATGTGGCTCAGTGGTTAAGCATCCCTGGGTTCAATCTCTAGTACAAAAAAAAAAAAAAAAAAGACTGAATTGAGGAGGTAAAAAAAGTACTATAGAAATTCTTTTCCTCTTCATTATTCTTTTCTTATATAGGTCATTTTTTAATAGAAACTTAGCAAATATGAAAATAATGAAAAGGAAAAATTTAAGCTAACCCCAAATCATACCAGATATAGAAAATTAGCCTTAACATTAACATTTATGGTATAACTTTTCAGATTTGCTTCTTAATGAAAATATGTGCATGTGTTCAAAGCATATGTACACTCTTTCTGGATATAGATACATCTTTTTTCTGTAACAGAATTCTGCTATATATTGGATTTTACCTTATGACATCTATCAATACACCATAAGCATTTTTTCAACTGATAACAGATATTAACATCAAGACATTTAGTATCAGGCCAGGGACATATAGCTCAGTTGGTAGAGTGCTTGCCTCCCATGTACAAGGCCCTGGGTTCAATCCTTAGCACCACAAGGGAAAAAAAGTTTACAGAGAGAGAGAGAGAGAGAGAGAGTTGGTATTGCATTGTATTGGTTATTTAACCTGAAATAATTTAGCCAACCAAGGGTGAGAGATGGGAGAGTGCTGTCCTTCCCCTCACCTCGAATGAGGGGATTTCACTGGCACCTCTTTTCAGTTTGCAGAGCCAGTGCTGTGTTGGATCCTGCTTGGGAAATCTACAGCGCAGATGGGGGCTGGCTGGCAGCTGATGGCTGATCTGGGATTAGTCTCCACTGGGGGTTTGTCAGAGCCCAGAATGCATTTCCATGATTTGCACCTGGGAGGAGCAAGTTGCTTGGTGATTACATCAACATAAAGGTTACATTTGTGTTACATAAAGGGAGCTCAGACTTTCCTTGAATGCTAATAAGGACCCATTGGGAGGCTGAGGAGGAGAAGGATGCTGGCAGAGTCCTGATGTAGGAGATGAATCTAATTATGTGTAAGACAACTGAGGGAGGGGAGAATCGGTGCAGAGGCAGTAGTCAAAGTCTGAACATAAAGCTTCCTTGCTTTCACAGCAGTTAAAGGATTGGATCAGGTTCAATCTTACCCCTGATGAACTTGAATCACTTCACTTTGCTCAACCTTAAGGGCTCATCATTAACATGGGCAAAAAAAAACCACGAGGGGATGAAAACGCTATGGATCTTGATAGCGATGGAGATTGTGTGTATAACATTGTGATTGTTCTAAATGTCACTGAATTTTATTTATACTTTAGAATGGTTAATCTTTTTTTTTTTTTTTTGGTACCGGGGATTGAATTCAGGACTACTAGACCACTGAGCCACATCCCCAGCCCTATTTTGTGTTGTATGTAGAGACAGGGTCTCACTGAGTTGCTTAGCGCCTCGCCGTTGCTGAGGCTGGCTTTGAACTCGCGATTCTCCTGTTTCAGCCTCCCTAAGTGCTGGGATTACAGGCTTGCGCCACCGCGCCCAGCTAGAATGGTTAATCTTATGTCGTGAATTTCACTTCAATTAAAACACAAAATAGGGCTGGGGATGTGGCTCAGTGGTCGAGTGCCCCTGAGTTCAATTCCCAGTACCAAAAAAAAAAAAAAAAAACCACTCCAAGGGTGTCACTAAGATTACGTGATAAACCTGGTGGGCTTGTTCTCATTGCAACTCTCACATGGGCAAATTTGAAACTAGTCTTATTCCTTTCCTTGCAATGGCCCTTCTAGGCTTGGATCCCTCTTGGATATACAGACTTAGAGCCAACAACTTATTTGGACCCCTTTAAAGTTTTCCAGGCTTGTAGTTCCATCAGTTATTAAAATCTCAGCCATTGTGTGGTTCAAAATGTCAATGTCCTGGGGCTGGGATTGTAGCTCAGTGGTAGAGTGCTTGCCTCACAAGTGTGAGGCCCTGGGTTCAATCCTCAGCACCACATAAAAAGAAATAAAATAAAGATATTGTGTCCATCTACAACAAAAAAAATATTTTTAAAAAAATGTCAATGTCCTTTCTCCTGCTACTCCTGCCACTCCTCCACAGAGTGGGCCTGTGCCTGGCCATAAGGGGTGCTTACAAGCAGGGT
Organism: Xerus rutilus; assembly: GCA_028644305.1. Lineage (NCBI taxonomy): Eukaryota > Metazoa > Chordata > Mammalia > Rodentia > Sciuridae > Xerus > Xerus rutilus. The sequence goes on along the minus strand of CM053401.1, from coordinate 96,447,116 downwards.
GAGACAAATGTTGTTAACGGCTGTGAGAGGCTGTGTTTTCTGGGGCTTCTCCTGCCTGCGTCATCACCATTTGGCCCCTGGCCTCGGCCTCATCCTGGTGCTGTTGCAGGGAAGGAGGGTCATGTGTCCTCATCTGCTTGTCAGGGGTCCACTAAAGAGGCAATCTCCACTCGGGTGCTATACAAGGTCCTCAGGCAGCAGTCAGCCTGGACCCTCCAATATGGAGGACCCTGGAGAGGCAGTCACATCTGTGTTAGTATTGAGGTATGGAGGGAGTGGATGGATGGGCTGTCCCTCCTTTCAGAGCTGTTCTTGGTGCTAGCTCAACCAAGTGACCACACAGGAAGCCTGAAGTCTTTCACCTCCTGTCCCCACCACTCAGCTAATGCCTATGCTTCCTTTTGTAGGTCCTTTCTCGTGTCCTCCCTGCTCTTAGCTGCTTAGAGGGAAAGCCATTGTGCTGAATTCCAATCTGGATTGGAACTTGCTTTCTCACTCACCACTAGTCAAGACATATATTTAAATCCCCACCCCCACCCTCTGCTCTGGTTTTATGCTTGATTTCTTATTGATTCCAGACCAACATTTTCTTTCCCTGACTCAATGAGGACAGATAACATCTGTGGTTTACGGCTCCTCCCTCATTTGTCCCTGGTCTTTTATGTTCATTACATGACGGACTCTAGGAAAATAGTCATTGAGGAAAAATAGATGGTAAAGAGAGAGAGGAAAAGAGATCATCTTCACCCCTAGGCTAGCTTTTGTCAGTGGAGAACACACCCACCAGCCCCTGAGATGCTTGCTTGCCAGCACTTTAGATATTGCTGGCTCTTCTGGAGGGAGCTGTCATGGATATGACAAAGTTGGTGCTCTGCAGACAGGAGTGGAAAGGGCTGAGAGATGAGTCTAAGGCCCTTGGTCTCCTTTCAGCTAAAGCTAAGTGTCTGCGACACCAAAATCACACTGCAAGGAACAGTCATGTCTTCTTCACCTGCAGGGACCTCCCCTGACTCTTTTCTGCATGAAGAGCAGGATCCTACCTGTGCCTTCAGGAAGCTTTTCCCACCTCTCCGTGGTCCTTGTGTGTTGTGCCCAGAGTCCATGAGATGTCCTATGTGGAAAGGCAGAATGCTTACTTAGCACAGTACCCTTCCTCTCTGTCCTGCAATAATGCTCCTGTGAGGGTCACTGGATATTGCATGTAAATAAACTACTAAGCACTACATTAAAAATAATACTTCTATGGCTATGTTTCATTAGTTTCTTGTACCTGTACCCGAGCTCTTCAAAGACAAACATGCTTTACTAAACACACAAACAAACAAAAAGTAGTGTCAACACCTATCACACAATGCTGGACACAATGTAGGCACTTGACAGACATGGAAGACAAGGGAGCTGCCTTTACACAGGCCAAGCCTGAGTGGGAAGGTGACACCTGGCTCTCCAGAACAGCCTGTAGCTAACTTTGCCTGAGTTGAAGCCCCTGCTAACTGCTGTCTTCCCTTTGAGATTCCTGTGGCCTTGCTTGTCTTGGCTCACTCTTAATAACTCTTACTACCAACTCTACAGATCTCTGGAACCTCCTACTTGCTCAGCCAGCACTTGACCAAGATCTTTCCTCAGTTTCTCCTGCCACCCCTCACCAACTTCTCTAACTGGACCTGTCGTGGCTTCCCCAGCACTGACTATGGCATGACTGACTCAAGTTGTTTGATTAAGCCATGCTATGGGCCTAATGTTCAGCCCAAAACTCAATAAATGGAGATATGGATATTAGATTTACAGAGAACATCAGCACTGTGAACTGATGGGCCTGGGATAGGGGAAAGGACACAGGCAGACCTGCTTCTAATCCTGGCTCAGTCACTAACTAGCTGTGTGACCATGACTAGTCACTGACCTTTGAATTTCAGTTCTCTCATCAGCTCAAACAACAACCAGGTTACCGTGAAGAGTCAATAATATGACACATATTAAACCTTTTGATCATGTGTCTGATGCATGGCGAATTCTCAAAAATTGTTCATTTCCTTCCCTTCCTCTTTTCTGCAAAGATCTCTACCGAATCTAAATTTCCATGAGCCTTTGAAACAAATGCTCCCTTATTAAATTATAACTTGGGAAGGTCACTGATATGCTAGAAAGTTTATCTTTGAAGATGAATGAAGATCCCAGATGACAGGGACAACCACTGTGTCCCACATTACCCTGGAAAAGATTTCTCATTCCCTGTTCAAATTCCAACAGATAAGGAAAGGGCGTCAAAGACCATCAGAGTTCACAAATCACACTTGACAAAATGAAAGCGGTCTATAGGGAAGTCCTGTGTGAGTGAAAACCTAGGGAGGCCTGGGAATGACCCTGGGGCGGAAAGGGAGAACAGTGGCCTTAGAATAGACAGCAAACAACTGGGAGCAAATGGCTCAGCCAGGCTCCACCTGGGCTCAGTGAGAGGGGAGCCTGCAGTCTCTGATACAAGCAGGCTCCCACAAGAACAGAAGGGAGGCACTGAGGGCAGCATGTGTCCTGTCCTTCTTCAGAAAGGTGAAATGAGTCAATTTTGGAGATGTCAAACTGAACTAAAAGAGCAGGGGACATATATGCTTAATTAGAATAATTTAAAAAAAAGATCAGGGGAAGCAGTAGAGTCACTTTGCTATTAACAGAGCTGTGGTTCTAAGTGAGGTCCTAGGACCACTAGCAGCAGCTGCTGCTGCAAATCTGGGTTGCTAGAAATGCGGATTAGCAAACTCACCTTAATGAATAAGAAACTCTGGGACTGCTGAGCAATCTGTATTTTAATAAGTCTTCTGGGTAATTCTGATGCATCCTAAAGACTGAGATCCACTGAGGTGGTGGACACTTTTGTTCATTTTCCTGAAACTCCTTCCCCATTATGACATGGTGGGAGATGGCATGACACTGGAATGGACACAAACTTCACCGACAAGAAGATCTGAATTCAGAGGCTGATTCTGTTTCTAAGTGGCAGTGGCACCTAGAATAAACCCATCAATCTCATGGAAAACTGATTTCCTTGAATGTAAAAAATCTATCTGGTGGGGTTGTGGTTAGGTTTGGAGAGAATGGAAAGGAAGCATTTTTGCAGGGTGGCAGACACACCACGGGTATGCATCTCATTCTGATTATCACCACCCCCATAGCTACAAAGAAGTCGAATGAGAATTGCAGGTGCATTTCTGGAAAATCATCAGGCCTCTGAATGCTATTTTGTGCCGTGGCTACATCCTCATTAAGTTAGGAAGACTTGGAGATAACATTCCCTTCCAAATTTGATGAGAAACACTTTCCCGCTCTTCTCCCTTTCCCTTTTCCTTTCACGTAAGTCTCTTAAAGCACATATTAGCACAGGGCAAATATTTGTTGAGTGTCAAATGAATGGATTACCTCAATTTGCCTTAACATGCCCTACTGTTGTGCAATACAAAGAGCCAAATTTGACTAGGCCTTAGGCCTCCTGAGGTGAAATCACAGTAGGATGGCCATAGCGCACACCCACATGGCTGACACATTGAAATCTTGGGAAATCAGGCACCGTGGGGACTGAATGAGACCAAGTTGTCTAGGACAGGTAAGATAAAGGTGGCTTTCCAAATTTACAATGCGGTGGCTGGTAGCACCTCCATCCCTGGCATTCCATGTGTTTACTTCTGCCCCATTTTCTAGATCAGCCTGGGGCTTGTCCTTGCTGATCAGCTGATCTGTGTTCTCTGCAACACAGAGCAAATTGGAATCAGAGCACCAAAACTAGCCTGCCATTTTGCCTCTGGGAGGTGTGATTGTAAATATTGTGGACGTCATAGCCCTAGCTTCATGTTTGACTGCATATATGATGTGATTCTACCTCACGTACAACCAGAGAAATGAGAAATTGTGCTCTATCTGTGTACAAGGAATCAAAATGCATTCTGCTATCATGTATACCTAAGTAGAATAAATAAATAAAGTAAATATTGCCCTTCTAGTCCTGGCATTAATTAATTTAAACCCTTAGCTGCTTCTTCTACCTCCAGTTGCCAACGTAGTCAGCCTGTGGGCCTCCCTGCCTCCTATCTGACTTTGCTCCATTCATCTTCAGCTGACATCTCATCACGCCACTGCCCACGCCCTGCTTCACAAGGTCAAGTCCCACTGCCTTGACGAGCATTCAAAATCCTTTGCTATTGGACTCAGCCTACCTGTCCGTCTTTACTGCTCATAGCCAGCACTGCAGTCAAGACTAAACCTTGCCTGCTACTGGCCTTTTTTCATCCGTCCTGGTTACTGCCCAAAAGGCTTTTCCTTCTGTTGACTACCTGGAGGACTGTGGCACCTCTTTATAGAACCTGCGCAAATTCAGTGGGCTCACCACCACCCAATAACTTCCTGAAGTCTTCATGCAGCCTGGAATTAATTCCCTTTTTCTCCTTTTTCCACCTATAAATTCCTAGTCACCTTCCAGAATTGGATCTACTGTCTCCTTTAAGCTTTCTAAAATATAATTTTAAACATAATTTTAGACTTAAACCTGCAAAATAGTACAACAAATTCTAGAATATCTTTTACCCAGATTCCCTAAATACTAGTGTTTGGCCACATTTGCCCCAACCTTCTATTTATCTATATATCTAGAGATATAATTTTATTTTTTCTGAACTGCTTGTGTTTTTTACAGATATTATTCCCCTCTACTCCTTCAGTATGCTTTTTTTCTAAAACCAAGGATTTTCTCATATGTAAGTACAGGTAAGTATCAAAATTAGAAAATTAACTTTGATACTAACTTTTATTTAATCTATAGATCTTATCAGATTTCACAAACTGTCCCAATAAAGTCCTTTATATAAAGCAAAAGAAAGGCTTAGGTCATGCATCATATTTAGTTGTCATGTGTCTTTCATAGCCTTTAATATAGAACAGTAGTAGTCTTTGTTTTCATGACAATTGACATTTCTGAAACATCTATGCCAGTATTTTATAGGAAGCACCTCATTTTGTGTTTGATGTTTCCTTATGATGAGCTCATAATCTGGCAGGAGTATCCCAGGATAATGCTGTGTTCTTCTCGGTGTGTTATAGTACGAGATATGGGATGTCAATTTATTCTGCTTTCAGTGATGTTAACGTTGGTCACTAGGTGGGTTTGTTGACATGTCTGACTCCTCCCTTGACCCATTAGGCCCTTCTCAAAGCCAATAAGGGCATACGGAAATCTCAGTAACTGAGTACTTAGGATACAAGGAGGTAAAGAACAAATACCTACTGAACCCCTGCCATGTACCTGGTTCTTTGGTTGCTTCTCATTTGAGACTCACAACAACCCTATAATTTAGAGGTTGCTATGCTCATTTTACAGGTGTGTTCAGTGAAGATGAGCAATTTGCCTAAAGGCACTTGACTGGTAAGTAGAAGAGCCGGATTTGAATCCAGGTCTGACTGCTACCTCCCATAACACCAATACCTTGGAGCCAATAGATAGAGTAAACAACATTTGCTACTTTGAATGGATGTTTAAAAAATAAAACACACACAGAAAAAGTTAATACTAAGATCACCAGAAAATTTAACACCCTTCTCTATCAGTGAGGTTGCTTTTTACTCATTTATCCCTTCAATAAATATTTACATATTATGTGCCAGATAGGGTTATATATAAGGATATAATGGTGAACAAACAGCTTACTTGCTAGCAGAAAATCAAACTAGAGTGAGTTAAACGATAAGGAATGCAACTAAAAAGGTTGGTTAACTTAGCCGCTCACAGATATCATGGCTAAGGTTGAATTCTCTGAGATTCTCTCAGCTTTCTTTTTTTTTTTTTTAATATTTTTTTTAGTTGTTGATGGATCTTTATTTTATTCATTTATTATTTATATGTGGTGCTGAGGATCAAACCCAGTGCCTTATGCATGCTAGGCAAGCACTCTACCACTGAGCTACAGCCCCAGCCCCCTCTCAGCTTTCTTTAGGGGCTGCAAGATGTTTGTAAGTTTTAAGCAAGATAACATCAAAGGAAACAAAGGGAATATTTCCTTCTTTGTCCCTTTATATGAGCAAAGAAAGTCTGTTAGAATCCTCCCAGTTGACTTGTCTTCTACCTCACAGAACAACATCTCCACTTGGTAAGAGGAAGGGACTATCCTGCCTGGCATAGCATATATGGATTTACACCCCTACCACCCACTCAGACCACCTCTGAGCTCAAACTTCCCCAAAGCATTTGGTCATAAGAAGAGTAGGAGAGTGGACAAAACTGCAACTTTATTTTAAGAAGTAAAAAGGAGAAATGGCTGCTGAGTACATAAGTAACAATATTGGTCAAATTTCCTATCTACTAATTTACCAAATATTGAGATTCTATAGCTTCTTAGAAACTCTTGTTTAGACAAATATAAATTTTCCTTATTGCTATTCCTTACATTCATTACATTAAGTTCTGCTTATTCTATTTATTGTTAAGTCATATAATGTCTTGCTCTATCATTCTATCTCGTCTCTTTCTAAAATATGGTCTTCTTTCCATAAAATATGGTAGCCAAGTAAGGCTTTAAAAGTACTTAATAAGGGCTGGGGTTGTAGCTCAGTGGTGGAGCTCTTGCCTCACATGTGTGAGGCACTGGGTTTGATCCTCAGCACCACATAAAAATAAATAAATAAAATAAAGACATTGTGTTCATCTACAACTAAAAAATATTTTTAAAAAAGTACTTAATAACTGGTATTAAGATGTGCTCTGACCACTGACCCAGGTAGGGTTCTAGAGGCTGCTGGGCCAGGCATTTACCATTCAGTTGCTAGATCAGGAGATGCCCTGGAGCAGCCCACTAGTAGAAGGACTAGGAAGGCAGGGGGAGGCTCAGGCCTTCCTGTATACCAACAGATATTGAAATATTTATTTTACTTATTTTTTAAGAGACAAGAGAGATGGTTTATTTGGTAACAAGAAGTAAAAAGGAATTTGTAACTCCATTTTTCCTTTCTGGTACTAACTTGAACTCTTAATAGTCAAAAGGATGGCAACACATAAGAACTCCCTTGCAGACCTTGATTTTTTGCAGTACTGCAAAGATGTCTGAGTTACACAACTTGCAATAATTTTCTAAATGGATGCCAGCTGTTGTGCTTTCCAGTATATTAGTGGTTGCTTCATTCTCCTCCTCTTCTTGTCTTCAGGTTCATGGCAGGACACAGAAGTACTTCCTAGATGCTATGGGAGTCTGTGATTCCAGACCCCAATCAGTTGCATGAGAGGGCAGCCAGTATTCCAGGGTGGTGCATAAATCTTCATTTATGTGCATGGCTTCATCACTGGTATCCCTAGCCTTGACCTGTTCTTCTGAAAGTTGTTGCTGCTGTATGGACTCATTCAGCTCATGTAGGACTGCATACTTCTTTCATGACAAATCATTCAACACGCTGAGTTGGATCCTCTTTAACTAAAGGACTCATTTTCTTTGGTGATCACAGATAAATGTGTGATTGATGCAAATCACTTCCAGGAACTCCTGACAAGCCCATCCCCGACACTGGCTGTTGTCTGAGGTGGAGGACATTCAACACCTTTTGCTGTGCAGATAACATAAAGATTTTTTAAAGTTTCTTCACTTTCCAAGAAGTTAATTTATGACAGCTTCACTCCAGGGCTTAAAGTCTTTTACCATGCCGAATCTCTGGAAGGGTGGGTAGACAGAACTCAGTGTTGTAGGATTGACCCTCCAAGCCATCTGAGTGGGATGTAACCTTCAATCACTGGTAATGTGACTCATTATTCCATGGAAACTGTCTTCTCTGTGGTTTCCAGGAGACTGTGATAGTCTGTGTAGAACTCATAGATGGTGAACTCAGGGTCATGGGTCAAACCAATTCCTTCATTCTGGAACTAATGTCCAATATCATAAATCTGGTCAATGCCATCAGCATATTATGGTAGAGTTCTGGGGCAATTATCTTACATATGTTCATGTCTCATTTTTTTGTGACAAGAGAAGAAAAGCTTGGTCACAGGGCCCCTCCCCCCATGAGGTTCGCTGTGTAAATTTGAATCTCTAGGAAGCCCAGCTCACCTAAAAAACTTCTTACATATGTGATGGCCTTACTATTGATGATATACTTCTGCCTAACAAAATCATTCAGGATCAAGTCCAGGTATCTCTGATATACCCTGTTTCCTTGTCTTTGAGGCCAACGTGAAGATGGAGGTAACATATGTAACCAAGGAAAGAGCAGTATGATCTTGTAGGGAATGATGCTAAGCTCACCTTGATTTTCCCAGGATTCCCCTGAATTCCAATCATGTCTCTTGATGCAATATTGTTATGAACAAATTCTTCTTCTGATCAATACTTCCTGGAATTCACCATGACTTGCAACTTGACCCCTCTTCTCCGCAGGTCATAGAAGATGAGCTTTCTCCCACAAGCTCTTTTGGCATGTATCCTACCTGTTACCTTTAAGGCAATGTCAGCCAGTAGCTCCCAGGCTGTAGGTGACTGTACCCTTGGATACAGTGAGTGAGCAAGATGTCTACATAGAACTGAGTGGGTCTCAGTCTGCCCCATTCAGCTGTTGGACAGCTGGACTGCAGATCTTGTAGCATTGATTCAGACAGGCTTTCCTCCTCACACCCACACCACTCTAAGTGGTAGGGCTTGTGGCAGCCAGGATAGTAGCCATCCTGGCTTAGCTATTTCTCAGTGAGCTTTTTCTGCTTGGTCCCTTCTCAGCCACTTTCTTCTCAGCTTTCAGGTGTCTCTTTTGTTTATTCTTGCTCAGTTTCATCTCACAGACATCCACTTTCACTTCAGTCCTGGGGAGCTGCTGTCTTCCTGGAGAGGCTCACTCAGAAGTCTGGAAGTATTTATCTTAACAACTAGTGTAACGCACCCATATGATAGGCTGGGCATTGGCTGTACCTTCAGGCTGCCCATTTCCAGTGTTGGTCTAAGGACCACAGAACCATCTCCCCAGTTTCTGTTCTGTTGGGGTGTGTGGGCTGCCTCCAGTTTTAACTGCAATATTAAGTTCAGTTCTAAGCATCTCTGTGTGCACTGTGTGTGTGTGTGTGTGTACTGGGGATTGAACTCAGGGGCACTCTACCACTGAGCAATATCCTCAACCCTATTTTGTATTTTATTTAGAGAGAAGGTCTCACTTGAGTTGCTTAGCACTTCACTTTTTGCTGAGACTGGCTTTCAACTCATGATCCTCCTGCCTCAGCCTCCCAAGCCGCTAGGATTACAGGCATGCACCACTGTACCTGGCTTCATTTCTGTAGGTTATAAACATATATTTCATGTTTTTATGTGTTTCCTTGGAACATATCTTTTAAGTGTTTTCTAAGGTCAAAGGTTATGATCAATTTTACTATTTAATGTGGTGATGTAAAAAGCATGTTATTATGGGTTCAGAAACATCCTTATCCACTTTTTCATAGCCTATTATTGCTGAGGAGTTAGGAGGCAGCATGGCCTAGTAGAAAGAGGATAGGTATATAGGCATGGGGCAAGGACAGGTGTGCTCAGGTTGAAGCAGCGTTACCTGGGTACGAAGTAGGGGCTTGGCAGTCACCTAGCCTCTGTGAAGGTGTTTTTCCCAACTATAAAATAGAGGAGATGCCATTGCTCATAGCACCAGGCAAAGCAGGCATCAGTTACCTACATCTGTTCCTGATTTTGGCCTGAGGCCCTGGCCATCTTTGCTATACCCGCAGCTGGCCCATTTTTGCAGAAGGTGGACTGGGTAACAGGACTTGAACAATTAACTATTAAAGTGTGTTCTGGGCTGTGCACAATGGCATGTGCACATGCCTGTAATCCCAGTGATTTGGGAGGCTGAGGCAGGAGGTTCATAATTCCAAGGCAAACCTCAGCAATTTAGCAAGGCCCTAAGTAACTTAGCAAGATTCTGTCTCAAAATAAAAAATAAAAGGGCTGAGGATGTGGTTCAGTGGAAAAGTATCCCTGGGTTCAAATCCCCAGTATCCCTTGCCACTTCCCCAAGTGTTCTGCACCATAGGAGGTGTGCAGACTGCCACCTTCTGGTGTGAAGAGTTAGTGTAGAGATGATCCAGGGATCAAGCTTCTTCCCACTGGGTCCCTGTGAAGATCTGCCCCAACGTGACACTGCAAGAGAAAGAAAGGAGGTTCTCCCCACTCAAGCTGGCAGCCTCGAGGTGATGTCCTCCTTCTGTGGATGAAATTCTGGAGACAGGAAGATACTGGGTTTCCAAAGTCTACTTGTAAATGATGGTGTATTTTTTGGCTCTGAAGACTGTGGAGGTGTTGGCAAAAGACACCTTTGCAAAAGCAGGTGTCTTTATCAGTGATTTATTAAACCCCTCAGAGAGGCTGACAGTAGTAGGCAGTTAGTCCATAGATCTTGACAGCACCTAATATGTACGAGGTGCATGTTTTGGTACACATCATTGAATTAGATAGGGAGGATTCTCCCTTTGTCTAGAGGGAAAGTTTGTCGATGAGATTGTTTTATTTATTTATTTATTTTGTGGTACTGGGATTGAACCCATGGGCATTTTGCCATTGAGTTACACCCTCCAAACCTCCCACCACTTTTACATTTTTGAGACATGATCTTATTAAGTTGTCCAGGCTGGTCTTGAACACATAATCCTCTTGCCTCAGCCTCCCCAGTCGCTGGGATTACAGGCATGTGTCACCACACCTGGTAAGATTAGTTCTTTCTAAATTGACATAGTTTCTTTTATTTATTTAATTGAAGATCAAATTGCATCTAAACAGAACATTAAAATAGTTTAGGGGCTGGGATTGTAGCTCAGTGGTAGAGCACTTGCCTCGCATGCGTGAGGCCCTGGGTTCAATCTTCAGCACCACATACAAAGCAATAAAAGACATTGTGTCCATCTACAACTAAAAAATTATTTAAAAAAAAAGAAAAAAATAGTTTAAAGCACAATATGTTGCCTCCCAACTACTACAGCCATTTTTATTTCAGTAGCTTCCAGCCCTGGTACGCTGGTGTGAACATTTTTACAGAGCTATAGCCATAATACATATGTTATCCTGAAGCTTGTTATATTTTACTTGTAATAAACATCTCTCAATGTTGCTACTTAATCTTCATAATTATCCTTATAGCTATGTATAAGACAAATGTATGACAGTATCAAAATCTATGCAGTAATTCTCTTAAGTCTAGTTTTTTCTATAATAGATACTGCTTATATTAACTTCTTTATGCATATCTTTATTGCACTACTTTCCAATAATCATGAATATGGTTCTTCCTATGTGTTGCTATGTTGTTTCCCAAAAGAACTATTATGAATTTACAGTGCCACCAAAATTATGTCAGTTAGTTTGTGTGTCTTGAATATTGTTGCTATAAAACATTTTTGAGAATTAATATTTTTAAATGGGGTCCCACATTTCTTTCATATGTATTTCTTTGAATACCAGTAGGCAATATAATTGCTCCTGTATGAGATATCTGTTTATATTGTGGTTAAAAATGTGAATGAGACCCTTGTTGTACGTCTTTTCTTAAAAGAGAGAAAAGCAATAGAAATTGCATTATTACAGCCCAGAGGGTCAGAATGGTACTTACTGTTTTATTCGTTGGGTTAACAATGCCTTCTGGAATCTTCCCAAGAAAGCCCCAGTGTTCTAAGATCTAGAGTGCAAGTCTATTCTCCTGCCCAGAACTACTGAGAAAAGGGATTCTATAACACCCTTAGTGTGCTTGACTCAATAATGGAAATGACATGATTTCCCAGTGTGTATGAGAGAGTTGGACAGCAGCCTAGGTTATAAAAATGCAAATGAATATTATGTGATTGGAGAGTTAATCGGTTTCCTAATGACTCTGAAGAATACAGAGTGTCCTTGAGTGTCTCAGTTGGAAGGGCCCTACTCACAGAAAGGAAATGACTTCCACTGAAGCTCACACAGCAAACTAGAGGAGGGTTGGAACCCTGCCTCCAGATTCCCCTGCATCTTTTATCTGTCCTGGAGGTGAATGTGGAATCTGCTATTTTCCCTTTTGGGGCTTCCTTTACTCTGCACCCCTCCTACCCAACTCCCACACCCTGATACTAAAGCATCTGGGAAGCCTTCCTATGTTGGGTGTCTGTTTCCTTTTCCCTTTCCTAGGTTCAAAGTACTGTACCACAAAGTATCTGTCCATTAGCTAAAAATATTTTTGTCAATGCATGAGTTTTTCTTTTGCAAGAAGACTGCAGATGTTAGAAACAGCCCATGAGGATGGAAGATCTCGACTCTCAGTAAGGCTTTTTGGTTTAATACCTCACTTCTATTTTCTGGAATGATTAGATGAAAAAGAGAATTAACATTTGGTTAATTAGGTAGTGCCTGCTACATAGTATGGGTAACAGGCACTATTTAATTTTTTAAAAACACATGAAGTGACAAATTTGGAAATAACTCCTAGAGTTTAACTAATTGATCATCTCCCATTGCTATGATGTCATTATGCTATTTGTTCTGGAATAGCCAATCAGCTTTGCAAATTATTCATGTATATGTTCCATTGAGAACAGCTACATCCTCTGTTGCTATCTGTAGGATTTGTGCACCAGCTTTTGCCACCTCACAGAGGTATCAATCTGGACAAGTGTCAACAGTCTAGGGTCAAGTCTAGGAGGAAGCAGAAAGTCAGGGGCAATATTACTTAGAGGCTGAGGTAGGAAGAGCACTTGAGCCCAGGAGTTTGAGATCAGTTTGGTTAACATAGTAACACACTGTCCCAAAAAATAAATTAAAAAAAATAAAGAAATCTATTTAGATAGAGTGCAGTAAAGCTAAGGAAAATAGCATCTGGAAAAATTCTTTAGGGAAGAAGAAATAGAATCCTAAAGATTGAGACAAAGATCATAACTCAAGACCAGAGAAACAAGAGTCTTGGTGAATGGGAGAATGTAAGAACATAGGTCCCAGGGCAGTGACCGATTCCTAGGAAGGGGAGGGGACCTTGCAAGGTTTGAGGCACAGGGTTGGTACTTGTAGCAGAATCTCATTGGCTCCCTTGTTTTTTTTTTTCTCTTTAAAATAGGCATACAAATAATCTTCTCTGGTCATCTCTCGGTGGGGTTATGGGAACTGATTTAGTTAACTCACATGAACATGCTTTTATAAACTGTGAAACCCTATGCAAATGTCACAGAAGGACTATCAGTTACAGCAGTAAGATCTAATTCCTTATCCAGAATTTCAGCTACTCAGCTTATTCCTGGCTGTGTGCTATTGACAAGGCAGCATTTAATGCCCATTGAGACTCTGCAAATTAAAGCCTGACTCAGAGTAAGCCCTTGGAATTCATGCCCCTCCTGACCCCAACTCATTTATCCTGACTTCTCTCTACCCTCAGAATAATTAGGATGGATTTCAGCTGCACAGAAAAGAACCAAAAGCAAACAAAATAAATGAACAAACAAACAAAATAAAATCCTCCTCACAGCAGTCTGCCCACCCTTTGAAGAACTTGGCTTTAATTCTTAAAAAAAAAGTTTTGGGTTCAAAGTTCATTCATAAAAGAATATATGTAAAAGCTGGGTGAAGTGGAACAGGTCTATAGTCCCAGCTACTCAGGAGGTTGTGGTAGAAGGATGGCAAGTTTGAGGCCAGCCCCAGCATCTTGGTGAGACCATTAACAATGTATTTAGATCCTGTATCAAAATAACATATAAAGGACTGGGGATGTGGGTCAGTGGTACAGCACCCTGGTTCCATTCCCAGTC
>CM053401.1:96410303-96432881 GCA_028644305.1 Xerus rutilus | reverse complement strand
TTTTGTTTTTAAATTTTTTTTAGTTGTAGATGGACACAATGTCTTTATTTTATTGCTTTGTATGTGGTGCCGAGGATCGAACCCAGGGCCTCACGCATGCGAGGCAAGCGCTCTACCACTGAGCTACAATCCCAGCCCCCTTTTTTTGTTTTTTTATTTTTTGTTTTTGTTTTGTTTTGGTGGCCGTCATGTCAGGGAAGCAAGAGTGAAGGGAAAAGAGACAAGAGGAAGGGAGGAGGAGAGAGCAGATCCCAGGCCGTGCTACTGAGCTGACCTTAGCAGGTTCTGAGGCCATGGATATGGCATCCCTGGAGCAGAGGAGGGCACTTTACCTCCAGTGTCTACCCACCACTTCTCACATTAGAGTGCTTATTGTGGAGTGTTAGTTCCCTGCATTCTGAGCTGTCACCCTTGCTCCCTGGAGGCCCTCTGGGCAAGTCAAGGCCTCTGTGAGAAGGGTTGGCTCAGGCCTAGGTGCCTGAGTTGCTATGATTCCTGCTGCATGCAGAGGGAGGGATGAAAGCTATGTCACCCCTTGCCCTTGTCCTCAGAGGAGGTTGAGGCAACGGCAGCATTAGCAGATGGAGTGATGGTGCTTGGCCCCTGTGACCTCTGAAACAGTATGAGCTACTGCTAGAACTACTCTGGTGGAGAAAACAGGGTGGGGCCTGAGGACAGGGCAGCCAGGTGGGCTAGGTGGATCTATGGCAGTATGTAAAGTGAATCTCATACACTTTTCCCTTTCTTTGTGTTTATGTGAGCCCTGCTTCTCAGCACATCTAGCACTGGGCACATTCACATTCACTGAATATCAAAAGGGTGCAGAAATGAATGAAGCATGCCTCAAGTTTGTGATTTCATGCATAAAGCAAATATTGTATTTCAGAAGGATGGGATGTTCTTAGGTCTTGTACTGTACTGGATGCTGTGGAAAGTTATGTTAATCAGGATAGGTTAGTCCAGGGGTTAGGATTTTGTTTTTTAAAGACCAGATCGGGTTTATGCTTTGTAGGCTACATACATCCCTGTTGCATATTCCTCTTTTCTTTACATGCTTTTGAAAATGTAAAAATATATTACTTGCAGGTCATACAAAAGCAGGTTGGATGCCCATGGGTTAGACTAATCTGTACTAACAAGATCCCAGTTGAAGTGGCTTAACATGTTAAAGGTTTATTCTTGCTCACATCATTGTCTAGTGCAGGTCAGTGACCTTCCAGAGCAGCTTTCATCTGTGTGGTAACTCAGGGATGCAAGATGTGTTCATCTTCTCAGGTCACCATCTATGCCATCCTGATTACTGTGAAAGAAGAAGAGAGGATTGAAAGCTTGAACGAGCTCTTTTTTTTTGGACTGTGGAATGAACCCAGGGGCACTTAACCACTGAGCCACATCCCCAGCCCTATTTTGTATTTTATTTGGAGACAGGGTCTCACTGAGTTGCTTAGTGCCTCACTGTTGCTGGGGCTGGCTTTGAACTCGTGATTCTCCTGTCTCAGCCTCCCAAGCCACTAGGTAGGCGTGCGCTACTGTGCCTGGCTCCTAGCCCCACTCTTTTTTTTTTATTTTGAGACAGTGTCTTGCTGAATTACTTAGGGCCTCACTAAGTTGCTGAGGCTGGCTTTGAACTTGAGATCCTCCTGCCTCAGCTTCCGGAGTTGCTGGGATTACAGGCGTGTGCTATCACGCCTGGTTTACACGACTCTTTTAAGGATTGTACCACATCTGTTATGTTTTCTTGGTTAGTATTCAAATAGCCTCACATTAACAGCAGAGGAGTTGAGCAAAAGTCGATCCTGTACGTCTATGAAGAAGAAATAGCATAGAAAAACGCAGGAATGCCTTTCCCCAGATTAAAGAGAAGTTAAGACATGGTTTTTGTCTCATAGGACCTAGGATCATGCTGGGACAAAGGATGGGGATGAACGAAACATTGAATAACAGACAACAACTGTAAATTCTGTGTCTGAGTTCTGAAAACAGTCACAACCCAAAACAAAAGATGATAAAAATTCACAGGACCAAGAGACCAGACTGGGCCCACGTAGTTGGCTAAAGCTTTATGGAGAAGGTGGAAGTGGAATTTGATTTTGAAGCATTGGCAAGACTTAGCCAGAGGCAGAGAGATGGGAAATGTTTTCCAGGTAGGGGAAGTAGCATAAACAATTGGTCACACTGGAGAAGGCCAGAGCGTCCAGAGTGTTTCCATTGGTGGAGTGCAGGCACTGACCAGTTCTAAAGCCTGCTGGCCAGGCATCTCAGTGGTTGGCTTTGGGAGAGGTTGCTGTGCAGGAACTGAGGTGAAGGTACGGCTGTAAGGTGGGGTGAAGGAGACAGCTTGCTAGCATTTTACCCCATCCACCCCATGCTGAGGTGTTTTTTTTTTTATTAGCTAAAAATGTTTTATTTGGCTCATTTTTTTTTAGAGAACAACAAAAGTTGGATTTATGGTTTCTCACAATTGCATAGTAACTTAATTTGCTTGTGCTTCTAGCATCACAAATCTGAAGTACAATTTATCTTCTCAATGAAAACCGAACACTTTAAAAAGTCATCAGGAAGTTTTAAAAAAATTGATCATGATATCTAGAATAACTTAAACATCTTGCCAAAAAGATATTAGCTTTACTTTTATAAATCTTTGCATAAAATAAAAAATCAAGGCATACAAATTTCACTTAGTTTTACACTTTTAAATACCATCTTTTGTTGCCTTTAAAAGATTTTTATCCATCCAAAAGTATTTTGAAGCTCCACTGTCCAATTTCAGATAAATGAAGGCATTTCTGAGTGTCTGAACCAAGCGCTGTCTTGGCTGAAGTGGAGCAAGAACTAGATCAGAGTCCTTGTGGGCTTCCCAGTAATGCCTTTCCACAGGTATTGAATCTCATCTTTGTTGGTCATCATACCTGCTATGTCCAAATGTGCCCACTTAGGATGAGTCACAAATTCCCTCAGGAACGCTGTAGCTGTACATGCTCCTGCAAACCAATGTTGTTAACATCAGCAAGCTGACAATCTACGACTTGTCTTGTATAATGTTCAAAGAGAGGCATCCTCCAGACATGTCTCAGTGTTTAAACAACAAGAATGGCTCCATCAGTGCATGTAAGCGAAACATCTGCCCTGCATTGGAGACTTACAGCAACTGAGGATGGAAAAGACAGGTTGGAATTAAATTGGGAAGGGCTCTGAATGCCAGGGTGTTTGGAATTTCCAAAACAGAGATTGACATTATTTATTTTCAGAGATAAAGCCTAGAGCACCCTATATAATAAATATCCAATAATGAATGGTTAAATATAAATAGTGCACCTATATGATGAAATTGTCTGTGATCATTAAGATCCCATTGCTGAACACTTTTAATGACATAGAATGATACGTATAAACTAGAAAACTAAAGAAACTAGGAAAAAACTAGAGAAATAAAACTAGAATATAAAAACAATTTAGTAATGAAAAATATAAAAATATTAAGACTAAAATAACAAACATCAAACAGTGGTTATTTAAAAATAATTTAAATTGACAAAATAATATATATTTATCATGTATAACATGTTTTAAAAAGTATAAATTAGTGCTTATTTTTGGAGGGTAGTATTAACATTGATTTTTCTTTTCATTATTAAGGTTTGCTACATTTTGAATTTTCTATAATAATATAATAATTACTCCTCAAAAGAAAGTTTAAACATGTGGCATGTGACACAGTGGTGGCTGTGACTGCAGTTTTCTCTTTCTCTGTAGGTAAATTCCATTTTCATTTTGGCAGTGCTCAAGAACTGGGTATCTACAAGAGTCAGTCCACAGTGGCTGAGCACCATCTGTCCCTGGGATATCAGGCTCTGTTTGTCCCTGAGCAGACAAGTGGAAAATCTACCTTGCTTGTCATTCTATTTAAGTGCACTTGTAATTCCAGCAATTCCCAGAGGTAATTCAAGCAACTCAACTCATAGAGTGAATACTGATACCAGAAAATCACACAGACACCCTGGGCTTGAGCAACAGAGCTGTGGGGTACCAAGGACTGGTCACAGAACAGTGAGAACCCATACAGACATTTCACAGATGGAAAACCAGAAGGAGGAAGACACTTGCCCAAGGTCACACAGTGAGTTGGTGTAAGTAGGGACTTGAACCTAGTCTCTGTCTCTTCACCTGTCACAGGCCCTTATACAACTGGCTTTCCTGGATTCTGTTCAAATTCCTCTTTTGCCTGTACTTCAAGTTCTATATAGTCAGTTGTGGTTTGGAATAAAGTTCACAGAATCACTGCTATTTCTTGGCTCTTCAGTTTTGTGGCTCCCTAGGTCTCCTGACAAAATTCTGTTCTTCTTTGAATCCAATAGGTAATCAAAGTATTGGCCAAAATATCCTCTGAAAATAATCTGACAGTTTCTTAGAAAGTTAAATGTAGAGTCTGTATGACCCAGTAATTCTATTCCTAGGCATATACCCAAGAGAATTGGAAAATGTATGTCCACACAAAAACATGAACTCAAATGTTCAGCAGCATTACCCATATCAGCAAAAGAGTGGAAACCATCAAAATGTCCATCAAGCTGTGCTATATCTGTAAATGGGATATTATTTGTTAATAATCAAAATGAATGAAGAACCTATACTTGCTACAACATGGATGACCCTAGAAAACACCATGCTAAGTGAAATATGCCAGAGACCACATATCATACGATTCCATTTATATGAAATGCTCGGAGTAGGCAAATTCACAGAGACAAAAGTAGATTAGTGGTTTCCAGAGACTTGGGGGTGGAGAATGGGAGGTAATGGATGTAGGGTTACTTTATTGGATAATGAAAATGTTCTAGAATTAGATAGTGGTGATCATTGCATAATTGTGAATATTCTAAAAAAGACTATGTACATTTTACAATGTTATGGTATGTAAATTTAAAATTATATCTTTTAAAAAGATGGTCTCTGATTAAAACCCAAGAAAAATGAAATTGGAAGAAATCTGCAATGAGAAAAGTGTTATAAGGTGAAGACCTACATTTCGACCAGACTCTTGGGCCTAAAAGAACATGTATAAGCAGGTCTTCTTGTATTCTCAAAACCGCCTTATGAAGTAGCTACTCAGGCCAGGCATGGTGGTACATGTCTGTAATCCCACTGACTGGGGAGACTGAGGCAGGAGAATTGGGGGTTTGAGGCCAGCCTCTGCGATTTAGTGAGACCTTTAGCAACTTAGTGAGACCCTGTCCAAAAAAAAAAAGGGACTGGGGATGTAGCTCAGTGGTGAAGCACCCCAGGGTGAAATCCCAAATGACTCCCGAAGTAGCTACTCGGGTAGTCACAAGAATCAGTGCTCTTCTATTAACCAGACACATGATAGTTAAGTTTCTTCATTAACAAAGTAGGCTGATAAAGTCTCTCTCACAGGTAATGGCATGTAAGCGCTCAACATCTAGTTGCCTTTGATTTCCTCTTTTTATTTCTTCCCTAATCGCAGGAGTCACTGTGCAATACCGGGGTGTTTGCATTCCCTAGCTGGGTCTGGAAGCTTTTCTAAGTGCATATTTCCCAAATGGTAGCATGCCTAGGAATCATTTCTTTCCCCTTTTCTCGAACTCTGCAGTTTTGGTAACTAGGACAAGACTTCTCAAAATAAAACATACATAGAATCACTGGAGGATCTTGTTGAAATACAAATTCTGATTCATAGGTTGTGGATGGAGCATTTCTAAAAATCTCCCAGGTGGTACTGTTGTTTCTGGCCCTTGAAAACCCCTGAATAGCATGGTTCTAAGTCACTGGAAATATTAAGCAAGAATGATTTGTAGAATCTTCCTCAAACAGCAAACTTTTGACGTCATTCTGTGATGGCAAAACCAGACCTGGGTTGTGAAATTAAGTTATAAAAATGTTATGGTAAGAAACCAATGCCTGGAGAAAGAGTCAGTTCCCCTCCCCCCTCTCAGTCTTTGTGGAGGAAGCCTAATTAGCCCTAGTCCCTACCTTTTGGATTGTAAATAATTGCCCTAGAGGTCTGACTACTTCCTCTAGAAATGTTAATAGATGCCTGTGAAAAGAGCCCTTTCTTTTTATCTGTTTCTGTAAGCATGCTTTATGTTACAGACCCTGCACAAGGCCTTCAGCCCTGTAAATTAGGATTTTTTTTTTTTAAAGAGGAAAAAGCCTCAATGATAAGAGGGGTCTAAGATGACGCCAAATAACCTATAAATGTTGTGAGAAACTGTGGATTAGGACTCAGAATCTGGAGTTTTGTTTCCCTCTGGACCTGCCAGTATAAAATAAAGTTTTGAGTTCTCTTCCTCTCCAAGTGCTGCTTGCTTCTTCTCAACCAGTCTGTTTCCTGCAACCATTCTAAGGTAGACAGTGATGAAATAAATTACTACAGTTTTCCAAGTATTTGTAAAATACTTTGCAAAGAAGGGTCTGAAATACAGTCAAGGTTTTTTTCCTAAAGTCCATTCACAGAAATATCAGTAGCCTCCATGAGGGTCTAGAGATGACATATGAGATTATAATTAGAACTATAAAAATTAATAAGAACAAATCTACTTTGTACAGATTGTCAACATTTCCCAAGCACAGCTATTGCCTCTAGGGTCTCCTTTAATCTGCTTAGATCTAGGAAGTAGGCAACATAAGGGATGACTATCTTCATTTTGTAGATGACAAAACTGAGGCTCAGGTAGGTTACAAGATCCAGGGCACATGGAACACATGCCTGCCTGTACCTGGGTGCTTCACCCGCCCCCCTTATCATGACATCAGAGAGGATTCTATGTAACTCCAGATCTCCCCTCTGGCCCAAGGTACCTAAAGAAGGAAGCTTTGGGGACAAGAAGGCAAGAAAGAATCCCTGGCAAAGGGCACCCTCAGGTATGTACTATCAAAGCTGGTAATATTTCCACTCTTTCTCTTGGCCCCACCCAAAATTCAGGATTTTTAAATGTCACAGTTTTTGCCTACACTAAAACAAGCATATTTGGATTCCAAACAGCTATCTTACTATCTACTTGGCCTAGTTGTTTACAGAAAAGCAGTAGGGCTGAAGGTTGCCAGCCTTCAGCACATGGCCAGCACCCTTTCGTGGGGCATATAGCTGCCTGTTTGATTGGGGCCCCTGAAAACTCTCAGGCCTTTGCAGGGAGGGCAGAAACAAACTCTTTCCAGAGTTGTAGTTTATGTCTTCTAATTCAGTCAGGCAGGCATTCATGAGCCTAAGGGTGTGATTTTCAGACTCAGAGCTCTCAAACTGAGCAGGTTTACAAATATCAATACCTAGTATCCTCCCCCCACCAGAGATGTGTGGTGGGGCTGGGATTTCTAAGTTTCCCAAGCATTCTAAAGTACAGCCAGGATTGCAGACTGTTGGACTGAGTCAAGGATTTGACTAGATTCCACCTTCTACCCCACCTCTGCAGCCAGTTTCCTTCAACCCACTCTTCTCCACATGTAAAGATTTATGCTCACCCTGAATTTAAAATGTCAAATGGATTACATTCTTCCCAGATGAAGCCATGTGCATGAAACGTGGGCTGGAGAAGAGACTG
The DNA here is from genome assembly GCA_028644305.1 of Xerus rutilus. NCBI lineage: Eukaryota > Metazoa > Chordata > Mammalia > Rodentia > Sciuridae > Xerus > Xerus rutilus. The sequence continues at coordinate 96,425,328 of CM053401.1, read as the reverse complement.
GTCCATCTCTTGGCTCTATCACTTGCCATCAGAGAGAATGCTGGGCTTGTATCCTGCCGCTGCTGCTAACTGACCCTGGACACATTGCTAAGCCTTCCTGAGCTTCCATTTTCTGCTCTTTGAAATAGTGGTGGATACAGGGTTGGGAAGAGGGTGTGCCTGCAGAATACTGAGCATGTCTCCTTCAGATTTTCATCCCAGGCACTGGCTTGCCTCACCCTGGTCCCTGCAGAGGAACATAAGAAGGTAATGCATGGCCAGTGCTGAGCACAGTGCCTCACATGTGTCAAGGTCTCAATAAATGTTGATGACTAGCAGAAGTTAGGACTAGTACTCATCTCTTAACTCTGTCAACCCACTGTATTTTATTCCACTTGATCAAATTAAATTCCATTCATTCCTATGTATTTCAAGTCACTGATGCAATTCCATCTCTCAAATTCACTCCAATCCCACCTGGTCCTGGCAGCATTCCCAACTTGTCAAAGCAACTGAATTTCATTCAGTTCAATTTCTTCTACATCTCTCTACTCAAAAGATTTAACAACAAAATACAGGATGCCTGGTTAAATTTGAATTTTAGATACATGTTCAGCAATTATTTTAGTATAAATATGTCCCATGCTGTAATCAAATTTAAATTTGAAATAGTTTAAAATAAAAACTTAAATAAAAAAGTATTTACCTGGCAACCTTACCCTAACTTCACCAGCTCAGAAAGAGTTGTCTCTGGGGGCTGGGGTTGTGGCTCAGTGGTAGAGTGCTTGCCTAGCGTGTGTGAGGCACTGGATTCGATCCTCAGCACTGCATATAAACAAATTAATAAAATAAAGGTTCATCAACAACTAAAAAAATTTTTAAAAAGAGTTGGCTCTGTGTAAAAATTGCTCCTTCTTTTGTGCTTACTTGACACTTTGTATTTTCAATATTTAACTTGTTAGTGGTTTAATGTTTACAAATCATTTGCAGATTGTTTAATCTCTGTATCAAAATTTAGGGATATATATAGAGTGTGGTGGCACATTCCTATAATCTTAGCTACTTGGGAGGCTGAGACAGGAGGATGGCAAATTGGAGGTTAGCCTGGGCAACTTATGAGACCCTGCCTCCAAATAAAAAATAAAAAGAGCTAAGATGCAGTTCAGTGGTAGAACACCTCTGGGTTCTATCCCCAGTACCAGAAAGAGAGGGGGAGGAAGAGTTAGGGGTAGGTTTGCTGCACACCCACCAATTGTGTCTGCCTCTTTCTCCTTGTGAACATTATCAGGTGGTTTATTCACTCACCTTTCCTGTGCCTCAGCTCTAGAGTAGGTTACAGTTGGTCTAAGCCAGCCACAGGGCAAATCCTTTTGCTATTCACCACCTCAGGCACCTGGCATAATTCTTACCACTGAAATCCAAGAGCTCGACTGTTGGGGGGCTTCAAATAATGGTTCTCCTTGCTCTTTATTGGAGTATTATCCCACTCTTTCACTGTTGGTCTGGATTGTGTCTAAGTGTTGTGTGGAAGTGGGACTGTTATCCTGAGTAGAGACTGGAGAGCAGAAGGAAGGAGGAGCCGGGGTCCTTGACAACAGCAGAGCCAAAAGCCACTACAGACCCTCTTCCTTCCACCTTCTTGATATGTTTTAATAAGACTCATTTTTTTTAAGCTGTTTTGAGTTGGGTTTTTTGTTCCTTCTTGCTGAAAGTAGTCTGGTTAATGTACCTCCTTTTATAGATAAGATCACACTGGCTTGCTCTGGTTTACACAGCTGGTAATCTACAGAGAAGGGTCCCAATGCTAGTCTGAGCCCAGGATCGAGGTCGGCCTCATGTCCACTTGCTAACTACCATCTTCCTCTGGGCCTCCACTGTACCTCATATTCCCACTGCTAAGCTTTCTCTTTGGATTAAGATATTGCAATCCTTTATTAAAATGCAACTATATCTGTGTCTTATTTATGAATGTATATGTTATATATGGCTATGTTATATATGGACTGATATTTTTTATCCTGAGAGGTAGAAATTGATCCATTTCTATTACATTAATAGGTTAACATATTAATCTGCTAACAGCTCACGTTTAAAGCTAAAAGAGGCATTTTTCTCCTTTAAAAAATAAGTTTGTTCCTAGAAGGTTGAACCATTTTTATTTTTCATTTTTTTTGTACATAGGATTGAACTCAAAGGTGCTTGCTTAACCACTGAGCCACATCTCAGCCCTTTTTCATTTTTTTTTAAAGTTATTTTGAAACAGGGTTCCACTAAGTTGCTTTGGGCCTTGCTAAATTGCTGAGGCTGGCTTTGAAGTTGTGATCCTCCTGCCGGAGTTGCTGAGATTACAGGTGTGCACACCCTGCCTGGCTTGAAATGTTTTTAAAGCACACATTTTGATATTAAGTAGGAACTAAACAATGAATAGGTGTTTTTTGTTTTATTTTTTAAGTCACAAGACATAGGGCTTAAAAGATGTCTACATGCTTTAAATTTGCTTTCAGGCCTTTCCTCCTAATTTGTCCCTTTTTTATCTTTCACATAAACTATAACTCTATCAAAACACAAAGATTTTATCTTCTGAGAATTAAAGCACTTAGTTGAACAATCAATTTTTTTCCTAATAAAAATCAGAGTGACATCAGGCATTGTGAATGTGATTAATGTCACTGAACTGTACACTTAAAATAGTTAAAATGGCAAAATTTATACTTATATATATTCTACCACAATTTAAAAAATTAATAGTGTAATATGCCAAAACCTTTGAATTACACACTTTACATGTGTAAATTATATTGTATATGACTTATATATCAAAAAAAGATGTTAAAAATAGAGCCAGTTATTGCATCTCTTAGTACAGTTTCTATTAAGAAAATGTTTTTTTCCATTCCCATTTAAGTCTGAAAAGGTGATCTCATTGCAAACTAATCTAAGAGGCATTTATAAAAGGGATTTATCCATGATCACTCATTTACAAACAAACATTTATGATAGCTATCAGAGCCTTTATAATTACTGTTTTGGGGCAATATCTTATTTTGAGATTATACACACACACACACACACATACACACACACTTTTCCCCCTCTAGTACTGGGGATTGAATCCAGGAGCTCTCAACCACTGAGCCACAGCTCCAGCTCTTTTTTATATCTTATTTAGAGTCAGAGTCTCTCTGAGTTGCTTAGGGCCTTGCTAAGTTGCTGAGGCTGGCTTTGAACTCATCATCCTCCTGCCTCAGCCTCCTGAGTCACTGAAATTACAGGTGTGTACTACTGTGCTCAGGTCTTACTTTGATACAATTTCAAGGTCAGAAAATAGTGGCAAGCAATTTACATATTTTAAACTCATACATAACAAGATAGACACAGAGAGGAGAAATTCAGAGTCTAAGTATTTTTGCACCAGGAAAAAGTCCATTGTGTAAAATACACACAAGTGTGAAATAAGAAATACAACCACCTTAATTCAGTGGCAGTTCAACACACAGCCACTTCATCAGAAAATAGTAAAAGAGATGTTCCTGTAGAATGCACGGCACCTTGCAGATAAAGAATTTGTGAAGTACAGTCATATGTTCAGCATTTTTACATGAGAAAGCCATTCGACATAGATATGCACATACTTTACACCTAGAATACACTTAAAATATATGGGCTTTACATTGTTTCAAAAATAGTCACTGTAAACTTCCACAAGTATGTGATTTTGTAGTAAAACACATTTTCTCTCCTCAGGTTGCAAGCACTGTCCCCAGGCCTGCAGTACCTATGGTTGACTCCTAGGACATGCTCTTTTCCAGCCTTCTTCTTCCTTATTTTTGCTCTTTCATTTCTTGGAGAAATGAAAGCAAAATTGTTTTCTCCTGTGCCCGTGGTGGGTGGCAAGTCCTCTTGTTTGTTGTATTTCCTTATCTCTCAGGTGGCAAGAGCAAGGTCACCACGAGCTACCTCATTGTCAGGAGATTCTGTGTGGATCAGGAGAGGTCTATCATGCCCTTATGGGGTGGGACCTAGCTCATGTAGCATCCCTTGACACTGGTTGGCCCACATCGGATCAGACCCCATCTTCTAGCCCCATCCCTTCCCCCAACCTCCTACTGACAGCACCACCTGGGATCATGCTATCTCTTTTCAGGCACCACTGGGAATCACACAGTCTCATTTCCTTCCAGGTCCCAGTGATACCTTTCAAGAACTGGGACCAAAGTGAGTGGCCTTGACCTCTTCCTTCTATCTCACTCAAATGGCCAAGCCTCCATTCCACCTGCTCCTCAGCTCTGGCCAGTAAGTGCTGTGGCTCTATGAAAGATTGTCTTGGGGCAGTTATCTTGGTACACCAAAATCAGTCCCCCAATATCATAGGATGAAATGACAAAGAATAGTCTCATTGTACATAAATTCTATTCCCTACAAAGTTAATCATCAACCCTATTCCGATGCGTCTTGTAGAGACTGAGGGTGAAGTGGCGAAGTTCAGTGGCAGAAATGCATTTCTGCTTCTGAGGAGATGATGCTGTGCCTTCAGAAAATCTTTACAAGTGTAGATGGCCCAATAGCTGGAGGGCTGTAGAAATGATCTAAGTTTCCAGTTGTGAGCTCTCCTAGACAATTTTGGAGAAGAGGAATGCTTCTGTTATCATATGGTGCTGTTAAAATACAAGGAGGCAGGTGGTACACTGGGGACATTTATAAGCAGGAAGAGAGCAAGGCCACCTCTGATTGGCGGGGGTGGGATGGTCCTTGAAGAAGGAAAGCATCTGTTAGTGAGAGGGGAGGGAGCTTCCAGCTAGAGCAGAATGTGTGCAAAAACCCTGCATGAAAGGACAAGGCTGCTCAAGGAAGAGGCAGGCCTATAGAACGCCTGGGGCAGGGACGGGGGTTCTGAAAAGTGGATTGCAGCCACTTGTGAGGGCTGAGTGCCCGGGTAAGAAGCAAGCATAGACTTCTATTGACTTAATGAGGCACTTTAAGTAGGAGAGTAACATGAAAAGATGTGATGTATTCTAACTTTTAAATATATTTTCCCCTTATGATAAAGACTATTACAATGAACTGTGTATTTTTCAAGTTTCTACTTCTAACATTTGTTTTTTTTAAATTATAGGGTAGACAACACCACTCCAGCATAAATATTCCCATGGGATTTCATATAACCAATAATTAAAAGTAGATACATTCTATGTGTAGCTATTTTAATATAGTAATATAGTATAAATATATTTTCATTTCTATTAAATTATAAGTCCTGCTAAATAATTGTGAAGTCTGAGTAAATTGGCTAAGTCTATAGAAGAATATTGTCTAGGTCAACGTCACTATTTTTATTTGCTTTAAGTTGTTTTATTTAAAGCAAATAAAAATAAATTACTTTTACATTATTTTAAATGTATGTTTAAATTATTTATTTGCTTTAAATTATTTTGTTTTCAGTTAAAAAAAAATAACTTGTCTTTGAACAGCTTTACCTGGTACCTATTGACATGCACCTGTGCTTATTGGGCATAGTGTATTTTTCCCACTTCTGCAGTAATACAGGCAAATAATTCAGTAACTTTTGTGCTTTTAGAAGCAACATTCAGTTTTCAGAAAAGTATTTTCTCTGGTCTTCATAGCCCACCTAGAATATTATTTAGCTATTTCTAAAACTACTTGTACTTCTTCCTCTTTTTCATTTGTACTTTTTATTTAGAGACTTTCAAAATATAAGTAAAAGTTGCAAAGATAAAAACATTTCAATGAGATTCACCAGGTGTTAACATTACATTCCCTCTTTGTGTGTCTATTAATATGCGCATATACATATATTCACAAACATGTTTATACACTTTTTTCTAATCAACCATTTGAAAGCAAGCTTCAGATATCATAACTTCATCCCTAAATACTTTAGTATGTAAATTGTAAGAACAAGGATATTCTTTTATGCTACCATAATATAATGAACAAACTCAGCAACTTTCACATTAATACATATTTTAAAATAAAAATTATTCTAATAATATTTTTTAAATCAAGTTTTTGACTTGTAGTCCAGTGTCCAATTCAAGAGGACACATTTCATTTACTTTTCACATCTTTTTCTGTGTGCTGGGGGTTGAACTCAGGGCACTGCCAAGCATGTGCTCTATCATTGAGCAACACCCATAACCCCTATTTTTCATGTCTCTTTAATTCCATTAGTCTAGAAATATTCCTTAGTCTTTCTTTGCTTTTCATGATATTGACAGTTTTAAAGTTTACAATCCAATTGTTTTGAGTATGTCACTTCCCCACCCCCTACGTCCCAGTTTTTCAGTGTGCTCCCTTCTTTGGAATTAGGAGTTGAAAATTGTTGAGCTCAAACTCTGGTTCCTCTGCCAGTATGGCCACGAGGAAGGAACTAGTTCTGGGCCTCAGTTTTCTCATCTTTAACATGAAGCAATGATCCTTAATATCATAAAATAATGTTTATGAAAGTGTTATGTGAACACTAATAGCTCTGTAAAAACTAGGGGTCATTATGACCATAAACTAAACCTTCTGATGCATTAATAGCTTAATGAGTTAATGCTCCCAAGTTACCAAGGCAGCCTGACAAACTGGGAACTACTGCTAAGTCAGAGAGACCTAGTCTCGCACTAATTTCTTGTGTGACTTTGAGTAAAATCATTTACTCTCCGTGTGTTAAGAGGAGCTCATACTATCCACCCTGCAATGTGTTATTTGTGACTGCTGAGCACAGGGCTTGCTGGATTGACCAGGGCTGGAGTGGGAGGAGGAAGAAGGGGTGTTGAGCACTGACTGGGGTGAGAGGACCTGGGTGCAGTGATTCTCAACCTTGGCTACTCATTAGAATGAGGTGGGAACTAAAAAATAAAATAAAATCACATCTCAATGCCCAGCCTGCATCCCAGGCCAAGTTTATCAGAATCCCCTGGGGAGGGAAGTGGGTAAGACCCAGAATTAGTATATTTTAAAGCTCCCAGGGAGCTAACAAACCTAAATACTGCTGTTCCTTTTCTCTCCTTGGGATCAGGACCCCTCAAAAGTAACTAAAGGTGGCAATCCTCGGCCTGGAGCAAGGGGGTAAGCAGATACTTCAGGGTAGATTTCCAGATCCTTCAAACTTAAGCAACTATCTTTTGGGGCTGCCTGTTTCCTGAGTGTATTTAGGTCCAAGTTGTTAAGTGACATCATTTGAAAGCTAAAATGGTCAAATTATAGCATCATGTTGATACCACTCCCCTTACCAAGTACAAAGGTTCTTATTTTTTAAAACTCTCCTTAATGATAGTTATATACTGAAATGTTGTTGAAGCTGCCTGTTCAAAACATCAACAATATACTTAAATGTATAATAAGCACATTATGCCTTTAACCTGGGGTTAGACAGAGACTTGTCATCCTGTGGATGTGCTGCACTGTCAGCGAGAGGCTTCCAGGTGACCACGTGGGCAACCTTCAGCATTCCTTCCACATTGGGCTATTTCCTAGCCCACATGTGAATTATTTAGGGTTGGAAATTACAATGAATCGTGTCTAGATTATGTTCTTTCTAGCTCATTTTTGAAGGGGCAATTATTTAATGCCTCTGCCTCTAAAGATAGGCATCAGTGTTCCCCTGTCATCCAAAGGAATGACAGGAGCTGCAGGAATCTTGGCTCCTAGGATCCCTCTCTTCTTCCTTGAGCTTTGCTTTCTGGAGAGCTGTCTTTTTCCAAGTGAATACCTACTTCCACCTGCAATGAGGCATGGTAGGAGATCAGGGAATAAATAGCATGGGTGATTCTTGATGGCAGAACAATGGGAGGCTTGGTGCTCTTCTTCTACTGTGCTATTGTGGCTGCCTACTATGTCCCAGGTGCTTTATGTGCATTGTTTCATCTAATCTGCCCTACACTCTGCAAGGTGGGTATTATCCTCACTTCCAATGGTGAAACAAAGACTCAGATGACAAAGTTGTTCAAAGATTGGAACTCAGGGTTCACTGAGTCCACTTTCAACACTCAGGGAAAGTGTCACATGAATCCCTTGAGCAGTTTGTTGCCTTTGCCAGCTGCTAGAAGTTGTAATAAAGCCAGTTGTAACAAATGTATTGTAAAATCCAGTTTTACTTATAGCACTCAGCTATAGCTATTTAGCACACAGCTATAGCACACAGCTATTTACTTATAAATAAGCACACAGCTATTTACTTATAGCTGGAAAGGACTGTGAAGCTCAGCTACCTTAATTGTGTATTTAACTGGAGTTGGGACTCTTCAGATACTTGCTGAGGATACACTGAGTTAGTTACCAGAGTACAGTATTCCTAAAGAAGGCTGCTGCAGGCTTCCTTTCCCTTTGCCTGTCACAGATCTGCATCCCTCTCCCACACTTTGATTCTTTTTTTCTAACCTAATTCTAAAACTTTCCTTTGAGAGATAAGCAGGGTTGTCAGGACCAGTGGCATCTGTGGGTGGACATGGAAGACACAGGCAGTCACTTACCCTCGATCCTAGCTGGGGATCAATTGCAGCCTGGTCAAATGCTGGCTGCAGAGCATCTTTACTTCAGATATAAGAACATTCTGAGGCTGGGACTCCATGTGAAGGTAGAGGGATAGAGTATTTGGAAAAGTCTCTCAAATGGAGGCCAGCCTGAGGCAGCCCTAGCAGCAGGAAAATTCAAAGAGGTGTGTGCTCTGGTCCCACTCACCCTGGAAACCAGCTTTGAGCTGTTGGAGAGCTCCAGCCCCAGCACAGCCCTGGTATACAGCAGGTGCTCAGTGAATTAGTGCCATTGAAACCACCTCAGAGCCACACAAGGAAACCAGCCACAGGTTTTCAAGCATCTCTCCTTGTTCCAGACAAAGAACAGTATCAAACTCCTAATCAGCAGATTCAGTTCTCAATGACGTCGAGCTGCTTTTCAAAAATCCAGCCTCTCCTTAAAGGAAGATTTCTTACCGTTGAAATGATCCAAAGGGCAGTCAGTGTTCAGATATCAAAGGCGTTTCTGAAAGAAGAGTTCCCAAAAGGCTTGGGGTGGTGATTCTCAGCCCGCTACATGTTAGAATCACCTGGTGAGATCTGAAAATGCCCTGTGCCCTGGCCCCACCCGCCTTATTCAGTCTGTGTCTCTGGTGGACAGGACCAAACATCAGTATTTTAAAGCTCCCCAGATTCCCATGTGCCAAGGTTTGCCATCCACTTTTGGAATAAGTGGAGTCTCCCAGGGTGACTGTGCTGGAAAGGACAGTAATGGTTTGGAGAGCTGCAATTGCATAAAACTGCCTATTTAACCACCTGTTGTCATTCTTGTTTACCCCCACAGTGGGGCACAGCTGGGTTCATTTCATGGCGCTGATTTGATTCCCTTGTGGCCAGACCCTGCACCATGTCTGAACAGTTCTGGATGGTAATTCCTAGATGTCTCCAGCCTGTTACCCACCTTAAAGCAGAGAGGAGAAAAGAAAGAACAACAGGACACAATCTTCCTGTCATCCTATTGGTTGGTCCCAAGCGCAACTCTCTTTGCCTGTTTGTCTTTTGCACCTGCCCACGGCCCATTCTACAATATAAATGACTTTTCAAAGAGGAAGCTACAGGAGTCGATTCTATTTTTAACGTGCATAGGAGAGGTGAAAGTTTTCCACTTCTTCGCTGTTAACTGCTCAGGTGTGAATATTGAGATCACACTTAGCTGCTTAAAATGACAATTCATGTCCTTCTAGTGGTGTCACTCCAACATTACCTTCACAGAAGGGCCACATTTCAATACCATGACAGAAAGAAAATGATGTGAATGTCCTTTCAGTTTTAAGTCAGCTTTCTGTATCCATGGGTTTCGTGTCCTTGGAATCAACCAACTGGGGATCGAAAATATTCGGAAAAAGAAATTGTCTGTATTTATCATGTACAGACTGTATTTTCCCTTGTCATTATTCCCTGAACAATATAGTATAACAACTATTTACATGGCATTTACATTGTATTAGACATTATAAGTAATCCAGAGATGATTTAAGGTATATGGGAGGATTGTGTAAGTTATAAGCAAACACTACACACAAACTTATATGAGAGAATTGAGCCATTGCAGATTTGGGGGAGGTATTACAACCAATTTCCTGTGGATACAGAGGGATGACTGTACCATCTTTCATGATCCAAAGAAACACTTCACACTTATATACTTTTAGGTTCTAACTGCTTTCACCTTGGTCTCAATATTGCTGAGAGGAAGAACCCCCACCCCACATTAGTCATAGTCAGATCTCTTAAGTTAATAGATACTTTCAAAGTATTTCCTGTATTCACTGCAGTAAACTTGGAAGAAGGGCAAGGGCCTCATTCCCATTTTATAGGTAAAGTGTGCACTGAAGTTCCTCAACTACTGGTTCTGACACTGTTTCTAAGACAGCACAGCTGATTCCAATGAACACAGAGGGGCCACTCTTCCTGGAAGGACTTTTGGGAGCCATGGGCACTGCCGTAGATATCAGACCTGTGTGGTGCTGTCCTGAGTGTGCAGTTTAGTGGAACTTGGCTAGAGGAGTCAGTGTCCTCTCCAATTTGTCCTTCTGCTTAGGGAGATTTCTCTTCCCAATCTGGCCTCAGTGGTGAGTTTCTAATGTAATTCTGTGCTGGGAACATGCTCCAGAAGCAGCAGCCACTTTTGCTCATCAGCCAGATGCAGGGCTTCTCCAAGACCACAGCGCTGGCACAGTTTGGTCAGCTGGTGCCCTCACAGGGCTGGTGATCAGAGCCCTGCACATACCATCTTTCACACCTCAGACATTTTGGGTCTGTGGGGCCAAGTCAGAGCCCAGTGGCTGGAGCCTGTCCTCGCTTGCTTGTCCAAAGCTAACACAGGAGACTCGTTGACTGGTATTCCCTTAACCACAATTTGAATTATGGGTCCTTGGTCACAGGCCTGGTGACTTCTGTAAGTCAGGTGTTGGAGGTGGAAAAGTGGAGAGGAGGGAGGCCAGGAGCTATTTTCATCTTGTCACAGGGCTTAAAACACCAGCTTCTCTTGTGCCTTATTTAGATGAAAAGTCTTGACCTAAAAAAAGTTAAAACTGTGACTCAGTTGAGTTCCCAAGTTGTTCAAAATGCTTTGGGCTCCTGTCTGGGGCTATTCTTAATGCTGTCTTTGGATAGTGTGAAGTGGACATCATTTTGGGGCAACTGAAAGAGCTTTTGGACGTCATCCTTCTGTTTTTTTTTTTTCCTTCTTCTTTTAGCCAGGATGATAAAGCACTTTTGTTTTGGGAGTCCAGCTTGCTGATTTTGTCCACTCTTATTTTTAAACTGCAATAGTAGAGGGTAGGCTTGCTCATTCAAAGAGAAGCATTTTTTCCTACTCTTCCAAAGCAGAGATATGGAACTTGTAGCCATATCAAGGTGAGCTCAGAGACCAGGTTCTACCTGGAAGAACCATACATGCCACATGTACCAGGGATGTACCCCTTTGTCAGAGGAGCCATGTGGAAGGGTTATGGATAGAGTAAGCATGCTCATTTTAGACTCTTCATCACCAGGTTAGTCTGATTGAAGACTAGAAAGCAGGGTGAGTTGGCCTTTGGTGTCCTGTGCTGCCCTCTGATCACTGCAGTCCCTCTACTCTGGGTTCCACTGTTGAGTACTGTCCATCCATGTCTTCTATCCCAGATAGTGCCACATGCTTTAAAATGACCTCTTTGTTTTGCCATACCTATGTCTCTAAATGATTGCTTTTTATTTGTGTAGAACCCCCAGCAGCTGGAGAAAAACACGTGTTCCTTACTTATTCCAGTGTCCAGACTTGCTGGACTCAGCATCTAAGCAGGTTGCACAGAGAAGGAGAAGTGGCCTGGGGGTATGGCAGATGGGTGGGTTCTGGGGCCTTAGGTTTAAATTCCACCCATGATTTCAAATGGACATCTTAGTTTTTCTTACCTAGAAACAATGGTAATTAGTACCACCTTTCAGTGTTTTTATGATGATTAAATATGAAGTTGATTTACAAGAAACTTTTAGAACAGCGCTTGGCAGGAAGCAGGCACTCAGTAAGTAATACCACTAGTGCTTTGTCTTTGTAAACCATGCTCAGACACATCATCTAATTTGCACTTGATTCTTACAACATCCTGTCAGAAGCAGAAAAATCCTATCATTTTACAAATTAGGAAATTCAGATCCAAAGGGGTTCAATGTCTCACCTGAGAATGAAGCCCTGGTTTTCTGACTACAAGACCAGCACCCTTTCTGTTTTCTATGCTTCATGGACAATAGTTTCCTTAAAATTAAACAGCAAAGGCCCATCACAGTCAAGTCACAGGTTAATATTGTCATAGATTCTTGTCAAGAACTGAGTAAAATCAAGCAGTACTTTAGATGTGGACTTGGGGGTTGTCTCCCTGCTATGTTTGCAGTGCAGCAGGGTCAGGTGTTGTAACCTGCCCACAGAGATGACCTCAAAAGTCCCCAAGGGAATCAGTCAGTGCTCCTTCTGGTCAGGAGGAGGGTGAGAAGAGAAGAAAAGAGATGCGGAGTCACGGGACCTCTTCCACACATCTGCACTGGGAGAGTTTCTTCACTAGAATTTGGCTGCTCATTAAAAATAATAATAATAAATGTGGTTAAAGGCAGAATCCAGTATTCCAAACTGAAAATCAGTTCCAGAAATACAGGAGCAAATGCAGCCAGAACTCTGCCTATCTGTGGAAACATTGATGGCAGAGCACCAATTCCTTTGTTCTATTCATTCCATTCCTTCCAACCACTCAACTGCTTGTCCATGCAGTCATTCTTTCATCCAGAAAGTGTTAATTACGCTCTGATTCTCCGGACCACCCTCACGACAGCTGCTTGTGGCTCCTCCAGTAGTCATAGCCACAGCCAAGAACAAGGGCCTTGGTGCTTCTGCTCAGGACAAACTGGCTAAAAGCAGCAGCTTGGCCTTCTTGGTTTTCCTCTTTCCTCCCTTTTAAAGTGGGCCAGTGTCCTCAGACATAGCAAGGATGGTGATTTCTCAATGCATGGCTATTTTGTTTTCATATTCAGCCCACCTGAATGCCATGCATTTAATTTCAAGGCACTGTTGCCCTGTTTTTTTTCTCTGCTTCTCAGAAACAGGTCCTCCTAGAGTTGCTCATTGGGTCCTTCCCTTCTCCATACAGCTGATTATGCCCATGTCCCTTCATCAGGAGAGCCCAGAGAGCAGCTTCCCTGTGGGTCACTATGTGCCTTAGCTGGCTGAGTCCTGAGGCCTCAGGAGCGTGACAATGGGTAGGGAGGGTAGGAGGGAAGAGGGAGGCTGGGCAGGAAGTACATGGAACCTGGAGGCAGGAGACCTGTGTTCTTCATGCTTCTTTTCCTGGTTCTACCAGTAGCTAACTTGCTCTCAGACTGTGGACAAGCAGCTTCACTGTCCTCTTCCTCTGTTTCCTGATCTGTATCTAAGGAGGGACAGAGGACCATCTGAGACAAGATGGATATCCACTTGGAAAGGTTGCAGCCCTATCTAAAGATTAGTTTTTATGGCTAACAGATTGATATAGGGACCAAAAGAGAAGCCTGGTGATTCAGAAGACTGACTCCAACCATTTGCTTAATGTTTTTATGTGACCATTAAACAGGATGAACCACCTCCATGATTTGGGGCTGGATCATGTCCAGTTAGTTCTAGAAAAGGTTGAGAGTTGGTCAGAGAGCAAGTTCACACAACTCACAGGGTAGGTACTTAGAGATGATATTGCTGTTGGTGTCTATGCTTGTAAAAATGGAGCATGGTCTCAAAATCTTTAGAACAGTGTCTAAAAAGCACCAGTGTGAGAATATTCATCTGTGTAGGTAGGTCTTTGTGTGCTTCTGATCTGTCTGTGCATACATCTCTTTGCATTTATTTTTAAATCACATTGTCTTTTTATTCCTATTTTTCCTGGTGGTTCTTCTTCAATCTGGTCATAACTAAAAAGCAAGGTTAAAACAACTCAAGCTTCATTTTTGATATAAATACTCTGTTCTTGTTTTAAAACTGGATAGAGAGAATAATTTATAAGTAGTCAAACTATCAAACAATAAACTCCCCCTCTTTTTTTCACCAACATGTTAGAGTTTTTACAATGGAGATTGTGAAGCTACTTGCAGAAGATTCTCTTTTAGATCCTCAATGGGAGCAAAATCTTCCTTTGAGGGGAGATTTTTAGAAAAAGCCCCAAATGAGCCGGATCTGTCTCTGAGGCTTTATCAGGTGTGCCTGGCACCCCCTAAAGGGTTTTACTTCCCTTTCCCAGTACCTTGGGCCAGCTCGCTGGCTCCACTCCTCTGCATCCTCCCAAATTGACCTGCTCTGTCAGGTGGAGTAGGGTGGCACTGCCCTTAGACCAGGACACCAGGAGCACTTGCTGGGGGACTTTGGTTTTTCCAAGCCTGCTCTGACCCTCCTCCAGCCTTACCCTAGACCCTGAGTGAGGAGTTCATGAGCTAAGTGACTATATGCCTGTACTAGACCATTCTTGGAATACCAAAACCTCCTGAATTCCCTGTCCAAGGGTCTCCAAATCCACTTTCAGGGCCCATGTGCCCCTCTTGCATCTCTCTAGTCAAGGGCAGACTGTGCTCCTGCTGTGCTTGCCCTTGTCCCAGGGCCACGGTTAGTGTGGAGGTGTGCATGTAAGTTTGGTGGGGACCTGGGAGTGAAGAAAAAACAGGAAAGGTGGGAGGAACCAACAGATTGGGGGCTTCCCTGCTGCCATATTTGGACTTGGCACTTGAGGAACATGAAACTTGGTCTGAACCTGCCATTGCATCTTGTTCTGAAGCTGTATTTGTCAAGGTAGGAGGATAGAACATATTTTACCTCATGTTATGTTAGATTGACTCATGACTTAAATTTTTTTTTTTTTTTGTGGTACTGGGGATTGAACTCAGGGGCACTCGACCACTGAGCCACATCCCCAGCCCTATTTTGTGTTTTATGTAGAGACAGGGTCTCACTGAGTTGCTCGCTTAGCGCCTCGCCATTGCTGAGGCTGGCTTTGAACTCGCGATTCTCCTGTCTCAGCCTCCCTAAGTGCTGGGATTACAGG
>CM053401.1:96367402-96410203 GCA_028644305.1 Xerus rutilus | reverse complement strand
ACTTAAATATTAAGGTATACAGTCTGTAGCCTGCATTTGCTCTCTAGCCTTGCACATGTTAAGGCAGCCTTAGCTGGGGCAGGCCATGGTATCTGCCTCTCAGCTTATCCTTGCTGGAAGACCTCACTGTCCCTCATGTTGTCCTGCCATTAGACCCAGGGCTAGCCTCACCTACCACCCCTCCACTCTGTTTCCCTAGAGTGCTGGGAAAGGCATTCCAACAACTGGGAACCAAACCTGGTGAATCAAGCTGGGACTTAAGCTAGGCCATTGCCTACATTTATTTTAAGACTTGGAGGACATGGGAGCAGAGGTCTAGTTTCTTCTGAGGCCAGCCAGATGTTCTTCAGGTGGCTATCTGAGCACTCTGGGCACGGCAGCATGCTGGCTGGAAGAGGGGGATATTGGTTGGAGTTCTACTGAAACTGGGAGCTGGTTTGACAAACCAGGTTGGAGCACAGTCCAACCGTCTGGCTTGGTTGAGCAGAGCCCAAGCCAGGGCAAGACCATACATGAGGCTGGCAGAACCCATTCCAGTAACAGTACAGAGGGCGGACTGGGCTCTGGACCACAACATTCAAGAGCCTATCCTCCTTACTCTGCCTTCTGAAACATGCTTTTCCAAGCTCCTCTCTTGGAAGGAGACTCATCCAGGGATGAGGGAGAGAGTGTGGGCCCCTGGGGCCTGTGGAGAGCAGCAGAGTTCAGACAGTGCCTTCCAGGGGTGGGCTTGGTACTGCAGGATTCCTTCTGCTTGGTCCTCTGTTCTCTCCTGGACTCACTGTGGGTCTTGGGGTGAGGAGTCTGCTGGCAGCCTGACAGAAGAGGGGACCCAAGTTGTGGAGCAAGGCACAGCAGCAGAGGACAAACATCAGCAGGATCCTGCTCATGTGCCAGCTCCTCCAACAGCTGCCCTGGCTGCCTGTCCCTTTTCCGAGCAGCTTGTGAGGCTGGGCCTCATGGTTCTCCATTCACTCAGTCTATAGATGTGCACTGAACCCCTGTGTGGCAGGCTCCTCTGTGTGGTCCTCTGAGTGGTGAAGAAGGCCTTATGTTCTAGAGGCCTTGCAGACAGCAAGGACACAGGTGCATATATAATCCACCTCAGGTAGGACATAGAGGCAAGACTGCAGGCAGACAGTGACCAAGGGGAGGGACTGATAGATGGGTAGAGGTTGGAGGTGGTCAGAGTAGGCCTCTCTGAGGAGGTAACTTTTGAACAGAGGCCCCAAGGAAGAGAAGGAGCCATGTGGATATCGGGCAAAGGCCTTATGGGCAGACTGGAGTGAAATGAATGAGAGGACATGGCAGAACCAAGGACGTGTGGTAGCTATGGCCCAGACCACACAGGGCCTTATGGGCTGTGGTGAGGACGCTGGATTTCACTGATGGTGGTGGGACATTGTTGGATGCTTGGAAGGAGCACAGTGATATGACCCATTGAGCTTGTTGGGTAGAAAATAGCCTGAGGAGGTCGAGTTGGAAGCCTGGAGATGCACCAGGAAGCTGCAGCAGAAACCCAGGCCAGTGAGTCCAGCTGTGTAGACTCAGGTGTTCTCAGGCAGCTTTCAGGGAGTCCTTGCACTTCTAACATGCACTAAGTGGTGAGTGTGTGTGTGTGTGTGTGTGTGTGTGTGTCTTTAGTTTTATTAACCTCTAACTTGATTTTAGAGGGTGTAGCTAAGTGACACAGCACTTGCCTAATATGCAGAGGGCCTCGGGTTCAATCCCTAGTACTGGGAGGGGGGATCCCTTTGATGATAAGTGTAGGCAACCGAATACATTAATATGAGCAGTGCCTGTGACTTTGGCACAACTAGAAATCAAGATTTTTTAATATCATATTACATATTTATGTGCATTTGTCTCTGCATCTTCTATTTTGTTCCACTGGTCTACACGTCTATTTTAGTACCAACATTACATATTGTCCCTGCAGGCATCTAGAAATGTTTATATCCATCACTACTTTGGAGTTATAGTAGTTATTAGATTTGCCACTAGATCTTTTATTTAATGTGGTATTCATGAAGTATTTCCATTAATATATCACAAATTTGTTCTTTAAAATATTTTGGGCACTATGTTTCAATATGATTGCTTTCCTCAATAATCTTCAGTTTTATTTTACACACTTAAAAACATTATTCTGATAAAGGGCCCCATAAGTTCCTGGCAAAAAAAGTGCTGGGAATTACATAGAAATAATAAATGTGATGAACTTTGGAAATCAGTATGGGAGTTCCTCAAACGACTAGGAACAGACCCACCATATGACCCAGCTATCCCACTCCTTGGTATGAATCAAAAAGAGCTAAAATCAGTATAACAAGGATATGTGCATACCAATGTTTATAGTAGTTCAATTCACAATGATCAAGTTATGGAACCAGCCTAGGTGTCCTCCAACAGAGGACTGGATAAAGAAAATGTATATATACAGAATGGAGTTTTGCTCAACTCCAGGAATGAAAATTTCATTTTCCGGCTAATGAATAGAACTTGAGAATATAATACTAAATGAAATAAGCCAGACTCAGAAAGTCAAGGGTTGAACGTTCTCTCTCATTTGTGGAAGCTAGAGAGAAATAATGAATTTCTAAAAGTTGGGTGGAGGGAGCTCATGAAAATAGAAAGGAGAACAATGGAGTTGAGGAAGGGGATCAAGGAGGGGATGGGAAAGGGGAAGAAGAGGGGAATGAAATTGACCAACCATGTTTTGTGCATGTACAAATACACCACAATGAAGTCCACTTTTATGTATAATTGTAACACATCAATTTAAAAAAAATATGGAAAAGGGTTTGGTTCTAGTTGTGTTTTGCAGCCAGACTAAGTGTGGAATAGGGAAGAAGAGAAGTCAGGGCTGCTGGATCTCTGCCTAAGCCAATGGATAAAGTGATGGTGTCACAGAGAAGAGACAGACAAGGGGATACCAGGTTTAGGGGGCAGGAGATGTGATATTCCATTTGGAGCATGTTGGTTATTGTAGAATGGAGAATGATTACTGCGCTGGGAAGAAGTCATTTCTGTAAAGGGCTTGGTACGTAGTATCACCCAATGGCAGCTGTAATTAATAACATCCCAGATCACACAGAAAGTGGCAGCATTGAGAACGGAGGCAGGTCTCAAGAACAGAGGTCCAGGAGACAGTTGCATAATAGGAATCTACTCAGAAGAAAGGCTGGAGTGGGAGACTTGCTTTGGGGAAGCATCAGTCTCCATGTTGTACTTAAAGCCAGAGGACTGGGTGTGCCCATTTTCTAGATAACTGAGGCTCAAAACAATGAAGCACATTACCTGCTATGGGCTTAGCTAGTTCTTTAAGCCTGGTCTTTGGTTACTAGTGTTCCTACTCTGCTTCACCAGGCTGAAGATCCCCTAGCGTGGTGGGTGAGCCCTTCACATAAGGACCATTATAAAGGGGGACTGTTTGAGAAGCAGCCCTGTATTAGGACTGGGCCCGAAAGAAGACATACTTACACAATGTTTCCTTCTGTGTTGACAAGGGGGACAGCTCTCTCCCAGTTCAGATCTCTGTGTGCCTGTGGTGCCCATGGTCATCTCGCATTCAGTTCGGTGTGGAAACTGAACACCCCAGCCACAACGCACTCCAGGCAGAGGTTACTGTACAAGGTGGTAATTTACCTGCTCAGCCAGCAATGTTCTCATATATGATCGCTCATATTGATGCGAAACCTCAAACACTGTTTACCAGAAACACAAGGGTGGTTAGTAATTTTGTCTCAGACGTGGACGGCAGGACAGTCGTGATCAACGTGACTGACTGGGCCTCAGTTTCCTTATCTCTTAACCAAACAGTTTCACCAGGGGAAAGGAACATCCCTGAGGCTCTGAAATGAGGTTTCACTTTTCCCTGAACTTGTGTCATCTTGTGTGGATGCCCAGCAATTCTGGAGAAGATCGTCAGCCAAGGAATGGAAAGTTCTGGGCATCAGGGTTTCTGTTCCTGGCTTGCTGCTCTGCTCCACAGTAAGTCTTCCAATATTTTGGAGCTTCCATCTGTTTAAAACACTGAATGAGGTGAAACTTTTAGAAGTGGCTGAAGAGATGAATTTCGTGATTATAGAATACTCAGAATATAGCACAAAAAGCCCCAACAACCCTTTACTTGAATCACCATAGAAGTATTTCTCAAATATTTTGTGTCATGCAGACTGTGGGCATTTGCATAAAGATAAAATGTGACGTGGTGGAAAGAACATGGGCTTTGGAGGCAGGAGACCTGGCCCCAATCTTGTGTTGCCACTTTCTAGCTGTATGACCCAGGTAAGTTACACCAGGTGCCTACTCTGTGCCAGGTGCTTTATAGAAATGATCTCTTCCCAGCACAATGATCATTTCCCTTTTTATAAATGAGGACTCTGAGTGCAGGTCTCCAGCTAGAATGTGGCAGATCTGGGATTCAAATCTGGGTTACCTAGACAAATTCATGATCCTTTTTCTATAGATTGTGCCTCCCCTCACCTCTTCTGGGAGTGGTAAACCCTAACCCTAACCTCTAATATTTTCTCTGAGGAGATAGTGCATGTGAAGTACCTGGGCCATACTAGGTGCTCAATAAACACTGGTTTCCTCTTATTTGAGAGCTAAAGGAGATAATACAGACTGATAGCTCCAAAAAAGATAATTTCCATTCTTTCACTCCTTTGCCTTTCTTCACATATTTTCACCAGCATTAGGGTCATTGAAAAATACCTGGAAGACAATACCCTAAGCCCTTGCTCCCAGAGTCTACTCTGACCCCAGGAAGCTATATCCATTTAGCTTTCTTACCCTCCCCTCCGTGGGCTGAGCTCCACCCTCTGTGTGCAGTCTGCACAAGGGTTTGAGCTCACCTGAGGAGAACTTCCCATCTGCTGAGCACTCCCGTTGCATGAGCCACTGCAGCCAGCACGTGGCCTGCACTGTCTTGTTTCATCCTTGGCATAAGCCCTCGAGGAAGATATAGTGGTGGTGAGGAAACTGCATCTTAGACAAGCAGTCACTTTCCTAAGGTCACGCAACTCACCCCTAGCAAAGTCAGGATTAGAAATCTGTTCTGTTTTGCTCCAAAATTTTTCATGCCCCTTAGAAAATAGATATATTTGAGGGCAACTTAAAATTTCCCATCTGCTCCCAGTTGTCTTCTTTACTCTTCTAACAACTCAGTAAAACAAATACAAGCCCAAAATAGATTATTTAAAAATGTAGATTCTAGGCATTTGGGAGGCCCCAGGGCTTTAAGTAAACAGCTATGGTCAAAGGGAGAATTCTGTGTGTTACATGGCAAAGGCCACGCAGAGAGTCACACCCTCTGACTTAGTAATTGTACCTCTGGGATTTCTGCTAAGGCTATATTTAACATAAACAAAAACCTCCAAGTATATTTATCACAAAGTTATTTCAATATCTAAAGTTTAAAAGCAACATAACTGTCCAAAATAAAGAAATGGCTGATGAAGTACAGCATGATGGAGCATTATGTAGCCACAAAAATGATGATTATTTAGACTGTAGACAAATGGAAAAACATGGATGGACATAGTATGAATGAATGTATAAAGCAGAGTATGAGATACACGTGCAATGTAATTGGAAGTAGGTAAAGAATGTCGGCATGTGGGTCAGGTTCAGAAAAGAATTAGTGAAAATGGAAATAGTATTGTTAGGTTGATAGAATTACAGATGTTTTATTTTTTACAAAAAAAGCAGTGACTGGAATTAGAAAAAAAAGTGACTGAGTTTAAAAATTCAAAGAATAAGGAAGATGTGGAGTTGAAAGTATTTCAATTCTGGTTGTAGCTCCTATTGTTTTTCTCTCTGATTACGCTTTCTTGGACCCTTTTCATGCTAGTTTTAGTTAAAAACAAAGCAAAACAAGTAATTCTCTTTCTAATGGCCTGTGCCCATTTCTTTCAGATCATTTGGACTCTTTTAATAAGATTTTTCTTGATCATTACCATTTTTATTTTGAAAAGTTTTGGGCATACAAAAAAATTCAGAATATAATAAAACAGTCATTTGTGTATTTTCTACCCAGCATAAAAATAAAAACATTTAAAATATAGTCAAGGCCTCCTATGTGTACCCCAACCCCTTCCCATTCCTCCCTCATTGTTGGTGGTTATGACTCTCCTGAATTTGCTGTTCATGTTTTTACTTCCTCTCTCTCTCTCTCTCTTTCTGTCCCTGATTTTTTCTTGTTTTTCATGATTTAACTTCTTCTATAATTTATACTACGCTCATCATATATATTCTTTTACAACTTGCTTGTTTTACTCAATATTGTTTGGGTGAGATTGATCCATACTGATGCCACTAGTTCATCCATTTTCACTGCTGTTCACTATCCCGTTCTGTGAATGTAGTACTCCCTCTTGGTATCTCACTCACATATATCTTCTTAGCACTCATCCTCCCCCTGACCCAGGCCTGGCTCTGCACTGCCTGTACCCATACATCATTGTCTGAGAATGTTGTTTGACAGCCGGAGATGCTCTGTTGTCACCTGGGGCAGGCCCCAAAGGCTGGGATTTAATAGTCCTTACCAATGACTGATGGAAGTTGGTGGATAAATACCCCAGCTCCCTTGCTCCCTGGGGAAGATAATTCTGAGGCATTGCTCTACACCACCTCCTAGAGTTTTCCAGTGGGATTAAGCTCCAGTTAGTTTCCCACCTTGGTCATTGCTTGATAATCATCTAGAAACAGATACTGAGCTAGAGTTTGGGGTACATGATGTTTATTAGGAAAATAAAACTGCAACACAGTCCTGCAAAAGCCTCAGCCAACTAGAGGCAGCTGAGGAAAAAGCAGTACCTATCAGAGTCTCATGATGGGCCAAAATGACTGTTTTTTGTTTTTTTATTAAACTTTTTTTGTAGTTATAGATGGACAGAATGCCTTTATTTTGTTTATTTATTTTTTAAGTATTTTTTTTGTTGTAGATTGACACAATACCTTTATTTTGTTTATGTATTTTTATGTGGTGCTGAGGATCGAACCAGGTGCCTTACACATGCTAGGCAATGCTTTTCCACTGAGCTACAACCTCAGCCCCTATTTTGTTTATTTTTATGTGGTGCTAAGGATCAAACCCAGTGCCTCACATGTGCTAGGCAAGCACTCTGCCACTGAGCCCCAGCCCCAGCCCATGACTGGGTGTTAATGCCCCTGCCTTGCTTAGTCCCTGGCTGTGTGCTGACCTAGAGAGGGCATGACCTTGAGCAAGGTTACTTTCTGTAGCTGAGATAGACCCTAAAGGAGCTGACAGCTGGAAACTATCTGCTGATCCCAACCCTGCAGCTGGGCAGCAGGGCCTTCTGTGCAGGGGGAAATCTGGGCATATACCCGTGTCTACCATAAGCACATACTTTTTATTGGTCTCTTCATCCTTCATACTTTCCTGTAATTTATTTGACATCTCTTTTTACATAAACTACTTGGACTTGTATCTTTGTCTCAGAGTCTGCTTTTTGGGGAGTTAAAACTAAGACAAAAATTATTTCTCAATTTACTTATCCATTCTCCTATCAATGGACACCCAGATAATTTCCAATTCTTTTGCTACTGAAAACGATATTTTAATGGATCTTCTTTTACAAGTCTCCTTGTATCTATGTGGGAATTCTAAGGTAAGTAGAACAGAGTTCTTGGGTCACAGGGTATGCACATGAATGAATGAAACTAAAAACTTTTCAGATATACAGAAGCTAAAAGAATCTTCACCAACAGACTTAATTTACAAGGAATATTTTTGAAGTCTTATAAGCAGAAGGAAAAATGATACCAAATGGAAATATGGATCTACATAAGGGGTAAAAAAAAGTCAGAAATGACAAACAATTAATAGATAAAAACTTTTTTCTTCTTAAATATCTTTCAAAGATAATGCCATTGTGTGGAATAAATGTAGAACACTAATATAATAGGCAGGAGGGTGGAAATAGATATATAATGTTGTAAGATTCTTCTATTATGTATGAAGTGACATATCACTTGAAATTAAACAATAACAAGTTAAAGATGCATATTATAGACTCTAAATGACCACTAAAAAGCACAATAAAGAGTTACAGCTAATAATTAAACAAAAGAGGCAAAAATGAAATCATGAAAAATGCCCAACCAGTTAAAAAACAGGGAAATAACAACAACAACAACAAAATGATTATCAATAGATAAGAAATCCAGGTGGGGTGGTGCACACTCATAATCCCAGTGACTTGGGAGGCTGAAGCAGGAGGATTCCAAGTTCAAAGCCAGCCTGGACAACTTAGCAAGATCCTGTCTCAAAATGAAAATAAAAAGGGCTGGGGATTTAGTGCAGTAGTTGAGCACCTGCCTTGCGTATGCAAGGCCTTGGGTTCAATCCCCAGAACCACACATATATGTGCACACACACATACACACATGCACAAAGATAGGAAAAATAGAAAGCACATAGCAAAACAATAGATTTAAAGCCAACCATATCAATTATCACAATAAATGTAAGTGGATTAAATATCCAAACCAAAGCAGATGTTGCCATGTTGAATTTTACAAAGCTCAATTATGCTAGGGAAGAATAGAGTTACTTTAGGTAGAAAGGAATGAAAGGAGGGGAGGCAGTATAGAGATAGGAAGGATAGTAGAATGAATCAAACATCATTACCCTATGTACCATATATGACTACATGACTGGTGGGATTCTATATCATATACAACCAGGAAAATGAGAAATTATACTCCATTTATGTATGATATGTCACAGTGCATTCTATTGTCATGTACAACCTGTATAAACAATTAAAATAAAATTTAAAAAGCTCAATTATTTGTTGTCTACAAGAAATCCATTTTAAACATAAAAACACAAGAACACAAGTAAGTTAAAAGTAAAAGGATGGAGAAGATCTACAATGCTAACACTGATCAAAAGAAAACTGCAGTGGTTATATTAATACCAGATAAAGCAGATTTTAGAGCAAAGAATATTACTATGGATAAAGAGAATAATTTCATAATGACAAAGGGGTCAATTCATCAAGATGACATAATCATTCTAATTCTTTGTACACCTCACAACAGATTCAAAATAAATGAAGCAAAAACTGACAGAAGTATAAGGAGTTATAGAAAAATCCACAATTATAGTTTGAGATTTTAAAACTCCTCTCTAAAGAACTGATAGAACAAACATAGATATCAGATCATGTAGTTCAGTTCATTTGGAATGGAAGGTACCGGAATGGAGCAAGTGAATGAAGTAACTATCCTGCAGGGCAAGATGATAGATTAAAACATGGAGGCAGAGAAGATGAACTCGCCAACTCTGGAGACCGAGGGAAAGGAAATGTTTAGCAAACACAAAGTTCTCCTATTAATAACCATAATTAGGCCAAAATATATCCAATTTCCATGGTCTCAGTCATCCTTTTTATTTTTGTATAAGCAATCTACAAATTTTTGCCACAGGACTTATGTGAAGCAGAACCCTTTGGATTTGAAGGTAAACTGAGAGAACAGCCATGACTAAGGGGAGACTTGCCGTTGAGTTCAGTCTTAAAGGCATGTCTGAGTGACTCAAGTATAGAAGGCTAAAGCATAAGGAAATGATATAAGCCATCATAAATTAGAGGAGTGACTAAGACCCTATCTGTCATTTGCCTTCAGGGAAAATGACCATCGAGGCACACCCAGATCATCATTGTCTCTTCAGCGCATTCTGGCAACAACAGACAACCTGTTGCATGAACTATGGCCAGCCTGTCAACTCAAGCCATTTTGAATCAGGCCCCCCAAACACAGGTTGGCTGGAATACGGGTAGAGTGAGAGATCATGTGGAAGGGAGAGGGGACCAGTCGGAAAATAGGCCTTTCTCCTAAAAGGGAGACAGAGATTCTCTACATTTCTCCCATTCCTCCTCTTTCTGTCTGTATTCTCCAACCCAAGAGCCTAATCTGGTCCTAAAGAACCAACCATCCTCTTGGTTGATAGATGTGTTGACTTTTCTAGAAATACTGAAACAAACTCTGGTCAAAATGGAATTTGGAGTCCTGAAGAGACATCAACTTTGGAGTGTAGATGTAGCTAGATTTAAATCCCATCTCTAACACAGAGGTTCTATAATATTAAGTCACTGAAATTCTCCAGATCTTGGTTTTTCCTTTTGTAAAATGGGGACGATACTGATCTTGCAGGTGTGGTTGAGAGAACTAAGTCAAATCTCACATCTGAGAGTTTAATATTTCCCAGGCTATACCCTTGGGCATTTGACCCCCAAATCTAATTTTTTCCCATAATTTAACTTTTTTCCCCCAGTACTAGAGATTGAATCCAGGGCCCTTCACCACTGAAGGACCCCAACCCTATTTATTTATTTATTTTGAGGCAAGATCTTACTAAGTTGCTGAGACCAGTCTTAAGCTTGTGATCTTTCTGCCTCAGCCTCCCAAGTAATTTGAATTACAGGTGTGCACCACCACACCAGGCCATAATTGAAACACTGTCTTTAGCTCCTATTTTGACTCCTGGTTAAATACAAATAATAATAACAACCACCAAACAATTCCAGGTAGATCCAGGCATTTGAATGTGTTTCTTGGTCATTTCAGTTTTAAGTTTGCTCAAGTTAGTCCTCCCTTTTTTCCCTCCTTGAAGAGTTCTCAGCCTATGGTTGCTTAATTGGCATTTCCATAGTAGGAGAGGCTTCTGCTCTTTTTATTCCCTGAAATATAAATCATCTTGATTCGCCTTTGGTCTAGAGTATGCTGGCAGCTTCTGGGACATCCATATCCCTCACCTGTTACCTGGTCATCAGGCTGAGTCTACACAAGTCTTTCTGCACTCTTTTTTTCCTTCTTAGAGCCTTAGGCCCTCCTGGGCCTTTTGCTATGATTTGGTAAATGTTCCCCAAAAGTCCTTATGTAAAGGCTTGGTCTTCAGAGAGGCACTGTGGACCTTTAAGAGGTAGAGTCTAGTGGAAGGTCCTTAGGTCCTTGGGAGCGTGTCCTTGAAGGGGATTGTGGGACCCCAGTCTCTCCATCTCCCTGTGTTCCTGGCTTGGCATAGGACAGCTTTCTCTGACAAATACCCCTGCCATGATGTGCTGCCCTTATGAAAGGCCCAAAGCAATGGCACTGTTTGATCTTGGATTGAATCTCCAGAAATGCTAGCAAAAATAATATTCTCTTCATTTCATGAATAGTCTGTGTCTGTTATTTTGTTATGGTGCTGCAAAGCTGACTTAATACAACACCATTTTCAAAACACTTTAAATTCACCTTTAAAAATAGTTAATAAACCAGGTGTGGTGGTACACATGTGTAATCCCAGCTACTCTGGAGGCAGAGGCAGGAGGATTGTAAGTTAGAGACCAGCCTTGGCAACTCAGTGGGACTCTCTCTCAAAGTAATAAAAAATAAAAAGAGCTAGGGATGTAGTTCAATGCATGAGGCTCTGGGTTCAATTCCCCAGTACTGAATGGGGTGAAGGGAGCTAACAAATCCCTGTCATTCAACATGCAAGGGATATAGAAAGAAGAAACCAGAAAATTCTCTCTCCTATCCTTGTCTCCCAGCCACCCACTTCTCCTCCAGAGAAACAACTTTTTTTTTTTCCTTTTGGTACCAGGGATTGAACCCAGGGGCACTCAACCACCGAGCCACATCCCCAACCCTATTTTGTGTTTCATTGAGAGACAGAGTCTTATTAAATTGCTTTGCACCTTGCCATTGCTGAGGCTGGCTTTGAACTTGCAATTCTCCTGTATCAGTCTCCTGAGCTGCTGAGATTATAGGTGTGAGCTACTGTGCCTGGTTAACTTTTTTTTTTTTAAACCAGTTTCTTGTGTGTCCTTTCAAAAAAATAATTTATGCATTCATAATCATCTCTTATCATTGACCAAAGTTTATGGTGGGGCTTTACTTCTTATATTAGATCTGAGCAGCCTTAGAAAACAGTGCCTACAGCAACACTAGTACTTACCCTTTGTGGAGGAATCCAATCCTAGGGAACAGCAGGAGCGAGGGGAAAAAGAAAGTGAAGCAGTGTGTTAGTTGTCTATGACCGCCACAACAAAGTACCACCAACTAGTTTAAAACAACAGAAATTTATTCTCTCTGGCTGGGCATGGTGGTGCACGCCTGTAATCCCAGCAGCTTGGGAGGCTAAGGCAGGAGGATTGTGAGTTCAAAGCCAGCCTCAGCAATTTAGTGAGATCCTAAGCAACTAAGCAAGACCCTGTCTCTAAATAAAATATAAAAAAGGTCTGGGGATGAGGCTCAGTGGTTAAGCACCCCTAGGTTCAATCCCTGGTACCCGCCCCCCAATTCTCTTTGCATTCTGTAGGTCAGAAGATAAAAATCAAAGTACTGGTAGGGCCAGGGCCAAGATTTCTCCTTGGAAGCTTGTAGGGGAGGTTCCTTTCTTGTCTCTTCTGGTTTCTAGTAGCCACAGACATGCAGCATAACACCGACTCTCTTATGGTGATTCCCTGTCTGTATTAGTCAGGGTTCTCTAGAGGTAAAAATCGATAGGAAGTATGATTATAAAATGGGAATGTATTAGATTGGATAACACAACCAGAAGCTTTATAGTCCACAATGGCCATCTGCAGGCTGGAGAGCTAGAGGAACCAGTAGTTGCACAGTCCAAGAAGGGATCAACGGTGCTACTCCAGTCTGAGACTGAAGGCTTCTGGAAACTCCCTGGAGAATTCTGGACTCTCCCTGGAGAGTCCACTTTGGAAGAGTGAAGGAGTGAGAGTCTGATGTCCTCAGGCAATCTCAGCAGCAATCAAGAACCCATACAAGGAGAATGGAGCTTGCATCTGCTACTGCTTCCTTGTTCTTCCAACTTTATCCCATCTAAGCCATCATTCTATTGGATGGTGCTGCCCATGCTTAGGGAAGTTCTCAACTCCAGTTC
The DNA here is from genome assembly GCA_028644305.1 of Xerus rutilus. NCBI lineage: Eukaryota > Metazoa > Chordata > Mammalia > Rodentia > Sciuridae > Xerus > Xerus rutilus. Next base: position 96,397,287 of record CM053401.1, on the reverse strand, counting down.
ACTATCCTACATGTCAATCATTCCTAGACACACCCTCATTGACATACCCAGAAGCCTCTTAATCTTTGGCATCTCTTTATCTAATCAGGTTGACAATTCAAATTAACCATTACACCATCTCTATATCTTTGTACAACCTATGCACTTCATCTTGTATGCTTTAAGTCATCTCTAGATTACTTAGAACACTTAATATAATGTAAATGTTCTATAAGGTTGTTATGCTGTATTGGCTGGGAAATAATGACAAGACTAAAAGTCTGCACATATTTAGTGCAGATACAATTTTTTTCAAATATCTTCAATCTTTTTTTTCCAAATCCATTTGTTGAACCTAGATTTGGAAGCTATGGATACAGAGGGCCAGATGTATGATATCTCTTCATAAGGATGTTACAAAATTTGCAGTGGGGAGTGAGAAGAAGATGTTTTATACTATAAAGTGCTTCACAAATGTAAGGGAGCTCTACTGGGTAATCCTGAGATCTGCTCAAGTCACTTTTTTTTTTTTAAATATTTTTTTAGTTGTTGATGGATCTTTATTTTATTCATTTATTGTTTATATGTGGTGCTGAGGATCGAACCCAGTGCCTCACGCATGCTAGGCAAGCGCGCTACCACTGAGCTACAGCCCCAGCCCTCAAGTCACTTTTTAAAAATAGTTTTAATGAGGTGTGATTTATTTGCAGATGTCATTAAAAATGGGGTCAGATTGGAGGAAGATGAGCCTTCTACATATGATAGGTAGAGTCTGGGCTTTTCAAACTGGATTATAGCTATCTTCTAGAGGTGCTTAGCAGTGGGCCAATAGGTACGCAAAAGCCACAGGAAAATAATGTGTCTCTCTCTGGAGCAGGGTTTGGCAAACTTTTTGTAAGGGACCAGATACTAAAAATCTTAGCCTTTGCAGGTTTGATGGATTTTGAAGCACCTATGAACTATTGCCATGGCAGTGTGAAAGTAGCCATTACAATATCTAAGTAAATGAGTAAGGCTGCGTGCCAATAAAACTATATATGAAGCCAGATGCTAAGCTGGCTTTAGTCTGTTGGCTGTAGCTTGCTGACTCCTGAGTCACAGCACCAATTTCACTAGAAGGCTTGTGGGAAATGTTATTTTTGGAACCCAAGGTCTCTACTCTTAAGGGTCAACCTTTTCTTTAACATTCAACCAGAGCTGTTCTATAAGTACATGTTGTGCAATGTGTGCAGTCACATACAAGTTGACAAGTAGGTGTTGAAAGGAACCAAGTAACAGGTGTAGTACTGGGGGGAGGAGTGCTCAGAGGGGCCCCCTTTTTTGGTAGTTTGCATGATAGCACCCTATGTACTGATGACAGCCTTGATATATGTTAGTCAGATTTTTGTTACTGTAACAAAATACCTGAGATAATCAACTTAAAAAGAGAAAGGTTTATTCTGGCTCATGACCAGAGATTTCAGTTCATAGTCCCTTGGCTCTGTTGCTTTCAGGACTGTGGTGAGGCTTCATGGCAGGGAGCATATCGCAGAGTAAAGCTGCTCTCCTCATGGTGGCTGGGAAGTGAAAGAGAGAAGGGACTGAGGTCCCAATAACTCCTTTAAAGGCATGCCCCCAAACACCTAACTCACTAGGCCTCACCTCCTAAAGCTTCCACAATTTCATGATAGTGCCAAGAGCTGGAGACTAAGCCATCAATTAATGAGTCTTTGTGGGACAGTCACGATCCAAACCATAGAATATGCGCCACACTCCCATCCCGCCTGGCTCTAAAAGCTTTGCCTCTATTTCCAGGTGATGTGTAGCTTGTTTGCCAAGTGATGGTCTCTTCCTTCCTGTTGGTCACAGCTGGGGTCCTAGAAAGTTCTTCTCCAAGCTGCTCCCCCTTATTCCCTTTTGCCACAGGAATAAGCTCAGTCCTCTCTAACTCCAGGGCACTTCAGATGAGGCCAGCAAGGGTACTAGAACTGGCTGAGACTTGAGGCAAACAAGCCCTTAGAGTTACAGCTCCAAAGCAGAAACTTCACATCAGACACCAGCCATCTCTGTCCCCATGTGTCTTGACTGAAGCCAGTCTTTTAGGCAATTCATCAGTCACAATATCCGGCCAGAATTTGGCTCTCTTCCCTGCTTCAGACTTCCATTTATAATCAGAAACTTCACACCTAACAACCCAAATGATTCTGCAGCCCTAAGCCTTTCATTGAATGAGGATTTAAAAAAAAATTTTAATTGTTGATTTACCTTTATTTATTCATTTAATTATATGCAGTGCTGAGGATGGAACCCAGTGCCTCCCACATGCAAGGCAAGTGCTCTACCACTGAGCCACAATCCCAGCCCTTGAATGGGGATTTCAATGGAAGCAAATGAACAACTACATACATTTTGAAAACAAAACACAAAACTTGGAAGCATTTTCCATTTTCTCAGGGTAACTTTGAGCAACGGCCCCAGGCTCCCCAGTGCAAGGCCCTGGGCTCTGTCATTAAAGGTCCTTCAGTAGAAACCTTTGAGAAGCTGCAAATCAAGTACTTTTCTCTTATTTAGCATGGATGAACAGACTTCTTAGAAAGCATACATCTAGCATCAAACACAATTGCCTGTGGTGAGTTTAAATGAGTTTCCCTTCTCTTTTTGAAACTCCGTCCTCATTTTCTCACTGACAGGTTTGGCTCACTGCTTTGAGGCTGTTTGGTTTAGAAAACTCCCTTCCATGTCTGCACATTGGATCTCCTGAAAATGCAAGGGCTTATTTTCTCTTGGAAACTTTAGACCTTACGATATGAATATCTGATTTGTTTGTTCAGTTCTTAGATATCGCAGACCCAGAACTCGCCAGGCACCTGCATACAGCAGTCATCATTCTGTGTTCCCCAGGGAGAAAGTCTGCATCCTCAGAGGAAGGGACTGACAGCAGGGACATCTGGCCTCAACATCATTTGTCTCTCTCTCTCTCTCCAACCCCTGAACACAGAGAGCCTCTCTTATCCCTGATTTTGTCTGTTCCAAGTTGCTTTGATATTTTCCAACTGCATGTTGCCTTAATAATGTACAGTAAAAAGTGAGGTCTTCCAATCTCAGGGTGATTTTTTTTTTTTTCTTGAACAAAACACAGAACAGACAAGGTTTGAGTATCAAAGGAGATTTTTTTTTTTTTTTTTTTTTTAGGTAGGAAAGGCACTGGGTCCTCTGAATTCCACCTTGAGGTCCTTTACTGGCCCAAGGACAAGCTTATTAGATCTCTGGGCCCAGGGTAACCAAATCTTCTGCCCTGAACTTCCCAGCTGATTTGGCATTGGCAGGCAGGAGTTAACACGGAGGCTGTATTGCCCTTGGATAAGGGCAGTTGATGGCCATGTCTTGTTCCCTCTGTTTTATAGGATCCTCTGCTCAGGCCTTCCTCTAGCTGGGGCCCTCCCCATGGAATGAGAACAAGGAGCCCAGGAGGAGGCAAGGACAGATCAAGCTCTAGGACCCTGGGGCCCTGGAATTCTTGCCTTTCAAGACTCCAAGCCCTCTTCTAGGGCTTTTGATGAAGTCTTTCCTAAATTCATCCTTCCAAAAGTGGACTGTGCATCTGATAGGTACACATGGGTATCCAAGAGGTGGCCAAGGGCAGCTGTTTGCTGGTGGGAACACATAAATGAAGCTTGGACAAAGTTGTCTGGCACACATGCATTCGAGGTTCTCAGTAGTAAGAGACAGAAACAGGGATATATAGGGAAGCTTTAGGAGCTGTGGGCCAGGGAGTGCCCATTTTAACTCTTTTTTTTTATTAACATGATGATGGTAGGTTCATCTTTTTTTTAAACCTTTATTTTATTTATTTATATATTTTATATGTGGTGCTGAGGATCTAACCCAGTGCCTCACGCTTGCAAGGCAAATGCTCTACCACTGAGCCACAATCCCAGACCCCCATTTAAACTCTTGGTCAACGTCTTACAAATGTCAGGGGTGGGCCTGCCAAAGGAAAAACATATGGAAAGTATCCAGAGAAAATCAAAGAATTATGAAGCCAAGACATTTGCTAGAGTTTCTGTTCTGGTGGGGAGAAGTGTCCCCCAAACCATTGCACTGATGAACTTAGACATAAAGTTGAATTTCTTTTTCATCTTAAAATTTAAATAAAATATTGATGATTCCAATAACCAAAGCATCTGTTTTTAACGTGGTGATAATAGGTCCTCATGCTATTGTGAGGATGAGAATGTGCAGGGTCTAGTAGAGGGAGGCACTTAATGCATGTTGATGGGATGGTTCTTTTCTTATTTTCCTCCAGCTGGTATCAGATAATGTTCAAAGCTTAACTTTTTCCTCCACTTGTCCTGTACTGTCTGGTGTGATATAGTTAATAAAAAACAGATACTGAGATGTTTTTAAATGTCAAGTTAAGACAAGTTAATAATTGCTCTCCCACAATAAGAGAGCAAACTGTAGTCCAGGATCAAAAGGAATTGTTTTTCTATTTTGGGGCTGCCAAAATTCTCTTAAGGGTGTGCACAGGGCAAATGTTAGGACACACTGAGAATCTGAATGGCGTCATTGTCACAGCCCATGCCAAACCCTGGCCGGAGTAGCTATTCAGTTGGATGAGGACGTGATTTAATCCAGTTTTGTCTGAAAAAAAAAAGGAAGGGCTGAGAAACCAAGCTGATGAGCCAGGCAATCTGCTTACATATCAAAACACACCATCTGTGGATAGTTTTCTAACACCAGGGAGGCTGTAAGGAATGTGGCTAGTGCTAGAAGTCACAGTCATTATCCCTTACACATGTATAGCTCTTTGCTGTTTGCAAACGGCTGCCACAGACATGAGTTCACATTGTCCTGCCATGGAGACAGAGTGGTGCTTGTCCACACAGAGAACCCAGAGCCAGAACCCCCCACAATTCCCCAACTCCCATTTTGAGAGCATTAGAGGGAATGACATTGGCTTTGTGGGTTGGGCAGAGTACTGTGTTCTCAAGAAGCAGCTTATCAGCGGCCACTGGGATTCAGTGATACCACCCTCAGCAAGACCTCTAACGAGAGTGCAAGCCACAGATGCTTTCAGGAAAACAAAGCATGGGCAAGCCCATGCCTCACCCCCAAGCCCCTGGGTGCAGCCCTTTCCATCAAGACCCCGCTAATGGGGAGGCTGTTGTGCTTATACTCTGTGGGCACAGGATTGGCCTCTCCTCTGCCTGCCCTGGAGGAAATGTTGTTCCTCACCCAGGTGGGCATCAGGAGACTTGTGGTTGGAGCCACAGATGTCTAAAAGGAATCTCTGGTTTGCAGATCTGGTTGGACATAGCAGTCTTGAGCACATGGGTATCTCTGAGAGCTTGGAGTCAGATGCTTAACAGTCTCATTATGGGAAAGAGAAAAGTGCTGTTTGTCAGCTTTTGCTTCTTCCACCAGCACATGAGACTATGGTTAGGGAAATGCTGGGGGAAAAAAATTCTTTAGAAGGCCCATCAGTTCTGTGGGGCAGGAAGCACTTCAGGCTTAGTAGATCTCAGGAACCAAGACAAGGTGTTTTCTCAAAGGACAACATGCCCTCTCCTCTGTGGTCTGTTTCAGGCTATCTGGCTGTTTCCTGGTAGAGGAGAAAAGATACTGAATATTCTAATGTACTCATAGTTTTTAACCCTCCTGGAAGACAGAGGGAACACATCCCTGAGGGAGCCCAGGAAGAGCACAGAACCTGGGGTCCAATACCCAGAATCACTGGTGGGCCCTGGGCTGGATCAGGTAGACAGAATCCACATCAGTAGGATAGAACAGGGATTCCAGAAATGTGAAACTGAAGAGGGAGGAGGTGTATCAAGTGGGTAAGAGCCAAGCAGAGCAAAAGCCATCGAGATCAGCTATATAGGAGCCAGGAGTGGTGTCACATGCCTGTAGGCCCAGCTACTTGAGAGGCTTAGACAGGAAGATTGCAAGCTTGAGGCCAGCCTGGGCAATTTAATGAGACTCTGTACTGGGGATGTAGCTCAGTGGTAGAGTGCCCCTGGTTTCAATACCTACTAATACCTAATACCTACTAATACTAATACCTAATACCTACTCCCTCCCCCCACTCCCCCAAAAAAACACCCTATAGCATTAAAAACAAACTTTGTCACATATTGACATCCATTTTTCCTTTCTAGTGTGACCGCCACTGATTCTCTTTGTATAACCTACACCCTGTTTTCCTTAATACATTGCACTGCCCTAGCTCTATGCCTGACTAGGCCATTTGTTGCCAGTGGAAATCTTGCTCATTTGTTGTGAACAGGCAAATTACATAAGAGGTACAACCAGGCAAGATATGGGAAAAGAGTTATCAAAGAAACGTGAATTAAAATAACAAGGAGCCATCATGGAATAGCTATGATATTATAGCAAGTTAATAGAAAACTCAAACCAACTCATCCAGTGCTGACATTGTTTTGACAAAACCGACACATTTATTGCTGCTGACATTGTAAATGAGCTGGGATGGTTAATTTTTTTTATTATTTCTTTATTTATTTTTAGTTGTAGATGGACAAGGATCAAACCCAGTGCCTCATGCATGCTACGCAAGTACTCTACCACTGAGCTGCAATCCCACTGAATTAACAATCCCTGGGATGGTTAATTTTATGTGTCAACTTGACTGGACCAAAGGATCCCCAGAGAGCTGGTAAAACTATTTATGGCTGTGTCTGTGAGGTGTTCCTAGAAGAGATGAGCATTTGAATTGGAAGACAGAGTAAAGAAGATTGACCCCTTACCATGGTAGGTGGGCATCATCCAATCTGTTGAGGACACAGCTAGGAAAAAAAAAAAAGGCAGAGGAAGGGTGAATTTGCCCTCTGCTTGAGCTGGGACATCATTTCTTCTCTCAGACACAAGCACTCTTGGTTCTCTGGACTCTGGACTTAGATTGGAACTATACCATCAGCTGTCCTGGGCCTCCAGCTTGCAGAGAGCAGATTGTGGGACTTCTCCAGAACAGCCAACCCCTTGTGATAAACCTCTTCCTATAGATCTCTATATTCTATTGGTTCTGCATGGAAAACACTGCCTAACACATGGATCCAAACTTTTTGGGAAACATGGAATAATATGTATTTTTAAAAGTAGAAATACTCATGCCCTTTGGCCCCCATCAACCCTACTTTGCAGGGCTGAGCTAAACAAAATGACTTCTTTTACTAAAGAAGAAAAGAGCTACATGCATAAAGATATCCCTTCCCATGTCATTTTTAACTGTGAAAAGACTGGAGATAGCTGATCTATTTTGCCATGGGAGATTCTAAAGGCAATTACACTCACCAACAGATGGGAATTGTGATGATGAAAACAATTGGGCTAAAAGACATGCTTAAAACACAATACTTAGGAGAACACAAAACTTACCATGACTATACCATAAAATCACATATATGTATGAATTAGGAGGTGTAAGGAAACACAGAGAAAGGAAAATTAGTGCTTATCAGGCTTTTGCTCTTAAGATGTAAAAAAAAAAAAAAAAAAGTCTCCTAGGAAAAAAATGCTATCTTTCCTTTGCGACCCCTGATTCAACTTATGCCTGCCTGGCCTGTGGTCCTCATAACATTATGCCCGAGAGTTATCATTTATGTACTAGTTTTGTCCCCCCTTGGACCATAAATTCTTCAAGAGCAAGGACTATGTTTCACTTTCCTTTGTTTCACCTGAGCACTTGTATTTACTGGAACATAGTAAATGTTCAGCAATTATTTGTTAAGCAAATTAACCACTCCTGAGGATTATGTTAGGCTTTAAAATAAAACTCAACATGTTATTCTGTCTATTCTCTTATCATCTGGCAAAGAGTGCTCAGATAAATAGATATCTAAATTATCTTTAAAGGCTTCCTGGGAAGGAAAGTCCACATTAAGAAATCTAGCATTTTTATCTGGAGTAAAATACAGATGGAGTCCTGCAGATGACACTTGAAAATTGAATGAGGCTTTTGGGCCTTATTCACCTTTGCTTCTGAATGCAACAAATGCCTTAAAGTTGAAGCCATGCTGATATTTGCTACTAGGCCAACTGAATCCCGGCCAGAAGGAAAACTACTCACCACTCCTACTGGCAGCCCCAAAGCTGTTGTGCTTAAGTCAGGGCCTGTGTTTTATGAGCTTAAATGTCAGAGCTGGTAAGGAGAGAGGAAATGTGATAACATAGCATGAACGTAAACCTTTCAGGGAGGGTAGCAGAAACTCAATGCTGACCTTTGTTTAAGTAAGTACTGAGCCCTTATTGCATGCCAGACACCTTGTGCTTCAACTTGTTCTCCCATTTTACAGATAAAAACCTGAAGTTCAGAGAGGTCATGTGACTTACGCATAGTCAAATAGCCTGCAGTTTGGAGTGTTTCCACTTGGCTTACATTTTGCCCTTGCTTTCAGCCTGGGTCCCCGAGTCCATGATTTTATTCCACACTCTTTGAATCCACAGAAGTCCTTAGTCATCTCCTTAATAAAATCGCACTCTTTCATCAGTGACCATTCCTGAGACCTGACTTTTAAGACATGTTTTCTTTAACTGGATACAGTCTCACCTACTAGGGTTAAGGTTCAGGGATTGATATGGTTTGAACGTGTCCTCTCCAAAAAATTCAAGTGCTGCCAATGTGATAATACCAAAAAACAAAAACTAAAACAAAACAAAACAACAACAACAAAAAACTAAGACATTTAAGAGGTGATCAGGCCATCAAGTCTCCACCTTGAGAATGTGATTGGGTGCCCCTACCAAAGGGTTTGATCCTTCTGTCTTCTGCCACTGAGGATAAAGCCTTTCTCCTCTCCAGAGAACATAGCATCCGAGGTGCCATCTTGGAAGCAGAAACTGGTTCTTGCCAGACACAAAGACTGTTGGCACCTTGATCTTGGACTTCCCAGTTTCCAAAACTAGAGAAATAAACTTCTGTACTTTATAAGTTATCCAGTCTGTGGTATTCTGTTACAGCAGCACAAATGGACTAATATAATAGCAGTTGTTTCAAACAGTTGCTTCCAAAATTATACTATTTTCCTTTTATCTTGGAAGTGAAGCTCTTTTACAAATTCCACTTTTAAAATTTAATATTCTCCTACTGTAGATGTGTTCCCTTTTCCCTTATTATTTCATGTATTTTGTCTGTGGCACAAAGGTGACATTCTTTTTCTCTCTTAATACAAGTCATAATAACACCTAACTAACACTCCAGCTATACTCAGGCAGTGGCAGAAACCTTTCCATCTGGTGTCCTATTATAGCTGCCTCCCCTTTTGCTCATCTATATTCCTCTTAGCTTTATTTGGTACCCTTGGAATCACCTTCCTAAAACTCAAAATTCCATGTTGACCAAAAATTAGTTTAGAAAATAGATGATGCTCTGTCCTCAACTCCAAAGTTCTGCCATCGCCTCGTCCAGAGCTGACACAGTTAAACATCAAGCAGTACCAGATGCTCCCTGCTGGGGAGGCCTGGGTTTCATCATTCCCTGTAAAAGATAGGTTAGTTCCCCCAGCTTCTTTATTCTTCCATTAAAAAAAAGAACTTTGTCTAGATTCAAAGAGAATTCAGGCTTCTGCATTTGAAAGGGGGCAATGGTTTAATGATAGATGCTTTTTGTTTTAACCAATTGAAGGAAGTTGTGGAAATTGAGACTATCTTTTCTGAGTTTATTGTGTATTGTATGCATTTCAAAATATTAATTCAATATTTTAATCTATGCGTGTGATAGTCGAATATGAGCATAGATTTTAAGCCCCTCCCAGCAAGAGGCAAAGTCTCTTTTTCTATCCTTTGAATCTGTGTTAGCCTTGTGACTTGCTTTGAACAATATTTGGCTAAATGGACTCCTGTGATTTCAGGGACCCAGATCTTAAAAGAATCCGTAGCTTCTGCCTTTGTTTACTTGAAATGCTGTCCTGAATATGCCACACAGGAAGCCAATGTGAGGCTGAGAGACCACCTGGAAAACCAAGCTGCCCCAGGTGACATCCAGCACCAACTGCCAGACATGAGTGAGGTCATTTTAGATCTTTCAGCTCAGTTAAAACTCCAGCTGAAAGCAACCCGCACACATGAGTCCTGGTGAGACCAGTAGTACAAACACCCAGCCAGCGTACCATATTATGAGAAATAATAAATCATTTTGTTTTAAGCCATTGTCTTTGGGATGGTTTGTTCTGCAGAATAGATAAGTGAAACAATGTGGCATCCCCAAGTCACTGTGTCTCCTGTGTATGTAAGTCCATATATTTGCATTTTAAAGAAAAAGTAGTTTCTTGGAACTTAAAGCAATTACTTACTCTGAATGTTCCACATATGCAAGGTGCAGAATAGAAATGGACTTTTTAAGCAGATAAATAGGGCACAGTCTAGAAATTTGCAATAAGTATATTAGGCAAGTAAAACGACCACATATCAAAAGCATTTGCTGCCTCTTTTAATACCTAACCAGTGTGTGATAAGCATGCATCTTAAATCACTTTTATTATGAAATATTTCCAGTGTACACAAAGAATAGAAAGTAAATATCAAGCGACAGCGTACCACTGCCTGGCTAAAGAAAAAATATTATAGATACAATGGAAGCCCCTCCTCAAACACATTTTCCTTCCTTCCCAAAAGGAACCTTTTTCCCTAGATGGTATTCATAATTCTCATGCACATCTCTGTTTAATATGTAGTTTTGCAGCCTTACAATTTTGTGTAAAGTGAACCATCTGTATGTACCAACATTTTGCCATTTTTTTTTGTTCAATATCATATTTTTGAGGTTTATCCATGTTGGTGCAGGAGGAAAAGCACTGGAATCTACTCTTGGGAAAGTGAGATGCTCACTCTCTGGGAGTTAAGCACAGGAATCAGGATTACCCAACGGAATAATGGAATCATTATGACCCATTTCACACTCATTCCAGAACAGACACAAAGTCATCTTCCCCCTGTCTCTCTCCCCCCTCCCCTTCTCTCCCTTAAATGTGTGCACATGAGCTCCTTATACTGTAATGCTGTCTTACATTACAAAGCAGAAGTCAGAGTCTATATTGTATAACTCAATATTGTCCAATTGAAATGTAATGTGAGTCACATATAACTTTTTTTTAAATATTTTTTTAGCTGTAGATGGACATAATGTCTTTATTTTATTGCTTTGTACGTGGTGCTGAGGATCGAACCCAGGGCCTCACGCATGCGAGGCAAGCGCTCTACCACTGAGCTACAATCCCAGCCCCTCACACATAATTTTTAATGTCCTACTAGTCATGTTCTAAAAAGAGAAAAGAAATAGATAAGTGAATTTTTGTATTTTTTATTTGACCCAATATGTTTAAAATATTATCCATACATATTACACATTTAATATAGAATCAGTATAAAATTATTAATGAGATGGTTTATTTATTTATTTTTTAAATATTTTTTTAGTTGTAGATGGACACAATGTATTTTTATTTTTTTTATTGCTTTGTATGTGGTGCTGAGGATCGAACCCAGGGCCTCATGCATGCGAGGCAAGCGCTCTACCACTGAGCTACAATCCCAGCCCAAGATGGTTTATTTTTTCATTTGAAGTATTCAAAATCTGATGTGTATTTTACAGTTACAGCTCAAATTAATTTGGATCAACTACACATCAAGAGCTCAGTAGCCACAGGTGACTAGTAGCTACCATTTTAGCACAGATGGACCTTAAAAATCTAACCTGAAAACACACACTGAGCGTTCCTGGGCATTCTAATCTTCACATTGGTAACTGAACGTTGTGAGGAGTTTGACTCTTTCCATGAGACTACAAAGGTCTGTGTACAGGGGTGTCCAGGGCTGTTGGGATGTTTTAACTGAAGCAGCACCTGCTGGGTTGGCCACTCTGGCAGGAGGTTCCAGCACCATCAGCCTTTGTATAATCTTGGGAAGGTCACTTAACCTCCTAAGCTCTGTGGGCCTCAGTTTCTCCACTATAAAAGTGAGGGTGAAGCCGGGCGCGGTGGCTCAAGCCTGTAATCCCAGCACTTAGGGAGGCTGAGACAGGAGAATCACGAGTTCAAAGCCAGCCTCAGCAACGGCGAGGCGCTAAGCAACTCAGTGAGACCCTGTCTCTACATAAAACACAAAATAGGGCTGGGGATGTGGCTCAGTGGTCGAGTGCCCCTGAGTTCAATCTCCGGTACCAAAAAAAAAAAAAAAAAAAGTGAGGGTGAGCTAGAAATGTTTAAGAGCCCCTGTGGCACTGATGATACTGCTGGTTCCATCTTCCAACACCAGTCTGCCTTGGGGTTAAGGATAATGGCTGGTGTTCTGTCTAGGGGATGAGCTGCTGTTTGTCTTCCTAACATAGAGAACTGGAGAGCCTTTCATTAGAAACAGACTCTTACATGGTCTCAGGGAGCCTGAGTGTAAACCTTTGTTCTTTGAGGAGGACCTTGATTCCGCCCAAGGCCAGACTGGCACCATGGAAGTCCAGTCAGAAAGAACCACAAACCAACTCCCCTGGGTGGCATCGTCCAGGCAGCGCTTTATTTAGATAATCCACATAGAGATGCTACAGTTTGGTCTGGACATATGATTATATGGTTTTGATGCCATGTAGCCTTACAGGAAATCAAGAGTGCTGACGAAACCCTGTTCACACCAAATTCACTGTGCCCTGACTCAGTTTCCCTTTTTATCAACTAGGTAGTATAATTAGTACTTATGATATAGGTATGATGATTCTATCCTGGCTCCCAAATCCCTTCTTAAAGAAACACAGGACTCCAAGGAAAGCTCTCTTCCTCATGCAGGTCAGGAGGGGCCACTTCTCAGGGCATTCAGATCCTAGGGTCCTGGCAAATTGTCACTGGAAATAAACCTGAAGTCAATATGGTCCTATATCTCCTTGTATTATCTTTAAAAATAGACACATCACCACTTAATGACCACCTTTCCTGATGGGCATGGTGGTGTGCACCTGAAGTCCTAGCAAATCCAAGGCTGAGGCAGGAGGATCACTTGAGCCCAGAAATATGGGGCCAGCCTGAACAACATAGCAGCACCCTGTCTCTTAAAACAAACCAACAAAAAACAAAAGTTAGTTTCTTTCTGAAAGCTCAATTTTCCGAAATATTTTTGGTTTGATCTTCAGTGTTGTGAGATTTATTTTCAGGTGTTACTTTTAATTTCAAAAGTAATTTATAACTCAATTTAATTTTAAAAGTTTCATATAGACACACACACACCTAGTACAAATTCAAATACTACAAAAGAGTATTCAATAAAAAGTAAACGTTGACCTCAAACGTTCTAGCCAAACACCAACCCGTTCCCAGTTTGCTGTGTATCATTTTAGAGCTATGCTCTGCAGAAAATATGTATTTTCAGACTTTCTTTTAAAAAGATGTACTGTTTAATTTTAAAGCTACTTTAACTCAAGACAAAGTAAAAAGGTAGGAAACTGTGGATTAAAAAAGAAAAGGGCCTGGGGTATAATTGTTTTAAATGATGTGTTGAGTTTAAAAATATTTTGATGGCGTTTAAATGCATGGAAAACACAATGCTGTGAATCATTGTCTTGAATAAAGTGTCCAATATGATTATATAGTTTTGTGTTCACCATGGCAAGGTCATCTTAACGAGTTTACATAATAATAAACAGAAGACAGAAAGCCACCCAATAAACCCGAAGGAAGCTGAGAGGGACGGGGAGGAGCGGAAAGCTGACAGCTTCAGTAACTGCCATTTTGAGAAGAGGTGTTAAGCAAGACAAGAGGTGAGAAGAGGTAGGTGAGCCAAGCTCAAGGCTGGTGCTCTCCAACAGGATGCACACAACTGTATCCGCACCATCCACCCTGGCAGCTGCTAGTGTTCTTGATGCTTGAGATGTAACTAACGTGACAGAGGGATTGAATTTTTTTGCTTTTTCTTTCTTTCTTTTTTGTGGTACTTGGATTAAACCCAGGGCTTTGCACATGCTAGGCAAGCACTCTACCACTGAGCTACACCCCAAACTCTGAGGGATTGAATTTTTAATTTCATGTTGTTTTAATTTAAGTAGTCATATGAGTAATGGTTGCCATAGTGGATAATGTTGTTCTGGGCTTTGCAAAGTCTTTGGGAGGCATCAGTGAGCAAGGAGGATAACGAAAAGGGAGAAGAGGGTGAATAAAGGGTATGTAAAAGCAGAAGACAAAAGAAGGAAGAGAAAAAGTCAGATGCCAGCTGAGAGGCATGGACTGCCAGGAGTGATTGCTGGAAGTAGGCCCTTCTTCACTGGCAGGGAGCTTCCTCCCACCTCTGGCATTATTTTGAGGTCTTCTGTGACAGTAGTACAGGAAGGTCTGAGCAGCACCCACCTACTGGCCCTATAAGCCTGTGAAAGAAGCTGTGGTCCCCAAACCCTGGGACTTGTCCTCCCCCTAACATGTACAACAAAATAATTTACTCCAAGAAAATTCAGTTTCATATACCACTAGGTGTCACCATTAACCAAAACGAGTTTTTATTTTTTATTGTTTTTAACCTGCAGAATTTGGTGAAAGTTTCTTCTTTGAGTCTGTAGTTCATCTAAAGAATTTATTTAGGTAATTTCTTTCACTTTGTCACATCAAAAGCAAGGAGATTTGTATTCTGGGAATCTGTTCAACAGAAATTCTAATTTGGTATTTCTTTACAGTTAAAACTTTGCTAAATACCACAAACATGTGCGTGCATGCACTTATTCACTACTAAAAATTTATCCTGTGCCAGGCAGGGGCCCCAGATACCACTAGGTAAGTTACAACTCCAAGAGGGCACCGTTCACATAGACCTCAGTGTGAATAATGCTCCCTGAAGTTGTGCAGCATCTCTGTAAGACTCTGGCCTGGACCATGGAGGGAAAAACTTCATTAAGATACAATGTCTGGGGGCTGGGATTGTGGCTCAGTGGTAGAGTGCTTGCCTCGCATGCGTGAAGCACTGGGTTCTATCCTCAGCACCACATAAAAATAAATAAATAAATAAAATAAAGATGTTTAAAAAAAAAAAAAAGATACAATGCCTGCTTTTTCCATCTGCTCTATTCTATCCCTTAGGAAATTTTGTTATTATAAAACTTTCTTTGTAACTAGAAATACTCATGCCCTATGTAAATTTTTAATTATGCACACTACCAGTAGCTCCCCCATTCATATTTGTGAAAAATACTTGTTACTTCCTTTTCAGAAAAGAAATACTCACCCCCCCTCACTGAGCATATTTTATGAATAAAACAATGTACTAAACCTGCTGGAAAAATCAAGTCATGATCTTTTCCCTTGAGAAATTCAAGGTGAGGATTGGTCATACTCAAGACCCAAATTAATATCCTTAAGTTTTGCAAATCTGAACCTGACCTCTGAGGAAGAGTAGAAGGAGAACAATTGAACATGAACTTAGGGAGCAGGACCCCAAGTCGATCCTGACTAGACTTTCTTGGGGAGGTACCAGTTAGGTTTTGCTATAAAGCAACAAACTATCCTGAAGCATAGTAACTTAAAATGATAAATGTTTATTATTTTTCTTGATTCATTGAATCATTCGGGTTGTTCTTCTGATCTAGGTTGGAGCGGCAGGTCTCTGTCAGTAGCTATTGGCTGACCTCACTCATATGCCTAGAGATTGATAAAATGATTGGCTGAAGAAGACTTAGCTGGGTTGGCTTGTCTCTGCTCCATGTGATCTCTCATGTTCTAGCAGACTAACCCAGGCTTCACATGGTAGTCTTACCATGGTGGCCTCAGGGTACAAAAAAGCAGCAAAAGAGAGCAAGCTATGATATGCAAATGCTTTTAAATGTCTTCTCATGCCATATTTGCTTTTGTCCCACAAGTTACCTGGCCAACCCTGAAGTCAGTGTGAAAGCTATTATCAAGGATGTGGATACAGAGAGGTCCAAACAAATGGAGGGCCACTGTTGCCTGAAACAATCTGCTAAAGAAAATTAATTTCTCCTTATTTAAATTTTTTCCAAACGATAGTATCATCTTAACCTACTGCCTAGGGATGCAAAAAGAATAAACACACAGAAGAAACTGCTATATAGCATTTAAAGAAAATGAATGACATAAACATTATGAATTTTACTTCAGTTTACTCATTTACCTTTTTCATGTCTCCTCCACACCATGGCTAACCCATTCATGGGGCAAATAGCAATACCACTTAATAGAAACATTTATCAAAATTAAAGGTAAGCATTTCAACAGAAATTTCCATTTGTTTTCATAATTTTCACTTGTAAATAGGTACATTTTATGGGCTGTGTTTAAACATACTCATCTAAGGGTATAACCAGGAAGATTATTCAGGAGTAGAGGCCCAGAAATGTCCAACCACATGCTAACTTTTATAATTGCATGTATGTCTTAGACTTTTTTCTTTTTTATCAGGGATTGAACCCACGGGTGCTTAACTGCTAGAGCCACATCTCCAGCCCTTTTTTATTTTATCCTTTTTTTTTTTTTATTTTGAGACAGTCTCACTAAATTGCTTAGGACCTCGCTAAGTTCCTGAGGCTGGCTTTGAACTTGTCATTCTCCTGCCTCAGCCTCCAGAGCCACTTGGATTACAGATGTGTGCCATTGTTCCTGGCTCCTATGTGTTAGGCTTTGCAGATGCATATTGTTGCACAGGGTCAAAGCTGTCATCATAGCCTTGTTGAAGGACTTAATCAGACAAACAGAATGAATAGGAGATTTAAAAGACCTAATCAGATAAAAAAAATGACTGGGAGGTTACACGTGTGTTCTCATTCCTGTTGGCATGTTACTAATTATTGACAATAACACCACTCTGTAGAGTCCTACCCAATCCTACTGGAACCAAGATTACCCAAGGACAGTAATTCATTCTTACTAATAACTTCTTTTTCATACAATTTGTGATCTCTATCATTCATGAATAAACATTTACTGAGTAACAATATGTTAGGAACTGAATCAGAAATTGAGATATGGATAAAACACAGTCAGTCCTTGCTCTTCTGGAGGTCACTGTCTGATGAACAGTTAAATAACAACAAACTGTAGGGCAAATCTGACAGATAAGTGCTCTGGGGAGCATTGAGGGAAGAATGATTTATATCAATGGGATGAACTTGAAAAGACTTCATAAAGATGACAACTTTTGCTCTGAGCTTTGAAGAATGAGTAGGATTTCTTAATGTGAATGAGGTGTAAGAGAATTCCATGGAGAAGGAATCAAATGGTAAACAGAGGTTTAAAGTGCACAGCATGTTCAGGAAAGAGTACCTGGGGGAGTTTGAATATGTTATGGGAAATAGAAAAGCAAGTCAGGCCATCTTGTTAAGACCTTTTGAACACTATATTAAAGAGACTATATGAGGGCCTTCAAAGACCTTTGATTAAAGCATTCTCATGATTGTGACTATTTTAGAAATGTTACTCTGAGTCCCAGCAGCTCTGGAGGCTGAGGCAGGAGGATCACAAGTTCAAAGCCAGCCACAGTAACTTAGTGAGGTCCTAAGCAACTCAACAAGACCCTATCTCAAAAAAAAAGTGAGAGTGGGATGTGGCTCAGTGGTTAGGTGCCCCTGGGTTCAATCCTTGGTACAAAAAAAATAAAAGTTACTCTGGCTTCTGGTTTCTGGCAAACTGGCAAGCTAACAGAGGCTTTTTTTTTTTTGTACTGGAGTTTTTTTAAAATAATTTTTCTTTAATTTTTATTTTTTATATCTGTATTTATTTTATGTGGTGCTGAGGATAGAACTCAGTGCCTCACATATGCGAGGCAAGTGCTCAACCGCTGAGTCATAACCCCAGCCCCTGGTACTGGAGATTGAACTCAGGGGCGCTCAACCACTGAGCCACATCCACAGCCCTATTTTGTGTTTTATGTAAAGACAGGGTCTCACTGAGTTGCTTAGCACCTCACTGTTGCTGAGGCTGGCTTTGAACTTGCGATTCTCCTGTCTCAGCTTCCCTAAGTGCTGGGATTACAGGCTTGCGCCAATGTGCCTGGCTAGGGGCTATTTTGCTATCTCCCTCAACCTATTTCTGCTAGTTCCTCAGAAATGGGGCAGTTGGTGGTTCTGAGACCTCGATGTAGTAATTGTGAGAAGCTTCTAGAAGGACAAGTGGTTGGGTTCCAGGTATGTGTGAATGTAACTGCAGGCTACAGGGGAAGAAGGCAAGTGCCACAGGTGGGAAAGTTTTAATTTGAGGCTCTTTTTCTCTCTCATATTACCATGTGCAGATTATGGTCCGACCTACTCCACTACAAGACAGAACAGAATCAGTAGTCCTACACCAGCAGAAGATGAAGCTTGTGGGTACATCAGGGCAGGCATAATTTCTGAGTGGTATAGGAAGAAGATAACATATGCAGACAGATGCTTATTCATTCTAATAACCACTACTATTTAACATAGTACTGGAGGTACCGACCAATGTGATAAGACAAGAAAAATAAGCAATGGGAATAAGGATTTGAAAAGAAGTAGCAAAACTGTCATTATTTACAGATGACCTGATTATCTGCATAGAATACTTTGAAGAATTCAAAGGAAAACTTTTAGAACAAATATTCATGTTCAGCATAGATATGAGATCTATCTACAAAAATCAGTAGTCTCCTTCTTCAAACAATATTCAACTGAAAAACAATATAAAATCATATAATTTTCACAAGAGTTATAGAGCTACAAAGTACCTGAAAGTCAACTTAACAAAATTCAAAATAAAATTTTGGAGAAAAATGTAATATTATTAAAGCACATAAGACTTGAATAAGCAAAGATAAATGCCAAGATGGTGGACAAGATCTCTTAACATGTAGATACCAATTCTCCCAAAATTAATCTAAAAATCAAAAACAATTTTATGTACAAAAATGTTTTGAGAGAATGAAGAAATATTCAAAATTTATATGGAAGGAAAAATGCAAGGTCCACAATTAGTTGAGTCAGTTTTGGAAAAAAAAAGCAAGGAGGAAGTACCTCAGTGCACTCCAATACTACATAATAAAACACCATGGCACTGGGAAAGAAACAGGTAAATGGAGCAAGAGTCATAAAGTACTCAGAAGTATATATGTATGTGTTTATGTGTGTGGGTGTGTATGCACCTAGGGTAAGAAAAACAAATCAATGGGAAAAGATGGGTTGCTTAGTAGACAGTATAGGAAAAATTGGTCACTACATGAGAAAAATAATATTGGATCCCTACCTAACACCATAAACTAAGATGAACTTCAGATGAATTAGAGATATAAATATGAAAGGTGTCTCTACAAAAATACATATATATGTATATACACATAATAAAAGTGTGTGTGTATATACATATACACATGCATGATATTAAGGAATTATTGATTTTCTGTGGAGTGGTAACATTCTGATTATGTTTAAATGAGGAAATGCAGTGGTCCTCAAAGTGTAGCCCCAGATCAGCAGCATCAGCATCACCTGAAAAATTACTGGAAATGCACATCCTCAGCCCCTCCAGACCTGTTGAATCAGGAGCTCCATGGTGGGCTCAACCACTGGTGGTTTTTTAAAAAGTTGCAGATGGACACAATATCTTTATTTTATTTATTTTTATATGGTACTGAGGATTGAACCCAGTTCCTCATAGGTGCCAGGCAAGTGCTCTACCACTGAGCCACAACCTCAGCCTATCACTGGTATTTGAATGAGCCCTTCAGAAGAGTTTGATGCATGCTACAGTTTGAGAACTACCAAAATAGTGTGATGTCTTGAATTTGTTTCAAAATAATCCAGGAAAAGGGTGCTGGGTCTACAGGGGTGTGGGTGAAGTAAGTTGATCATTGCTGAAGCTGGGTGAAGCATATGTGGAGGGTCAATATAGTAATACTCTCTACTTTTATTTATGTTTGGAAGTTTTCCATTACTTTCAGTGCAGTACTCCCAACTGCTCTCTCACCTCTCTCACCACCTGTCTCTCCTCCATTCTGAACATTTGCTCCTGGCTTCATAAATAGCTGAAGTCATTATTTTCTTCTTATTTTCCTTGTCAGTCTCAACTTTGGCAAATCTCAGGAGCTCCTTCTGCTTGTGCCCTCTCTCCATGTCTTATGCTGAAGTTTGGAAGTGGCTCTTCTCTTACCATCTGGTTACCCCTCCTCTACTTTCAGCTTCCTCGACCTGCTGTCTACTGTGCTTGAAAAACCTGTTGTTGAAGACCTTTCCTTTGCACAAGTGCTATGTGATCTTCCTGAGCTAATTCTGGCACTATAGATGGATTCTTTTCTTTTTCTTAAAACAGAACACGTCTATCTCTCTTGATTAAATTTTTTAAAAATTTTGTGTAACTTTTAATTTGTAACATATTTGATGTTTTTAAAAACCAGCGGCAGATGCCTGTAATCCCAGCAGCTCAGGAGGCTGAGGCAGGAGGATTGCGAGTTCAAAGCAGCCTCAGCAATGGCACTAAGCAACTCAGTGAGACCCTATCTCTAAATAAAATACAAAATAGGGATGGGGATGTGCCTCGGTGGTTGAGTGCCCCTGAGTTCAATCCCCAGTATTCCTCCCCCAACAAATAACACAAAAAACCCCCAACAAATAACACAGAAGTGGAACAAGTAAAAATATCACCTTGTTTCCTTATCTCTACCATTAAACTCCTGTTCTAGCTAATCCTTTGGAGAGATATCGGTTTTTTTCCTCCTTTGGCCTCTGCCTAGGTTCCCCAGTACAGCACTTACAGTATGGAACTGGAAGAACACAGCCCACTGATTCTTCAGGCTAAAGGATGAAAAAAGGTGAAAGGAGAGGGGGAATAAAATAGGGAAGAAGAGAGCAAATGCAGAGTCAGGAGTGCATGGGATGAGGATGGTTGGCAGCCGTTCAAGTGGGTCAGGAATTAAATGTCCCTCATGGATGTCCAGCTCCCATGACTCCCAAAGTTTTCCCTGAGTGAAATGCCCTGGGTTCTGGCTCTTGACATCTTTTAGAAGCACTAGATCCAGAAGCTTCTTCAGACAGCCTGGGGATGAAACACCATTCAGCGTGTGAACTCAGAGTGAAGATTGACTGTGGTACCTCTGCTCCTGGCTGTGGACTTGCATGCCTCCATGTCACCAGCATGGTGTGTACTCACTTCCTGTTGTTGTCCCCATCAAGCCCACAGTCTACCCGGGGTCATACTTTAGCTTCACTGCCCTTCTAGGAGTTCTCTGACCTTGAGGAATTCACTTGAGAAATTTGACTCCCTGTTTTAAATCACAAATCTTCATAACTTCTTGAAACTTGATTTAAGATTTGTTGACTTAAAATTATTAAGACTGTAGAAATGTGGGAAAGTGTTTATAATCCAATGTCAGATTTTTTAAAGTAATATACCTAAGATAGTATTTTTACTCCAAAGTAACCAGGTAAAACATTTTTGACATAAACAATAAGAAAAATAGAATGTATAAGAATGAATGAAGTTATCGTCAGGTAGCAGGGATCGCTGGTTTTTTTTTTTTTTTTACTTTAAAAAACAAAAGCAAAAACAAAAAAACCTTTTCCATGGGTTCAATACTTAGCACAGGAAAGAAAAATCCCTCTAAATAACTTTGTTTCTAAAACTTCTTCAGCTGAGACGCTTCTTTGTGCCAGTTCAACTTTTAAAGTTTGTTTCCGGCAGGCACACGGCCCAGCATCCCACTCCAGGTTAAGGGTCACAAAACCATCATGTTGCTAATTCTCCTGCCCCAGGACCCATTTCCATGAACCTCCCCTTTCCTCTGAACAATGGCTACAAATTACCAGGCTCCTCCTAACTCTTCTCTGTGCCTTTCCCCAATTCTTTCCCTCCTGTGGGCTGCTACTTAAGTAAGGCCTGTTATGATAGGCTTTCTCTCGCTCACTGTCCATAAATTCATTCTTGTTTCTTTCCTATGAACTCGGCCTGTATCATTTTGTTTTGTTTTTTTTTCTCTCAGAGATGAAATGGGCCCAGGGAGCCTTCTTATCCCAGACAGATCTGATGATCTCAAACAACAGACAAACAATTCTAGTTACAAGCATCAATAACCTTTTAAATTAGGGACTATGATGTCCTTCCTAAATGTTGCAGAAGAATTTTACATGTTTTCACTGTGGTTAAAGTAGCACAGTCCCCATCATAAAAGTGGCATGACTGAGGTAAGTTCTACTCCATTCCTCCAGGGAAAATAGAATTTGTAGAAGAGCGCAAGTCTCTTGGGTTCTATTTTCTGATTCTTTTAATGTTTGTTAAGAACTCTAACTGTATTTGCCATCATTTCTACCACCTACAAAATTCTGGGTAGTAAAGAGAAATACACGATAGAACCAAGTTTTGCATCTCAGTGTTAAAAAGCTGAGATTCAAGCATAAGTAATCCAGTTATAATCACTACAAAGTAAAATAAAAAAATATTTTAAAAATATTTTTTAGTTGTAGATGGACACAGTGTCTTTATTTTATTGCTTTGTATGTGGTGCTGAGAATTGAACCCAGGGCCTCATGCATGCGAGGCAAGCGCTCTACCACTGAGCTACAATCTCAGCCCCGAGCCCCACACTCTTATTTCAAGTGGAGTGGATATTAAGAATTAGCTCCATAGAGCCAGGCAAGTGGCACACACCTATAATCCTAGCAGCTCAGGAGGCAGGAAGATGGCAAGTCCAAAACCAGACTAAGCAACTTAGTGAGGCCCTAAGCAATTAGACCTTGTCTTCAATGAAAAAAAAAAAAAATCTGGGGTTGTGGTTCAGTGATTAAGCACTCCTGGGTTCAAGCTTTGGTAATGAAAAACAGGAATCAGTTCCAGAATTAAGATTTCTTTAGTCATTTTGGTGGGCTTGTCATGCCACACCATGCTTCCTTGGGGACATATTTTGAGTTCACTGACTGTACTGTCTTGGGTGAAAGAAGTATAAAGGCTTGGCTGCTTACCTGCTTGGCCAGCCACCAACTATAACTTAGCTCTTTCTCAGGGTTTGAGAGGAAGATGGCTTCCAGCCAGGGATGGCTGCTGGCCAGACAGTTCAACTTGATCTGTATGAGGGGGAGTTTGCTGAGCCGGCCTTCACCTATCCATGCCACAAAGCCAGCAATGCGAACTGCACCAGGCTCTCGACCCACTGTACTTTGTCAGGCACTGGAGCCTTAAACAAGGTCCTGCTCAGTGCACCGACTCCAGCTGGAAAAGAAGTGGAAGAAGCACACTGAATATTCCTAGTATCTATAGCCAGGGGAGACGAATACAAGCTGAAACTCAGGCAGCTGGGGGTTGCTTGCCAGTTTTCTTTGAAAGCACCGGAAATAAATGGTCAGTTCCCAAATTCTTGCAATTTGTAGAGAACTAGAGTATCCCAGCAGGAGGAAATTGCCAACCTATTCCAAGAGAATGTGGCATCTCTGAGCTCAGGAATACCTCTCACCTCCAAATTTCTAAGGATCAGACATTTCCTGTGGTAAAGTCGTTCTGAGTCTTTTTGTTTAGAAGCCATCTTATCTCAGTAGGGGGACGAGGTTTGTGATGACCAAAGCCTAAATTCTTTGAGAGGCCACTGGGTAGACTACTGGGGAAAGCAATACCTGGAAATCTGTGCTCATTCTCCTCCAGGGTTTGTGGGAGTTGGTGGGGTTGCCCAAATCAGGATTGGAAGTATGGGGCAAAATAGCCCCCTTTCAGCCAGTCAGGACCCTTCTTTAGAGAGAACCACCATTTACACAGTGCTTATTATTTGCCACTTGGCTAGATTCTTCACATGCCTAGCTTACTGTATTTAGTCCTCCCTGCATACCTTTGAGGTATACTTACTCTTTGGCTCTTATCTCTTTGGCCAGGAGGAAAGTGAGCCTTGGACAGGAGGTGACTTGTCCAAGGTCACACAGGGTAGTGAGTGATGCAGTAGAATTTCAAAACCCACGTTCATGTAATACCAGAGCTCTATCCTCTGTACCATTTGACCTATTTGACTCAGGGTAGAAGTCCAATTTGACTTTTTTTTCCCTCCAGTACTGCAGATTAAACCCAGAGGCATTCTTCCACTAGCCCTAGCCCTTTTTTAAATTTCAAGACAAGATCTTGCTAAGCTGCCCAGGCTAGCCTTGAATTTGCGATCCTCCTGCCTCAGCCTCCGGAATCACCAGGATTACAGGTGTGCATCACAAAGCCCAGCTAGATTTGACTTTATGTTGGCCCTTGTGAGCTTGCTGGAATGTGATCTGTGATTGCACAGTAGTTTGAAAGACAGTGGTGAGAGAGGACAGAGCTTCAGATTGAGACGAAGACCAGGATCTGGATCAACCCCCTGAAGTTAGGGGAGAGTGGATGCAGCCAGCAGGTGGGAAAGGGAGATGTCTGCAAGAAACCTTAAGTTATTGCAGTTTCATGATGTCTACTAAGTGGTTTTGGTATCAGCTAACTGTGGTCTTCCAAATAACTCAGCTGGGAAGAGGTAAAGTATATTGCTTCAGGATTATTTCCCTTAACAATGCTAAATTTCTCTGTATATAAAATTTCAAATTTGTATCTTTTTTTATTAATCATGGAGAGAATTTTATAGAAGTCTGATGGAGAGCCTTTATTCCTCACTCAACAGAAATTTGAGCTGAAGGATTCAGTGAACAAATAACAGGACCAGAGTAACCATGGCAACTATGTCAGGCATAGACTGAGAACTCATGTCTTATTGGAATCCAGTTTTCATTTTCTTAGATTAGTAAACTCAGGCTGAGATCAAACCAATTTCATTTCATTGCAAGCCCACTCTTGGATGGGATATCTTACATATGTCGAGTGCTCTTATTCTTTCCCCAAAAGCACCTTCACATTTATGGTCCCAACCCCTCCCTGTGCGGGGTTAGACTTTTTTTCTTTTTCTTTTTGCAGTACTGGGGATTGAACCCAAGGGTGCTGTACCACTGAGCCATATCTCCAGCACTTTTTATTTTTCTATTTTGAGACAGTGTCTTACTAAGTTGCTCAGGCTGGCCTGGAAATTATGACCCTTCTGCTTCAACCTTCCAAGTCACTGGGATTACAAGCCTGCACCACCGTGCCCAGCTGAGGTTAGACATGCTTATTCCAGCTTACAGATCAGAAAACTGGTATGTACAGGATGAGAGGCTTACTAAGGTCCCAGAGTTGGGCCAGGAGTCTAGCATTCTTTCCTGCAGGTCATACTGTCCTGCAACCGATCCTTCCTGACGCTGAGCAGGGTGATAGAGTTCACATAGAGGTGATGTTCCATGCCATCACTGCAAAGGTGAAGAGCAGACGCAAATAAAACTACAATACTGATTATGTTTTTAAAGATGAACCTTGGCACCCAGATCAGTGGGTCCATATAAGTTTTGCCTCAACACTGGGCAAAGGGTACAGTTGGCCTTTTCCTTCCTTCTTCCCTCCCTCTCCTTCCCGCTGTCTTTCTCCCTCTCTCTGATTCCCTCTTTCTTCCCTTTCCAGGGTCAAAGCAGAGCTCATTAATATAACAAGGAGCTCTGTGTAGGGCTCAGTCTCCTTTGCTGGAGAACTGTGTGGAATCAAGCTCTGAGTTCTCAAGTTCCTTGTATCATATTTTGGCAGATGCTCCAGGCATACATCAGAGTAAAGGGTCCCTCATTAACTCCAAAGGGCTTGGAGAAGACACAGCCTTGTCCCCTGCTGAGCATTATTTATTTGCCAGAATTGTCACATTATGCCTATGTTCAACAAATAAATGATCATAGAATCTATAAGATTGGAGAGTATACGTCTTAGAAGGATTCAGTAACAAAATATCCCTATTTGAAATATTTTTGTGGGATGCTGGGGATTGAACCCAGGGGTGCTTTACCATTGGGCTACATCCCCAGTCCTTTTTTGTTTTTGTTTTTCAACTTTTTATTTTGAGACAAGGTCTCACTAAGTTAGTGAAGCTGACCTTAAACTTGGGAACCTCCACTGTTGCTGGGATTACAGGCGTGCATTACCATACCTGGGCATTTGAAGCATTTGTAGGATAGGCATGGAAAGAGCCTTTCTGAGTCTTGGAGACAAAATCTTCTGGGCTGAGAATTCAGTCTGTGCCATGTGTTCAAAAGCCTTGTAAACCTGTGCTAGGAAAGGATTTAACTTCTCCAAGCCTCAGATTCTTCATACATAAACTGGCAAACGTAACACTGTCTCCACAGGTTTTTGTGAGAATTAAATGTCACACATTTCCAGGCAAACTGTAGATGCCCAATACATGTTAGTTTTCCTCCCAGAAACCCTGCTTTGCCTTTTCCTTTGCTTCTCTCTCTCTCTTAGCAGTCCTACTTTAGCTCCATACAAAGGCTCATTCCCAACTGAGTGACACTATTTGAAGAGTTTATTCTTAAGAAAAAAAATTCCCTCTATCTAACCTTTCCACTCAAAAGTCTAACAATTAGCTTATGAAAGGTGCAAATACCACCAATAGCACCATCTTTGGGAAAGAGGAGCCTGGCCTAGCTATGCGGTTCAAAGGTTTTATAAAGTCATAGAATCTAATCTCCCACTGATGATGTCTTCTGTCACTGTTCCAGAACAGAATGGAGCCCTCTGGGTTATACATCAACCTGCCATTGCACTTACTAAAATCATAGTTATGTAGTTATTCATGAGATTATTTGTTTTATGCCTAGAGCTGTGCTTAGCACACAGAGGATGAATGAATGAATGGAGGAGCATAAGTGTTTTCACTTGCCTTATGTCCTTGCAGCCATAGCTCATTCTGATGATGTCCACAGGCAGGGATAACACCTGCTCTTTACAGGTGAGGAAAGTGCACCAGTCAGAGTCATGCAGTAAGGAAGTGGTGGGCAAAACACTTCAGCCCAGTCCTCCTAACACCAAATTTGCATTCTTTCCTTCATACTCCTCTGCCCTTTGACTCACTAGCCTCACCCTCCTATCTATTCAAATGGCAATATTCTAGAGGGGCACTGTGCCCTGGAGCTTGGGTGTGACATTTGATGGCCAGTTGCCACATTTTGCTTGCAGAAGGTCCACTTTCCACCCTAGCTCATCGGGTAATGTGTTATTTATTGGCTGACAACAGCCCTGCCTGATGATGGCAAAGCAAGTCCTTACAGGTTTATCTACACAAGCTTTAGGAAGCAGGGAAAGGAATTTCCAGAGTTAAGAACTTAAGCTGACTAGGTGTGTGTTGTTCGCTGGAGGGACCCTTGACATTCAGCTTGAATACTTTTGAAGTTTGACCATTACGCCCAGCCCATTTCTGCTTGCTTCCCAATCTCCCCTTTTGATTACCTAAGAATAACTTTTTTTCTCCTTTTAAAGTTCGTTCAGAGCACTTTGGGCAATTAGGTCTCAGTTTTTATTCTTGATTCTTTTTTTTACTTACTATATACTCTTCACTAATTAACTGATTTTTTTGGTTTAGACATGCAGTAAATTTTTCATTCTTTTTTATCTCCATGAATCCCAGTGCCCAATCTAGCTTTATTGGTCTACTAAATTCGTTCCTTCCCCCTTTTTAACTCCTCCATCTTTGGCAATCCCTAAAAAGGTGCATGTTCAAGGTTAAGTGGAATTTTAACATTTAGCCAAATATAATGGGAGTAACAGCAGATGTGTGCATAGCCCAGTTTATCACCTGGAACTAGTTGTGAAATGTTTGGCACGTGATTTTTCCCCAGCAGTTTCTGCATCTCTGAACCTACAGTGGTTCCTCCCCAGGCTCTGGTGTTCCTCTAGTCCATTTCATTTTCTAAACCAACTGCCCTTGAGGGCAAATCAGACACTGAACAAGAACCACAAGCAACTACTCCTTTGCCACTCCAAAGCTTGCTCAAGGCTCTTTATCAGGCAGAAAAGGTCATCCTTAAGCCTCCTGTGGTCTGGAAGTACTTGTGACAAGATTCTTACTGTAACAACTTCCTTAAAGAGACTGCAAAGCTCTTTATTACCCACACAATAGCTGAGCTGATAGGAAAAGAACAGTAACACCCCTTGAAATGTGGGTGGCATCTACTTCCTGGTGGTTGTCAGGAGAGAAGCTATTCACTCCCACCAAAATCATGTGAAAAAGAGGCTTCATGGGACACTAAAGCCAGCCCGAGAGTCTGCTTAAGCCACGGGTCAGAATGGACTTGAGATGGGTAAGGTATAGTCTGGCTACTGTGGTCAAGAGAAGAGGGCATGATGGGCCAGGTCACAAACCCAGGGGTCACATATCAGGGCTGTGGTGGCAGCTTTCTGCAGCCAATGTGTTCTGAGCAATGTGTGTAGGAAGTAGGTTTGGGGTCACTGAGTGGGAAGGAAACCAAGTCCGGCATCTGGAGCAGAGCAGAGATAGTCAGAGAGCCCTGGGGAAGCCAGAAACACAAATGACCTCAGTGGTGGGACTAGCAAGTGGCAGTAACAGCAGCAGGAAGATTTAGGAAGTATTGGGGACAACAGGTTAATAAGACCTTCAACTTAATGGCTGGCTGCTTATGGGCTAAATACAAAGAGGATCTGACTAGAACTATGAATGTACAAATTGCAAAGCATATAGAAATGTGAGAAAAGTGAGCCACAGGTAGTGATAATATGCTCTGGGGACAGAGCTTAGATACTGATCTGAATCAGGATGCACAACATCTAGATGCACAAGATGCAGTGGCTGTCACACAGATGCTCAGTAAATAATGTAAATCCTTATCTTCCACTTCCACCTCAGAGATCAGCTTCTTTTAGTGAGGATGGATTGATGTTGTGAACTAGCATGGGCCTGGTCTGTCCACCTTTTATTAGGAGAAATTCTAATTGTTGAATAAAGCTGTTCACATATATCCCATTACACTATTTTTTTTATTCCCAATTTATTTACCTTTAAATTTCGAAGGTAAGAACCTAGTCGGATGCACTGTACAATTCACAGAAATTCTGAATTGAATGAAGCCCCTTAGTTATCTTGTACAGTTCAGAACCTGTGGCCAGTCCAAACAGGAGCACGCCTGGAGCCCTTAAGACTTTGGCTTAAACAGCATTGTGCTTGAGAGGCTTCTAAATAGGAGCAGTGACAGACTTAAGTGATCCCTAGACGCACCTCCTGGGATGGGACCGAAGTAGGTAGGCGGATCTCGCCACGCCTGCTCGCAGCCGCCACGGAGAACTCGAGAACTCGCTCGTAGGTCAGCAGTGGCTCTGAAGAGTGCTGCGGAGAACAGCTGAAGTCAAGGCTGCAACTCACCTCGGACCTGGGGCTCCAGCCCTTCGGTAGGCTGGGCGTTCTTTACCCTGCACGATGACATCATGTGTTTGGGGTTGAGTTGCTTCATAAAAGCGGTCCGGGGGGAGCCAGGAGCCCAAAGAGCAGACGTGCTCGCCACGGCTCCGGGCTACGCGCGCGCAGTTCTTGTGCGCGCCCGGCTGGCTGCGAGCGCTGCGCGGTGCTGCCTCAAAGCAAGTGGCAGTCACCAGCCGCCGACTGGAGCCAAAGATGCCCCACCACAGCCTGCGTGCGGCGACCGTCCTCCTACTGGTGATCTTGAAGCAGCAGCCTTGCAGCCCAGCCCCACTGAACGGTGAAGTTTGCCTTTTTTTTTTTTTCCCTCCCTTCCTCCCTCTCTCTTTCCCTTTCTTTCTTCTTTCCTCCACTCAGACACATCTGGGCAGGATTTCCTGCGAGGCTCTTAATGATAAAGTAAAATTATTGCTGGGGGAGCCGGGAAGGCAGTGTAACGTATAGCACATTTTTAAGAAAGGATGCTCGGTTTTCCTTTGGGGCGGTTGAATGGAGCGGGAAGCACGTTGCCCTTCTAATGGTGCTTTTTTCCCATCTGAGCTCTGGAGATGTGGTTTGGGAACTCGCTAAGCAGGGAGGAGAGACAGAACCAAGATTTAAAGTATCCCGCCTCTGATCCACATGCAGACAGTAGAGAAGAGGCTGTGGGCATCTGAATGGTGTGAGCACCAGAAACTGTTTGTTGCCGACCACTGCCCAACCCTCGGACAGTAGGAGGGTTTTTG
>CM053401.1:96264585-96366902 GCA_028644305.1 Xerus rutilus | reverse complement strand
CTGTTAAAATGTCTGCTGGTTCTACCATCGAATGTTACCATTTTTCACTTTATAAATAATAGATCATCTGTGGAAAGATCTTTTGAGACTGGGTATAGAAATTTGAATATTGATTATCTACTAGATAACAGTATTATATTATTAAATTTCCTGACTGATAATTATATTGTAGTTATGTAAGAAAACGTCCTTGTTCTCATTCTCAGGAGATGCGTGTTAAAGTATTTAAGAATGACAGAGCATCTTGTTTGTAGCTCTCACTCTCTCAAATCGTTTAGAAATAATAACAAGAAGAGAGAGAGAGAGAATAGGGGCACATGCAAATATGGCAACGTGTTATGTTAACTGGCAATCATAGATGAAGAGTACATGGAAATTTATTGTGCTATTCTGCTAAATTTTCTATCCATTTGAATTTTTTCAAAATAAAAAAATTTTTAAAAATACACCTAAAAGGGTAAATTTGTTAGGTCTCAGGACCTGGAAGTGGGGGATGAAAGAGGAGAGAATAGTGGACAGCAATTCCCAGGTCTTCATGGTGGTACCTGGTCCCACCAGCTGAGATGGAACACTTGGAAGGAAGTGGAGGAAGTTTTCGAGGGAGGGTGGGGGAGGGAAAGATGTTGAGTTTGGTTATTTTTTCAAAGATTATTTGTTTGCCTATCTGATTCCTCTTCCAGCCATATCTGATTTCAGGAACTTATGAATTATCCAGTGTAGTGTTCAAAAAGCAAAAGATCCTGAACTTGGGAGGAATCATGAGCAGGGCTGGAGATGGTCTTGGAGATGGTATAGGAGAAGATAGCATCATCCCCAGGGAGTGTATATGTGAGAAGATGAAAGAGCCAAGGACAAAACTCTGGGACAAAATCACTGCCCGCAACATTAAAGGACAGGTAGCCACAGAAAGATGAGAAGGGGCAGGAGAAATGGGAGACCAACTCAGACAAAGCAGTGTCCACAAAGGAAAGGAGAGGTTTCCTTCAGAAATTATAATGTATCCATTGAAAAAAATAAATAGATCAGAAGAGTAGAGGAAGGGTATGGGGGAGAGAAAGGGAAAGTCCTGAGGAAATGAAATGGAGCAAATTATGTTATATGCATTTATGAATATGCCACAATGAATCCTACTACTATGTATAAGTAGAATGCAGGAATAAAAAAAATTTTAAAAAGAAGAGGAAACGATAGGCCTGGGGGTAGATAAAGCACCACTGAGGTCTGCAAAGCTGCAAGGAGAACGGGGGCAGAAGAGTCAATTTGGATCCCGAGGGATGTAGGCATGGAGCAGAGTGAGATCCGAACGGAAGTGATGCCGAAGTGAGCGCACAGACAGTTCTTGTGAGATGCTTACTGCAAACAGGACAGAAACCAGAGCAGGAGTGAAAGAGGAGATACGTGCTTCAGTAGCCAGATATTGGAAGTCCACCACTAATAGTTCAAGTTACACTCAATTTACATATCCGGACTGTCTCCTGGGTCTAAATGCCAGTCAAGCCATGGCTTCTCCCCCACAGCCTCACACATTTAACAAAATGAGTGCTGAGAAGGTGGATGGGGAGAGGCAGCGAGGGAGGGAGAGAAGAGCAGTTAGTGAGGTGTCTGTACCCAGACAGCTGCACCCATGATGAGAAGCACCTGTGACATTTTCAAATCTCTCTGTGCCAAGGAAGCAGCCTGTTACAAACGCAGCCTCTGCCCACAGTATTTACTCTCCCCCACTTTTCCTTTCAGTGCAGGGGAACATTGCAACACCACCTTGTATGGAATATGCCTTTATTATCATGATCATTTAAAATGTTCCCTTTCCACTCAGGAGTTTGTAACAAATAATACCCACATTGACCCTAGCCTCTTGTTTCCTAGAAACCATGTATCTTCTTTCCTGCCAACTGCCCCTTGGCTCTATTCACAGCTTATTTATTTATTTATTTATTGGTACTGGGGATCGAACTCAGAAGCACTTAACCACTAAGCCACATCTCCAGCCCTTTTTATGTTGTATTTTGAGACCAAGTCTCACTAAGTTGCTTAGGGCCTTGCTAAGTTGCTGATGCTGGCTTTGAACTCACAGTCCTCCTGCCTCAGCCTCTCAAACTGCTGGGATTATAGATGTGCGCCACCATGCCTGGCCACAGCTTATTTTCTAAAATCCAAATGGGAGAAACACCAATGTTTATTTCAGACAACTATTTACAGAAAATTAATGGTAATTTAACCACAGATACTTAGAGTTACACTAAAATACACCCCGAAGGATGGATAAACAAATTGTGGTATAGACTTAGAATGGCATATTATTCAGCCATAGAAAGAAATAAAGTATCGATAAATGTTACCATAAAGATGAACCTTGAAAACTTGATGTTAAATGAAAGAAGTCAGTCACAAAAGACCATATACTGTATGCTTCTATTTACATGAAGTATCCAGAGTAGGCAATTTCATAGAGACAGAAAGTATATTAGTGGTTGCCTGGGGCTGGGAAGAGGGAGAATGGGGAGTGACTACTTACTAGGTTTAGAGATTTCTTTTGAGGTGATGAAAATGTTCTAGAACTAAACAGTGGTAATGGTTGCATAACAATGTGAATGTACTCATTGTTACTAATGGCAGATTTTATGTTTTTTTTCTATTTTACCACAATAAAAAAATTAGTTGCAAAACAGCAGCCCTGCCCCGACACAGAAGAGAAAAAGGCTCAGGCTCCAACTTCATGGCCTTGGATCACAGGAGGGCTTTGTACACATCTGAGCATGCACAGGTGACTCAGGCCTGCCTAATTTTCATTATCAGTGCCAGGCGATTACCACTTAGGTGACCTGTTTAACCCATAAGTAGTTTATTGTTGTTGTTTTTTAGTTCAAGAACCATTTGTTGAACCCTGGAGTGCTGGGCTCTGTTGCAGGAGGCACTTACACACGAATGAATGAAGCAAGCTGCCCATCTAGTGCAGTGCTCCTCAGCCCTCAGTGAATGTCAGAATCACCTGGTGGCCATGTTCAGTGACAGATGCTGGGAGCCACTCCCAGACAGTCTGGTTCAGTAGGTCTAGATTTCTAGTAAGTTCCAGGGTGATGGTGGTGGTTGGTGGTAGTGGTGATGATGATGATGATGGTAATGCTTGTCTGGGGACCACACTTTGAGAACGACTGGACGATTGTAGTAGAAAGACAAAGTATAAGGGTAGGTTCTGCAAGGAAGGGGTGCAAAGGGCTCTATAAAGCACAGAGGAAGGGAAGCACTTTATCTTGCCTTAGGAGGTGAGAGGGTGTTTGAGGGAGATGTGAAGCACTCCATGTGTCTGCAAAATGCAAGTAACTCAGCAATTTGGAATAGAAAGGAAAGGTGGGAGCAGGCATGGCAGAGTCCAAGAAGATGGGCAGGGCTTCTCTCTGATGAAAAGACTCTAAGGCAACAAGTCATGAGGACATAGGAGGGTGGCCAAGATGGAGGGGCAAAAGCAAACAGATTGTCACCTATTTACCTTTGGCAGCCTGGAAACCCCACCCTCCTTCCTTTAAAATCCTTTCCAGAAAGGACCTGACTGAGCCTGAGGGTGAATGACTGTGGAGTCCCCTCCCCAGGGTGGAAGTGAAGGACTTCCCCAGGGCTGGCAGAGAGCTGATTGGCAGCACCAACCTCACAGCTCACCCCTTCCCACCCTAGCCTGTGCCATCAGCCCCCCCACCAAGGCTGAACCAAAAATGATGCCAGAGTGGCTCAGGGGCATTTTACAAAGCCCAAATTGATCCTCTCAAACAAAAATTGATGGCCCAAACAAAAATTGAAATAATAAAGAGAAAACTTTGATATAAAGTGTATTAAAGGATCTTCAGAAAAGGAGTCTATTTTTATTGATCTATATCATAAAATACCAGGAAAAAGAACTAGCTAGCTATGACTAGTCCAGCTTCAAGCTTTATAAATAATGAGCCCTCTAGCCCTGGCTCCCTGTTTGGGCCCAGGCCTGATTCACTTGTAACATTAGCAAAGGAAAAGCTCCAATGCCGGCGTGATTCCTTGACCTCTGTTTGTAAATAATACGATCATAAGACCTCATCCATCAATTATTAACCCACACACCTGGCAGCCTCCTTCCCTTCCGGGCAGGATCTTGGCCTTTGTGGCTGTGCCTCTCTCTCACTTATTGGGTGGGAAAACAGGCAAAGTCCAGTAGAGTGTGGACTAGGAGATCAAAACCCAGCCAAGATAGACCCTATGGGAGCTGCATACCCCTGACTGGGTTTTTATGAGAAGGTACATGTCTTTTAATCAATTTCAGAAGTGAACTGTAGAAGCTGTAATGTATTTAAAATGCATTTTAAAAAGATAACTTCTATATTCAAACAACATCCTGAGGATATATGGTTTTGAGATGGATTTAGAGAGTTATGTCTTGCCCTCTGAATAGGGTCCTGTGGCTTAGTTGTGATTTCTGTGGCTCCAGCCATA
This sequence comes from Xerus rutilus, assembly GCA_028644305.1. Classification (NCBI taxonomy): domain Eukaryota; kingdom Metazoa; phylum Chordata; class Mammalia; order Rodentia; family Sciuridae; genus Xerus; species Xerus rutilus. The sequence continues at coordinate 96,362,447 of CM053401.1, read as the reverse complement.
GGACCAGACTGATGGATGGGTCCTGGGGGGAGGCAGGTACCAGCCCCCCCAAAAGAAGACCTACTCAACAGGTGGAGGAATATATCTGAGCAGGTGCCAAATAATTCCTGCTCAGCCTAGTCATAGAGCAGAGTCCTGCCTTGGCAAGGAGAAGCCAGATGGATCCCATGTTTTTTCTGAGTCAGTGCCTCACATACACCTAAAATATACCAGCTGTCTGCTGCAGCAGGGCTCTAAATTCCCTGGGCCCTCCATCTGGAATACCATTCTTCAAGTTTTGCTCTTGGTTTCATCGCATACTTTAAGTCTCAGCCTCCTCTAGGAAGCCTTCCTGTATGACTTACCCAACAGTGGTTTCTCCATATTCTCCAAAACAGGCCAGGTTTAATTTCTTCACAGCACTGGTTGTAGACTATGATTATTTTCTTTGACTTATTTTCTTATTTTTTATTCCTTAGCAGTCTATTCCTTTGGAATGTAAACTCCACAAGGACAGAGACTATTTCTGTTTTGTTCTCCATTGTCTTCAGCACTGAGTAGAATACTTGACACATAGTAGGCCCATTTGTTGAAGAAACGAATGAATTAATTCCTGAATTAAATAGCAGTCTAAAGTGGCAAGTAAAGATTTTTCTTTTTATTCAACCCGTGGATACTCATTTTTATTGCAAACATAATCTGTTTTATTAAATGTGATTCAAAGTTGGTACACAATCTTATACTTTCATGTAAACACACACACCAGGACTTTTATTATGGTCAGATCTCTGTGCAAAACAAAATAACCTAAAGCTTTCAGGGGACTAACTAAAATAAATTTTGGCTATTGGTTGGAAAAAAGGTGTGTTGACATCTGGAATGTGTCACCCTTGCCACTATGATTTTAATCTTCGGGCAAGTTTTAATCTGATTGCATTTTGGTAACCAGCTGGAGACATGCCCTGCAGCCAGCTCCCAGATGGCTGTCTGCTTTTAGCATTCACACAGGCACCTTGAGCATCCACCTTGGAGAGGGGTACCACCAAGAAATGTCAGGGGGCAGTATGCAGCTCTGAGGAACCAATTTCAAAAAGACCCAAGGCCAAACTCAAAATTGGATGACACTGAATATTGCACACTGTCGTTGGTCCAGACTCTATCAGATCCTGTCCAGGTCACAAACAATATTTATTTTCATTAAAATTTTAATTATTCCTGAGCACATGGGATGTATAGTGAGAAACAGTAATAAAACTGTGCCGATAATTATGCACTTCTTGTCTTCTGAGGAACTCTGCATGTATTTATTATTATAATATATGTTATAATATATATGTACCAGGGATATAAATATAAGAAATTACTTAGCCCATAATTTTTTCATTGACCCCATACCATGTCTGAAAACAGGTTATAAAATAGATAAAATTATCCTTCATTTAATAGCATAAATTATTTGCCTAGGGCAAGAGTGAGGCTATATATATGTACAGACTAAATATACTGCCTTAGAGAGAGATGAGACAGGAAACTTCATATAGAAAGAAACTTAAAAGACACATCAACCAGTCACCAAACATGAACCTTATTTTCATATTGATTCAAGCAAACTGTTAAAATATACTTATGAGACAATCAGGGAAATTTGAACACTAGCTATTGGATGACATTGAGGAATTAATATTTTTTTAGATATGAAAATGATCTATTTATGGAATATTTCATATAGATATGAAAATGATTTATGGTTTTTAAAGAGCCTTCATCTTTCGTGATATGTAAGCATCTGTAGATTTTCTTCTAAATAACCTGGGGGAGGAGAAATAGATAGGACGCACTTGAAACTAGACTAGTCATGAAATGGGCACATGGGACCATTACACTGTATCTTTAACTTTTGTACATGTTTTGAAATTTTCTGTGATTAAATTTTTAAAAAAATTTTTAGTTTTTGATGGACCTTTATTTTACTTATATATATGTGGTGCTGAGAATGGAACCCAATGCCTCACACATGCTAGGCAAGTGCTCTACTACTGAGCTACAATCCCAGCCCTCTATGATTAGATTTTAAAACAAGACACAACGTATGTTAAGAAAATAACCAAGTCAGAATGCATTTTTTGAAATCACACCACCTTTTTTAGTCTCTTTGGTATATTCTTACTGCGTACATCTCAGAATGGGAGAAACTGAGACTGCTTGTCTTCCTTTAGCGGGTTCTTGGCTCTGATTGTCTTTGCATTTGGCTGAGTCCCTGCAGGTGATTGGATTTCACTCTCAGGCAGCCTGCAGGGTTCTGGTCTGCAGCATTCAGCACATATTTATTGAATGCCACCTTTGTGACCTCTCCTGACTGCATCTCTGTCCCACCACTGTCTTCTCAGAGCTGCACTTCATTAATGAGTTCCTCATTTTCCTATAGCCAGCATTCCTTCTCTTCTTTCCTGTGCCATCTGCAAAGAATTATGTTCAAGTCTTTCCATGAAAAACAAAGCAAAACTTTCCCCATAACCACCACACATACGTGTGCACTCTTCTCATCCCTTTATGGCTAAATTTTAAAAATGAGCTTAAGAAAACCTCCAAGTGGATTCCTTAAATGTGTACTAAGTACACCATGTGTTTAGACATGGGGAGAGAATGTGACAAAAAGCTCTCCGAAATATGTAACTTAGTCTGGAACAGGCTTATGTGCTGGTTTGGAGATAGTAGTCACAGGCGAGTCAGACAAATGATGAGTCACTGTGTGGCTGTGTGAACCCTGAGTAGGCTGGCCAAGAGGGTCGTCAGCAGGACTTGAGCTGGACTTTGAAAAATGGATGAGATCTGGAAATGCACAGAAGAAGGAAGGCTTTTCATGCAGATTTTACATGTAAGAACATTGGTGAAGGTTGATGGGCATAGCCTGTCCTGCGGTTGGAGAAGCAGACCTCACCAGAGAACCAGCTGGGGGAGGGTGTAAGAGTCTTTGTAAACATTGACAGTTTGGGGCCTTTTGAAGTCATGAGAAACAACTGGGGTGCTCTGCTTTGTCCTGTCGGGGAAAAGGCAGGGCATGCTGGGGAGAAAGGGAGTGTGTGGGTGGGGGGTGCCACCAAAGCAGGACTACTGTAAGATTAATCTGGTTACAACAGGAGAGTGAGCCTGGTGGTGTTACCAGAAAGGCTGAGAGGCTGGGTCCCCTGCAGGAAGCAGCATGATGTGCCAAGGGCCAAACTCAGGGTGGAGTTGGTGATGGAAATTTGGGGTTCCATGACCAACTGAGGGCAAATGATGGAGCAGGCTAGCCTGGCTGTGTTTGAGCATTGTGGGAGTGAGGTCCAGTTCTCTGCTGAAGCATTGCACCATCAGGGGGTAATCTGGGCTCTAACTCATCAACTGCTTGCAGTTTGTGGGCCTTACTGGATCCTAAATTTTGCAAACCAACCATTAAATAGTTCTGACATTTGATAACATTAAAGTATTAACTTTTTAAGGGTGATAATGGTATTCTAGTTTTGTTTCAAGTTCTCATGTTTTAGAAATACATAATGAAGGCTGGGGGTGTAGCTCAGTGGTAGAGTGCATGTCTCACATGGCCAAGGTCCTGGGTTTAATGCTCGGTACCATCAAAACAAAAACAAAAAACATAATGAAACATGTACATGTGGAATCTATCTGAATTTGTTCCAGAGTTATCCAAAGAGATGATATAGATGAAGCAGGACAGCCTGTTAATTCTGCACTTTTAAAGCTGGAAGATTTCACTCCTTTCTCTACTGTTGTATACATTTGAAAATTACTCTCTCTCTCTCTTTTTCTTTTTTTCTTTTTTTTTTGTGTGTGGTACTGGAGGTTGAACCCAGGGTGCTCTACCACTGAGCTATATTCCCCAGCCCTTTTTATTTCTGGCCCTGGGTAATGCAGGTCTCATGCTCTTGGACTTTTAATCCCCACTCAGAAGTCACAAGAGGCATTTTGAGCTGTGCCATGTTAATCTCTTGTTACATTTCAAAACAGGAATTCCGTCCACTTCTTTTTGCCTAGAGCAGGAAAATTCATGAACTGGAAAGAAATAATGCCTTAATTTTATTTGGGTAAACAAACTGTGAGATACACATGATCTCCTTTATCATGATCATGGGATGAATCCAACCAACTGAAGAGGCGAAGTCAAAACCCAAAGCAAAGTCAAGTGTTTACAGTAGCTGGAAATAAATGCTGTCTTTAGAAGAGTCGTTTCCAGCAGAGGTCCTTTGGCAGCAGAGCACTTGGCAAGAGTGTGAAAGCTGAGACTCAGTTAAAGAATTGCAGCCAGCAGTGTAGCTGCCAGCAAGGCCAGTGCTACCGTGACCACAAGTCACACATGGGCCCAACAGAGACCAGGGGCAATCAAGGAGTCCACCACAATCACCCTAGACATTGGTTGTCCCGGTGCTCACCCTGTGGCAATTCTCTCACTGCAAGCCATAAAGACAAGAGATTTGGGCTGGGGTTGTGGCTCAGTGGTAGAGCACTTGCCTAGCATGTGTGAGGCACTGGGTTCAATCCTCAGCACCACATAAAAAGTAAAAAAAAAATAAAGTTATATTTAAAAAAAAAGACAAGAGGTTTATCTGACAGTGTCCCCAGCTGTTCAAGAAGAGGATGGTAGCCATTGCCAGGGCTGGACGAGGGTCCTCCCAGGATATAAGGCAGGAACCAGATTTCATTTCAAGGAGTGGTCCCAACTGCAACCCATTCTCACACAGGTCATCTGGAAAGTCAGGAGGGGACACTGTGAACTTGAGCAAATGACTCATTTCCTCCTCTTTTCTGAAGGGGAAAATATGTGGGAGATTAAGGTAGGCGCTTGCTTCCCCTGAAAAGGATCAAGTAGGAAAACAGTCATGGAAATCCAGTTCAGTTAATACGTGAGGGCCTGCTCTGTGCCAGGCATCAAAGGAAATGCAGGTATGAATGAGACACAGCCCTGGCTTCCAAGGAGAGTGTGGGAAAGGGAGGATACACATATCTAGATCTTCTTCATAAGTACTGTACAGGACAAAGAAGCTGTGACTTAAGCAGGGCAACTCTGTTTCTAAGCCAAAGTCTAACTTTGGACGAATCATTTAATCTCAAATTTTCATCTATAAAATTGGGCAATTTTTGTCTTCCTTACTCCACAGAGTTAGAGAGTTAAAAGGATGGAAATCACTAAAATAAAACAACAACAATAATAAAGACAGTGATGATAATGGAAAAGCAGCAGGAAGAAGCATAGAAAAGGCTCTTTAGACATGCTGCTCAAGGGCCTTGACAGGTGCCTGAGGATGTGCTTGCCTGTGAATGGCAGCCAGGACCACAGCAGGTTCCTAATGCAGATGCTGTCCCCTCCCCAACCAGCCCCAGGAGCACCAGTGCCCCGTGCCCTAATCCCTGAAGCCGCACAGTTGCTGCCTTGGCCTGAGCAACCCTCTCAACTTGTTCTAACTCGCTGGAGGAGAGGGTGCTTAGCTCTGATTTTTTTTTTTTTTTTTTTGGTAGCAGGGATTGAACTCAGGGTGCTCGACCACTGAGCCACATCCCCAGCCCTATTTTGTGTTTTATGTAGAGACAGGGTCTCAGTGAGTTGCTTAGTGCCTTGCCTTTGCTGAGGCTGGCTTTGAACTCGCGATTCTCTTGTCGTAGCCTCTCAAAGTGCTGGGATTACAGGCGTGCACAACCGCGCCCGGCTGTCCTAATATTCTTAATAAATTTCAGAGCTGAAGAGCCAGAGGGACCTTCTAGAACACATTATCCAACCCTCCCATTTGTGCCAAGGAGAATGGAGGTAGCAGCAGAGACATGACCTGCTAGTGGCCGCTCACCCAGGTGTGGGACAGCCAGTGCTGCAGTCTTGTTCTTTGGACTCTCCGAGTCCAATATCACTGCTTCTCTTTCTGAGGAAGCTTCTTTCTGAACACTCTTCTTTTTAATATCCTCAATCTTTCCTGCTCCTACATACCTCATTTAGCCCTAACTTCTCATAAAGAGTATTTAGGGCACAATTAAGAAAAATAACTCCTTATAAGCGTTTCCTAAGCTCAATGATCTTTGGGAGAAATGATAACTGAATGCCCATCGGGCACCTCACGACCTGGGTTTACAGAGAAGAAAATGAGCTGTCTGTTTTCCAGAAGCTCTTGTTTAGTCAGCACTAAAACACCCTCTTGTTGAAACCCTTTGGATTTCCAGTCTGGGAAAAGAAAGTTCTAACCCAGTTCTCTTCAGTCAAATGTACAAGAAAAAGTCTTCTCAGTGCTACATTTCTTTACTTCCTGAGTTTTCCCATTCATGCCTATCTGGCAGCTTCAGTCTCCCTGGCTGTGGGCCCAGGTAGTGCTGTGAGCACAGAAAGGCTGGGGGCCTCTCTTGGGAAGTCCTGCCACTCTGCTTCCTCTCCTAATGCTAGAGTTAGCATGATGCCTCATGATGACTTCACTCTGCTCCCTGATGCCACTGAAGAGTTCAGTTTTGCTCCTAGCTGAGTAGCTATATTTCTCCACTTTACCCCTCGAGTAAACACTTTGGTATCCTCCGGTCTCTTTCTCACCCAGTCGCCATACTGGTATAGTTGAGTTGACAAGTCTGGGGTTTTGAGATCTTGAAATTAAAAAAACATGAAATGATACTGGCATGCACAAAAGAGAAAACTGTTGTTTAGTTTTCTGTTGAGGTGTGCTGTGCCCTATGGAAGTGTGTTCCTTCCCCCTAATCTATTTCATACCCTCTCCTGTGCCCACATTCTGATGAATGGACCCCAGATGGCTTCATTCCCAGCTCTGAGAAAACCCAACAAGGCACCATGGGTTCTACCCTAACGAGCCATGACACGCCAATTATTTGCTTTTCTGGAGAAACCTCAGCTTGAAAATCTGTTTAATTACCATGGGAGATAATCTTTTAAACACAGATTTACATTCTTTAAAGATTTTCCCTGTGGGAGTAGGATAGTTTATCTGAACATGGAATGTTTATTTTCATTTCCAGAGGAGTGACTACTATCTATCTGGTAGTTAGCAAGAAGCTTGAGCCCTGGAGGATTTTTGTTTTTAAGTCTGTTCCTCATCACTGATCATTTGTCAATTATATTGTAATAATTAGTTTGTAGTATTGTCATACATTTCTCCAGTGGAAACCCTGCACTTGGCTCTGTGATTCCAGGCTTGTACTTGACATTTTTAAAGCATCCCTATCAGGGCTGTGCACTCTAGATGTATCAAGAGTCAGTGTCCTCGGGACTGGGATTGTGGCTCAGTGGTAGAGCGCTCACCTAGGATGTGTGAGGCACTGAGTTTGATTTTCAGCATTGCATATAAATAAATGAAAAAAATAAAGGTCCATCAACAACTAAAAAAAATATTTAAAAAAAAAGAGTCAGTGTCCTCAAGGATTTCCTATCAGGAAGGTCACACCTATAAATCTACATCCTACCTGGAGCTGTGGTCAGTCTAATACCATTTTTTCCTCAACCTGGCACAGCCTAGCAGCTTTATTAAATTCTTCCTCATTACAATGTCAGCTCGGATGAGCAGAGCTGCTCTGATGTTCAGTCTGATGGCCCCAAGACCCAGAGTGATTCCTGGCTCATAATAAGTGCTCAATAAGCAGATGGTAAACTCCTAAAAGTCAACAGTCTTTACACAGAGAGGGTGTGTATTATATCAACATAGGAACCATGTACAAAATAAAGCTGAATTTGGGAGGCCCTAGACTCTGACATAGGCTGCTCTGGTCTTTCATTCTTCACATCATTTTTTTAAAAAAATTTTTAGTTGTAGATGAACACAATACTTTTATTTTATGTATTTATTTTTATGTGGTGCTCAGGATCGAACCCAGTGCCTTGCTCATGGGAGGCAAGCACTCTACCACTGAGCCACAACCCCAACCCTCACGTTTTTTTTTTTCTTAACTTGGTACTGGGGATCAAACCCAGGGCCTCGTGCATACTAGGCAAGCACTTTATCATGAAGCAACATCTCCAACCTCGTTCCCCACATCACTTTAATGGCAGGTGGTCTTGAGATGTTTGCTGGATCTGATTATGTAGGCTGAGATCTCTGGGTCTTAAACAGCTTAGCTTTAGGGATTAAGAAAAGAGCCTGGAGTAATTGTATTAGAAGTAATGGAATTAGAAGGAGAAGAAAAACCCTTTGTGGAAAACTGACTAAATCTTGGGGGTTGCATCTCTCCTTCCAGGTCCTAATGGGGAGAAGAGCTGGTCCAAGAAGTACCCATTATGTGGGGGCCTGCTGCAGTCTCCAATAGACCTGCACAGCGACATCCTCCAGTACGATGCCAGCCTTGTGCCTCTCAAGTTCCAAGGTTACAATGTGTCTGCCAGTGAACAGTTGAACCTGACCAATGATGGCCACTCAGGTGAGTGAGAGATGTTGAAGACCTGAAAGAGTAGGTCTGAGCTTCCCTTGGCTCCCTGGTCTGCCCTTTTCCACCTGGAAGGGAGGGGGCTCCATTGAGGCATCCAGGAGAAGGGACCTGGTGGGGGAGCCTTTCAGGTCTGCAGGGCCCACACTCTTCAGAGGATGCTGGATTCAGGTGATTTTTTTTTTTTTTTTTTGGTACTGAGGATTGAACTCAGGTACTCGACAACTGAGCCACATCCCCAGCCCTGTTTTGTGTTTTATGTAGAGACAGGGTCTCATTGAGTTGCTTAGCGCCTTGCCCTTTCTGAGGCTGGCTTTGAACTCACGGTTCTCCTGAAGTGAACTCACACTTTCTCCCAAAGTGTTGGGATTACAGGCGTGCACCATGGTGCCCAGCTGGATTCAGGTGATTTTGATAAAAGAAGCACATCTCTCAGGATGGGAGTGGAGACAGTCCTGAGCTCCTTGGTTCATTGGATGTATAGCAGGAGTGAATTTTGGGCCATTCTAAACTGCTCAAGGGACCATGCAGTTCTGTTGTGGTGGTGGGCATCCAGGCACCTGAATTTGAAGCCTGGCTTGACTATTTATGAGCCATTGGATTCTGGGTAAGATTTAAACCTCTTTGAGTTTTCATCTGGAAAATGGACATATGGATGAGTACCGTGAAGACTAGAGATGACGTGTGTCAGGGTCTGGCATATAATAAATGCTTCACAAGTAGCAATTATTGTTGTTATATGATTCTAAAGCCTGGAAGGTGCTTCACCAAATATTCTATCTTCATAGCCAGGTGTTAATATATAAAGAAATATCCATTACTGATCTAGTGTTAGTGCTTCCAGAATCACTTTCCAAGAGGCACCATGAATGTGTTGGAGTTGTTCTAGGGTAATGGGGTGTTCTTGGGGAAGAGGTCAGAGCCTGAAGGCTGCATCTCTCTAGGCTGTACCTTGCTGTGGCCACCCACTCCTTCTGGATCCTGGGCAGGGTCGCCTATCTGACTGCTCTCTGGTACTGGTCAGGGCTCTGAAGGCTGCCCCTCCTTTCTCCAGTGAGACTGATCCTGCGCTCGGACATGCACATCCAGGGCCTCCATTCCCATCGATACAGTGCCTCCCAGCTGCACCTGCACTGGGGGAACCGCAATGACCCCCGTGGCTCTGAGCACACCATCAGTGGGAAGCCCTTTGCTGCTGAGGTGAGTAAATGGCCACTGGGAAGAGGCTGCCTGGTGGTCTGACACCCCCTTCACCTGGCTGGTGTGTAGGTAAGCCAGGGGATGGGCAGCAATCAGCACCTGTCAGCAGCACTGAAAGTTACAGCTGCTCCAGCCATGCTGTACCAACAGTTCATCTGTTGGTGTCCTGGTCTCTCCTTCCTGTGAACAAGCTGAGTTTGTCTCTCTTTTCCTGAGTGATCTTGCTGAGAAGGCTGGGCTCCCAGGACGGCACAGAGGGACACACATACTCCTTTTCCAGACATCTTCCTCCTCTCTATGTAGACGAAGAGCTCATCAGCTTGCCTGGCTGATACTACCCACTGCTTAATCATACTGGCTGCATTCTTTCTCCAAACTTCCGTCTTTCCCCATATGTCATGCTGTTTAGAAATGTCCTCCCCATCTCATTTTTCCTCTCCCTGGACATGGATTGTGCTTGAGAACAGGGCCACTCTTCTACTTGGCCACAAATCAAGGGTTGACTGACACTATAATACAGGACATCACAGCATTCAGAGACTCACTGCGGCTCATTTGGGATGTCAGCATTGTGTTGCATCACCCTGAGGTGCTAGCCAAAATGTCAAAGGAAAGTGAGAAGAGATACAGCATTTTTCCTGTACCACAAATGTGCAACGGGGTGAGACACGAAGGGGCACTGAGCTGCTCCATTTCAGAGCTCCTGTAGCACTGAGCTGGGGGTGTGGCTCCAAGTGTTTACAGGGAAATAAATACAAGGACATAAATGCTACTGATCAGCCAGTGGAGCTCTTGGTAAATAATGACAAGACCCTTCTCCTCTATTTGTCACTGCTGAACTGCTTAATGTCTCAGGCTAATTATCAGTCTGATTACAAGCATGGAAGGGATGTGATTCTGGTTGGTCAGATGCCACTACTGGAGGTTCACAGATTTCAGAGCAGGCCCTTCCCTGTAGCTCAAGAACTGCAATTTCTTCCAGGCTAATTGCAAGGTTGAGGCTTCTACTTTCCCCATGGGGAATAAAGAAGGAGTTAGGGTGCAGGTTGTGAGGGTTTGAACATTTAGAAATATTTCTAGTTATTGTATTTTCTGCTATTAAGCCATATCATCAGACCAAGAGCCTGGTGAAGATGCCAATGCTAGAGAAAAAAACCATCAAGGTGATCTTAAATGGCTGATTCTCCAGGAGAATCTTCAAAAGTAGTGATTCTTCTAGATGGAGACTACAAAAGAAAATTCTCAAACCCCTCAGAAGGAAAGTCCATTGGGCCTGGATTAGTCTTCACTTCCTTTTGATTTAATCTGAACACATTTACAGAAGTGCTCTGAGCCCAAGCTCAGAAATAAAGACTCAAGACGTTGGGGGTTTAGCTATGTAGAATCCCATTATCTGCCAGGCCAATGTGGCATGTGGGAAAGGTGGTGAAGCAGGGACCCCCAGGAAATCCTAAATAGAGAACTCAAAGAAGAGATCACTTGAGGGCTGGGGATGTAACTCAGTGGCAGAATGCTTGCCTAGCACATATGAGGCACTGGGTTTGATCCTCAGCACCACATAAAAATAAACAAATAAAATAAAGTCATGCTGTCCATGTACAACTACAAAAAAATTTTAAAAAAAGAGAACTTGATATAGTTTTTTAAAATGAGAAAGGACCGCTTAAAAAGTTCAAAATGGGGGGTTGGGGCTGGGGCTCAGTAGTAGAGTGCTTACCTTGCACATGTGAGGCTCTGGGTTCAATCCTAGCACCATAACAAACAAACAAAACCAGAAAATCAAAACAACAACAAAGACAAAAAAAAATGTTCAGCATGAGGACTCAATAAAATGTACTTGAATTCTATTTCTAGATACATATGATGGAAAATGAGATAAATGAAAAGAAAAAGAGATTAAAATCTAAGTGTGTCATAGTCTCAAGAACCAAGAATCAATAAAAATACATGTGTTGTGTATGCAGGGCTATCTACTAGTAACAGTTTTTTGAAGGCCAAGTGATCACATCTTTAGGACTAAAGTCAGCCTAAACATTGTCAGAATTTGTTAAAGCAGTGGTCTTTTATTTTTAATTAAAATTTTTTATTACAGCATCATAATTATACATAGTAATTGGGTTCATTTTTACAATGCCTAGGGCCTAACACATGCTAGGCAAGCACTCCACCACTGAGTTACACCCCCAGCCTATACCTAGACTTTTTTTGGGGGGGGCAGATACAGAGGATTGAACTCGAGGGTACTTGACCACTGAGCCACATCCTCAGTCCTATTTTGTGTTTTATTTAGAAACAGGGTCTCACTGAGTTGCTTAGTGCCCCACCATTGCTGAGGCTGGCTTTGAACTCACGATTCTCTTGTCTCAGCCTCCCAAAGTGCTAGGATTATAGGCGTGAGCCACCACACCCAGCTATACCTAGACTTTTTAAACCCATGACTTCTCAAAAACTTATTTTTTATTTACCTTCATAATGAAGAGTAATTTCTGCTTTGAAAAAAAATGAGTTTAGAATTTTATTTTGTGGAGATAGACGTCTATATACATGGAATAACTGTGCTTCATGGTCTGTTAAAAATATAGCTAATCAAAATCTTTATAAATGCCATGCTATGATTTTATTTAGCAGATGAATAAACACGTGTGTCTTCTGCTGAATCAATTATGATTAAATTACAGCAGGAGGTTTCCTGCCCCATCTCACTTCTTCTAGATCAAGTGCAGAGAGGCCAGGGCTGAAGCTAGGCAAGCCACGGGCTCCAGAACAAGTAGGAAAAATCAGAAGGGGAAGAGATTCAAAGTACTCAAGTTTCTTTATGGCAAATATAAAAACCCACTCCATTCATTCATTCATTCATTCATTCATGTCTATTGCATATCTGGTACTTCCCAGGTGCTTTATCAGATGCCAGGGGTCCAAAGAATGAGTAAGAAACAGTCTGCCCTAGAGGAGACTGAAGTTTGGAGAGGACTGATGGAAAAGGGAAAAGTGGGGTGCCTAAAGGGGAGAGTCAGTTTGGTTGGGGGAGGGGAGGGACAGGTGTCTATCCTCCCAGTTGGATTCTAGCCTCCAGAAGAAGGGAAAGGTTCCTGTGAGAGTCACTCGTCCCCTGACAGGCAGCTTCTCTCCCACGGCAGCTGCACATTGTCCATTATAACTCAGACCTGTACCCCAATGCCAGCACTGCCAGCGACAAGTCAGAAGGCCTCGCTGTCCTCGCTGTCCTCATTGAGGTAAGAGATGTTTAAAGGGCTTTTGCGAAATTTGTAGTAAGGACAAGTTTGAGATTTGACATTTTGTTCTGTGTACACCAGTGAGAAGCTGCTCCTTTATGCTCCTCCATGTTGCCTCCAGAGCAGGGGTATTCCCTTTGGGGTCCTTTTTCCTTGGCCTAGAGGCAGCCCTTCCTGTGATTGGAGAGGGGAAATGGACATATCTTTTGTGACACTGGAAAAATGAGGCCCAGTCTCCAGCCTTGTTGCATGAGGCATGTAATTTGCTCAGCAAGAGAGGACCTATGGGGAAGGGGATCACTATGCTGCCCTGTCAGATGCCTGAGCTCCTGATTCGTCCTCCAGTATCTAAACTCCATCCTATGTATGGACCCCAGAGTGAATTCTTTACTTAGTAAATGGGGCCGTCTTCTGATTAGCTTGCATTATCCCCTAATGAGGCAGTATGTCCCTCAGTTCCCAATGTGCTTACTTCTCTAAGTTGGCTTTGAGAAGTGAACCCAGAACTCCCTTAAATTCTGGGTTAGATGGATGTGCTAGTTGTGGCCTCCAGGCTCATGTACAGATAATCGGGAGCATACTCTGCACCCCACCCCATGGGACACTCAAACCTGATGCTTCCAGATGAAAATAGGAAGTCCTTTGATGTGAGATGGCAGGACCATTACACTAATTCCTGACAGCCTCTGACCCATCTTAACTGCCCTAGTAGGGTGGACTGTTTGGGAGGACCAGGGGGCAGGTAGCTACATACCATCAGCTCAGCCCCTCTGATGGCAATTGTCAATCCAGACTTAGCCTATAGTATTCTGTCCCAGGAAAACCTGCATGGTCTCTGTTGCAGATGGGCTCCTTCAATCCATCATATGACAAGATCTTCAGTCACCTTCAACATGTAAAGTACAAAGGTAAGGGGATGCTTATTCCCTCTCTGCTGGAGAAGGATACAGTCACGCTGTGTGACCTTAAGAAAAACAGTGCAAAGGGAGGGTGCCTTCTGTGTTCACCAGGGTAAGGGCTGCAGGTTGTTCAAAAGTGTATGACAAGGCCTTTGAGTTGCATGACTCAGAAAGGGGTGAGTTCACATTCCTAGGGGTGAGTTCACTCTGCTTAGCTGCATCTCTGCTGTGGGGAGTGAGGCTGACACAATCTTCCCAACATGTCTCTCCAGGCCAACAAGTGCTCATCCCAGGCTTCAACATTGAAGAACTGCTTCCCGAGAGGCCTGCCGAGTACTACCGCTACGAAGGGTCCCTGACCACACCTCCTTGCCACCCCACTGTGCTCTGGACAGTTTTCCGAAACCCTGTGCAAATTTCCCAGGAGCAGGTAACTATCTGAGCCAGAGTCCACATGGCATCTTGGTCCCCACCACAAACCATATCACAATCCATGACTTGATTTCCTTGCTTAAGAGTTTCACTGGCATCTATTCAAAACCTCTCACCTAAAATATCACTGGTGCCTGAAAACATTGCAGAAATTATAGATTGAGCTTCAGAGAGGTGCTGTGAAGTCAAGCTAGGAAAATGAATGCTTGTTTCCACAGTTGTATAAAAAGGAGTTGAAAGGCTGCATTTGTTAATATATTTCTTAGCATCTGGGTGGTATTCACTTCCCAGGTCAGGGACAGCCTGGTTCTTTGAGAAAGCAAAATAGAGATGGCATCAGGTTAAATCATTTCACAAATGGGGTGTACGGTTACAGCAGTGAGTGAGGGTTGCTGCCCTCAAGAAGCTCAGTCTAGTGCAAAGTGAGGTACAAAGTCCTTAGCAACCGTCTCTCAGTCTCTCATGTTATAGTGATAGAAATGAGAGTTAGAAGCTTGTAGGATCATCCACTGGTTAATGACAAAGCTGAGATCCAAAGACAGGTCTTCCGGGTTTAAAGTCATAGCTCATCCCTCTCTGCTACAACTTAAAAGCATGAAAAAGAAAACTGGTTCCCCAGGAGCTGGAGCTGCATACCTGCTCACCCCTACCTTAGCTTCATGGTCCAGGAAGGCTCTCACTGTTGCTCCTGCAACACTATCAGCTTCTGAGCTGAGAAACCTAGATAAATTGGCAGCAGGTAGGCGGATGGAAGCGAGGATATGGTGAATCAGGAGGTGAAATTGTGGGGAAGCAGCAGCATGCTAACCCAGAAACTACCTTGGAAACCGATTATGTAATCTTTGTGGGTATGTGAAAATGCCAGGGAGCCAGTTGTCAGATGACCTGGGAACCTCTTTGCTCTCTCCTTTTATTCTTCTGTGACTACTGAAATAAATCCCAAACTCCTCTGCTTTAAGAGTTGGGTATTTGGCATATACATGTAATCCTAGCAACTCAGGAGACCGAGGCAGGAGGATCACAAGTTCAAAGCCAGTCTCAGCAACTTAGCAAGGCCCTAAGCAACTTAGTGAGACCCTGTCTCAAAATTTGAAAAACATAAAAAAGGGCTGGGGATGTGGCTCAGTGGTTAGGCACCCCTGGAGTCAATCTCTGGTACCAAAAAAAAAAAAAAAAAGAGTTGGGTTTCAGTTCAGGTTTACGAGCGAGCAGAAGGCAGCCTCCGTGAGAGGCTAAGGAGACCTCTGTCCCTCCAGCTTTCCCTCTGTGGGGGCAGATTCTGGGTGTAACCAGGGGCCAGCAGTATGTCCCTTCTGTGGAGTCTCTGCAGCTAGAATGCACTGACAAGCACCCAGTTAGCAAGACTCCCTTGAAAGCAAGAAGAAACAGTTCTCTGGCTTTCCCACTGCCTTTTTCTAAATTTTTTTTTTTTTTTTTTGGTACTGGAGATTGAATTCAGGGGCACTCGACCACTGAGCCACATCCCCAGCCCTATTTTGTGTTTTATGTAGAGACAGGGTCTCACTGAGTTGCTTAGCGCCTCACCATTGCTGAGGCTGGCTTTGAACTCGCGATTCTCCTGTCTCAGCTTCCCAAAGTGCTGGGATTACAGGCTTGCTCCACCGCGCCCGGCCCCCAGTGCTTTTTAATACCTCCCACTAAGCACCCCACAGGCTTGGTTCCAGAGGCTTCTCCCAGGGGCTCTCTTCAGGGAGGCCAGACCAGGGAATTTCACTCTGCCCACGGGCTGTGTTTCTGCTCTTCCCCTTAGCTACTGGCTTTGGAGACAGCTCTGTATTTCACACAAATGGATGACCCTTCACCCAGAGAAATGATCAACAACTTCCGGCGGGTCCAGAAGTTCGATGAGAGACTGGTATACATCTCCTTTCGACAAGGTGAGGGATGCAGTATGTGGCTGGTGGCAGAGCTGTGTTTCACACTAAGTCTGTCTCTGGCACTGGTGCCCTTAGGAGATTGGCTAAGAGCACCACAGAAACTGGGATACCCCAAGGAGCTATGATGTTGGGGGTTACTAGTTACTGGTCTAGGCCAGAACTTCCAGACACACAGGTCAGGTCCCTTGCTAAGACTGTGGGAAAGAGAGGTTCCTGGAGACATCTCTGTTCTGAAGAATGATCCCTGCTCTTAAGACTCACAATAGGACCCTTTTTACAGATGAGACTTGAAGCTTCTTTTCCTAGGCTTTCTTGACATCAGGGTCTGCAGCTGTCCTCCCCTAGGCGTAGCCAGGTGATTCTAGTATCACCAATTTCCAACAGGGCTCCTTTGTAAAACTGTGAGTATAACCATGTCCATAGCTACGAGGAGCTCAAGGCCTAGTGTAGCAGGGCCCATGGGGCATGAAAGCACCCTCCTCATTCAGCCTGCTTGTCTAGTCTCCTTGGGGCTTGCATGAGCACAAGTATACACATTCCAAACTGAATGAAGCTTGATAGTGTGGTTTATTCCTAAGGCAAATGGGGCTCATTCTTTCTTTTAAATCTGTAACTTCCAGGTCAGCGCAGAGGCTCCTTCAATACTGCTGGAAGCTAGGGGTTGGGGAAGGTGGTAATAAAGGAGCACTCTTGGGACCCATGCCCTTCTTCAAACCTGAGTTCATTTTCTTACTCTTGATTCTTGAGCTTCTCCCAGCTTGGAAATCTTTGAGTAGTCAGAATCATGGCAGGTGTGTGGAAGTTCCACTTCATCCTTTTATGTCACTCGTGGACCAACTGTTCATATTTAAAGATTAAATTAACCTACTTGCCAGAGAATCCATGCCCCTCATCTCTCCTGTGCACTTTTTTTTTTTTTGGTTCCTTTCTTATGATGTGAGATTGTAAGTATTGCCTCCTCGACGTAGTTGTGTAGATGAAGATTGTGTTCAAGGCCCTTGTCAGAAAGCTTTAGAAACATTTCCTTCTGAATTTACCCATTCATATGGTCAGAGTGATGTCCTCCACTAGTTTCTTAATTGAGAACTGCCCAAAGATTTGTTTTGTGTTCTGCTCTTCAGATACCACAGTTAACTCCACTTCCCTCTTTTCCTTGGTTTCTCAGTCTGCAAACTGAAACTGTGAACAATGGCACCTTGCTAAAAATTGAGAACCTATGAGATGATGACTACCAACTTCTTACTCTAGCAAATGACCCCAATGCCCAGGATGCTTTCCTTTGTGATCTATTCTGGATACAGCATTCTCTTTTCCCATTCTTCTAAGTGGAATATATAGTATTTGAGGTTTAAAAGTACTCCAACTCTTAAATAAATTTAAAAAATTATAAAATTCTGCCTGGACATAAGAGACTTTACCAACATTGATCAGGTAGAATTTTGCTTGGGATTCAAGGGCTCTACTCTCAGTTATGTTTTCCAAACTAGTCTATACACATCGCTGGTAATGCGGTAATAAATATTTTCCCTACAGTCAGGGGGCCTTGGTCCGAGGCCTTATCTTGTTTTCTCACCTGTGTATGATGTAGACAAATTGTATCTCTTTTTTCAGCCTTGGTTTCTTCAGTCACAACATGCCGGGTCAGATGAAGTGATCTTTTCAGTGCTAATATGTTATGATTCTAAAAATGGACACTAACAACTGCCAATCCTAACTTTACGTTGCAGGAACAGTGTTTGAGGGCAGTTACAGAGGATCGGAAGAAACCGTGCAGGAATATGATTATGACGTCTAAAAGTAACCCCTCACTTGTAATGATGAACTGTGGCATTGGGAATAATTAGCCATCTTCTTAGACTGGCTCAAGTCTAAGCAGCTGCTTGTAGACTGGGCACTGCAGGCAGGTCTGTAGCAGAGCGCTTCTGTAGATTCTGCAAGTCTGGCTGGGGTAGATTGAGAGAGCTCTAAGCAAAAGCTTGCAGACCAACTCCTGGCTTAGGACATGAAGATCAAAGCCCAAATACAGCTTTGCCACTGACCCTCTTGCATGGCTTGACCAAAAATTTTGCTTCCATAGCCCAACCCGGGCTCAGCTTTCACCTTAGAATGAGAATCCATGGCAGTCCAAGGCAAACCTGTTCATTTGGAGGCTGATTATAGAAACTTGGCCTGAGTTCTCCTCTCCCTCTTACTTCCCAAAGCACAGGTAGCAAACAGGGCTGCTTCCTGAGGAGGAATAAAGAGGCAGTCCCTAAGGAGTGAAAACCCAAACTTCATCTGCCCAGGGGTTCATGCATTCTCAAGGGCTTCTCATGAGAACTCAGAGTGAATCTCAGACTATCATTTGCTCTTTCAGGTTTATAGTGAGAGTTTGTTTGCCAGCATGAACCTTGAGCAATTTGGACTTATTTGCAGACCCTTCCACTGAGGCATGTTTGTAATGAAGAGTCTAGTTTATTCAGGGTTTTCTCTGGAAGTTAACAAGAGTTACGGGGTCAGAAAATTCTTCCAGGAGAAAAGTAGTATCAAGGAAACCCCTAGGAAAGAAGATGCAGGAAACTGGGCAGGAATGAAGGTGGGGGAGGGAAATCCAGGGTTTAACCGATGGAGATGCTGTGACTGAATCATTTAACCTGACCCTGCTGTTTTTCTAGATTGTGCTCCAGAAAGGGGTGCAGGACATGCTTTCCAACCTCAAGGAGTTTACAGTCTAGCCATACCTTATAGCCCTAGGGCTTCTCAACCTTGGCACTATTGACATTTTGGGTGGGATAATTCTTACTGTGGGGGTGTCCTGTGTACTGTGGCATTAGCAGCATCCCTGGTCTCTACCCCTTAGACGCCAGTAGCATCTCCTCATTTTTTTTTTGCTGTTGGTGTTTGTTTTTTGGTACTGGGGATTAAACCCAGGGGTGCTTTACCACTGAGCCATATCCCCAATTCTTTATTTTTTATTTGAGACAGGATCTTGCTTAGGAGCCTTTTTGAGTTGCTAAGGCTAGCCTTGAACTTGCAATCTTCCTGCCTCAGACTTACAAGTCACTGGAATTACAGGTGTGTGCCATGGCACCCAGCACATCTCCCCATCTATGACAGCCAAAAATGCCTCTAGACATTGCCAAGTTCTCCAGGAGAAGAGGAGTAAAGTGACCCAACTGTGAACTGCTGCTCCAGGTGTTCACAGGTATTTGGGCTCCTAGGCCCAAAACTGATTTTTTCCACCCATGTCATAGGATTCTAGATATCCATGTCATAGGATTGTATATCACACACTCTGTTCTTTATTGTATAATAGCATGAAATTTTCAGTCTAGTAATGTTTAGCCTTGCAACAATAACATTGAGGTAAGTGAGGGAGAACAAGCAAACCTGAGAAAAGCCTTGTCTACCATCTTCCTTGAGAATTTGAGTGTATATCCTTTATCCTTTTTTTTTTTTTTTTTTTTTTTGTCTTTTCCTCTGCGGGTTCCAGGGAGTGAACCCATGGGTGCTTAACCACTGAATCACATCCCCAGGCCTTTTTAAATTTTTTTTTTTTAATTTTGAGAGAGTCTCACTAAGTTGCTTAGGGCCTCACTAAATTGCTAAAGCTGGCTTTGAACTTGTGATCCTCCTGCCTCAGCCTCCCATGCTGCTGGGATTACAGGTGTACACCACGGCACCTGACTGTATATCCTTTTTATATAATTTGGTAAGGCTAAGAGAAGTGGAATGAGGAGGGAACTAGTCTTCTTAAGAGAAGCATACAGCCCTTTATCAGGAGTCCAGAATCTCCTCACCATATCTCTTCTCCCTCCCTTTTGTGTGAGATTTTTCTCTTGTAGATTATTTCTGACTGCCTTTGGTTAAAATTCTTACCTTTTTAACTTGTTATTTTTTGTGGTACTGGAGATTGAACCCAAGAATGCTCTACCACTGAGCTACATCCCTAGACCTTTTTATTTTTTTATTTTGAGACAGGGTCTTGCTAAGTTGCTGAGGCTGGTCTTGAACTTGTGATACTTCTGCCTCAGACTCCCAATCTTTGGGATTACAAGTGTATGCCACTGTACCTGGCTAAAGGCTTACTCTAAATGGGAAGATGAAAGTCAAGTGAGGCAATATTTTCAGCTCTTGGAATGTGCCTCTTCTGAGGAAGGTTTGATCTTGTCCTCGAGGAGGGCTCCTGGAGAAGGGGGATCATCCTGGGACTAGTTAAGGTTACCTGGAAGTCAGCTGCCTAAGTGAGGGCCAGGGAAGGATGGCAGAGGCAGGTGCTCATTCTCGGAGCCAGGGCTTAGGGCTTTGTCCCCACTCTTTGTTCCTTCAGAGGGACCTCATCCCAGCCAATGACACCAACTCTGGGTTTAGATGGTATTGTGTAACAAAGCAATAGCTTGTCAAACCTAAGTGCTAATAGCATCTAGCTCTTTTCTAACATGTTAGTGCAAGGGAAACTGGAGGATAAAAAAAGAAAATAAGAGGCCAAAGGTTTCTATAATCATGTCTTTAGGGGGTTCTGCTCTGAGCATTTGCATGTCACCTGCTGCAGAGCCAGAGCCCGCCAAAGTGAATCAGGACAAGAGTGCTAGACAGCAAAGGGGGAGGCTGCACAGAGCGCTGGTCTGTAGAGCAGCACCATTAGACTCTGCTTGACCCTAAGGGACTGTGTAGTTTTAGAAAACCTTAGAAGAAGAGAGAAATCTTACACAGCTAAGATGGCTAATTATCTGATCTTTTGAGACTAGAATATATGTGCTGTTGGTGTTGACCTTGTGTGTCTTTAAGTTTATATTTATTAATACAAGTTATTAAATGGAAGAGTACCATCAATTCTTCCAAAGCATCTAAATAGTAACCAGAGGAGTTCCTACCTTCAAATTCCTAGACCTGGATTGAGGGGGCTGCTCAGTCAGGAGCAATCTTCAAGTGTGGAAAGTGAGAGGCCAGTCCCTTCAACACACCACACACTTCCTGAGCACAGCCCCAGTTGTGTACTGAGGGGGACAGAAAACCCCACTGTGCATTTCATCTTGTTCCTAACAAGCCTCTGGCACAGAGCAAACCATGTTCAAGGATAACAGCTGGAAAAGGATCAGGCAGAAATCTGGATGCCCCCTTGGTGAGGATCCCACATTGGCTCCCATGGCACCCATCCTTGCCCTCTCAGCCCCAACCCCGCCAAACTGTAGGGCCTCCTTTAACAGGGCAGGGGCTCTCAAGTGCACACACAATTCCTTTTGTCTGGGCCAATTCACTCTCTCTCTCACAAGACCAAGTTCTAATCAATCACCTCCTCCCAGAAGTCCTCACCATTCCGCTGAAGGTGACTTATAGTCTTCTTCAGTGTAGCCCGAACAACTGATTCATCTCTGTTATGGCACCTGGTGACAACAGAGTAATTATTTGTTACCATACAGTAAAAACAAGAAAGAAGTAGAGAGAGAGAGAGAGAGAAGAAAGAATATATATTATACACAGGTTGGAAGCTCCTTAAGGAAGGGGTCATTTTTTATGCCTGGCACTGTGCCTGCTGCTCATTATAAGCTTGCTGAAAGAATATAACTGACTTGTCTCTCTTCCGTTTTCCTCATCAGTGATTTACCCATAAGTTTGGCCAGTTGTCAAATTTGAGTTTTATTAAGTTTTATTTTGCTCTGTTTTCAATTTGCCAACAGTGTTAATATCAACCCATATATTTAAGAGAAACTAACGATCAGAACTTACTGTCATGAGCTGAAGGTCCAGGAGAAAGCTGCCCAGCGATCCTGCCATGCTTTCTGCTGCTCTGACTTGATGGGACAAAACATCACCCATCATTTCTTTCTTTTTTTTTTTTTTAATTTTTTTTAGTTGTCGATGGACCTTTATTATTATGTTTTATTTATACATTTTATATGTGGTGCTGAGAATTGAACCCAGTGCCCCACATATGCCAGGCAAGCGCTCTACGACTGAGCTACAACCCCAGCCCCACCCATCATTTCTTCAGCACAGACAGCCTGGGCCACTGAAATAGTCACAGGGCCAGCGGCTGGCATTGTAACCACCCCTGCTGCTCCAGGATTTAGGCCCTTGAGAGCAATGTAGCTTTCTGTTCTGGGCCTGTGTTCTTGCAGTTTGGAAGGCAGAGCCTTCAGTTCCTACCACAGTTGTATAAAACCAATGCTCTCGTATAACCTGGTGGTGCCTTTTTGGCAGATTTCTTTGTAGAAATTATTTCGTTGCTGGGTTACACAGTGTAAATGAGGACAATTCCCAGGTAAATATGTCCTCTGATGGTAGAAATGCTCTGTGGTTGTTGAGGATATCTTCCTTGCTTTTCTTACCAAGAATTATCTGAAAAGAACACTAGCATTGGCCGGGCGTGGTGGTGCACACCTGTCATCCCAGCAGCTTGGGAGGCAGAGACAGGAAGATTGTGAGTTCAAAGCCAGCCTCAGCAAAAGAGAGGTACTAAGCAACTCAGTGAGACCTTGTCTCTAAATAAAATACAAAATAGGGCTCGGGATGTTGCTTAATGGTCAAGTGCCTCGAGTTTAATCCCTGGCACCGCCCCCCCAAAAAAAGAACACTAAAGCAACTTGACTCTATGGTTCATAGTAGAGCATAATGATAACAGTTTTTACCATCCTAAACTGGATTTCATGTATTTAAATGATCGAACTCGTGGTAAACCTATACTCTCCTGGCCTCTTATATAAGACTAGAGATTGCTAACAACCCGTTGGTGTATGTGTTATCACTGTGCCCCATGCCACCTACAAAATCAGTCCATACTGCACAGTAATACTTTGAAAGGAAAACAAATGTATTCTGTAATCAAATAGCATTGCAAATAGAGCTAGAAAATACTAGAGTGTTGTTCCAGGAACCCCAAGATGTGTAAACAAGGTGTTTGTTCCTCGAGCTGGACTTATCTGTGTTTACACTTGAGGCTTCAGAAGACCTCAAAAGCAGTTAACCAGCATCCTCGGGCCAGCCAGATGCCAGTGGAAGACCAAGCTGCTGAGCCAGCCAGAACAGGTAGTAAGGCCCTGCTGGCGAGCAGTCCCTGATCCTCTCCAGGTGTCTGCACTTCCTGGACGAGGCATGCAACGATCCAGTTCTGTATCTGTGTGATTTCCTTCTGTGTGTTGCACTGCCCTGTCTTGGCTCACCCTGACTCACTGGCACGAGTGCTCTATGGCCAGCAGGCAGCTCTCCTGCGTTCGCACAGTATGTGTCCTCCTACTGTGGCTCTCTCGGGCCACCTCTGTAAACCAGCTGTCTATTTCTCCCGTCTGTCTCTTTGTTCTTCAGCGGGGACTGCCTGTTTTATCTGAACAAAACTGTCTCTGACTCTGCTCTCCAGACACCATCTTTGATGCCTGTTCTCTATGGCAGCCCAGATGGGCTGTGCCTGACTGAGTCTCTGCTGTGAAACAGGCTTTGGCTTCTCTCTCCTGGCTCCTGTTTGCCAATTGCCCTGATGGCTCTTCCTGTGCTCTGGAAGTCCCAAGAATTTTCCCTCTCCCTTTAGTCAGTAAATGCTTTGGTTCTGCCTCCAAAGGGATCCAAGTCCACAGGGTTCCACTTCCTTGGTGGTTGGTGCTGCCTCCAGGGGCAAGAGCCGCCTTCCAGCTACATCTTCCTGCCGCTAGGCTTCATGAGGAGGGAGAACTCTTAGGTCATACCCTCAAGGGCAATCCATTTCCTTAGCAGTCTAGGTTCTTTGCTTGCTGGATTGAGCTGCTTTGTTTTTGCTGCCTCTGAAAAGCCACCTGTCCCAGTCTCTGGGGATTTCCTTGTCTTCGTGGCTGTTTATTCTCATTGCAGTTTTTAAGGAGAGGCAATTTAGTGCCTGACAAGTAGTCATCCAGGATCAAAGAGCCCAGATTAGAGCAGGAGATTAAATTATGCTGCTGTCTCTAGGGTCTATTCCAATAAAAAGCACTGCACAATGAATGGGGGGAAATTCAGACTCTGCGCTCAGAGAAGCCCACCAAGTGAGGTCATGTGCTCTGGAGAAAAGTCTCATCCTAGGGGCATTGCTCTCCATTGACCTTGTTGAACAAACTAAGACCACAGGATGAAGGAACCTCCTCTAGGCATGGATTGGGACTGCTCAGCTATTTGGAGGCCTGTGTGGCTCTCAGGATGTTTGAGGTGACTGGGAAAGAGATGACTTTAGAAATAGTCCAGTTTGGACAGACTGGCCAAGTGGTCAGGCTTGCTAGTAATAGTCTTTATATGGGGAGAACTGGGTGGGCACCACAAGCCTCTGGAGCTTTAGAAACAAAAAACAAAAGTGAATTTCATTGAAGAGCTTGTAAAAGAAACTATGGCTAGTTTTTTGTTTTTCTTAAGACCCCAACGATCAAGGTCTCTGGATACCTTTAAACAAACAAGCAAATACCAAGTTGCACTGTGCAGAGGCCATGGGCCAAGCAGGGGACAGAGCCTGTTCTGTACAAACATCTACATCACCAGATGGAGACTCCTGCCCCAAGCACCTCCCAAGCCACAGACTGGTTCTCGTGTTCAGGTTACAAGAGGAGGCCTGGGTAGGGAATCTGCCCATGGAGCCCTTCTCTCTGCCACTTGGGTGGCCATGAGATGGTCGTGGTGGCCAGCAGGAGCAGGGAGAATAGGACACTCTGTCGTTGGGAATAGCTCCCTCCATGCCTGCTCTGCTTACCCTTATAGCAGTCCAGGGCCACTGGGGGAAGCCAGATCAAGGACACACAGGGGCCAGCCTCACATCAGGGAGGCTCTGCAGGCTCCATGTGAGATGGAAGGACAGTGGGGAAGGGACACAGGCTGTTGGACCCTGGGGGATCTGCTAGACTCTGGCCAGAGGATAAGAGAAGGGAGGGAATAAAACCTCTACCTGCATGCAGCCTCAGGTCTGGTTCCCAGGGTGTCAAGTGCTCCAGAAGCAAATTCCTGGTCCTCTGCTGGCATCTCACACTTGGCCAGGACTGTCCCAGAGTTTCAGTGGCCATGGTGGGCTTAATGGAAACAGGATCTTCTGTATGTCAGGCTGAGTGGCCACCATCTACTTCCAGTGTGAGTTAGAACCAATGCCCCCGCAACACACACACAAGTTTTCTGTTGAGATTGGAACACCAGCGAAGAGGGTATATGTAAACAGACTTTGTTTTTTTTTAAATATTTTTTTCAGCTGTAGATGGACACAATATTTTTATTTTATTTATTTTTATGTGGTGCTGAGGATCGAACCCAGTGCCTCACGCATGCGAGGCAAGCGCTGTACCACTGAGCCACAACCTCAGCCCTAAACAGAGACTTTCTTTAGATGGAGGATCTGATTGGGAGAAAAAGGAAGAGTTGTTAAGAACTTGGGAGCATCAGGCTGGGGGTGGCCCAGAGAAGACGTCATGACTGGGCTCCTCTGCTCACTCAAGAAGATGGATTCACATGGGACCCTGCCCTGGGAGGTCCCCAGTAGGCCAACTTTGGGATTTCACCTTAGATGGCTGGGCAGTAGTTCAGACTCACTGAGGATTCCTACCTAACCCTCCCCCTCTTTCCCCAGTAGTGACTTATTAGGAGGTCATAGTTCCCTGGTTCCATGTAGAAGAGAAGGGAGGCAGGTATGGTGGAGGAGTTTGTCTAGTAGAGCCAAGCAAAACCAGAACCAAACCATGATGACAGAGTGGGTAGGATGGGAGTGAGGGCTGGTGGCAGATTCCTGAGGAAGATGGGCAGATACCAGAGTAGACAACAGCCTGCCATGAGGCTGATTCTCAGCCTTCCTCATCGTCCCTCTTTGGCCACATTGTATTAAAAACTAGTCTTTTCCAGCTGAGCGCCATGGCGCAAGCCTGTAATCCCAGCACTTAGGGAGGCTGAGACAGGAGAATCACGAGTTCAAAGCCAGCCTCAGCAACAGTGAGGCGCTAAGCAATTCAATGAGACCCTGTCTCTACATAAAACACAAAATAGGGCTGGGGATGTGGCTCAGTGGTCGAGTTCCCCTGAGTTTGATCTCCAGTACCAAAAACAAAAACAAAAACACCCCCCCCCCAAAAAAAAACTAGTTTTTTCCTTGCAAAGAAACTGCTGTGGTAAAGGAGCATGGGAAGGAGGAGTCACAGCATGGATCCCTTGGTGGGCATTCACTCCACTCCCTCAGACAGTCACCTGAGCCAAGAGTGACCACCCCTAGAAGGGCTGCAGAAGCCTGCATCGTCAGCTAAACAAAAGTTGAACTTCTGTCAACACACTATTCAGACCCAGCACAGTTGGACTCCAGATTAATTTCTAATCTTTTCTTTCCCCTTTTAATTGGAAATCCTGTCGACCCAGGACTGAGTGTGGGTATGTGGCCGAGTGGCCGTGCATGCTGCAGCTGGGTGACCCCTGTGATTCTCAGCGTGATCTGGGCCTGTGATATTTCGAGCTCTGCTTCTCTGTGCTGTTGCTCTGGCTCCTGGACCCCTCCTCACTGAGTCTCACCTTCAAATCACTCTCTAATTCAAAGATGAACTGCCAATCATGTTTCTCTAATGAAAAACCTAATCATTTTACAGCATGTGTACAATGAATCTACTTATGACCTTCATGGTGGGAGGAAATGGTGGGAGGGCATTGCCTGAAAACAAACCCAAGCCTAGTGTGGAGGTCAGATGACTGTCCATGTGACCTTGGCAATGGGCTTGATTGTTTGGGACTGCTTAGGAATGCAAAGGAACATGGGGATAAAATTGATAGACATTCCAATGGGCCTTAAATCCAGGAAGCAAAGATGGAGCAAGTTCTTATTCTGTGGCCCAGGGTTTCTCAAAGTGTGGTTCATGTACCATGTGCATCAGCATCATTTGGAGATGCTTGGTGAAATACAGATTCCTAGGCCCCGTGCCAAATAGATTGAATCTGGGTTTCTGAGGGTTGGGTATTTTTGTTTTTAAATCTACATTTTTGAACAAGCTTTCCCGATGATTCTTGTGCAGGTTTGAGAAACCCTGCTGGAAACCATTTGTTGTAAATGGCTCCCTTTAAGTACTCCAGCCAGTCCCACTAAGCCAAGGACCAAAAGCTGAGACTAGAGATGGGGAAGTTTTGTCTTTCTGAGGATGATTATGCAGCTAGGACATGATTTCACACTCATCTACTGTGGGATGAAATAAAGGGGAGGGAGGGATGTAACTTGTGTCCACTGCCTCTTCACCAGGCATCATCCTTTCGGTGGCCTTGGCTGGCATTCTTGGCATCTGTATTGTCCTGGCAGTATCCATTTGGCTTTTCCGAAGGAAGAAGAGGTAAGCTAGTTTGGATCTGAAGTGGGAACGGGTGGCTCATGTGTCCTTTATGATTGGTCCATCTGAGAAGATAGCCTTGCAGGAGGAAGAGCCCCTGTCATGTGAATAAAGACAGCCTGGCCGTGCTGCTCCCACATGCCCTTGCCCAGCCTCCTTTGCAGAAGACACTGATTGATAGTTCAAGGAGTGCTGGGCTCAGACTTGGAGGTGCCTGTACCAACCTTGCTGCCATTGCTGCTTAGCTATGTGACCTTGGACAAGAGGTTTGAGTTGGGGTTTGTGCCTAAACACAAGCAGCTCTTCTTACTAAGACTTTTCCATCTGATTTTCCTTCTATAAATCCAAAAAGAAAAAATGAAGGAAAACCTCATGTCTCACTCACATTAGCTATAAATGCTCTCAGTCCATGGTTTTATTGTCCTGTTTGCCTTTTCCTAAAACATAATTTATTCTTCCTGGTATGAAAGATTAAAAAGGTTTCCAGGAATTATGAAATAGGAGTAATAATGGGACTTCCTTCAAACTGCAGGTCTAATAGATTCTGCTGTTCAAAGAACAGTTGCAAAATGGACAGGTTCCATTTTGGTTAAGGCTTTATTTGGGGGCATTCCCTCCCAAGGCCAACAGAAGTAGGGAAGGTCCCAAAGAGAAGAATCTCACTTCTAAAATTCCCTCATTCCATACATGAGTCAGGCTGTTCTCTGACTTCCTCTCTCCTTTTAAAATTAACAATACTTGTTTGTTCTTATTGTTCCAGCAGCAAAAAAGGTGACAACAAGGGAGTCATTTATAAACCAGCCATCAAGAAGGAGACTGAGGCCCATGCCTGAAGTCCCTGGCACTCCCAGATGTCCAAGGAAGGACCTTGTTCTGGACACTACATACTTTGGCTCTGTGGACACTTGAAAACACCTCAAAGTGTTCTCTGGAGCTCAATCTACAAACACTCAGACCTTTTGGGGGCCTCCAATTGGGCTTCCCATTGTCCTGGTGCCACTGCCACCTCCATTGTGATCCGTGGATGGGATGAGCTCTGGACCAGAAGGTGGGAACTTCGAACTGACTGCTCTGTGTGAGATGGCTGTGCTGCCTGGATTCTGGGTTACCAACACCTGCTGGTGACCTATTACTAGTTGGAAAACACTTCCATCCAGGGTCTCACTTGGTATGCTCTCAAGTGTCCTAGAAATTCTGCCTATTCTTCCAGCTTCCTGGCTAGAATGTACACCCTCTGTTTAGGTGTTGCTTTTGAAACTCGGTTTCTTTCTTCAAGGAAAGTGTTGTTTCCCTTGGATTTTCTTCTGCTCTGATAAACCTTCAGTCTGACCTCACGACTGTGGGGGAAGAATTGAGACAAGAAGGATCAGGATGTCAGAAAGAAATGAAAATAAGAGATATACTGTGTAATGTATCGGGGGAATTTTCATAGTCCTGTCCCTTGGGTTAGAGACACTGATTGGACCTTAGAATAAGGCAGTCTGAAGTTCCATTTCTTGGTGGGGATGATAGGGTGACAGAAAGAAGAGAGAAGAAAGAGGGAGAGAAGGAATGGGAAGACAGACATGGTCTGGGAGTCTCTGTGGAGTCAGCACTGGAATCACAAGTCATCTCCTGAGCCACCATGTGAGAAGAACCAAATGTTAAGTCCAACCTACCCTCCCATCAGTGGGGCAGTTGTGTTTTACGCTCTACAATTTTTGTAAATAACTGTTCCTTGAAAATGAGTTGCTTCCTCTCTCCTAGAGCAGATGTGAATTCTGAGATAATCCAATCTGCTTTTGAACCTTATAGAAAATAGGCAGAAGCAAAATGATTGTAGAACTTTGTCACCTTTGCCCAAATGTCTTTCTCCCACTTCTATGACTCCCTTACTGCCAACCTGGAATCAGGGACTGTCTCCTCTTGACTTTGAAGATTTCTAATCATGGTTAAGTTGAAATATATTTTCATGGTACAAGAGCAGGACACTATCTGTGCAGGGGCTAGCATGGTCCTGCTATTTAAGGACCAATAATAATGGAATGTTGCTAAGATTCTCCATTGTTCTTCCTCCCCAAGTCACAAAAACTAAGAAGACTTAATTCCTTCCTCCTTTTCCTCCCATACAGGTGGAAGCCCTGTAACAGTCAGTTCCATGACTGAGAAGGAGCCTCAACCAGCAGCCCCTGATAGCTAGTTCCCTGCTTGTAGTTCACAGGGAACTTTCTGGTTCACAGTCTCATTTTGACAGCATGGAATGTCCTTTCTTAAAGCACAAGTTTCTTTATAATATCTTCCTCCTTCTACTCCTCCCTCTAACTTGAATAATTCTTTTTGTGATTGTCACAACTTTTCATAATGATAGCAAGTCCTATGCCTTTGAGCCTGTTTTGATAGGCAAGTTTACAAGTGACTTCTGGGGGACTCAGATGTGTCTGCATCTGTGTGCATGTGTGCATCTGAGATTTCTGAGCCTTGGAACCCAACCTTGCCATTACATGCCTGATGCATTATCAAATGACAGCAAAGACAACTCTCATGACCAAGCAACGTGAAATAGGTAGGTGGTTTCTTGGCCTTGGTCCAAAATTGTCAATCAGAAACCAGTAAAAACCCCTCCAAAGCAGCCAGATTGTCTTTCCGAAGCAACAATAATAACAACAACAAAAAACCCCTCTGTACACATGAATGAGTTTTGTGAGAGAATACAGAAGTCATGGTACCTGGCACAAGGGCAGGCTGGAGAAAGGGAGACTCACTGGAAGGTGAAAACAGTGGCATTTCTCCTACGCTCTTCCTTGTTAGCATGGCCCTCATGGCTGAGGTGAAACAAAGCCAGAAAAAATGTTCCAAGAATCAACACTGTCAAGTTCTTTGCTAATCCTACAGGACTCCTGAAGATCCAGCTTTCCTCAGATTCTTACTCATTCCACTGACACCAGCTGCCACTGCAGGAAAACAGTGCTGTCACGCGTGATGCACAGCTATCCTACACTCGCCACTTAACTGTTGAGTGGTGGTCGCCTGGGAGGCCCCAGTGGGTGTTGTGCTAGGCACATGGCAGGTGCAGCCCACAGAAACAAGGCACAGGCTGGGGGAGCGACATGGAGAAGTCCCTGGCTTCTCCAGTCTTACCTTTGCCTCTCACTTATGGGGGATCTTGAGCATCTTTGTTTTGCTCCTTTAGTATCATCTGGTAAAAACCTCTATCTGTTGCTTTAACAGACTCTAGTACTTGCTGTGCTGACTCCTCTAATCTCAATTCAAGTTCAGACCCTAAATTCCACTCCCTTGTGGGAGTCTCTCAAGAGCTCCTGAAGGACTCTTGGGAAGCACTGGGATCTGCAGCACTCCTCAGTCCCCATGCCTGGGACCACAGGCCACTGTGGTGATGGTCTGTTGAGCACTTCCATATTTATTGCCACAATGATTGTAACGCAGATGTACACTGTAAGTATAAGAAACGATAAATAAAATGTTTTTCATATCAGACCAATTTTTTTTGGTGGGGGAGGGGAAATGCAGTTAAAAGCATTACTGTTTGCAAAGTACTTTGTAGCTCCCTGTTATGGTGATGAGTAACTAATGAGAACAGTCGATGTCATTTGCATCTGGGTCTTAGAACCTGGATCCAAAGAAAAATACACAGATGGGCTTAATCACGGAGTTGAATATGGAGGCTTATATGCAGCCCCCGGTTGTATAGCTGTTTAGTTAGTGAGGCTGGGAAATCCAGAGTAACTAGGGCACGGCCCAGGGAGGGGGCGCCGTGCAAGCTGCGGCTTGAAGAACAAGTCAGATTTGAACAGATGGATAGAAAAAAGGGGGATATTCTGAACCAAAGGATTGAATATAGGGAGCAGGTCCCATATCTCTTCTTGCTTCTGAGAGTATTTTACACAGCAGGTGGACGGCTTCTCTTGGTTGCCTCTTCCTTTATTTTGGATTGTTTCGCAAAACATGCTGTCACCTGCCCCCGCCTCCCATATAATCTTTTGGATAAACAAGATTTCATATCCTGGTTTGCTAAAAGAGACCGTCATGT
Organism: Xerus rutilus; assembly: GCA_028644305.1. Lineage (NCBI taxonomy): Eukaryota > Metazoa > Chordata > Mammalia > Rodentia > Sciuridae > Xerus > Xerus rutilus. Next base: position 96,331,145 of record CM053401.1, on the reverse strand, counting down.
GAAGGTTACGGGTAAGCACTATCACTGTATGAATTATTTAGAAAAGTCTCCAATTTTCGCTTTATCAGCCTTAGGACGGGTATGGGTGAACTGTGCAAGAGTCATTTGCTCCAGGAGGTGATACAGCGGCTGGCCCAGCTTTGGAATAGAAATATTACAAATCCTCCAGCTTCTGATGGTTTCTTTAGCTAGAACTCAGGGATTCTTTGGTTCTACCCTTCAGCATCCTAGACGTCCTATAGCTGGGTGCGAGGATGATGCTAGGCAGCAGAGAGACAGTCTCCTGAATGGCAGGAGCCTTGAACTTACTCCTATCCCAGTGGGGACAGAGTAGGGAAGGCACTTCCTGGAGTGGCAGTGGGCGCCTGCCTTCTCTCTCCACAGCCTTCCCCCATTTCCTGAACGCAACACTCATCTGAATTGATGTCAGGGAATAGTGCTGGCAAGATTGCCATAGGTTGGCAGAACCAACTTAGGTCCTTCAGCTTGGTTATTATCTCATCTAAATGCAGCGAAACAATCTCAAGCACACAGCCCAATAGAATGTGAGACACATGATATTTTAAACTTTCTAGTAGCCACACTAAGAGTAAAAGAAACCAGTGACATTAATTTTAATTACATTTTTAAATCCAACAGAATCAAAACACTCCACATGTAATTAGTATTTTAATGAGATATTTTAATTTTACAGCAGTAAATCTTCAAAATCTGGTGTGTATTTTACACTTACAACACATCTCAATTCAGATGCTAAATTTTCCTTGTAAATATTTGATCTGTACTTTGATTTCATCAATTTTACAGTTGAAAAGCAGAGTTGCTCCTAACACAGCTAAAAGTTTTCCAAATTAATCTATCATCAGCTTTTAAATTTAAATTGATTAAAATAAAATAAATTGAGCTTTTCAGTTTCACTAACCACGTTCTGAGTGCTCAATAGCCACTTGAGTCCAGTCCCCACCTTAATGAACTGTGCAGATGTGGACTGCTCACCTCCCTTGAGATGCCCTTGAAGCCCAGGGGACTTCCACAGAGAAATAAGCCCTGAACATCATAGAGTGGAGGGATGGGAATGGGAGGTAAAAGATGGGGGACATCAGGGAAGACAGGAGAACAGGAAAATAAAGCCAAGATGAACAGATTAGCAGCAGATCCAGACTAGTTTCTTCTCTCCGCCCACCTCTTCCCCTGCAGTGGGCAACTTCTTGACCTTCTTGGCCCAGGCCACTGCCTGGGGTCCAGGTGCTCAGGAGTGTGTGTCCTGAGGCGTTCCAGTGCTTTTACCAGAGTGTGGACTGCAGGCTCACGGACACCTGATTAATAGCAGAAGAACCTTTCTGTAGTACCCCGGCCAGGTGCCAAAAATGTACCTCCTTCTTCTCCCTGCTCCACATATACCCTCCCACCTCTGGTCCCCTAGGAGCCCTGAGGTTCCCACATTGGCAAGGCATTTCTAGGCTTCTGGAGCCTGCCAAACTGAAGAGGATAGATTCTGGCAAAGTCTGCTTTCCTAGCCAGCTCTGCCGGCCCCCTCATGTTATAAATAGAGGACTTCCCTCAAGGTAGCAGAAGTCCCAGGAGGAAACCTGATCTCTAGGGCCACCTGCTGGGAAGTGCAAGCCCCATCCTCAGTCTGCACTGAGGCCCCCTCCGTGTAAGCCATACAAACTGGAGATGACCTTGGCAGGGGCACAACACCCTTGGGCTCAGATTCAACTGTCACAGGGTTCAGTTGTCACAGGGTGTGGGTGGCAGGTGTGAGGAACAGAGGGAGTATCCCTGTTCCACCCATGCTCCTTCATTACAGAATGACTTTGAGAGATAAGGGCCAAAGTACCTTGCTGTATTGAATAATTCACCATAAAAATGTTATTGCAACCAGGTGAGTGGTTCATTATGGCTATAGATCAACCAGCAATTGGACGATGCCTTGCCTCTGTGTGGATACTCTTGATTGTTACAGTGCCTCCTCACTCCATATGCAACAACCCAGGGAAAGGCAGGCCATATTCTAAGTGAGAAACAAGGACTCAGGCTACCCAGGTCAAGCTCACAGCTATAGCACCAGAATCTTTGGTGACAGTGCAAGGGCCACCTTTCACAGCTCCAGTGACACAGAAATACCTTCTTGTAACAGAATTCATGCTTACCCCAATATGCAATAACCTCATAAAACCCCACAAGTCAGGGAACGTACGTGATCTCTATTCATATGGCCAGCTATGACCTCTCAATATTGTAAGTCAAAGTCATTATTTCTGCTTGAGTTCATGCATTTCAAATATTAACTTTTAATTACCTGCAATGAGGACAACAAACACAGGGCTACTGGGTTCAAGGGTAGATGGAGATCTCTACAGCAATTCTGTTTTGGTGATGACAGTCAACCAGCCTTCTCTGGAAAAAGCAAAGAATCTTCTAGAGAGGTAGGCAACATGACTAGTTAGTGCCTCTGCTGAAGCTAGATATCCAACAACAGTTCCCATGCATCTTGGTGTTTCTCCTTCCTCAACGTCCAAATGCACAATCATTTGAAAAGTTTTCCTAAATATGGTACATCCTTTCCATGGAGGACCATGCAGCCTCTAATAAGCACAGCTCAGGGGCTTATCACTCCTTCCTAACCACTGGGTGAAGTCTGGATCAATCTCCCTCCTATCCTTCAAAATAATTTCCAGCTGATTCGCTCATACCTCCTCATTTAAGAGCAAAGATTTAATGAACAACTTCCACCTACTAAGGGCAGATTAAGTGATGGGGACTCAAGCATGAGTTAGGCAGGGTCCCTAGATTCAATGAGTTTGTCTCCTTGGGCAAACAGAAGGCACTAGCCACTAATATATAGCAGTGTATACAGAAGGCTATGCATCCATGAACAAAAGAATGGCTAAGCAAATTGTGGTATATCCATGGAATGGAATTATTCAGCAATAAAAAGTTGCAAATTTTCGACATACACTAAAACAAGGACGAATTTCAGAAAATCATGTTGGGGAAAAGAAACTAGACACAATAGCATATATCATGTTATTCTACTATGAAAATCAAAAACAAGTGAAATTCACTTATGGTGAGGGGAGTGGGAGCCAGAGGTTGCCTCTGTGGAAGGCAGTATGAATTGACAGAAAAGGACAGGAGGGAAACGTCACAGGTTGGTTAGGAGGGGGGTGACACACTTGTACATATTGGCCCAAATTCATCCATCCAACCACAGATCATTTTATTGTATGTAAATTATTCCTTGACTTTAAAAAAGTATAAAGGGGGTGCTGGGGTTGTGGCTCAGTGGTAGAGCACTTGCCTAGCATGTGTGAGGCACTGGGTTCGATTCTCAGCACTGCATATAAATAAATAAAATAAAGGTCTATCAACATCTAAAAAAGCATTTTTTAAAAAAAGTGTAAAGGGTTACCGTGGAGAAAACCACTTGCTTTTCTAATTCTAATGAAGTTAGGAAAGACTTTATATAAGAAGTGACATTTAAGCAGAAACTCGAGGAGAAACAGAATGTTTTCTTCTGTGATAAATTTTTCAAATGGCCCTTCTCTACAGTTTGAGAAGTAACCTAGTTCTGGGGAGCCAACAACATTCAATTTCCAACTATTTCTCACTAGCGTATAGAAATGGGACTCATTTGACTCTCCATCCATCCTATGACCTTGCTAAATTCTCTAACTAGTTCTAGTAGCCTTTTTTGTAGCTTTATTGGGCTTTTTTTACACAGAAGGTGATATCCCCAGCAACTAAGGACAGTTTTATTTCTTCTTTCCATCTGTATATTTTCTTTGTCTTTTTGTGCTGGTGAGGACCTCCACTACAAAGGCAGGGAGAGTAGACATCCTTGCCTTTTCCAATCTTAGTAGGGAAATCATGGTTTTTAAAAATACAACCTGAAAAAAAAAATACAATCTGAGCTGGAGGTTTTACATAGATGATCCCTTTTCAGGTTAGAGAAATTCCTTTCTATTAGTTTGGCTGACAGGAAGAAAGGATGTTAATTTTTGTCAAAAGCATTTTTCGATCTATCAATATGATCATGCTTGTTTTAGTCTGTTCATATGGTAAACTGGTGGATATTTTATGTTAAACCAATTTTGGGGTGAACTACACTACGTATTGGGCTTTTTATATATTACTAGATTTGCTAAAACGTTGAAAACTTTTGCTTCTATGTTTATGATAGAAATTGGTCTGTAGTCTATTAGTATTTTTATTTTTTTTAAATATTTTTTTAGTTGTAGATGGACACAATGTCTTTATTTTATTGCTTTGTATGTGGTGCTGAGGATCGAACCCAGGGCCTCACGCATGCGAGGCAAGCGCTCTATCGCTGAGCTACAATCCCAGCCCTCTATTGGTATTTTTCCTTGTCGAGTTTTTGTCTAGTTTTGAACTAAACCAGACAAGGAATGAACTGAAGTCGGCCATTGCTTCCATTTTTCACAAGAGTTTATGTAGAATTGGTATTGTTTCTTTTTTGTTAGAATTCTCCATGAAGTCTTCTAGGAGTTTTCTTTAGAAAGATTACAGGGGATTTCTGGTTAGCCCTTACATATAAAGAGCTTGAAAGTCAGCATTTCCATCTTTACATGAAAAAAAAAATATGCAAAATGCAAATCAATAATTTTATTGAACCCATCAGAGAACTATGATCTCAGGGCAAAACACCATCCTGAGATCTGGAGAGATGAGAAGCAAGACAGCTACAGCTGTAATTTGCTTACCTGGAGCAGAAGGCTGCAGACATAAACTAGTAAAGATATTTCAATGTTAATTTTGACAAAGCCCTAGAGCTTGAGGGTAAACTAGCCAGAAAATGAGAACGAGTGTCATTGTTGTAATATATCCAGAGGTTTCCCCACAACAAAAGCCTACTCTCTAAGGAAAAAAGACTTTGCCAGAGCCCTGTCCCACCTGGGGCAAAGGGATTTGTCCCACTTCCACTCCCTCTGGTCTCCCTGTCTCATCTAACCCGGCCTGGACAGGGGTTGGAGGGATTAAGTGACAGCCAAGAAGGTAGGCCTACTGAAAACTGAGATTTGATTTTAGGATTACAGCACATGGTCCATCCTCCACATCTTACTGCCACACCAACAGGGCTCCAGTATGTAACAGTGGATTATAGCCGATTGAGCTGCAAGATGAAGACTTTGTTGGAAAAAAAGTATTTGGGGAAGCCCCAAATCAAAAGGGGACCAAAAAAACCCCACAAAAAAACCAAAAAAACAAGACCAGTAGAGGGAGCCTTTGGCATATATAGCTGCAGTAAACATTAACTTTTGTCCAACTGCTGCCCAGTTTACCCTAGAATTTACACTAAAGGCTTAGTCAGTTTCTAATATCCAGAAGGTTATGTCATTTTCAACAAATAATTACAATGCGTGTTAAGAGGCAATAAAAAGATCTGAAAAGATACAAGGATATTCAGATTTTCTAATACTCGAGTGAGCTTTGTGAAGTTTTTAAAAAAGGAACTTGTCTGATCTTTTAAATTTATTGGCATTAAGTTGTCCATTCTGTTCCCTCATTATTTAATAATGGAGAATCTATAGCGATGTCTCCCTCTCATTCCTTATATTGGTGCTGTCTCTTTTCTCCTTAGCGGTCTGTTCAGTTTTATCAATATTAACCAGACATTTTTCTCCATTGTTTCACTATTTCTTTGATTTCTGTTTTTATTATTTCCTCTCCTTCAGCTTTAGTTTTTTGTTAATTTCTTAAGTGGAAGCTTAAGTCATTGATTTTGAGCATTTTACTTATTTAATATGTCTTCAAGGCTAAAAATCTCCCTCTTTAATCCCTCTGCAAAGACTTCATTTCAGCCATTCTGCCCTGCGCCATTTCCCACCTTCTGCCACGTCCTTCGCATCCTATTACAGCATGTTCTCAATATGCCATTACAGTTCTTATGATAAGAAGGGGAGAGAAACATCCTTGTGTGCCTGCAAATCCTCCTCAGGCTATCACTCTTCTGCAACATTTCTGCTCTTGATGTGACATCTACATCTCTATCTCCCAGTCTCTATAACCCACTCCATTTGGGTGTGTATGCTTTTCTTGACACTGAAATTGCTTTCATCAAGGTCACCAGCAGGTTTTTCACATACAATAATCAATTCTCCCTCTTCTCATTATTCAGCAGCTCTTAGCCCACCATACTGCCCTGATTTTCTTTCCTTTTTCATCAACTATTTTTTCCCCTTTCCAAACTCTTGCTTGTGGTGCCCCAGGGCTCAGTCCTCGGCTACCACCTTTTCTTCTTGATCTATATCCACTACCCAGGTGCCCTTCACCCATTCCTAAAATTTGAAGCATCTCCTGTATTCAAGCTATTCTGTATTATTCACAATTCATAGCGCACTTTCCTCAATACTGTGTATTTTATTGTGGTTAATTATATGTCCTCCAAGTATAAAGATCCCCACCATCATGCTCTTTTCCATCCTTTTAAAGTGTCAAAGAAGTGTGCTGTGCATAGTAACTGTGCTGAATGAGCATTAGGAGTTATCTCTGATTTTGAAGAAGCACTAAAAGAATGTATAGTTTTATTGTTACGTAGAAGCAGGACTTAGATCCACACTTAAGTGACAAGTACCCCACCGTAAGGTAGAATCTGATTGGGGCTCAGAGTTTATTATGGTCATCTGAGAACATGTTGAATCCTCGATTCTTCTACTTAGATTGGGACCATAAGCCAGCAGAATGGTTCTTGTATTCTGCACTTTCAATGAGGTAAAAGTAAAATATGTACTTCTTTCCACTGGAGGTTTCCTCACATTGAGGCTGGTCACAGTGAAACCTCCATTCCAAATGCCAAATAACAATTAAATGAGGGCCACAATTTCATTGTGGAAAGGGCATGATACCCAAAGAACGTGTGCCTCTTTCCTTGGCTTACTAGTTAGAAGCACAGAGCCCTTGGTTCTTGAGGCAGTATCATCCAACATATGGTCAACATAAACTGAAGAGCCTCATTTCAATCTAGAGTGAAACGTCACCATATGGTCTTGAGTTATAAGTCATCACAATACCCTACATATCCTGATGCTAAAGGCCAAGCTCGATGCCTTAGTCTCACCATGAGGAGGAAGAACAAAGGGACTCTATAGGCTGCTCAGGGCCACCAGCAAGAAGCTAAACTGCATTCTCCTCTTTACCCAACTCTGATCCTCAGCCATTATCATGTGATGTTTTATAAATTCACTATTTTACAATTATTTAGGAGGTTTTTCAAAGTGAGGTTTCAGGATCTTAGAATTTTTCTCTATTTGCTTTAAGAAACCTCAAGAAATTCTCTGTACCAAAATGTTTCTGAACATACAGATATGGAGTAGGCTTTATGAATTTTAAAGAACTTTTTAAAAAAAGTCTCAGATCTGATCAGTTGTAAACAATAGACTATACAGCCATATATAATAGACTAAACAGCCATATCTGTTTTAGGCAAAACCCAAACATATCCTGAAGAAAAGACTACTCCAAAGAAGGGGAAACATGGGAAATGAGTAGTACCAAATGATCTTTTTATTGTTCACTGAAAAATACAGGCCTGGAAAGAGTCTACTGCATTATGTTTGGAATGTAAAGTCTGATGTTGCAACTATATAGGACATAATGTATAACTTTTATAAAATGTTACATATTTTACAGACAGTCCCCACCCCTTCTAAATACTAAAATTTACTAGAAGTAAAACCTCTTATTAAATGAGAAATATAAGCTTTTGTAATCATAAGCAAAATGCTCTAAGCAAAGCACTTCAAAATATTTTTTTGTGACATCTACTAGGAATGGTGGGTCCTAGAAAAAACTAACTAAAAGCCAACACCCTCAAGGTGTTCTTCCCAGGAAGCAGGCTGCTGGTACCCTAAACAGGTTGCCACCCTGGGGCCCACACTGAACACTAAAGCCTGTTTTGGGGCTGGGCTAAAGTGACTGAAAGGAGTACTAGGTACAAGGAATCTTTTGTCACAACTGCATATGTTGCATTCACTCTGTAGCTAAGAACACGTCATATTTCTGGTGTGAATCTGCCACTCTCAGCAATCATTGGAATGTGCTTGAGAAGAAAATTATTAACACTGGGAATGGAAATCATTTTCTACGCAGTCTGTAGATGATATTAGTACTTCCTTTCAGCCATGTTTTCAAGAAGCTCAAAAAGCCACTACTACTCTAACGCTTAGGCCAGAATCAAGGCAACTGTACATCCAGTTATAATTACTCAAATGAATTAAAAAATACAGCTTATATTCGAGAGCAAAAGAATCAGTATCAATTAATTACATGGCAATATATTTAAGCACTGCAACAATATTCAAAATTCCAAGGTCAATGTTAACTGTCCCCATTTTCCTCCAAAGAGAAAAACCCTGCATGGAGGAGAGCATGCAGCACCAACACCAACTCCTCTCCAGTTATTACCAGGACTCAGAAAGACCTTTACAGATAACAAATGCAAAAACAAACAAACAAACCCAGGTCATTTCAATACATACATAGCAACAGAGGAAGACTACACCCTCCCTCTGGGCTTCCTTGGCAGAAGGCAAAGCAGCCCATTTGAAACAAGTGCCTGAACTGACCATGGCAATATTCACATTCTAAGAGAAATCAGGGTTACATCATTCCCTTATTTATAGGTAACCAAGGATTATTAAATAATTTCCTGAACTAACACAACAGTCCGACTATAAAAATCTTCTGAGTTTTTATTAAATGAAATTATACAATATCCTAGCTTCTTAATATTAAGCTATTGGTATACAGAGAACTTGATCAGAGCTCAAATATGAATAATATTAAAATTCTCAGATCTTAGAGATAGGCAAATATTTTATCAGAGTATCCACTTAAGAGATTCATAATTCAGGTTGGGAATGTAGCTCAGTAGTAGAGCACTTGCCAAGCATGTATGAGGCCATGGGTTCAGTCCCCAGTATCACAAAGAAAGTAGGAGGAGAGAGAAGGGGGAGGGAGAGAGAAGGAGAGGAAGAGGGATAGAGACTGACTTGTAAGTCAACGGTAATAATCACTGTATATTTTATTATTCTATTCACCAAAGAATACTATGTTCTGCTAAGAATAAATCCCAGTTCTATGGACATCTTATTCCTCCTACAGTAAAATTCACTATTCAGTTACTATGTCCTTGTCTCTTCTAGTCCAAGGAAAATCTTGTATAAAGTTGGAAAAAACATGTGAACTCCAGCAGATACATTAGTATTAGTGCTGTAGTAACCTTTAGGGGAATAATTACAATTGCTTATCAGACTGGTAGAAGCTCCACTCCTGTTATATCTCTAGATTGAGATATTCTAGTATTTTAAACATGGTGAGGTTTCATTGACAGAGGTCTAGTCCATGAGTAAGGTTCTTGTCTCTGGAACGATGCACAGTTAGCTCAAAATGCTGAATATACTTCTATTTCAAACATGTTTGTTATTCTTTCCCATCATGGTACGTTCACATTCATTCATCTGGTGTGTCCTATTGAACCCTTAATTGCTGTTTTTTTCTTTTTTGGTGGTTGTAGGGGAGGACTGTCTACTGGGAACAATTTCCAGTTAGTAAAGTCATAATTCACTAGGATTTCCTCTTCATAAAGGAAATCAAAAAGTGTTGTTTAGAAGCTGAACAAACACCTTGAATATTCTTCTAAAAAGAGAATGCTGTATCACTGCTACCAAAACCCAGAAATACTTAATAAATCTAAAGATTATATGAATATGTAATAGCATAAAATATGGCAGCTTAAAACACATTTTTACAATTTTACACTATACCATTTGGATAAAAGAGCTATTTAGTATTGTTAACGACAACCTTGCCTAGGGATCCTGCCTGGATGCTGGCTGGCTAGATTCAGCTGAGAACAGTAACAGGACAAATGAAAGGTGTCAAGATCATCCTTTTGGCTTATTTTCCTTGAGTTTTTGGTCACACTTGCACCAGCTCCAGTGAAGCCTGTCCCAAAAGGTACATCATTCAGTTCCCTGCTCAGGGATAAAACATGGGGCTTCGCTTTAACTAATCCAGCACCTGGCACTCAGACAGTAAACACTGCAGCTTTAAACTGAACAAAGACTCAAAGACTTCTGCACAATTCTTGATTTTGTACTTTCTCAAGGAAATCAGAAATCAACCTTAAATTGAATTTATACTTAAAAAATGCAATGCCTCAAAAAAGCAAAGCCTAGAATGAAAAAACTTCAGGAGAATATATCTCATTAATCAAATCTTACTTTGGCTGAATTATCGTAGTCAGTGTAATTTATTATTGCATTGAGAAGCACAGTCTACCACGTTTATCTGAGATAGTACTAGTGAAATGTATGTGAACAGTTCACAGAGGTGATAGCCCTTTAGCCTTTTGTGACTTCATAACAAAAAAAGATAAAGGCTAACTAGAATTTGACATTCAGATATTTACTTGCTTAGCACAAGTTGAATCAGGAGACAGTTAAATACCAGAATTGCATTTACTTAGGATATTAAGAAGTTCCCATCTGGATCCCAGTGGTGCTCAGCCTTGCTGCACATCAGAATTACTTGGAAGCTTTCAAAAATTACCAAATGCTCAGGACAATTAAATATGGAGTGGAGAGTCCTGAATCAGTAGTCCTTCTGTTTCCCAGGTGACTCTAATGTGCAGCCAGCATGCAGACCACTGAGGCATCCTTTTCAGACACCTGTTTCTTGAAAGCCAAGCAAATGGAATTCCTATCTAGATAGCTTTGCTCTTCCAAAATTCCACCAGGGCTTTCTTTCTTTCTTTCTTTTTTTAGAAAAAGGCACTGTTGTGCTTCCTCTAATGACACAGCCTGCTGTTGGTAGGAACTGACTGTCGGAGGTTATCTGGCACGTTGGTGATAAAGAAGAAAGTCCTTGTCTTGGCAGAGCAGGCAGAATTTCAGGCTTCGGCAGCTGCCTCCAGCAACAAAAAATGCCCAGATGCCCATGAACACCATGATTACATATGCTGACACCAGATTTATTCCATAGTGAGGACTCAGGAAGGTCTGCAAAGAAAAAATAAATCAACTTGGGTTACTAATACAAAGCTTATTCAACATGTGGAATAACCAAAGACAGGAAAATATGGAATATTCTCAATATCTGGGCTGTGTTTCAACAAACATACAATGAATGTCATGTGTTTAGGACCCACAAAAGCATCCAGAACGAACTACTCAAGAAACACTTGTCTGTAGATCCTGTGCTTTACTGGCTTCAACTGACAACCTTAGAAGATAGTCATTTGCCAAAACCTAATGGAATACTCAGTAGAAGACACATGTTATAATTTAGCCCTGGTTTGTATCCATTTCTGTGTTAATTGTCTGTTAGAGTTTTCAAGAAAGTGAGGCAAATCCAGATTAGTATGAATCCTTAGTATTTGAGGAAACATAGGAATTGAGTCTCTTTTAGAGCTGGACGATTGCTATTGTACAAAGTGTTTTCATTTAAAAAATACTGATGGGGGTGTAGCTCACTGGTAAAGTAGATGCTTAGCATGCGCAAGGTCATGGATTCAATACCAGTACCAAAACTAAACAAAACCACCACCACAACAAAAACCACTGAGTGCCAAAAGGCATTGTGTCCTGCATTAGCAAAGACCAGAGTCTTCATGCTAATGGAGACTAGTAGGGGAGGCAGGTAATGAATAAAGAAATTAATTACAAATCATGATGAATGCTAAGACAGAATAATTATAATTGTGATGATGTTAGGGTATGTAAGAACAAGCTTATATATTTAAGGTGGCCAAGGAAGGTCCTAAGAAAATGGCATTTAAACAAAGACATATGGGAGGAGTGAGCTAATCCTCTGTAGGCCACAAGGAGGAATCAGAGAACGGGGCAAAGAGCTGGATACCGCCAATAACTGAGAAGAGTCAGTATAAATGATGGTTATGAATGCAGGATCAGCAGATGAGGCCAGAGAGGAAGACAGGGGTAAACTATGATTGTGTTGGTAAGGAGCATTAATTTTATCCTCCATGCAATTGCGGGTCATAGAGGGGACTTAAGTTGGGATCCTGAATGACTTTAGATTTTTAAACTGAAGAGAATGAGTTAAAGGAGGCTATGGTGAGAGAGAGACTAGTTAGGAAGATACTGTACTGGATGAGGAAAGTACAGGATGGTGACTTAAGACCAGGATGATGGTGGTGGAGACGGAGAGTGGATAATATGGACAGACAGAAGTTACTAATGGATTGAATGGGAGGGAGAGGAAGAAGCCCAGATTGACTCTAATATTTCTGACTTTAAGTAATGGTGGTAACATTTAATTAAATGACAAAGATCTGAGGAAGACCAAACTTGAAAGAGTTGGGGAAATATCAAGCTTGGAAAGATGTGTGGGAATCAAGTACAGACAGGACACATTAAGAGTAACATCCCGGGGCTGGGGCGGTGGCTCAGTGGTAGAGCACTTGCCTTGCATGCATGAGTCACTGGGTTCGATCCTCAGCACCACATAAAAATAAATAAAGATATTGCGTCCATCTACAACTAAAAAAATATTAAAAAAAAAAGAGTAACATCCCATGAGATTTTGAAAGGCAAATGTCAGATAAGTGGTTTGATATATGAATATGAGACTCAGAGGAGAGGCCTAAGCTAGGGAAAAAAATGTAGAAGCACAGCTTACAGAAGGAACTTAGACACAGCTATGAACGAGAGGATGCAGGGAGCTATGGTCTCTACGCAGAGACAGTAAGAGACAGGGTTTCAGACTGTACCCTGAAATAATGCAATATATATAAATTATTGGTAAGAACAGGAGGCAGTAAAGGGGTCTGAGAAAGAGTAAACAGTGAGGTCAGAAAAAGTCAGAACAGTGTGGTAGAGCAGAAATGAGAGGGAAATGAGGGGATGGTCAGCTCCTTTTAAAGGCCACTGAGATGAAAAAAGAACAATGTTGAAAATGAAGGTCCTGCCGGGCGCGGTGGCTCAAGCCTGTAATCCCAGCACTTAGGGAGGCTGAGATAGGAGAATTGCGAGTTCAAAGCCAGCCTCAGCAATGGCGAGGCGCTAAGCAACTCAGTGAGACCCTGTCTCTACATAAAACACAGAACAGGGCTGGGGATGTGGCTCAGTGGTCGAGTGCCCCTGAGTTCAATCCCTGGTACCAAAAAAAAAAGAAAGAAAATGAAGGTCCTTTTCGACCTCAACAAGTACAGTTTTAAACTTGTGGTTGAGCAGAGGCCACAAGGGTCTGGAAGTCTGAGTAGTAAAGAAGTAGAAACAGAATTTATGGAGATTAGTCTGAAGTTTTGATGTGATGAGAAACAGGGAAAAGGCAGTACTAAGGAGTTCTATTTAAGACACGCCTGTGTGCTGATGAAGAGAGGGAAAGGCTGGCCATGGAGGACAGGGACACAACCAAGGGAGGGCGGTCCTCCAGCAGGGGACAATGGAGCAGGGCTGGAGCCCAAGTGAAGGAATTGATCTTTGATGGAAGATGGTGGGGACACTTCCTCTTTTGGACCAGAGATGAGCTGAGGTGTGGGTTCCCATCTAGTCCTACCACTTACACTTAATGAAGGAGAGGATCTCACTCAGTTTGTTACTATACAACTTTAACATGAGTGTTTTAAAGTATCTCCAAGATGCCTGCACATTCCCTTGGCTAAGGCACTGATCTTGACTTATCAGCTATGCCCAGGCAAATGCGGTGATTTTACAGGCAGCACCTTACGCAGAAAGAATACTCCCAAGAGGCATCTGTGGGCATGGCAGGCATTGAGCATATCTGGATTAGTTTTTCAGAATAATTTTATACTCAAGTCCCACAATTTAATTTATATTGTACAAGGCTAAACTTTTTTTTGCCTTTTCTTTATAGTTTATTTCTTTGAAAAAGTTTTTTTATTTTAAATAATTACAAAAGAAATACATGATTGTTGTAGAAAATCAGAACATACAAATGAGAAAAATAAATTTTAAAACTTGAAATTCAGCATGGGTAATGTTTTATTAAACAGAACATAAAAAGTGAAACCATAAAGATTGATCAAACTGGGTGTGGTGGTGCATGCATATAATCCCGTAGCTCAGGAGGCTGAGCAGGAAGATCACAAGCTCGAGGCCAGCCTCAGCAATTTACAAAGACCCTGTCTCAAAATAAAAAATCAAAAGGGCTGGGGTTGTAGCTCCTGGTAGAGTGCTTAACTAACATGTATGAGACCCTAGGTTCAATCCCCGGTACCACCAAAAAAAAAAAAAAAAAAAAAGCAAAGACAAACCACACCATAAAAGTTATTTGCAATACATACATCTGACAAAGGATTCTTTCATAGAAAATATAAGGAACTCTTAAAGATAAAAAAAGAAAAAGATAGGCAAAAGGCCTGAACAAACACTTCACAAAAGGATTATCCAAATGGCCAATAAACATGGTATTTTCAACCACCTTAATCATCAAGGAAATGCAAATTGCAAGTTTAATGTGATACCACTGCATTCCCAGCAGAATGCAGGTGAAACTCATACCAAATGTTGGTGAGAAGGTGAAAGAACAGAAGCTCATAAATTAATGGTAAATGTTGATACAACCACTCTGAAAAACTGAGTGGTATGAACAGCTGAAATACATACACACTATGCCCCAACAACTCTACTCCTAGGAATATACCCCCCAAAAAAGTGTACACGTATATCAAAGGACATATACGCAAATGTACAGAGCAGTCTCTTCACGGTAGTTAAAATCAGAAACACCATAAATGCCTCTCCGCTGTAGAATGGATATTACGGTATAAAGAACAGAATGCTGCAATGAATGTGCAATCTATATTTATATAATGAATATAGTGCAAATATACAGTTATTAGTGACTATCATGAATCTCACAAACAATAGTGAGTGAAAGGCACAAAATACAACAGAAAATACGGTATGCTTCTGTTTTACCAAAAGACAGTGCCTGGCTGCGGTGGTGTAAGCCAAGATTACGGGTACCCTTGGTGGGGGCAATGACTGGAGGCACAAGGAGGCTCCTGAGGGCTTATAAGGTTTGTATTTTAATCTAGGGGCAAGTTACATAGCTATGTTCACTGTGAAAATTCACTAAGATGTATACTTCTGATTTGTGTGCTATATAGTGGGCTTTATATATATTATAATATATATATTTTGTTGCTTAATATATATAGTGTGCTATATATATATATATATATATATATATATTATTTTAGTGAAACAATTACTTAAATGGTCTTTCTCTGAAATCTGCCATTCAGAGATAACTATTTTTAACTTCCTGGGCTCTTTTTAAAACCATTAGAGTAACATTCACCATTCAATATTCAATCAACATTTATTGGTCACCAATGTGCCAAGGATTGATAAAACGATTGACAAAGTAAGATCCCAATCTGTTTTTTTTAAATATCACTTTTTTATTGTTATTTATTTATTTATTTATTTTTAATGTGGTGATGGGGATTGAACTCAGGGTCTCATGCATACTAGGCAGGTGCTTTACCACTGAGCTATCTCCCCAGCCCAAGAACCCAATCTTGATGATCAAACTCTGGTTGAAGAGAGATGTAAAAACTGCATTAAATAAAATAATTCCAGCTAAGGACAAATGTTATAAAAGAGCAGTGAATAAGGTCCAGCGATAGTGCCAAGTCTGGAATATGCAGCCTTTTCAGACGGCCTTCACAAAGAATTATCTAGGTTAGGGAGAAGACAAAGCACTGCTGATAAACAGCAGGGACAAAGACATGCCTGTTGCAGAGCCACTGGATCAGTTTAGATGGAGTATATCATGTGAACTGTGGAGAGCAGCAAGAGATTAAGTTTTGCAGCAGCAAGAGTGATAAGAGGCTTAGGTCAAATAAAGAAGTCCTGGTTTATTCCATAGGCTTCTGCTATAGATGATCACTCTCTACACTTGCTTCTAGGCCATGTGGCTCTCTCTGGGGTTTCCTGGACTTTGTCCTACCTCACTGTTTCTCCTTCTCAGTCTTCTTTGTTGGTTCCTCCTTTTTTCCCCAGCCACAATGCTGGAACATCATGGGGCTCAGTCCTTGAGCATCTTCTCTTATCTGTTTACTCCTACTCCTTATAATCATCTTTCCTAACCTGATCTCTCTCCAGACTTTTGCATTCAACTGCTCACTTTGGATGTCCAATAGGTACCTCCAAAATAATGTTCCCAAAACAGAATTCCTGACTTCCCCTCTCAAGCTCCCCCATCTCAGCTCATTTTCATCCCTTCTACTGTCTAGGCACTAAACCTTGGAGACAACTGGCTCCTCCTCTTCCTCTCACATGCTTCACCCACTTTATCAGGAAATATTGCTAGCTCTACTTTCAAAAATATGTCCATTTCTCATTTCTCCACTCTTGTCTCACCCATCATTGTCACTGCTCATTCTGCTTTGGCTACCTGGCTTCCACAAACATGCCAAGCTTGTCCTTTGGTCCTAGGACCTTGGCACTGGCTGTTCAGTCCTGGATGCTTTCTCTCCAGACAGCCACATAACCAACTCCCTCATCTCTATTTTGCTTTCTTTTTTCATAAATGTCTCCTTCACCATAAAGCATACTCTGACCACCTAATGAAGAAATGTGACATCACCACCTTGCACTTTGGGTCTCTTTGTTCTACTTTTCCTTTTGTCCACATCACCAATTACCTTCTAACACACTATATAGTTTCTTATTATGTTTATTGTTTATCGCCTGTCTCTCTCCTCCAGATTATAAAGGCAGGGATCTTTTGTTTACCTGGAACAGTGCTTGCAACATAGAAGACACTCAACGTTTGTTGAAAGAACAAATGAGCCAACTGGATTCATAAGAAATTTGCTTTATCATGTAACTTCCTTTCTGATTATAAAAGTGCTATGTTATAGAAATTTGGAACATGACAAAAACTTTAGAATAAGAGAAGCCATAATCCCAAAACCCAAAGACAGATATTATTAGTATTTTAATATATTATTTTTCTCATCTTTATTTCCCACAAAGATTTGTCTTTACCTAGTTGCCATCATATTAAGGGTAACTTTAGTATCCTGCGGCACTGAAAGGTTTTAGGTGTATATGGGGTAGTGGGGGGAAAATATGATTGCATTGTAGAAGGATCTAAGGGCAAGGAGCCCAGTATAAGAAAACCCGATATAAACTCTAGGTGGATTGAGAGAAGAGAAACAGGAGGCAAGCACCATCAGGAGGAACCTTGTGACACTTCAGCTGACACTTCACAGACAGTGGCAGGGGTCACACTGACAATAATGACAAATTGCAATAAAAGTGAGACCCAAAGCATTACATAGTGTCTTAAAAATAGATCTACTCAAGTTTTTTTTTTAAACTTCACTCTGAAAATTGACACTACTATAATGCCAACAAGAAGGAAGTGAAGTCAATATTTTTGTTATTAATCAGAATGTGTAAAAATGGTACAACTCTTATGGAAAGTATTTTAGCAATTTTTATCAAGTACTTAAAAAATCTTCATGCAATTTGACTTTATAATTCCATATTCTGGAATCTAAACTACATATGGAAAAAATTTTATGCAGACAGATGATTAAGACAGCTTCATAGCCAGGCACAATACCTGTAATCCCAGCACTTAGGGAGGCTGAGACAGGAGAATCACGAGTTCAAAGCCAGCCTCAGCAATGGTGAGGTGCTAAGCAACTTAGTGAGACCCTGTCTCTACATAAAACACAAAATAGGGCTGGGGGTGTGGCTCAGTGGTCAAGTACCCCTGAGTTCAACCCCTGGTACCAAAAAGAAAAAAAAAGACAGCTTCAGGATAACCAGAGAAATAGAAATGATTAACCAGTTAAAAAAATTACAATCATTTTTACTTGATGATATAAAGCTATTAAAAATTGCATTTTAAAGGATTTGTAATCAGATAGAAAATTGCTCCAGATGTACACTGCAACATAAGAATAAAAAGCAAGATTATTTCAGGTTTGACTATACCCATTGAAGGCAAAACACATTGAAAAAATCCTTAGTGAAATCCACCAAAAACTAATAGTGGTTCTTCCTGGAGTAAAACTTAGAGGATTGATTCATTCATTTAAATTACTTTTTTGACTTTCCAAATTTTCCCATGAGTATGTACTTCACTTGCAGTGGAATCTACCATTTTAGATAAATGAACTTGAGTTCTAAAAAATGGTGTGAATCAGTGACACCACTCACCTGAGCAGATACCAGCAGATGGGTCAGGAGAACTATAACAAGAATATACCATTTTTTCTTCTCACAAGCATCAAAAAATATAATGCCCCAGAACACGTGCAGCAATATGATAACCAGCGTCATGAAAGCTGAAAGACAGTGAACCATTAGTGCCCAGTCCTAAAAACACCAAAGGCTGCTGAACATTCTATGCACAGGAACACAATAAGAGCATTGTGAGGTCTAACCAGCTTTCCCCCAATTAGCCTTCAGCCCTACTTAAGAAAGACCTTTCTCAATTAAAAATAGTAACTTTTATTGAAACAAATCTTCTATTCCTAAGGTAAGATTTCTCTTTGGAAGTTTTCTAAAAATACCAAAGGAAGAATAAAATAATATTAAAATTATAGTCATCTAAGATTCTTCTTAAGCAACTGGCATTGAACTTGATCAGTGCCCACAGATTTTTCTGTGGAATATGGCTTGTGTGTGTTATGTATATCCTATGTCCTGGATAACATTCTTAATTTGAAAGTGGGAAAATTTAACATATTCTGCAAGATTAGCACTTAAAAAAAAGTTACATACACTTCTTGTCTGGTCACATAATAAG
This sequence comes from Xerus rutilus, assembly GCA_028644305.1. NCBI lineage: Eukaryota > Metazoa > Chordata > Mammalia > Rodentia > Sciuridae > Xerus > Xerus rutilus. Next base: position 96,312,359 of record CM053401.1, on the reverse strand, counting down.
GAGACCATTAGCACTCACCAGATGGGAAAAATCCAAGTCTGGCAATTCTCTTTCGCATTGCTGATAGAAACAATCTAGCATTCCCAATAAAGTGAAATATTTTCATTCTCTATTTCAACTCCAGTAATTCCAAGCTAGATCTATACTCTGAAGCATTTAGTTTTCAACCAATAGATCTCCAGAACCTGAGAACTTACTAGAAATGCAAAATATTGGAATCTTCCACACACCTAAATTAGAAACAATGGTGCTGGGAGCCCATCAATTTCAGTTTAAATTGCCTTTTAGGTCATTCTGATACATGGTCCAGTTTGAGAACCACTGCTCTAGAGAAATTCTTACAAATGTGCAAAGGAGATATACGTAAGAATATTTATGCCAGCATCATTTGTAATAACAAAAAAAGTTCATCATTACCTGAATGATGTATTCACACAACAGATTACTATATATGATTCTAAATATAAATTATCTCAAGAATATTTTGAATGAAAATAAATCTGTGTAACAATGCATAGCTTCATTTACATGAAGAGAAAACATGCAAGACAACATTCAAAAGATTGTTGTAATTAGAGGCAAGCAAGCTATTAAATTTGGTGTGACAGAATCATCGTTACAGTAAATAATGGTAAATATTTTAACTCAAGTGGGGCAGAGAAATAGTTTTTAAAACTTTAAAGCTATGGAAGGCTAAACTAAAATGACATATTTTAATTCCAGTGATGATTCTGGGAAGAGAAGTTCTCCTGGAGATAGATCTTGTGATAGTGTTGAACTGAGACCACTGATAATGCCCAGGAGTTAAGGTTTTAAAGTTTCTTACACCAGAAAAGTGGAAACTGGCACAAAAGCAAACCCTGATTTTTAAAATTATTATTATAAAGTACTCATGCTTTAAGGGTTCCTAAACCTAGATGTCATGAATATTGGAACCAGGCAGTTATGCTCTTATGGTCAAGTCCTAGAGCTCAGCTACTTGGGAAATGCTCTCAGGACAGACCTTCAGTCTATTCTGTAGAACATTCTGTATGCTGCAGGCAAGTATCTTCAAGACATCATTAGCCCTAAAGTTGCTTCCAAATTTTGTATCTGTATTTCTTGGTCTTTCTTGCTAAAAAGTCTTTGATAGGTTGACTTTGTCTCCAAAGTTGAGTACAGATATCTCAGACTAGCATTCAAGGCCCTGTACAATCTGGACCGAAATTCTGACAACATATCCTCTACTAATGCATCTTCCAATACATGCTTAAAGCAGAAAAATCAGAACTCCTCTTTTCTCTGACCATACTCTGTGATATTTTGTTTTGTTTTGTTTTGAACAGACTTATCCTCTTGGCTGCATACTCTAGCCCTCATCAAAACCCTTCCCCATTTCACCACACCCAAATCTTACTTTTATTTAAGATCCAGCTCAAATGTAACCTCTTCAGTGGATTCTTCTCTGATACATACACTTCATCATTTAAAAAAATATACTGGGTATTGAATCTGAGCTACATCCCCAGTCCTTGTTACTGTTTTTTAAATTTTTTTTGAGATAGGATCTTTTAAAATTGCCCAGGGTGGCCTCAAACTTGCAATCTTCCTGCCTCAGCCTCCGAAGTTGCTGGGATTACAGGTGTGTGCTATAGCACCTGGCTTCCACTTTTTATCTGTACTCTTATACATATTTATTGAGCACCTAGACAAGGTTGCCGGAAGATTATACATAGATCTTTGGAGTCAGATCTTTAGAATCATGCCAGCTCTACTGCATGCCTTTGGACAAATTATTTAACTTCTCTGAGTTTCCATTCCCTTCATTTCTAAAGTGGGGATAATAGCTTATAGAAAGCACAATGCTTGACAAACCACAGCTTTTCAATAAATGGTGGCTACTCTGTGCTATGGTTTATAAATTCAGAGATGAATAAGCCAGGGTCCTTAGTGGGTTGTACTACAAGGTGGGAAAGTGAAGTAAAGCAGCAAGCAATTACCACATTTATCCAAATCCTCTGGGTACTTGGCTACATATTAAAAATGCTTTCTTTTTCATTCTTAAGATTCTTTTTCTTCCTCTGACATAGTATTACTCTTACATTTATTTTATTCCTGCCCTCTTCCATTATCTGCACAGGTATTTTTTCAGTGCCCAGTATAAGCCAGGTGCTGTGCTAAGCACTGGGACTTCCACAATGCATAAAACAGTTTCTGGGATCCTTGCCCACCCACCTTCCAGTTTACTGTTTTATTAACAAAATATCTAAAGAAAATCTCTCACATATCAAAATACTGTACATTCCTACATGACTACTTATTTAATAGCCAGCACTATTTTTGGCTGGCTTTGATGGTCATCATGAGCCTTTACCATCACAAGGTATTACAGCAGAATACTGAGATTTGTTGTTTATTCCCTCTGCAACTGCTAAGAGATCCAACAGACACTGAGACCTGGATATTTGAACTACTCTGACACATACAGATAGCTACAACTGTGTATATGCTATTTTGATTCTTCCATTAGCAAATGGAATTAATTTCATCTAGAAATGAAGGTTTGCTAGCAGCATCTCTAGAGCATTTTTTTTAAAGATTTTTTTTTTATTTGTAGATGAACACAATGTCTTTATTTTATTGCTTTGTATGTGGTACTGAGGATCGAACCCAGGGCCTCACGCATGCGAGGCAAGCGCTGTACCGCTGAGCTACAATCCCAGCCCCTCTAGAGCATTTTTTAATTTCTAAACCTTTCTCATTATAAAGTCCTGAAAGTCCTCTAATGACTAACCCTAAATTTTGCTTTGTTCTAATATTTTTCTTAGAAACTTCTCCAAACATAAGAATATCAAAATTAGTTTATAAACTAGATTAATAAAAAGAGCTTCCAGAATTTCCAATATTTTGGAGTATCCAGAAAGCTGAACAATCTTAACAAGAACTGTATGTTGGTTTGTGACAACTATAGTTGTCTAGTTTGACAATGGATTTCCTCTTCTAATAATCTTCTAAGGTTAAATCTCTAGGCAAACAATGTTTCAATCTAAACTTCTTTTTTTTTTTGGTACTAGGGATTGAACCCAGGGATACTTTACTACTGAGCTATATCTCGTCTTCTTTTTAACTAATTAATTAATTAATTTGGTACTGGGGATTGAAACTACAGATGCTTTACCACTGAGTGACAGCCCCAGACCTTTTTATTTTTCAAGACAGGGTCTAAGTTGTTGAGGGCCTAAGTTGCTGAAGCTGGCCTCAAACTTGCAATACTCCTGCCTCAGCCTCTGGAGACTCTGGGATTATAGGCATGCACCACCACATCTGACTCAATCTAACCTATGTTAAAGCAAAATGTTTCAGTGCTATCTTTAAGAGGTAACATTTAGTATTGCCTTTTTTTTTTTACCAACTTCCTGAATGAATAAACCCCAAATACTCCAGCATTCAAATCCGTAAGTAGCCCATCTCCCCACCTGTCCCTTTCTCCTTCATTCCTAATGTATAGGATAGTGTGTGTGTGTGTGTGTGTGTGTGTGTATTCTGTCCCTATATAAATGATGGCCTAAGATAGCAACTAATGCTAACACTGGATTCCTGAAGGAACAGAAACTACTGTAATTTGTAATCTAGGCCTCTTTTAATCACCTCAGAGTGTTTCTAATAGATAAGGGCTGCTGCTGGGTGGTGGTGGCAGCAAGAGAGAGAGAGAGAGAGAGAGACTTGCCAAAACCTAACACTTGGCCCTCGCTATCTAGAGGCAGGCTGTGAACACCAAAGGGCTTTTGGCTTCTTTTCTAAGGGTCTGAGGTTTCTGGATTCTATAAACTACCCTCTACTTCTCCAGGTTATAGGAACTGTCTGGATTTGAGAGAGATCTCTAGTCAAGTGTAAGCAGGCGTCAGGCCCCAGAACATTGTTCAGTATTAAAGATTCTCCAGTATTAAATACATTATCTAATATTTAAAAAATACATTTTAGAACTATCTCATATTAGATGGCAGTAAGCAAGGTATGGTGCTGTCCCTTAATACTAAAAAGATTGTACGTAAGATGTCCCAAAAGCAACTTAAATGATGCGGGTGTTTTAAAGAGCACTTACCATTTCACATTTATGAAAACATTCCTGAGGCATGTTTATGAGCTAAATGAACTACCAAGGATATGTTTGAAGTCCCCCTAGCAATACTGAAGAATAATGAAATCCTCTCCCCAAATCAACCCATCAATGTGAGAACATGAGCACTGGGAGGACCCTTATTAGTCATGTGATCTAGTCCCCTCATATATGGGGGGGGGGAATCAGTCCCACAGGGTCCACTTTGAATGCTTCCAATCCAGGAGCTATACTTTATTAAATAGCCACTGTGGAAAATGTTCTCAAATCTGCCTTCCTCATTGTTCTAACTCATTGTTCCTCAACTAGGGTGATTTTGCCCCTGGAGGGCATTTGATAATGTCAGTAAACACTTTTACTTGTCACATCTGGAAATGGGTGCTTCTGGTATCTAGTGGATAGAAGCCAAGGATGCTTTTTAAAACCATACACTGAGGCTGGGGCTGTAACTTAGTGGCAGAACGCTTGCCTAGCATGTGTGAGGCACTGAGTTTGATCCTTAGCATCATATAAAAACAAACAAGTAAAATAAAGGTATTTAAAAACAAAAAAACCATACACTATGTAAAAGATAGCTCCCAATAAAAAATTATCTGGCCCCAAATGTCAATAGTACTGCGGTTGAGGGCTGGGATTGGGGCTTAGTGATAGAGCGCCTGCCTCGCAGGCGTGAGGCACTGGGTTCGATTCTCAGCATCACATAATAAAATAAATAAATAAAATAAAGATATTATGTCCATCTACAACTAAAAAAAATATTTAAAAAAAAATAGTACTGTGGTTGAGAAACTGCTCTAACTCTCGCTTTTTAATTCCTAGGAAGGCTTTTTGGAGAAATACAACTCTTATTTTTCCATATGAGGCACATTAAAAAATAACTGAAATTCCCTACATTAGTCAGCTACTGTCACAAAGAAATATACTAAGAAACCATACCAAACCGGGTGCATGGTGGTGCAAATCTTCCTGTCTCAGCTCGGGAGGCTGAGACAGGAAGATTGTTAATTCAAAGGCAGCCTCAGCAATTTAGTGAGGCCCTAAGTAACTTAGTGAGACTCTGTCTCTAAATAATATATTAAAAAGGGCTGGGGAGGTATAGCTCAGTGGTTAAGCACCTCTGAGAGGGAGGGAGGGAGGGAGGGAGGAAGTAAGAGAGGGAGGGCGGGCGGGATGAATGAATGAAGGGAAGATGGGAGGGAGAAACCATGCCAAAACTCATTGGCTAGAGCTGCCATTGGGAGCATGGGGTCCAACACAGTGCTCACAGCCATTAAGGGTACAACTCCCCAACGGGAGACCCACTCTCAGGCAGCAAGCTGTGGTTGTGGGCTCTCAGGATTCTATTAGTTTCTATTAATGCTTCATTGACTTCATGAAATAAATTAGAATCTTTTAAACTTTATTGCTGGCCTAGAATAGTTTCAACACCATCAGTTTTACCTTTTCTTTAAATGCTTGCTCCAAAATCAGTTCTCAAGTCTATCTATTCCTGGTGCCATTTATAAAGCAAAACCAAGCTGGGCGCGGTGGTGCAAGCCTGTAATCCCAGCACTTAGGGAGGCTGAGACAGGAGAATCACGAGTTCAAAGCCAGCCTCAGCAATGGTGAGGCGCTAAGCAACTCAGTGAGACCCTGTCTCTACATAAAACACAAAAATAGGGCTGGGGATGTGGCTCAGTGGTCGAGTGCCCCTGAGTTCAATCCCTGGTACCAAAAAAAATAAAAAATAAAAAAATAAAGCAAAACCAAGACTATAAAAACTTAGATGAAGATTTAAATGAAAACTGCATTTAATTTCTGCAGGTGGATTGCATGTGATTTATGATAAAAAGGAAGAATCAGAAATGAGTCCAATAAAATAAATTGGCCTGACAACTAGAAGAAATTGCATGAGTGAGATGAGGAAGAGTTCGGGGTGCACCACGTTAAAATTGTTCCAACATCTTCTGTCCTCCCAGATTTCTGGTGAAAATCAGCAGTATTTCAAATAGTTCCACAGAATGTAAGCAGAAAGTTCCACTAGAGAGGGAAAAGCAGCATACCAATGGACTTCATCTTCAAGAAAAATACTCATATGCAAGTCTTTTGTGAGAATTTTAGAACCATTTTTATCACCAAAGTTGATAAAAATCCAATCACTCTTAAAGTTGATTAATTTCTCAAAAGAATAGCCAAGACTTCCAAACATTTACACTGTGAGAAAAGTCTGGTTCTTGGAAATTTGGCTAAATCTTGTTCCAGAAATCATGTTGGAAAAACCTCAGAGTACACCATTGAAATATGTTACACGTGAACAATTCCCCCAGATGTTATGCAATGCAGTGGCCCTGATATGAATATTTTGACTCTCACAGCAGAGCTAAGGAGAGGTAGAAGAGGTAGAAGAGTGAACTGGTGCACTTGTCCCAGGAATGAAGGGCTCCCTTCATGAGAAGTGGGCATTGAACAGGTCAGTAAATTCTGGGATTCCCAGCACATCTTATCATCATAGCCACGGAGCTATGTGGAATCAAGCCGAGGTTGCTGAGGAGGGCTACATGAAGCAATAAAGGTTAAAAATAAAGGTGTTTTTTCCTTCTTTGAAATGATTAACACTGGATTTAGTATACAAAAAAATATATTCTTATGGAGCTAAATGAACATACCATTCTGGATGATTTTCAAAATATGACTTTTGTCCAATGCAAGCCATCTTTACAGGGTAGTCTCTTGCTCATCATTGGCTATGAAAAAAATTCTCTGTGGAATTCAGTGAAGAAAAAGAAACAAAACCCCAAAATAACAAAAAATAAGGGCAGCAGTGGATGAAAATAATAAGGACCATTTCATGCATATAGAAAAAATAAGGTCTACGGAGAATGGAGAAGTAGAAGGCATTTGACTGACTTAGATGAAAGGTAGATAGCAGAGATCAGCTACTCATCCCTATGAGAAAAGAGACATCAGCATCTCAGAAGGTGACCTGGAATATATCTGCAAGGGCTATCAAGTCTTAGAGTCACAGCTCAGGCCATTCTTTCAGCCATGGACGGTGAAACAACACCGAGATGTCTATTTATACACTGCACGAAGACTGATGCCCGTGATGTGCACACTTATAAAGTATCACAGGCTACTAGAGCCTATAATAGGCCCAGGTGGTGGCTGAGCTATGCACATACCTGTTGTTACTCCCATGCCAAGTACTTTCCCATTATGCATGGCCAAATGTTAAGTTCCATTCAACCTTGAATATGCATCTCTTCCAAAGATGGAGGAGTTAAAAAGGGATGAAGTGGATTTAGTAGACCAGTAAAACTAGATTGTGAGCTGGGATTCATGGAGAGCTAAATGTTTACCATATATCTAAATCAAAAACGTCAGTTAATTACTAAAGAGTGGATAGCAATTAAAAGGGAATCAAGAAAATAAACTGAGACCTAATCACCCTAAGTATGCTTCAGACAGTGTTAAAAGCACCCCTGGGTTCAATCCCCAGTACCAAAAACATCATCAACAAAAAATGTGAATGGATGAAAAAAGGAACTCTACCAGGTGTACTAATAACATGCTGACTGTGCTTTGGCAAATGAAGGCAGGGCTCAGGTGGCAACTCTGCTTCAGACTGCTGAATTGGGCTCCTCACTGCAGGTTGCGCTCAGGTCTGCTCCATGTGTGCTCATTCAGGGGTCCAGGCTAAGTGGGCATGAACTATCAAAGGCATGTTCTCATGGAATGTGAACCATGTCCATGAGCTCAGGTCCAACCATGCAAGAGCTTTTTAATGCTCTTACTTCATATTCATTAATTGACCAATTGAGAGGCATGTGACTCAAAGTCAAGGGGCAGGAAAGTACATTCTGGCCACTATGAGGCCATGCAAGTGTGTGGATGCATAATTTGATCACAGGAAATGACAAACTGAAGGAAAAACTTGATCTCCAACAATCCTCTTAAGTTTTATTTTTCTTCAAGTTTAATATTCTTTTTTTCAATTAAACTCTACAGGACAGTTTCTATATCTTTAACCATACTGACACTATTCTTCAATGTGAATTTTAGTATTTTAGCATTCCCATTAAATCACAATGATCATAAGTAAATACAACACTCCACATGTGGTCTTACTAGTACAAATTTTGCCTAGTGAAAAGCTTTAGTGGCAAAAAAGTTTTAAAATGTATCTAGATAAGAACACTGTTCAGAAAATATAAAAGAAATGAAATGGTTTGGCGAAGTTTAAAAACATCAGCTGTCCTTCTTTACTGAGTACTAAATTAGACATTTTTTTTCCTTCTAAAGTACAAGGGAGGTAATTCAGAGTAATATTAGAGAAATTATCCTCTAAATTCTGTTTTCTAATCTTAATAACCAAATTCTCTACCTTGATAACATACTTAGGCCACTTTGGAGTTTATAAAGCCCTTAAATATATTTTATCTAAATTAATTTAATTCTAAACAACTCTGAACTTGGCATTATTTTTGCCTTCCTGAAAGATACTTCCTTCACCCAGTGAACAATGTTTCTCTCACTGCCAGGCCTGAAGGGAAGAGGCCTCTTCCCTCTGCCTGCAACATCCTTCCTGGACAACCCCCTTCCTTGCCTGCCTAGCTGCTATTATCTTTAAATAAATCTCAACTGGATGGCACTCCATAAGCTGTGCCTAGCTTTCATTTTTCAGTAAATATTTATTGAGTTCTATCTAGAAGGAAAGGACTCTATGAGGTGCTGGGGAAATAGCAGTGAACACGACAGTATAATCCTTGTGCTTACATGGCTTAGCACCCAACTGGAGAGAGAGACATTAAATAAATAATTACACCATTAGCCAATTAATCACAACAGTGGTAAATGTGATAAAGGCGAAGTACTATACTACACCTCTCTTCCTTACTGTAGCATTATGCTTTATTGTAATTAGCTATTTGTCTTTATTCACCAGTATGGATGAAAGGTATGAATATTGTGATATTTTCAGTTTGGCATAACTCCCAATGAATAAAAATACTAAATATATATTTATGGAGTAGTTAAATAATCAGATGGACTTTCTCCAAATGCTAAATTAATGAGCTAGGAAAAGACTTGAATTTAGGATTCTGATTCCAATACTGCCATCTCTGTATAGCATTTCCAAGAATGACTATGATTCTAATAATTTAATGCTAGTTTACTACATAAGTGAAAAAGAATTAACTTATACATATTATTTATAAACTATGCTTTTCTGTAACAAAAACCTGTGTATGTACAGGTGTATTATATCATGTGTATCTTATTAATATACACTAACATAGATATTCTAATGACCTCATATACCTATTTATTTTTATTATTACTTAGGATTTATAATGGAATATATTAAAAATACAAATTTACAAATTTAACTGCAAAATTAAAAATAAGCTTGTGTCTAAATAAATGGTAAAAACAGTAATTACAAATAATACATAACAAAAGTACAAATATATATATTTTGGGGTTATGCTTAAACAAAATTTAATTTCTTAAATGTATAATTAAAAATTTATGCTTCAGGGGCTGGGATTGTAGCTTAGCGGTAGAGCGCTTGCCTTGCATGCGTGAGGCCCTGGGTTCGATCCTCAGCACCACATACAAAGCAATAAAATAAAGATATTGTGTCCATCTACAACTAAAAAAAAATTTAAAAAAAAATTTATGCTTCAGAGTATAATAATAAGAAATTCACATATAATAAAGTAATGCCTATTATTTTATTCTATAGGTAAATATTCATAGCATGGCCAGTCTATTATCCAAACTTGGCTAAAGACATTATTTTATCGAATACTGAATTTTTCCTTAAGTTCACAGAAATTACAAATATAACCCCCAAAGTGCTAGCATCTTTTCTTATACTCTTCCAAAAGAAAAATTTTAAGTTAGACTTTGGAAAACAGCCTAGTTCATTGAAGGGAATTAGCACCATCTAGTGAAAGCAGCTGGTAAAATTTGAAAATGAAAAGAAAATAGCTTCTGTAAGCAAGGTAATGGAGCTGTGTAAAAAATACAGAAAACTGAGCTGGGTGCAGTGGCACACGCCTGTAATCCTAGCACTTTGGGAGGCTGAGACAGGAGAATCACGAGTTCAAAGCCAGCCTCAGCAACGGCGAGGTGCTAAGCAACTCAGTGAGACCCTGTCTCTACATAAAACACAAAGTAGGGCTGGGGATGTGGCTCAGTGGCCGAGTATCCCTGAGTTCAATACCTGGACCCAAAAAAAACCTCCAGAAAACTGGAATTTCTTTGACTCCAGCTATTAATATTTGTATAAAAACCTAACAATCAGTATAATCATTTAAAATTTTTCCAGAAATATTCCTGTTATGGAATATTTTCAAGGAAGATAATTTGCTATATTGAAGGTATCATGAAATAAGTACGACTCATTAACACACTTCCCTGTCCTCTAATTTGCAATCAGATTTAAAGGTCCTTCACTTTCTCCTATAGATGTTGGAAAGTCAAAACTTCTGAAAGTGGGCAAATTAGTTTGGTGACTGCATATAAGATGGATTCACATGAAAATGTGTGTCAAGGGAAGACTAACCAGTTGGGAATTGATGGCTTTAATCTAGAGAGGAGATACTAAAGTCTGAATTGAAACGGAAACAAAGAGTCTAAGGAGAGTGGTGAAAGTTTACACTGGGTTTGGGGGTCACTACAACATGCATAATGTCTCTTAACTGCTGCAGCAATTTTTTTTTAATTAGTCATACCTCTTTCTGTCGTCTTCAAATCATCATCTTAAACACTTTTTTACTTTTTTTTTTGGAAGGGGGGTTATTCTCCTTACTTGAGGACAAGCTCCTTGGGGAGCTTTAGCATAGAGGTTAATAATAATGACATTAGGGACAGGATTGTGGCTCAGTGGTGGAGTGCTTGCCTTGCATGCGTGGGGCCCTGGGTTCCATCCTCAGCACATAAAAAGAAATGAAATGAAGATATTATGTCCATCTACAACTAAAAAAATACTTTAAAAAAATGATGGAATTAAAAGAATGTGTGTGTGTAGGTCACTTATTTTAATGATGTAACTGCTGTGGAGATAACTAAAAACATAGTGGATTTTTCCCCTCTATCTTTAAGAGTCTCCTTGTGGAATTTTGGAGAATCATAATTATGTATATTAGCAACTCAAATCTGTAATTGTTGCATCATGATGAAAATTTTTAGCTAGTGGATGAAAACAAATTTAAGATGAGTTGGTCCTTTTATACTGCATCTTTGGATGAGAATATCAATCCATTTGTTATTCTTTTCCTCTTAATTTCAAGATTAAATTACACTGCCTATCTCCAGGCACTAAGATACAAATTAAGTAAAGATTAGCACTTATAAATATAAAATTACAAAACACAAAAAGAGCACACAGCCTATAGAAATTCACTTCTAATAAATACTGCAACTATATAGTAACATTGTTAGTATAGCAAAATAAAAATACATTTTATGCAAGCTAAATTTCACTATAAAATACTAAAACACTAACCAAAATTTTTATTTTCCTAGGTTCTTTACTTCATAGTTTCCAAAAGTATTTTGCCTTGGTATAACAAATTTCCATTCACTTGAATTCCTAAGCCTGTGAACTCCAATGAGGACTATCATTTAGACTAGAAGCCTGAACATTCACAACTACCATATACATACCTGAATTAAGGAAAAACTGAGGAGAATCTCCATGAATGCCCACGATACCTGGCCCCAAGGAGTCAGACAGGGTATTCACAAAGGAAAACACTCCACTCATGATTCCAAAGCCCAAGCCAGAAACTACAGAGGAAGAAAAACACTGTTAAACCTTTTTCCTGCTATGATTTCTATTCAAATCAAATTTCTAAGAACTAGCGTTACTATTTTGCTGAAGGGGAAATGGTACATATGCTATTGTTGAAGCGGTGGCTGGCCAGCCAGCTCTGGAAAGGCATGTGCTTGACCTCATGATGAACAGACAGGAAGGGGTAAGAGGAAGGGAAATGAACAGTAGGATGCAGCAAAGAAATGAAAAACGGATAGAAAAAGATCTAGACACAAAAGAAATAGATCTAGAAACACAGAAGAATATGATGCTGAAGTTCTGGCTTTGGTTTATGGTAGCGGAATCTACAGAGCTAATTTTGATGGCTTAAAACCAGAATTGAGTTTGAAGGTTTGATCCTGGGCTCAACATAGAGACCTAAGTCTAATCTTAAAACATAATTCTGAAAGAATAATATGCAGAAATAATAACTGAATTAATATAAAGAGTCCTCCTAGTGCAGTCCTTCTAGTGCTAAAGTCATGGTAAACAACCAGAGAAAGTGAAAGCTACATCACTGTGAAATTGTTAACTAGAGTATAGTATATATATTAAAAACCTTTCAAACTTAATATTTAATGAATCTACAGAAAAAGGTCACCAGTAATCACTTTCCTGCACATAAGGAACCAGGAAAGTTGTAAAAATAAACAAATATATGCCAATAAGCAAAGACAGTAATAAAATACTACTTAAAATCTATAAAGATACAAAAGATAAAGGTAGTGGGGTTTTTTGTTTTGTTTTGTTTTGATACCGGGGATTGAACCCAAGGGTTCTTAACCACTGAGCCACATTTATTTTATTTAGAGACAGGGTCTTGATGAGTTGCTTATGGTCTCACTAAGTTGCTGAGGCTGGCTTTGCACGCACAATCCTCCTGCTTCAGCCTCCCAAGCTGCTGGGATTACAGGCAGTATGTGCCACTGTGCCCAGCAAGATAAAGATAATTTTTAAGCCAAGTCTGATTTTTTTTTTCCCCTTGAACGACATTGCAGGGTTCTAACTTACCATAGGCCAGCAATCGCATAGAGGGTGCACTCTCATCTGGGTTTATGCTCTTCAAACCCTCACTGGCTTTTCTAAAATAAAACCACATATACATTTTTTAAAAAGAAGAAAAAGCAGCATGTCAGGAAAGTACACAAGACATTTCAAATCTAGATATTTCCTAAGATTCTGATCAGGTTATACTCTAAATCTAGAATCCATTCAAACAAAACTCAGCATATTTTCAAAATTAACTAAAATCAACTGCAATTTCTAACTTCTGCCTTTTATCTAAATGCTCATATAAAAAGAAATGCTCATATAAAAAAGAAAAATATAGGTAAATAAGCCATGAAGGAATTAGTTTAATAAGAAAAATAGCAACACCATAATTTCTAAGCTCAATAAATATCTCAGTATTCATGGGATTTACCACTCTGAACTCTTTCTCTCTTCCCAAAGCATTGTCTTCAACTCCACTTTATCTTCCAGTGGGATCATACTTACTGCCTCCTTCCCTTCTGTCTTGCACTCTGTAGAACCAAAACTTTTCTTTTCCTTCCTTATCCTCCTCTCTATTCCCCTCTCTCTGCTGAGGATTGAACCCAGGGTCTCACACAGGCTAAGCAAGTGCTCTACCAGTGAGCCACACCCTCAGGCCCCAGGCAATAATTTCTTAAAGAAGCTGCCTCTACTAATGGTTGATTATCACTAGCCCTCCTTACTCTTAAATCCTATGTCAATGATCTGAACTCTCATATGGGTACTTAATTATATCTGATTCTAAAATATTTTTACACATATATTTTATACCTCCAATTAGACTTCAGGAAAGAAAGCAATCTAATACTTTTATTATACCCTGTAGAATAAAATGCTACAGGAAGAAGAGGTAAATCATTTTTGAATGAAAAGATAGAATACTGCTCAACAAGAAATGATCTTCAGAGTGATCATATTCATGCTTCCTTTACAGCCAATTCACAAACTCATCATGAGTCTCCGCCTTCCACCTGATATGTATGGCATGCTAGGTGTGGCTGGTCAGTTCCACTACCGTCACTATTACTCCTCCTTGTTGGCCAGGAACTATGCAACAGTGTAAGATTCTGACTCAAAGAATATTTAAATTATATTTACTGAAGCATATGTTTACTAAAGTAATAATGGAACCAACATATTTTAGAGTGATTTGTCAGCAAGTGTTGAAACAAAAAGGAGAGAGGTTAACTCTAAAAATACACAAATTAACTGTCTGGCATTGTGTTAATTTAAATTTCAAGGTATGTATATTCATTATAGACTACATTAAGGCAATGCAGAATTCAATCCAAATAGTAATATGCATAATGAAAAGTGTTCTTTGTTTTTCTGGACTCAAAAGAAAGAATAAGCCAGAAATTTAAGTGACTGTTTTCCTAAATCTTTGGAGCAATAACCAACTAAATTGTCCAATTTTTCAAAATAAAATAAACTTAACTATTACAGGGATCCTGTTAAGGGCTAACTAAAGCTTATGGGTCATATGTAATAGTAATGATCTCCTTCAACAAAGATATCAAAATAAAGTAGAATTAACAAATTTTGGAGAATTTGTTTTATACAAATGGTTCAGGAATAATTATTTTTGCTATTTCGTATGGCAAAGTACTGCTATCACAAATACATGAAATACGTAAGCTCAAGCTGGGCACGGTGGCACACACCTATAATCCCAGCATTTCAGGAGGCTGAGACAAAGCCAGCCTCAGCAATGGCGAGGCGCTAAGCAACTCAGTGAGACCCTGTCTCTACATAAAACACAAATAGGGCTGGGGATGTGGCTCAGTGGTCGAGTACTCCTGAGTTCAATGCCCGGTACCAAAAAAAAGAAATACATAAGTTCAAAAGTTTAGCAAACTTTCTCAGTCTACATTACAGGAGTGTTTGAGAGGGAATATTATGGCAGTAATAGTTCTCAGTGTTAACATCAGGAACTGAGAAAGCACAAAACATGATCAGTTTCCATGTTCCTGATGAACAGAACACATGACTGGTGATGCAAGGAATAATGTTTTCAGTTTGACATTTTACAGAAGTGGAAAATTCTTTGTTTGCATTTATTATTGTATTTCCAAGAACAGAAAAAAAAATCCCAATTTTTAAAATATAAACTTTGAAAAACTACTGGTAAACCATAGTCTTTGTTCTATTTTAGAATGTATATAATAGAGGTATGTATCAAGGACTATGTACACATTAAATAAACCAATTTAGAAATTTTTAAAAAATAGATGTCTCTTAAAGGAAACTGTAGCAGAGCTACGGGTATAGCCAGTAGTAGAGCACAAGGCCTGGGTTCAATAACTACCAAAAACAAACAACAGAAAACTTGGAGCAGCCAGGTGCAGTAGCACATGCTTATAATCCCAACAAGTTGGGAGTCTGAAGCAGGAGGATCACAAGTTTGAAGCCAGCCTCAGTAACTTAGCAAGGCCCTAAGCAACTTAATGAGACCCTGTCTAAAATATAAAAAGAGCTGGGGATGTAGCTCAATGGTAGAGCACACCTGGGTTCAATCCCCCATACCAGCAACAAAAAGAAAAAACACCTCAAACTCTTCACATTTTAATCTTGGCACCAAATTCAGGAGGCAAAAATTTGACAAAAGCACTCCTTGAAACTTAAAAGTTGAAAACCTACTTTGGCACTGGAGATCATTAAACAAAATATTCATTAAAGCAAAGACCCTATATTTGAATGTAGTACAGAATAAGAGAGCAATTTAAATGTATCCATGTGTTAGTTATCAATAAAGTGTTAGAAAATTCCGAAACTTGTTTTTTTTAAGTTGTTGATGGACCTTTATTTTTTTCATTTATTTATATGTGGTGCTGAGGATCAAACCCAGTGCCTCACACATGCTAGGCAAGCGCTCCACCACTGAGCCATACCCCCAGCCCCCCAAACTTGTTTTAACCCAACTACATAACATCCAACATTTCTAGAAATTTCTAGGAAATTTTTGTAGACTATTTCAAAGGTTAATACATGTTTGTTCTACCACCTGTTTGCAAATTTCCACAGGTCCTTTAGAAGAGTACGCGTGGTTTCCTGAAGAGCTAATGGTAAAAAACAAGTGCAATGTGAGGCTAAGTGGAGAACACAGTGCCCTACTACTTAGACCACACTGCAGAATACTATGCTGGGTTCTGAGCAGGGGTAAAAATCAAGCACTGACCAAAAGGGGCAAGTCCACTAACAAAAAAGAGCATGGAAGCCACAACCACATCTTCTGAGATCCACATGAAGAAATGAGGAATGTTTAGCCTTGAAAGGGACATGACGACAATTACATTACAAAGATTTTATTTATTTGGTTGAGTAGCGCAGAGGTCAGAAGAGAGCTTTTGATTACCTTAGTAATATCCTACAGTAAAAATTAAAATTGTAGCACAGTAGTAATAGCTTTATGCCAGAAACATTCAACCACTGGTAGATGTTCACCCGTTAGAGATAATGTATTCTTGTGAAAAAATTTTCTTTCTTTCTTTTTGAGACAGTCTAACAACATTGCTCAGGCCAGCCTTGAACTCCTGGGCTCAAGCAATTTTCCTGTTTCAGCCTCACCACCTGAGTAGCTGGAACTACAGACACACACAGCCACACATGGTTTTAAATATTACTTTTGATATTTATTTGTTGCTCTCCAACATTTCCAGGATGCAATGGGAATTTTATGTTTAAACCTTTTCTAAGAAAAGGCTTCCTAGTTTTCAATTTGTAATTTAAATTGTTTCGGTATGAAAAGGAAATTCAATATCTACCGTGAAAAGTAAAAAGTTAAAAAATACCGAAGGCCTAGCATTTAGCAAAAAGAAATTACTAGAAGCCTATTAAAAGAGATGTTGAAGTTCAGTCTGGGTTGTATCTATGAAATTCATGGATAGCTATAATTACCTCATTTGCAGAAATGAAGACAAATGGCACATTTATCATTCTACTAAGTCTTACTACATAATCAGGGCCAATCTCATGACTGCCAGAAAGAAAATATCATTCCAAGTTGAAGTTGTGTTTCAAATCAGAAGTTTCATGTGAGGTCCTCATGGGTCCCACAGATGACATACTTTGTGGCCCAAAACGGGAACTTGTGCTCAAGGTTTTTTTTTTCCCATTTTTATTTTATAGATTTGAAACTATAGAAAACACTACAAAATGAACCACTGCTGTGCCCTAATATATTCAAAATAATGGAAGGCATAATCTCCATAAGAACTCTCTCAGATAGTCGGAAAGAACATAAATTCCAAATTGGAAGCATTTTGTTGTTTCAATGACTATTTCCCTGGGTTACTTCTTCTAATATACAATGTATTTTCTTGTTCCTTCCTTGTCCCTTCTCCTCTTAATATAAACTCCATGAGACCAAAGATTTTTTAGTCATCGATGTATCCTCAGTGCCTTGCATTGGCATTGTCTAGCATTGAATAAGTTCTCAAGAATAATTTTTTGGAAGCCAAGCATAGTGGTGCACATCTGTAATCCCGTGGATTTGGGAGGCTGAGGCAGGAGGAGCACAAGTTCAAGGCCAATCTCAGCAACTTAGGGAGACTATACCTTAAAATAAAAAGGGCTGAGCTGGGCGTGGTGGCTCATGCTTGTAATCCCAGCACTTTGGGAGGCTGAGACAGGAGAATCATGAGTTCAAAGCCAGCCTCAGCAATGGCAAGGCACTAAGCAACTCAGTGAGACCCTGTCTCTACATAAAAACACAAAAATAGGGCTGGGGATGTGGCTCAGTGGTTGAGTACCCCTGAGTTCAATCCCCAGTACCAAAAAAATAAAAATAAAAAATAAAATAAAAAGGGCTGGGGGTATACCTCCATAGTAAAGTGCCTCTGGCTTCAATCCTATGTACTCTAAATAAAATAAACAAGGCTGGGGATGTTGCTCAATGGTAAGTGCCCTTAGGTTCCATCTCCAGTTATCAAAAAATAAAAAAGAATATTTTTTAAAAGGAAGGAAGGAATCTGCACAAGTTAAAGAATATTCTATTTTCAAGCTGGAAGTATACCAATCCCTTCACTCAGAACTATGTAGTACAGATCCTCAAATACTATAGGATATTAATGTTTCACATTAGCAAATCATAATTCAAATCTAACTAGGGAGAAATGATAAAGCAAACAACTTACTTTAAAAGTCTATAATAAGCAAATCTGAACATTTCTTGGATAATGACTGAAACCAACACTCCGAAGATTAGCACATATTTCTGTGTTGGTCCATCTTTGTTCTCAGTAATGTGGCTTGCTATGAACCATAAAAGGGATGAAAGCAGTAGAGACACCAACCAGAAGAAAGCTCTGAAAATCAGGACAAACAAAAATTATAAAGTGAACATAAGGATTAATGATGATTTTAAATGGGGTGGGGGGAGGCCTGAATGGGAAGGAATAGATATTCTGAATTTTAAATAAGTGGTAAGAAATTCTCATAAAGTGGCACTCTGGATCAATTGTTCTTAATGGTGCATTTTCCATGGTGAGACAAACATGTGATCCAAGAGGAAAGTGAGGTTTGTCCAACAATTATTTGTTTTCAGTGACCTTATTATGTACAAGTGCATTTGCAAACTCTACCTACCAAGGACTGCCTAACTGGAACCTTGTTATTCTCTATTCTTCCTAATGCTCTGCTCACTAATGTGTCAAAACAGTAAAACATACATCCTGTGACTATTGGAATTTTCATATCCTTAAAATCTGCCAGAAATTAAGGACTCAATGATCAGATGCCTGCAAAGATGTGTTTTTTTTTCTGGGGGGGGGGGAGGAGTCTACAACTCTATTAATAGTGATTGGAATAAATCCAGGGGGTGAAAACTTGTGCTTTGATCTAGATTTGCTAGTTTCCAGGCCTGGTTCTTACAACACTCCTGGGGATTTTAATGATTACAGCAAGCTTTATAAACGGTTAGCCCAAATCTCTTGTTTTTAAATGACACATGTGATATAGCACTTTCAATACAGTTGGGGGAGGCAAAGAAGCTTAAAATAAAATAAAGGAACCATTGGCCTTGCCAGCAAGATTATAGGGGAAGGCAGACGTGGCATGAACCAGTGAGAGCGGTCAGGCAGGTGAAAAATGAGATTATGACCACATTCACCACCAGAGTTCGGTATTTACCAAACTCCCAGAAGGAGATGCAAGATTAGATGCTCCTGTGTTTTCACAAATTTCCACCCTTTGGCTGCACACCTGAATCACCTAGGGTGATTTAAAGAAAAAAAAAAAAAAAAGCCTGAGCCCGAATCCTACACCCTAGACAATCTGGTTCAGAGGATCTAAGCGCGGGAGTGGGCATCCGTACATTTTAAAGACCCCAGGTGACTCTAATTGCCAAAGGGTGAGAACTACTGCCCCTAGGCAGTAAAGGCTATTTAAGCGTGGGTGTTTACAGAGGCGTTTGAGAATAGGAGGAAATTAGAGACTACTTCTCCAGAAAAATTAAGGATGCCTATAGGAACTTATCCAAATTTTTTTTTTCTCACAATTTTAGTGGCTTCATAACCCACTAAGGCCCACCCACGAACTTGCTATGCCTGCCATGCATCAAGGGGTTCTGAGACCCACAATGTGAACCCCTTCTTCAGAGCCCGCCGCTGGGGTCTCCGGGCTCTGGTTCTTTTCCCGAAGGCCCTCGGAGGAGGGCAAAGAGCCTCAGGGGTCCCGGGTCTCCGTTCCCCGGCCTCAACCCTCCTCCAATCCAAAACCCAACAAGATCGACTCGTCTGAAGGGGACCCTGGGGGTCGCGGGTGCCCCAGGCGGGGGAGGGGAGCCCCAGCGTCCAGGTTTCCTAGCGCAACCGCCTCACCCGGCGATGAGGAAGATGACGCGCAACGGCTCGGTGGCGATGGTGAAGACGTAGAGGGCAAGCGCAGGCCCGAAGGCAATGAAGGTGCAACCGAAGAACACGGCCGCCGTCATGGCGACCGCGGAAGCCAGCCTGGGGGCGCGTCGGGGACCCGAGAAGCACCCGGCGCCGTCAGAGCTGGGGGCGGGGCGGAGCGCGGGGCGGGGCCACGAGACCTCCGGGCGCGGCCGGGGCGGGGCGAGAGGTGGGGCCAGGAGGTATCCGGGCGTGGTCGGAGCCGGGGGCGGGGCCGCGAGGTGCCTGCCTAGGGCTTTTCAAATAATACAGCTACTGGTATGTAATTCTTATGGTAAACCATTACCTTTGCCCATTTTCAAGTTAAAGTTTTCCCACTTACTTCACTGCACAGTTCTTCAGACATCATCTATTTGTCTTGGTTGAAGCTGCCTCACTTTGGAAGTAAGCAAAGTAATGGATAAATAAAATGGCCTATAACAATGTCCTTATCCTACCCTCAACACACAGTACCATGTGGGGGAATTTGTAGTCATTGTACATTGACCATATTTTCGTTCAGTTTTAGTCCCTAAGTCTATTTGAAAAATGAGAAGGTAATGAAAAAAAATGTGATGAGCCTACTCCCTATCTATAAAGACGTCTTTACCTGATGTCTGTTGGAATAGAAAGTAACTAGAAAACCTGTGAAGTTACCAATAAAATAATCATCTGCAGCACTCATTATTATTTACTAGAAAAACATTGTTTCAAAGGTTCTCCGAATCATAATACCATCTTACATTTATGTAATACATTGCTGTTTAAAAAGTACTTTTAGGGTCAGGAGTGTGGTTTGGTGGTGGAGTGCCTGCCCAGTATGTGTGAGGCCCTGGGGTTGATCCCAGCACCCCTCCTACAATTTTTTTAAAAAAATATCACCTTTACAATGATTTCAACAATCCTATTTACAAATGAGAAGTTTAAAGCTAAACAGCAGTGCTACTGACTCAAGTTTTTATAAACATACTATTATATTAATGTCCCTTCAAAACTTGAAAACATAGCTACTAAGTGACATTGGGAGTTAAATCCTTAAAAGGTGACTGGGGGAAAGGGAGGGAAGGCACTTACTATGGATATAAGAAATTCTTCCAACTGGGTATATACTAGTGAATGCAGTTAAGCTTTGTGTTCTGGTAATACTAATAGATTTGTATTTATTCAACCATTAGTTTATTCATTCAAAATATATGCTGAATGCCTACTAAATATTGGGTACAATGCTAGGTATTTTGAATACACCAATGAAACAGATGTGTTCCTGTCTCCATGGGGCTTAAATTCTAGTGGAGAGCCCAGACAAGCAAGTATAGGGTGATATGAAAATATACAGTAAGAGAGAAAGGCATCCAATCCAAACTCATGAGGTTTTGCCAAAGAAGAATACCTACTCATATTCAGGTATCAGCTCAGGAGTTAGCAAAGATAAGAGGGAAAAGATGGAAGGATAAGTGGAATGTGGACAAAATGGAAGAAAACATTCTGAGAATGGAAAACATTCCGAGAGTCAGAGAGTAGTTCGGGATGGTCTGGGTATATGAGGAGAAGGACAAGAGGTAAGACTGGAAAGGCCAGTGTGGGGGTGATCACAAAGGGCCTTTAATCAGTTTTATGGATTTTAGAGTTCACCTAAAGTCACGAGCTTTAATAAGGTGACAAAATCAGATCAGATAAGGGAAATGAGATTCCAAATAGGAGGTGCTTGGTGTATTGCAGGGATGAGATAACAGAGTTCTGAATCAGGGAAGTAACAGAAGTCTGAAGAAAACCAGAGACATTTAAGAGAGATTCAGGAATAGTGCACACAGAATTTAGTGAATAATGTTACATGAAGTGGGAGGGAAAAATAAAGGAAAATGGCTTCTAGAGATTTCTAGTTTAAGTAGTTGCTATGAAGATGGGAGGAGGTGAGAATATGGGAAAACAGACACAATAATGGGTACCATTTTGGATGTCCTGAGATTTAGATACTTATAGGACAGCATGTGGAGGTGTTCAGTAGACAAACTGGACAGACAGGATCAGGAGAGACCTGGACTAAATATCTGGAATTGAGACTTTTCACAATACTTGGAAACTGAGGAGTGGGTAGAATCACCTCAAGAGTAAGTCAGTGTTGCCAGAAACCAGTATTTTAAGATACAAGAAGAGGAACCTCAAAGGATCAACCACGAAGGTAGCAAGACAACTAGGAGCATGGTGGTATCATTGAAGCAAAGGAGAAAAAATATTCAGAAAGGAGGATGTGAAGAGGTTAAGCAAGGTTCTAGTGAAACATGTCCACTGGTTCTTGCTATAAGGAAGTCACTAGTGTATGTAACAGACATAAGGGTAGAAGCCATTCTGCAAAGTGTTCTTAAACTAATATGTGGTAAGAAAAAGAGAGAAATTAGGCTTTGGAGGAGAGAAGACAGGAGGCCAGTTAAAGGTGGACATGAGATAGAGGGATACAGTTTTCTTAGTCACAAATGCTGGTTTTCATCCTGCTGGGCAGGATAAGGAGGATTTATAGTCGTAAGACAGAGTGAAGCTACTGGCCCTACTGGAGTTAATCTGAGGACCCAAGTCTCATTTAACAGTTATTTTATTGATAGTACAGAGTGAGAATCTTCAGGAAATAACACTTAGAAATTGAAGACCAAAGTAATAACCACATACTCTTATAGTAAATTCAACTTCAGCTTGCAAACAGTACTTTTTAAAAAAACAATGCAAGAGGAAGAAAATCCATGAGAGAAAGATAAAGGAGAAAAAATTAGTCATTAGACTCAGAGAAACCATTACTTAACTACCTAATTTCTTTATTCTAATTGCTCATGGTCAATGAACCCTTTTTATAACTCTAAAAGGCTGATTGAACTTGAATTCCAGATTTATAAGCCATAAAAAACGGCCTCATTTAGACATCAAAGAGACAAATTGTAATTATGGTAGGATATCAAGTGGTATGCATTAGAGAAAAGATCAGTGTTTCATAGATTAGAGCTAGGAAAAGACTGGGATCATCCAATATAATTTAAAAAAAAAAAAAGGCAACAGACAAGGGAAGAAACCTCAGAAATGCAGGTGGGTCTCAATGTCTTGGTGCAGTTGGATCTGGGATAAAGAAGCCTCTATTCAAAATCAAGAATTCTAGGTTCCAGTATAATAAAGCACCCACCTGCATTTCCTGGGTTTCTTCCCTTGGCCTGAGACATTTTCAGTAATTTAGTGACTACTGTAGCTACATATATGAACTATTTTCCCCTAAAATTTCACTGCAGTATTTATTCATAAGGAACAAAAATTTAATCTCTTCAGCATCTACTATTCTTAACCACAGCAATTCCTACTTTTCTATCATGTCATCATTCAACTACTTTTACCTTAGAAAGGTAAGTATTTACTTATTTTATTACTTATTATAATGGTGTTAATCAACCTGTCACTGTGGCAAAATACCTGATAAAATAAATATAAAAGGAAGAAAGATTTTGGCTCACAGTTGGAGGTTTCGGTTCATGTGTGGCCCAGTTACTGTTGGCTCTGTTGTGAGGCAGCACATCATGGCCATGGGAACATGTGGCAGAAAAGGCTGCTCATCTCATGGCAGCCAGGAGGCCAAAAAGAAAAAAGAAAAAAAGAAGGAAGGGGCCGCCCACCCTTGTCTTTCTCTCCCTTCTTTCTTAGGGTTTCTGCCTCTCACATCACCTTTATAAAAAAAAAAAAAATCAGTAGTGAGTGCTACTTGCAAGCTGAGGCTGAATTTACTATCCCCTTGAAGGGCACACATGCAAGGACCTAACTCGCTCCACCTGGCCCCACTCCTAGAGTCCACCATCTTTCAGTAACACCATCAGTCAGAGACCAAGCCTTCAATACATGAGATTTTGGGGGACATTTAAGATCCAAAGCATAACCAGAAAAATTTTATTTACTATGAGGGCAGTCTCATATATCCCTGGAGTTAATATTGGAAAACCTACCTTTTTTTCCAGTACTAAGGATGGAATTCAGGACCTCATGCATGCTAGACAGGGTGTTCTAACACTGAACTATCTTTCCAGCCCTTTTTATGCACTTATTCTATTAAGGCATGGTCTTGCTAAATTGCCTAGGATGGCCTTGAACTTGCAATCCTCCTGCCTCTGCCTCCCAAGTAAGGAAAATTTTGAGGGCAGAAAACTGAAGGGGGAGAGAGGGCTTACTCAATTTGTCAATACCCCAAACAGCATTCTGGGTGACTTATTAAAAGGAAATCCTTTTGTATTTAATAAAAATTACATATAGCATATATATTTAACACAGATTAAGGTAGTATGAAGTATTAACCAAGGTTAACATAGTATAAGGTGCAGGGCACAGTGGCGCATGCCTATAATCCCAGCGGCTCTGGAGGCCGAGGCAGGAGGATTACGCGTTCAAAGCCAGCCTCAGCAAAAAGCAAGATGCTAAGCAACTCAGTGAGACCATACCTCTAAATAAAATACATAACAGAGCTGAGTATATGGCTCAGTGGTCGAGTGCTCCTGAGTTCAATTCCTGGTACCCCTCCAAAAAAAAAAATGGTATAATGTAAGGACCAGAATAAAACTTTTTTCTTGCTGCCCTTAACAAGGCATTTATGGATTTACTTCAAACCTTTACTTAGATTAAAAAGCAAATGAAGAAAAAAACTTCTAAATTACTCTTCACTCCTAAATTATATTTAGCTCTCTTTCATGGCATGTTGATTTTAATGATCACTGAAGGTCGCTGATTCTTTTAATACTTACTAAACATTTACTATGTGCTGGGAGCCTTACTGGACACTGTGGATTCAAAACCTGAAGACACAGTCCCCTCCTCCCATACCACCTTCAGAAGCTATAAGACTTGGAGGCTATCTGGGAATCGAGATAGATGATGGTGCTATTTATTGCCATGTAGAAGCAACATGTTTCTCTTCTTGGGGTTGGAATTGCTGCTAGGAGTTGCTGGGGAGCAGGGAAGATAAAGTTGAATTTCAATTTCAGATATGTAGTTTGATATACCTGTAGTAGATCAAAGGGATGATGCCTATGAAAAGAGGCTGGCACTAGAAATACATATTTTAAAGCTGTATTAGCTCCCTATAGCTGCTATACTGAACGATCATAAACTTGGTGGGGTAAGGCAGCATAAAAGTATCATAGTTCTGGAGGTTTTAAGAACAGGATGATTTTTACAGGCTAAGATCAAAGCATTGGGTCAGGCTAGGCTTTACAGGGAAATCCTTTTCCTTACCCTTTCTAGATCCTAGAGGCTGCCAGGCTCCTTGGATCATAGCCCTGCATCCCTGTGCTTCTATCATCACATAACTGTCTTCTAAGTCTGACCCTTCCTGTGTCTCTCATAAGAACAGCCACTGAATTACACTGGGCCCATGCAGATCATCCAGAATATCTCTTATCAATCTCATAATCTTTAACTTGACCACATCTTCAAAGTACCTTTTGCCATATACAATATTAGTTACAGATTCTAGGGATTAGGGCATGGACATCCTCTGTGGGGTGGGAAGGGCATTATTTGGCCTTCCCATAGGAGATATGAGCATTTAGAGTCATGAAAAGGGATGAAATTGCGCTGTAGAAGTGGGAATCAGAAGAATATTGTCACTGAAGCTGACAAAGAGGACATTTTTAGGAGGGAGAGGTATACTAGTCAAATGCTGCCAAGAAGTTAGCTAAGACAAGGGCTGAAAATCATCCACTACTACAGCAACTAGGCTGTTCTAAGCATGACATCAGTCAAGTGGTGGGGGTAGCAGCCATGTTGGAGTAGGTTAATGAAAAAAAATGAAGATAGTAACTACAGACAATTCTTTGAAAAAGCTAACTATAACAAGCCAATGAGAAAAAAGAGTGAGGCAATGGAGTAGGCTGGTCAATGATGTTTAGATGCAGAGAAGAAAGGTATAAGACAGGATAAGAGTTTTTAGGTATAAGAGAAAGAGCTACTGGTTCCCTAAAAAGCAAGATAAGTTGGGAAGATGAATCAAGAGAAGAGGCAGACAGAGGACTGGGAATGAAGGTGGACTATAGATCAGGGAGGGATAGGAGGCTAAGTGCTTTACGAAATGATGCTTTGCTCTGAGAGGTGGGAGGTAAAAGATCTGCTAGTAGGAGGCTTGACAAAACAGGGAAGGTTTGAAATGGCTGTGTGATGAATGATAAAGGCTGAGACTGGAAACATGAACAAGCAAAGTGACAGAACATTTCTCAGTGAAAATAAAACTACAGAAGTTATAAATTCTTTACAAGTTTGCAAGGACTAAGAAGGGAAGCATGATCAGTTTATAGCGACAGGGGGCTGGGGATTCAGCTCAGTTGGTAGAAGGCTTACCTTGCATGCACAAGGCCATGAGTTCAATACCCAGCACCACCAAAAAAAAAAAAAAAAAAGATAGTTTATAGCGACAGGTTCTACAATAGAATGGCTTCAGTATATCCTGAATTAAGTGTGAGCTGAAGGTTTGGCCATTTCTCTAAATCTTTAAGCAACTCGATATAAAGTTTGCTAAAATATCACGACTAGTAAATTTGCAGAAACATTTTAAACTGTGCAATCCATTTCAGTGAGTCATGAATATTTTCATTATGTAGTTTTTATTTTAGACGAACATTATTATTAAAAAAAAAAGGTTCACCTGGAATAAAACCCATTTTAAAAAAACACACACACACATACACAGCATCAGTATCAGTACACAGTTAATGAATTGGCTTAAACAAGATTAACCACATGACAGGTTCACTTTATCTGCAGGAGCTTTTCACATTAAGCCATTGGAGCAAAAATAAAATATGTTTAAACAGACATAGTAGGATAATTCTATGAAAAAATCAGATAGTTCCAATTAGGGGCATGATTTTAGTCAAATAGTTTATGGAATTTTTTCAAAAGACTGTAGTATCAGCTGCAAACAAAATAAAACCCTCTATAAGGCCATAGGAATGAGCTATCATGATTAAATTCACATTTTTTAAAAGGTAAGAAAATGAAATAAGAAGTTCTACTAGTTCTTGGCAATAAGAAATGCAATTGCATACAGCACAAACATTTCAAGAAATGAAGTAAACTCTAAAACTATCCCTAAAATAATTGCTAATTTTTATGTCTGTATACATTTTTTCAATTCTTTTCATAGTGAACATGACCCCTGTTAATTTTATTAGTCTAAAAAAAAGACTAATCTTACTGTAAAATTTTGCTAGAATTTGAAATTTTATTAGCATACCTTGCCTTTCGAGGTCCCGCTATGTTAGGGATTTCATATTTAAACATTCCTCTCCACTCCTGGATATAACAAGAAGGAAAAAGGACTGTCTTTTATGTTTAAAAAAAAAATCTGAAAAACCTGATTGCAGAAACAAGTGCTCAAAGTTTGAGATAAGTAAACCAACATAATGAAATGTGGTTTAAAAAATTTAAGCTTAGAAGCTTACCTTTAAAGATTAAGAACTAAATTTAGAAAGGAATCTAAGTCATAAACTCGAAAAGAGGGTCTGTTTAAATGTATCACTTACTGATCATAAGAAAACCTTAGAAGCCTTAATACAGACTCTCAGCCTTCAGAACCTGTAAAATGGAGTTAAAAATTCTTACTTAGAAACTTCTGCAAAAATGTATCTATATTGCACAGCTAAATTTATTAATGGACACAGGGTGATAATACTTTTTTTACATTATTGGATATGACATGTATGTTCTATTCTAAACTAAGCTATCATCTATCTTTCCTAGGAATGCCTTCAGCTCGAAACAAAACAAAATATGTAATCTAATAGATTACATATCAGATATGTAATCTAAAGGCTGGTTCACCATTTCTCTACTGGGTATTAGAATGCTAGTTAGCTAAATGAGGTATAATTAAAAAATAGTCCTTCAAAGTAAAGAGTAAGGTCTTCTGAAATTTTATAACAAAGACTGCACAAAAATGTTCATGTAAATAGTAAGAAATCCTGCAGCACCTACTAACCGATGCACAGGTGGATTATTTTATCATAATCTGTTGGAAGTAAAATATAGCTAAAATAAGTTCCCAGTGAAACATTTTACAATCAACTGATTTACATGCTACTTAGTTACAGCACATTTTCATTGTCTGATACCCTCAGACTCTATTTGAAAAGGTCTAGTCCAATCATTGTCAAAATTAGCACATTAATAATAAAGTGCAGCCACTGAACCACTAATACTGCTGCAAAAATCTTTATGTACCTTATCCATAAGACCACAAAAAAAGGAACAAAAAAACCCCCTAGATTTCTTCAGTTTCAGCAGGGAACAGACAATTATCTGTTATTAAATTCATCTACAAATAGAAAAAATAATGCACTATATGTACATTATTAAGCAAAGTGGAATATTTATTGGGTCATTTTACCATGCAGAAAGTGAATTTCCTATGGTCTTAGCTCAAATTATATACAATTTAGCAAAGCTAAATGTAAGAAAATAGCAAGGACAATTTATTTTTATATAACAGAGCATATACTCCCAGTTTGCTGCTACTTCAAAGAGCACTTTTTAGGCTCATCTAACTTTTACAGGCTCTTTCAAAAGGAAGTTCATGGAGACTAGTTATTAACCGAGAGAAGATAAAATAAGAATGAAGAAATACAACAAAAGCCAAGCAATCTGTTAAAAAATAATAATAAAAGCTAACCACAGAATATGTCAGTTTTGGTTTGCAGACAACCCCTGAGATAGAAACCAAAGTGTTAAGACACCAAATAGTCAGAGGTAAAAAACTAAGAGAATTACATTCATTCATGGTGTCATAGCACTTGCCTTTTAGAAATTATTTTGTTACCATCCAGAAAGCTTAACTGCTTGAATATTTTTTTCAGAAAATTAGTAAATCTAAGATGCTTCTAAGAAACTGCTTTCTCTTTTCAAAAATGTATCTTAATTTGAAGACGGTAGATTACAATCAACTTGCAATCATAGAATTATGGATTATACAGGGACAATAACAGGTAACTATTAACAAACAAAAAAGCTAAGGAGATTGAAATTTGTCAACAGTAAGTTTAGAATATCCACCAAAAATTGCTCTGGCATATTTGCAGCCACTAAATTATTTCTAAGTTTCCAAACATGGAATAAAGGCTGATTGGTCTAAGCACTGAAATGACATATATTAATTTGAAGCAGAATTCTCTGTGGTAACAAAAAATCCATTTCCATTTCCAGTTCCCATTCTTAACTATCTAGCATGATAGCAGCCTTGGTAGGCATAACAGGAAGAATAGTTATTAACAGAATTCAATTCTATAGTCACCTCTTTATTATCCCCTCCTGTGTTAAGACACTGAAGGCTACAAAAGCAACATTGACATTATGATCTGAATTTGGCACATAAGTTAACACTAAAAACCATCTTATGTGATGGCTACATCTACAAATGGAATACCAGTACCAGTGTTTGGTGAGAAAGGCATCTAAGCTTTTGGTTGGCTTTGGTCCAAATAAGTAGACCAAGTTCTATAACAATGAACCTAAACAGATGGAGCTGGGTTCTACACATTCAACAACAGATGTTTTAAAAGTGAAACTTTCATCATATTTTCTCTTAATGAAAAGGCAAAATTTT
Organism: Xerus rutilus; assembly: GCA_028644305.1. Classification (NCBI taxonomy): domain Eukaryota; kingdom Metazoa; phylum Chordata; class Mammalia; order Rodentia; family Sciuridae; genus Xerus; species Xerus rutilus. Next base: position 96,282,948 of record CM053401.1, on the reverse strand, counting down.
TCTGAGATGATGCACTAGGTATAATTACTTTTAACTTTTTAAAAAACCTCCAAAGAGAACCAAAAATCATTACTGTCACCATTACTAAGAGAGATTTCTATTGACAAGTTCATCTCTCTCCCTATAGCTATGCTTTCTGCAAACTACAATCTAAATCTAAGTTTTGTTAATCTTGCAGACAGGGATTATGGTAGAAATTGGGTATTAACAACTGAACTAGTAAGCTAAGGGGTGAACCTAAGGAAAAATATATTATACATTCTGATGTGACAGAACCATAGTTAAATGCTAAAATAAAACCCTAAATTATACATTTCTCTCCCTGTGTAAAATCTCAGCTCAAGAAGTTCACAAATAGAAACAGACAACAATGTTCAAATCTGTTACTAGTTTTAGATAACTAAGTAATTACAGTAAGTCCAACATGGGAAAGAACAGCAAATACAAACCCCCAGGAAAAAATGAGATTATGGTGATTTCCAAATGCAGTTTCTATAGATCAGGCAGAGGTAATGAATTTAAAAAGTGATTCATTCAGCTACCCAGACTCTGGCAAAAAGATCAAGAATGATGCAAAGCTCTTAACAATCTGAAGAAAGATACTGTAGCTGCTGATGAACAAGTAGGCATTTTTATGACTTTCTAAAATAAATTTGATCAAATTTAATGATTCTTATTTAAGAAAATCACAAATCAATGCCCTTAAACAAATGCTACCAATGCAATATTTGGCCCAATGAACCAGACCAACTGTCTTTTAATTTTAGTCTATCAACCTCTGCCTAATGTTCTGCTGTCTTTTAAACAACCCTAAATGTATAAATTTGTCTAGAACTTCATGCCACAAAAGTGTGCAAATATGAGTCTAAGGTGTGTAGTAATAAGGAAAGGCTAACACTGATGTGCAAAGTGAAAAAGAAAGATAGCAGCTTCTGCAACAGGCAATAAAAGAAAGAAAAAGCCAGCAAAGTCCTGCATGTGTCTCCACTTCATTGCTTCCATGTATGACAAAAAGGAGCCTATTCTTTTGCTAGGCCACGAGGCTGGATCCACTTGGCATTCTGTGTCGAGAGGTCTAAGTTCAGTGGGTGCTCTCAGCAGCAGCTGGGCAGTGTGACTCTGAGGCCGGGTGACCTGTGCTTTCAGAAAAGCAGGAAAGGGCCCTCTAGGTGTGCTGCAGTCTCTCAAAAAGAAAGAGTTCATCAAAGCAGCGAACAACGGAAGAAACTGGTCTTCTTGGATCGGTTTTCTGTTATTTTCACTGGCCCACCTGCCCCTGATGAATTGCTGTCATTCTAAAAAACAGAAGATAAAGTTACCAAGGAAATGAAAGTTTCATGGTTTGACCTCCAATTACCCAAAAATAAAAATAAACCATACCATGTGAAATGTATACTCTAGTGAAATGTGTACTCCACTAACTGTATTAGAAAGGAAACTAGTTAATATCCAATGTTGTCTTTTTCTTTGGAAATGGTGAATTAAAAAGAGAAAAATATTCTTGGGATAGCACTTTTACTTTAATAATGTATTAGGTAGTAAGGTCCAATTTCTAGCTTAAAGAAATTATAACCAATGGAGTATAATGTTTCAAGGAGAGCAATGGAAACAATGTTAAGATCCTAGTGTATAAAATCCTGTTAGAGGTAAGAACAGCTGGTAATAAGGTATACAATTAGAGTCAGGACGTGGGCTAAAATAAATCTTCAAGGCTTTCCTAATGATTATCACTGAGATGGTTTCAAATTTAAGGAAACATCAAGATCATAATATATACATATCTGTCGCATGAAGGTGAACTAGATAATTTTATGGAAAAAATATAATTTGTGCCATTAGTATTTTCATTATTCCAATCAAAATTCACTTAAAGATAGCTTCAGTGCAGGAATAAGGATCCGAAAGAAATGGAAATAAAAAATCAAAGTCCAACCAGATGAATATGTGAGTCAGGAAAAAGTGAGCTTAATGTGAATATGTTATAATCATGCTCATCCTTATCAACAAATGTCAAATTAAAAAATCCACATAATGGAAATAAAAATTATAAGTGATACAAACCATTTTTCTGTTGAGTTTTGTCATTATATCTCGTGCAAGTGTAAAAAATGCCTAAAAGTAAAACAAAAAAGTTCATTATTATATATTCATAATGTTTCAAAACAGAAATATGGAATTTTAAAAAGTATTTCATTATAAATATATTAGAGTTTTTGAGAAAAGAACATAATAGTAATCACAGTATGCACACTGACGTTCTATGTTCTTTCCCAATTATATCGCAAACTTTCAAACTGTCACTCATTCATTCATTAAATATTTTTTGCATGTAAGATCTGGTACAAGTTATGAATAGCAGTACATCAAGAACAAGGCAGAACCACCCGCATTTCCCCAGAGCAGGTCACAGTGCCTGGTCTAAGGAGATGCAATTATTGTTTAATGAGTGAATGAATAATTATGCAGTACCCTATAGCTCTAATATCTATCTTTGCAAAAATCTCCATCTTTAATATCTGACTGTTATCTGAGTATGTACAATCTTCTGTATCTTAATACTTTATCTATATTATCTATTGACCCAGACCAAGTATTTTTTAAACCTGTCATCACTTTTCCTTTCTTCAGTCAAGAACTCTTAAAGCTCCTGCAATTGTTTCCCTGCTAACTGCTACGTCAGCCTCCTTGTTTCCAACCACTCCTGATCCCCAAAATCTGTTGAGGAAAGGATTTTTCCAATGCAATTAAACAGAACTATATGATAACTATTAGTGATACTAATGGTCAGTATCTTACTGTCACAATGGTCACATATAAGTAAGTTTCATAGTAAGCTGATCTTAGTTTTTATGAGGCTAACCACAGTAATTTAGAGCTCTGGGGAAATTGCTAACTTCTCTAGAACACCTGGCCTCAATAAGCAGCTCAAGCAACTCTTTGCTCTATATTTCCACAACTCAGTGTTCCCTCTAAGCCATAGCTGTGATCAGGGTGCAGGCACTAACAGAGAGGAGGCCTGCTTCACTAAGCCAGGGTATAGATCCTACAGGACCTGCAAGTGATCCTACAGGGTCATCACAGTGAGCAAGCTTTTTTGGTGGAAAACCATTCATGCTGAGCTGAGGTAAGAGGCTGCTCTTTCTTGTAGAGGGAAATCCTTTTGTGGCAAGCAGAAAGAAGCATTTTTCCGCTTAACTATGCTTGTATAAATAAATCAGTAGAGACTTCCTGTTTCCCAATACCCATTAGCCAAAGTGAAAAAAATGTCAGTTATTTAAAACAAAGAGAATGTTCTTATCAGTGTCCACTGGCCAATAAAGTCATTAAGTCTTCAGTTTTACCCTTCATGTGATGACAGTGATTAGCCTAAGAAAGTAAATGTTTAGGAGACCAAACATCAGTATTATTAAGTGAATTACTTTATTAACACATATTACATGTATTATTTTTATGATCAGTTCAAAAAAAATTTCTTAACAAAGAAAATATTGGCAATTCTGCCCTTGGTAAAGAAAACCTATTCTTTTTTTTTTAAATTTTTTTTTTCTGTAGTTGTAGATAACAGTATGCATTTATTTGTTTCATTGTTATGTGGTGCTAAGGTTCAAACCCAGTGCCTCGCACATGTTAGGCAAGTGCTCTACCATTGAGCCACCACCCCAGCCCCAAGAAAACCTATTCTTAGAAGACTTTAAATGATGTGGTTTTCTTCAACAGCTAACTTAATGAAAATTCATTAAAGCTACTCTCTGATAAGCTATTTATTTCTGTTAAATGTCATAGTGTTACAATGTATTGTGCTCAATCTACTCTAAATGTATACACAAAAGGAATCTGTTCAATAAACAAGCAGTTTAATTCTCTCTTGGGATAGTACAGACATGAAAATGATTTAACTTGTCTGCTACAGGCTACTACAAGGTGACACAAATGATGGCAGATGAGCAGAAGACACCTCTTGGCATGCTAGTCCAGGATTTCCAGCTTCCCAAACAAAGGACTCACTGAACTAAAACTGAAGTTCTATTTCCCGTTTGGTGAATTTTAATTGAACAATCTTAAAAAAAAAGTGAGGTCTGTTAGAAATTCAGCACCCAGACACCACATAAAAGTCAGGGTGCACAAAATGGAGGTTTGCCCACAAAAGGCTTTTTCACTTGGTCAGAAAACATCAAGGCTTTGAGAATCATTTGAAGCACTGGTGCCATTACCAAACATTTTCTTCTTACCTCTTCTACATTTGTACTGGATTTTGCACTCGTCTCCAAGAATTTAATCCCGTAGTCAATTGCTAACTAAAAGGCAAACAGAAAACTTAAGTCCAGTGAAAATGACCTGAACATAGTTACATTTTTTAGGTTTTCAAAGTCCCTAAAATTGGCTATCTATTACAGAACTCCTGTGGTTCTCAAATTTCTTTGCTTTTTACTATTTCATTTGAAATTTAATAATTTAACTTAATAGTAAACGTAGTATAACTTGCATTTAAAACACAATGTCAGTACTTCTCTTTGTTCTACTGAACTTTTGGTTCTCCAATACAGAGACAAGAAAAACTATGATGGGAATGATTCCCACTCCTACCATTTAAAACTTGGTATTCATTCATCCTTTGTTTTCGCCAAAAGTACAATTCTCCAAGTTACTTTAAGTTATTTTTAAATGAACTGTTTCATACTATTGATTTAGGAGAATTATGAATTCTTCCATATTTCCATCTACTCTCAAAGAGTTCCCCCATTCATTTACCACACTAAAATTAAGTGAATGTTTTTAGGGGAAAAATATACAGTCAGATTAAAAAACAAAGTGCATTTTGCATGTATCACCAAAAAGAAAGGATAAAGCAAAATTCTAGGACTTAAAAAGTGAAACCTCTTAAGTTAATTTAGAAAATGCCATAGAACTAAAAAGCTACAAAATATAAACTTTTGCTTTATAGGACACAAAACTTTCAAAAAGCCTACAAATGACATACCTATAGCCTGATCAGTTACAAAAAGTTTATCCATAATGGCCTAAATCCAGTGTACAATAAAATATTCTTAGGAAAAATTAAATTGGAAAATGATTGTTGAAACTTTACCTATCCTTTTTTTCCCCCCAAAGAGAATGAATTGTTTTAACTTCAAATCTGGGCTTTTCATACAGATCTGGAAGAACTAGCCTGAACTCTAAGCTGCAGAAAATCTTTAAAAGGATCAATTTGTATCTCCCAGAAAACATTAGCAAATTCTTTAGGAGTGAGTCATGACCACACAGTATATGGCGTTGAATCCTGAATACTAATTCACACCATTCAAGTATGGATTACATCTCTTTGTTGCTGATACTCAATTCTAAAGAATTAAAACACATATTTTAAAAACTGAGATCAATAATTAAATAATATTAAGAAAATGAAGGCTTAATGTGAGTAGATTCCAACCTTTATTCAGTTCAAATTTACCTTCTCCCCTCTCTCTTTTGACACTTGTCTTTTGTCATTCATATCACATTTGTTACCAAGGATCATTCTTTCAACATCTGAAGAGGCATGCTGTAAGGAGAAAATAGTACACCATAAAAACAGCCTGAGAAAAATCACAGCTTATTCAATAGGAAAATCCTAACCTGTCAGAAACACATCAATGTATTTAATAATAAGACAAATAATCTTTCATTCAACACAAGGCCTGATTCAGAGAAGAGTTAAAGATGGGAGGAGGGGAAGCGCTACAGCTTGGAGCCTTACAGAGCCTGTACAAACTCCTTCCCCAAAGGCTCCCAGTCATCATTCTCCAGGCTTTTTGTACATAAAGACAGGGGGAGGGGCGGGGAGCAGGCAAGACAGAAAAAACATAATAGTGATCTGGTGGAGAAATATTTTGGATTCTGAACTAAATTTATGTGGATTAATATAAATGTGTACAAAGTTATTTAAGAGTAAGATTTCTGAAATGTCAAAGATATTTTTAAAAATTCATAATATCAATTATTCTGGAATTAAGACAATTTTCAAATACCTAAGAGGGAGAAAATGAAGGGCAAAAAGTTGCCAGAGTAAAAATACAGTTTAGCTAGACACACAGCATGGTAGAATTGATAAAAGTGGGAATCAGATGTCCTAATTCTGACTCTCCTTTTTAAGCAAACACTGGCAAGTCACTTCCTTCTGGCCTCAATTTCTGTGTGAATAAAATGGGGACTTGGATAAAATTATTTCCAAGATCTGGCCCAAGTTTAAAATTCTGTGAAATTGCTCCTCTGTCTACAACCCACAGCAGTCAGACTGGCAGCACCAGAGATCTTCATGGAGTGAACAGAGAGGGCCCAGCCTTTCCATGCCCTACTTCTCAGCAGCCGGGCTGCCTCTGAGAGGTACAGAAGGGGCCTTATATGGTAAGCACTCAGCAGGACTCCTCTCCAGTATCATCATTCTCCTTCCATACATACCTCTTCAATGTTTCTAATCCAATTTTTAATATTGTCAAAGGATTTTTCATTTGTGATGTCATAGACCAGCATAATTCCCTATAAGAGGAAACAAAAGTCTTTATATAGTACTTCATATATTTAAAGTCATAGGATACAATGTCAATGTACTCCTACTCTCCAGAAACCTTGTTTGTCGTTTTTTTCTTTAAAAAGAAATTCATAATGAATTTGAAAAGTACAGAGAAACAAACAAAAAAATTCTTCCATTGCTGCACCACTTAAATAAATAAAAACTCTTAACATCTTCACTGTTAACCTTTAATGAATTAGTGATTGTGGTAAAGGTAATACACCCCTTCTACCTGACCTCACATGATAACAATCAGCACCAACTGGAACTTAAGGTGAGTTTAAGTTAAAACAGAGATAAATTGCAAGGAGGAGGTAATCACTTCCATTCCAAGTAGAAATCATCTTGTTTCTTAGTCCTCCACTAAGAATGAGACCACACTGCTTTAAATTTTTTATATAGGCTGATCAAAATGTCATAATTTATCTAAGTAAATTATAGACATGTAAAATATAATGCATTTGTTACACAGGTTGAATTAAAGGCACTGTCATAACACTTAAAGATGCCACATCTGGTATTTTAAAAAGGTTCATCTTCCAAATGTTTCAGCTAACACTTGCATGTTAATAAGTCCATAATCTATATTCTCAGACCACTTTTCGGCAAGATTTGCTCACTTACCCATCCATTCAACAAATATTTAGTGAGCACCCACTATATGCCTAACATAATACCAGGTGCTAATAGCAATGAACAAGATATTCAAGTTCCCTTCCTCTTGGAGATGACTAACAAAGAAAACAATGAACTAATAATTATACAATTAATTATAATTTTGATAGCTGCTATGAAGCTTGAGGAGCTCTAAGCTCACATGTCAGAGATGTAATCTTAAGCTAGATGAAAGGCTGGAGTGGTGAGGGAAGATTCCCTAATGAAATGACATTAAAGCCAAGGTCTGAGGACTGAGTAGTCTTAGTCTGGAACAAGGGGTTAGGGCTAGGGTGAATACAGGAAGCCCAAGGGTACCTGGCAAATAGCAGAAATAAAAATATCTCATTGGCATGGAAGGCCCAGAGCTCACTGGAGTGAAAGAAAGATAGCTGGGCAAGAATGCATAGATCTACTACTGGGAGTAGGGCACAAGATGAGGCCAAAGATGTAGACAGGGCCAGAAGTTCCTTAGGTACCATCACCTAGACATCAGCTGTTACATTATCTCCTGCAGCCACCACAAACTAAATTAAGTAAAATATGAGATTGTTTCAGTTCCCTCCTGAATCTTTTATTCCCCTCCTATATTATCATTTTGATAAAGGGCAATAAAACCCAGCCCATGATCAAATAATGGTGGGCAAGTGACAGTGGAGGAGGAGGGAGGGCCTCATGTTAATGAAGGAATCTGGAAACAGATCATATCTTTCTGAGTCAAGGAATAACCATTACCCCCTTCAGCTCTGTCACCCTAGTACCACTCCCAGGAGCACGATCTTTCAAGCAATGAGCTGGATGTGATGGCAGTTGGTACCCTAAAATCTACCAGGTTGGGCTCTATGAGCTCAACTGCCCAACCTTCAAAGACTCTAAGCATATTGGATTTCGTCATAATTCAAGGCTTCAACTTGGGCTTAATTCATTTAATTTATTCAGCGTGGGCCTAATTCATTTACTTAGCTGTTTTTTTTTCTTTTTCCTTTGTGTGTGTGTGGTGGGGGTTAAACCTAACATTCTACCACTAAACTATACCTTTAGCCTCTGGCTTAGGCCTAAAAGCTAGAGACAAAGCCCTGATGTGGGGCTGAGGTTCTAGGCATGGTTCAGTACACCTTATGTACCTCACAGGACCTGCCCAGAGCCAAGCAATATAAATGCATTGAACAGACAAGGCATTTTAGGATGGAAAATAACCAAGTGATGAAGTTATGATAACATGGATAAGGCCAGGATATAGCAAAGAAGGACCTGGCAGTAATGATTCATCAAATTCTAAGCCTCAGAGAGTCTTGGATCACTTAGTTACTTCCTGACCAGCTGGTACAATGTTGGTTAAGGAGACTCCAGAGAGACAAGCCATAAGCAGGATGTTGAGGGTTTGTGAGAGATAAGGGATGATGGCTGCAGGGCTGAGTGACAAAGGGGTCAAGAAATGGACACTTAGTCACAGGGCCTGTGGTCTACTAAGATTATCATTAGGTATTAATAAAAGGGAAAGAAAATCAAAAAAAGATATGAACACCTCAGAATGTAGAGGAGTTCTAAAATATCTACAAGCTAATTGCCAGATTATTATGAAGATCAACAGCAAAATATAATTACTAAACATAACACATAAGCAGAAAACCCTATAAAATATCTTGTTTTCACATTTTAAAAAAGTATTTTCTCCCACTGAACTAGATTCCAGCTTGAGTCCTATAATCAGAATAGATGAATATTCACATTTTACTTTCACCTGAAGAGTTACAAAACTCTAAAACACACTCACCATGGCTCCTCTATAGTATGCCGTTGTGATTGTTCGGAATCTTTCCTGACCTGCTGTGTCCCTAAAATTTGAAACACAAGACAAAGTGGTTTTAAAAGTCATTACAGCATCACTGAGGAGAGGCCTCACACTGGAGGAGATGGAATTCTGGTCTTCTCTTGATGCAGTGGTTGCAAGGGAGAGGAGAATGAGACACAAAGGGAGCCCACTGTTCATCTGTGAGCTGGAGGCAGTGGTGGCCACAGGAGCCTGTCAGAAGCTCAAATGGCTTGGATGAAAAACTGGGACCCTGCTGATAAAAGCAGCAACAGGAAAATACACAGGTCCTGCTAGGAACTGGCATAGTCAAACACAAGTGGGAGGGAATACAGAACAGTTCTAAATTCTTAAGACTCTCAGAGGTAGCAATAACCCTCCTTATAAGTGTTTAATGATTAAGGCATTTTCCTTTCTTGACTGAACGTGTGATTTCTGTACAAAGCAAACAACTGAAATGGATTTACTACTGTGTACATTCTGCTCAGCAGAGCACAATAACATAGATCTCCAAAACATTTTCAGCAGTGGAGTCCATGATTATATGGGAGCCTGGTGCACAACACCACCTCATTCTTTTTTAATATTTCTTTAGTTGTAGATGGATACAATGTCTTTATTTTATTGCTTTGTATGTGGTGCATGATCCTCAGCAAGCGCTCTATCACTGAGCTACAATCCCAGTCCCAACAACACACCATTCTTGATGATGTTTTCAAAGACTTTCAAACATGAACATTTCAAAATTATATAAGTTTTCACATATTCTTGTTTTTTGTTTGATGGCACACCATTAAAATATATTCTGATGGGCTGAGGGTACAGCTTGGTGGTGGAATGCTTGCCTAGTATATGCAAGGTCCTGGGCTCAATGAATACCTACCACTGGGGTGAAACGCACGCACGCACACACACACAGTTATTAATTAGTAGTAATCCTACAAAGGAAGTCAAATTTCCTTGATATTTGGGGAAATCAATATTCTCATATTTGCTACGTATAGCCAGAATTGATTCACTCCCTGTGCTACTCAATTTAATTGCAAAGGAGAAAGAGGCATTTGTGGAAATACATGAAGCTCCAAAGGAAATATAGTAAATGCAAAACAATAAATACCTTAACACTTATGTCTACCTTACAAAATACTTTCACATTGTGCTCATATGATGCCCACCACAGCCCCATGTGTGTGGAAGTACTACATCATCCTCATTTGCAAAAGAGGAAACAGACTCAGGAGGACTGGGGACTCATCTCTGCCACTAAAAAAACTTGAATAAGACTCAAGCATTTAGGCCTCAGCTGTTCAGCACAGGGCCAAGACTCACATCAAAGCCTTATAAGCTCTATCTTGTCATTCTTTCACTGATCAGGATTAGATATTCAAGGCACTTGTTTTATGTACAGGAAACAATCATGGGGGCAACAGAAGTCAAGCACCTTTGAGCAGGTTAACCATATACTACTGATTTAGAAATAGCTTTGCAGTAAGGATGGAAAATAAACCCTACTACACTAAATGTAGGTTGTGAAGTCTGAATGGAGACTATTTTGCTGCTGAGAGTAATAACAGTCAGGGCCATGATGTTTTGGCTATTATATTAGTTCATTTTATGTTACTATAACAAAATACCTGAGGCAAGTTACTTCATAAGGAAGAAGAGATTTTATTGGGCTGGGGATGTAGTTCAGTGGTACAGAACTTGCCTAGCATGTATAAGGCCCTGGGTTTGATCCCCAGCACCATAAAAGGGGCAAGGGGAGGGAAAGGGGGAGAGAGAGAGAGAGGAGAGAGAGAGAGAGAGATTTATTTAGCGCACAATTTTGGAAGCTCACTAACATCTCAGCTCTAGTGACTACCCTCTTGTCTGCATCACATCACAGAGAATGGTAGTAAAGGGAATACCACAGGAGGAAAGAACTGTGTATCTGAAAACAGAGTGAGTCAGGGGTCAGGCTCAGGATTTCCCAACAACTTGATTTTGTGAGAACTCGCTCCAGGAAACCAGTATTCCCATCTGTGGGCAATGTCCCCAGTAACCTAAGGACCTACCACTAGGACCCATTTCTTTTTGTTTGTTTGTTTTAAAAATATTTTTTAGTTGTAGATGGACACAAATATCTTTATTTATTTTTATGTGGTGCTGAGGTGCATGCAAGGCAAGCATTCTACCACTGAGCCACAACCCCAGCCCCCCCGGACCCACTTCTTAGAGGTTCCATATCATCTCCCACTGTCACACTGGGGAACAAGATTCCAGCACATGAATCCTTGGGGGGACAAACTGTATCTAAATCACTATAGCTACTCTATACTAAGTTCTAGTTAGCGAATCACCCACAGACTTTGAGAAACATTCCTTATTGCTATGATCAGGACTGCCTAACACAGAATCAGAACTTCTTTTTACTGCCCTCTTTAAAAAATTATTTTTATATCTTTAAAATATTTTTCTTATTAAAAATCAATACAGGAAGAGGGCAGCCTGTGGGAAACTTCATAGTGTTTTCTGATGAAATATACTATGAACCACTAGATTAGGCTACTACATAAAGTTGACACTATGTTTCAGGACATTTGGTGGTTGTCCCAGCATTATCACTAACACAGACATATGCCCTCAGAAAAACTTAACCACCTCAAATCCTAGTCTCTTCCTCAATTAAAGAAGGGCTGGAGGGTGTGCTTCAATACAATATTCTAGTTCTATCCTAGTTCTGAGATTCAAAGAAGAAAAAGAGCCTATGAAAAAGCTGATATGTATTCCAGGATGAGGTTCTGAAGTCTGAAATGCTTCAAAATCTGAAATTCAAAATGTTCCAAAATCTGAAATCCAAAATGTTCAAAAAACAAAACAACAAAGAAACTTGTATGTGCCAACATACAAGTGTGAAATTCCACACCATTAAGTTTTGTTTCATGTACAAAATTATTAAAAACATAGTATAAAATGAAACTTTTAGTAGGAGGTGGGGCCTAGTAGGAGGTCCTTACATCATTGGGAGCATCCCTTGACCGGGACTATGGGACGCTGAACACTTCCCCGCTCTTGCTTCCTGGCTCACAAAGTGATCAGTTTGCTTTTTTCCACGTGCTCCCTGACATTGCCATTTGGTACCCTCTTCAGAGGCCCAAACCAATGGGTCTGCCTGATCTTTTAATGGAATCTCCAAAATCATGAGCCAAAATAAACATTTTCTCTTTAAAAGTTGTCTCAGGTATTTTATTATAGTGACATAAAGTTAATAAAGAAGGGAAGCAATGGGCCCAAAGTCCTTGATTTAGAGGCACTGTGGCTAGAACCTAGCTCTGTATTTTCTGTTCAGGGTTTGTACTACTTTTTTTGTCTTATCTGATTTCATACTTGTAATAACTGCAATGAAGAAGTAAAATACATGTTTTAGAATTCAGTTTCCTCTTGCATAAAATTAGAGCTTTGGAAGAATGAGCTCCCAGATAGATCTCTTCTGACTCTCAGAGTTAATTGTATCATGCTTCACCTTCCTATTCTTGCTGAAGATACCTTTGAAGGATGTTAAGTACTTACCCATCTCCCCTTTGTTCAATAAAGAAAAGATCTTTTAGCTATCATAAGATGCCTTTAAACCATTACAACTCACATTTTAATTCCCACTCTCAATTTGCAATTAAAATAGAAACTCTGTGTGTGTGTGTTTTCGGGTACTTACCATATCTGAAGCTTAATTTTCTTTCCATCTAGTTCTATCGTTCTGATTTTAAAATCAATTCCTGCCAGAAAAACAAAGAAGGATATGCTAAGTTTCTTCAAACCTAATCCAAGTCTTATTAGGAAAAGGACAAAGATTTCTATTGAAAAGAAAGCTCTCCAACGCACTGGAAAATGTGAGCACAGAGAGGGTGTGAATGGTATGTTTCCTCTGAATACAGGCTGAAGAAAGGAATGCTAATTACTCTGCAAAGAATTCCCACACATGTTAAATGCAATGTATTATATGCCTCATTATTTTGACACAAATGGACCACATCCTGCAAAGTTACATAATTTAAATAGAGAACACGGCCATATTTTCTACTTCCTGAAATACATTTAATAACAATGCTTCCTACCTCTCAATCCCCATCCTTTCCTAAAGAAGGCCATGGGACCTCTCTCAAATGTCTCTCTCCATTTTTTTTTTTCATTTCTTTCTTTGGAACCTGCAACTAAGAAGAAACAAAACAAAACAAACTGCCTATTTGATGGCAGGGGAGGGAAGCCGGCATTTTATACAGTTCGCAAGTATTTTATATACATTTTAATAAATGTCCCCATAGATTACTGCTTAGAACTGAAAAGTCAGAATGGTTTTTAGCCCTGACTGAACTTCAAAATTACTTGCAGAACTTAAAACATACACACATACAAACACACACACACACACACACACACACAAACAAAAACAAAAACAAACAAAAAACACCTCATGACTAGGCCTGCCTCCTTTCCCAAATTCTGAGATTCTGTCTTAACTTATAAAGGGTGGAACCTGGGCACTAACATTTTAAAAGTTTTCCAGGAGATTTTAACCTGAAGCCAGTTATGAAATGCTCAACAGAGCCTGACATGTGAAAAGTCCTTTGGGACTCTGACACTTCAAAAGTTCAACCCCTTCCTCACCTATTTCCCCTCACTCTGGTAGCTCAAAACTTATTTACGGATTTACTACAAAGAACCACACAGCCACAGCCTTTAACAATTATCAGCATGCTCTGTCATATATTAGGAATCAGCTGGTGAATACAACTGAGTAGCAATTTGCTAAATGCTTATCATCTGGCTACTCAGCTTTGTTTTAGATTTTTCTGTTCTTTCGAATTCTGCACACAACTCCTTAAAGTGGTTTCTAAAACATTTTGAGAAAACATGTAAATTATGTATCTTCTAGATTATCTTGAACACTAGCTGCATTTATTTGAGGTGGGGCCTTCAACAGGTATGTTTCTTCATCTAGAGACTGAAAGTACCCAAAAAGGCTACTTCCCAGCTCCAGCTTTAAATACCACACAGGCTTAAACCAATCGGATTCCCCCCACGTCTTCTCTGAGTGGTACTTTTCCCTAAGAGAGCATTTTTATGTACTCTCGTGAATCTTAACAAAGACAAAATCACACCCAAGCTAATCTAAAAAATCGCCTCTTAATCATTCTTTCCCCTCACTGATAACCATGGACTAACAAATACAATCTGATACCAAATATCCCCAGGTCATATGGCTCACATTCCTTCTAAGGTACCTTCCTTAGCACTGCAGTGTCTGCGGTGGATGCAAAATTTACCTCCACAGCATAAATGTTATTGCTAGCATCCCACAGAATTTATTGTTACCATCACTCATTTCAGACTGAATGAGCAATGATTTCTATTGTGATTCATCTTTTTCACATACCTCCAAGTCTGGTATAATAAAAGACCCTCTTAGAGACCCTCCTCTACCCTTACCTCCTTTTGGTGGCAACAAGAACAGTGCTCAACACATAGGAGGCGCTCAAATAAATGTTTCTTAACATCATTTACTACCACTTAAAAACTATCAAGTGCAAATTTTATGATATGTGTTTTTTACCTTCTTAAACTAAATTTGGCCTGAAAAAGCTTACTTATTCACATGTTCCAGTCCTTGTATAGGAAACTGCAACCTAATTCAGTACTAAACAAACTAAAAAGCTAACTTAGGAATTTGCTTTGTAACAAATAATTGAATCTTAGTCAATCACAGCAGCCAAGCTTTAGTCAAATCAGGTTTAAGTTAACAAACACGGAAGAAAGCAAACAGGGACCTAAAACAGGTACCATTTCTACAATGTAGGAAATGCACTAAAAATGGAAACATTAAGAATATTGAAAAGCACTGAACTGGAAAGTCAAAAGACTTAGATTATAGGTTAGGTTTCATCACTAACAACTTTGGGACAGGTTATTTGACTGCTCTATACCTCTGTATCCTCATCCATAAAAATGGTTAGGAGAATCTAATTAGATAAATTAGATGTGTATGAACAGCTTCGGGAACACTGAAATTCCATGTAGAATTCAGATTCTATTATCCTACAGCTCTAGTCACTTCATGTGTGGATTAATGGTAATGGCTTCTCAGAATGCTGTGCCAACCTCTTCCCTGGTCTAATTTACCTACATGCCTCTGCCAGAGTAACTTTCAATAATCTCTGTAGTAGAGTCAGTGCACATTTAAGAAGGTGAATTAAGAAGACGAGATTTAACTTATTCAGCCCGGCAATTTCAACCTTTCCCACTCAATGCACTGTTTTCCTGCAGTGAACCATCAGACCTTCAACTTAGGCCTTTAGTTTCTCTTAGTGAGCCCCATACTTCCTTTCCTCTTCTTGAGTGACCACTTCACTTGGCAGCCTAAGGATGCTGTTCTCTCCCTTCTCTTCTCAGCTCTTCACTCAGCCATGTCCATCCCTGCCTCAATGCCTGGCTTTTCACAGTGACTTAATTATGTATTAGTGGGGTTTGTTAATATATTGCTCTGCAATTTCTCTCAAATTAAGCAAGGCCACATCCTTTTAAAAATTTTTTCAGTTGTAGGTGGACAGAATATCTTTATTTTATTTTTACGTGGTGCTGAGAATCGAACTCACGCATGCTAGGCGAGCACTCTACCCCTGAGCCATAACCCCAGCCCCAGGCCACATCCTTTTTAAAAGTTAAATTGAACACAGAAACATGTATATAGTAGATGCTTAAAGGTTAAATACACACTTAAATGAAGGTCAAATACTATTAAGTGTGAAGATGGCTAAAACAACCTTGGAAAGACAGTTTTCTTAATATATTAAAGTAACAATAGAATGCTGAGAAATCTTATTCTAAGAAGAAAATAAGAATACTTTATAATTGACTTAATAATATCTGTATTATTAATAATAAACATTATTTAATATTTTTTAAAAGGCAATTTTCTGAGGCTACTTAGGGGTTAAAAGAATAATTAACAAAATCATATCAATTAGGATGCTTTTAGCTGTGAATAATAGAAACCCCAAATCAAACTAGCTTAAGGTAATTTGCTGACTCATATAACAAGCCCAGTGGTGAGTTGGGGTTCAGGGTGCAATCTAATAGTTCTGGCTCATTTTTCTGTGCCTCTCTTGGGTTCTGCCCTCCTAGGAGTATCAATTTTATCCTCTTACTGATAGCAGTTCCTGACCACAACAGCAATACTAAGAAGAAAAGAGATCACCTTCTTGTGCCTCTCTCCTAAAAGAAAGAACATTTTTTCCTAAAGCCTCCAACGATTTTTCTTTCATCTCTCATTTCTGGATGATAACTGTGGGAATGTCATGTTCTGGAGGGTAAAATCTGAATTCCTGAACCAATCACTGCCACAGGGAGTTACCAAGATTGGATTAATCTCGGGGCTGGGATTGTAGCTCAGCGGTAGAGCGCTTGCCGCCCATGCGTGAGGCCCTGGGTTCGATCCTCAGCACCACATACAGAGCAATAAAATAAAGACATAGTGTCCATCTACAAAAAAAAAAAATTAAAAAAAATTATATAAAAAAAAAAAGATTGGATTAATCTAAATCTATTCCTAAATTTGGATTAATCAAGGCCTATCCCTGGAGCTGGGTCATTCCCCCAATCCAAAGGGTTGCTATAAACAGCAAGAATGGAAAGGCAGCTGGCATCAACCTATAATAATGCTCAAATCTAATTAATAAAATTTATATTCACAGATACATGAAATGAACAAATCATAACAGCTGTCACTTCTACTCTGTCATGAATGTTATTACATTTAGCAATAAACTGTAGTATTTCTCTGAAGGTAATTTTGTCTAGTGTCAGTCAAGAATCAGAAAATAATAAGAAAAAAAAAAAAGGATGATGAACAACCCAAGCAGCTGCATGACATCTCTGTGTCATAGCCAGGAGAGTCCTCCAGCCTACCTAGCTTGTCTCCCCACCCCAAATGACTAGAAACTGAAAAGTAGGTGACTCTCACACAGACAGCAGTAAGAACCACAGCTTATCTTAGCAGTGAGGGTGCAATTTATTTTTAAGGACTATATAATCTTAAAAAGAAACACAGATGCCAGGCACGGTGGCGCAAGCCCGTAATCCCAGCACTTAGGGAGGCTGAGACAGGAGAATCGCAAGTTCAAAGCCAGCCTCAGCAACGGCAAGGCACTAAGCAACTCAGTGAGACCCTGTCTCTACATAAAACACACAAAATAGGCTGGGTGTGTGGCTCAGTGGTTGAGTGCCCCTGAGCCCCTGAGTTCAAACTCTAGTACCAAAAAAAAAAAAAGAAAGAAAGAAACAGTTTCTGAAAGGCATTATATTTAGGGTCAAAAAGCCCTTCACATTTCCATACCCCTTTAAAGATCACAATTTTTTAGCAGCACGTAACATAATAATTCATGTTCAAAATGACAGCCTTGAGTCATCCTGACTCATGGAGTAATAATCTGTGACCCACTGGCCTGTGTGCAGCCAACCCAGCTGGCAACCCAACCCAACATCCAAGTCAGGAAACAAGATTCCAGAGCTGTTTCTATGTTGCTCAAATATGCCTAACATAAATTTTTTGGTAATTTTAAAGCAGACTTAGTTTCCTCAGTAATATTTATCTATTCAATAACACAGGAAATCTAAATTGTAAGAAAATATTCCCAAGGGGCTCAAACTCATTTTCATTTTGAATTTAAATACAACCACTGAGCCACATCCCCAGTCCTTTTTTGTATTTTATTTAGAGACAGGGTCTCAGTGAGTTGCTTAGGGCCTTGCTAAATTGCTGTTGCTGCTTTGAACTCTCAATCCTCCTGCTTCAGTCTCCCCAGCTGCTGGGATGACAGGCATGCGCCACCACACTGGGCACTAAAATATTTTTATTTTACCTGAATTGATTCTTATACTAAATGGTTGCTGGCAACCGATATATATTATTTACTTGAATAAGGCTGGGAAGCAAATATTAAAGATAATCTTAGAATTAAAGGCCTGGAAAGTACCTTAGAGATTGTTTAGTCTAATTTAGTCTTTTTGTGGCTAAGAAAACTGAGGCTCAGACAAATGTGGCAATTTATCCAGATTCACAAAGACCAGTACAAAAAGGAGTTACAATAAAATTTTGGCATTTAAAGATCATGAGTTCCCAAAGAGACACAAATAAGAATGTCCATGTCTTCACAAGGCCCTGGGTTCGATCCCTAGCACCACACACACACAAACACACACACACACACAAAAGTCTATGTCTTGCTGGGGATGTCTGTTCTTTAAAGGTCATAGGAAAACACTGGTAACAACTAAAATGTCCACCAATAGGAGAGCACCTTGTATATAAAGAGTATATAAA